>OY856410.1:884329334-884984334 GCA_963693085.1 Alisma plantago-aquatica
CATCCTCATAGCTTGAATTGACCTAGGCCCCTCGCCAATGCTCATAATTTGAATTGACCTTGGCCCCTCAGCTCCGTCACTGCTCATAATTTGAATTTGCATTGGCCCTTTAGTGCGTCCCTGCTGGTAGTTTGAATTGGCCTTGACCCTCGCTCCGTCCCTGCTCATATGAAGCCAGCTATACCGGTTTGGAAGTTGGAAACTAAGCGAATCCATCCAATCGAATGGCCAAAGATGGTGTGTCCCTTGAGAATACTTCTCCTTTTTGTTATCTACTATACACAGCTGAAGTTACTTAACTGATAACTGATAACCATTATTTAAGCTAGACACACTCAAAGATGTTCAGAGAGTCGATTGTAGTAGCAAACTTGCTCAGACTGGTTAAAAAAGAACACGAGTCGGAGAAGAGCTAGGACGAGCAGGCAGGAGGCAGCACGCAGCCGTGGCAGCCTTAGGCTAAGGGAGCTGGGCCAATGAGGTCGGTGCTCGATCAGCCATCTGATCCAACGCTAGCTGCCGTCCACTTGAAGTCATCCGACCAGTGTGGTCATCGGGAACGGCGATGAAGGCTGGCGCGGAGGCAGCTCACCCTCCTATGAGTGTGGGACCGTGAAGCTGTAGCCGGCAGCCAGAATCAAAGCAGTTATAGCAACTCTTTTGCTTTCTAAAACTCAAAACTTTGTATCCCCGTGGCTCCTTCATAGGTCAAAAAACTAAAATGGCATGTTTGGACATTTAAAATACTAAATGGTACTATTAAGAACTTAATTCTTAAAATGACACGTTTCTGAAACAATACGTCCCCAAAAAAAGACACATTGTTTCTGGTGGGACCAATATGTCCCCTCGGGAGACGTGTTGCTGATTTAAAAAGTAATATGTCCCCAATGAGGACATATTGTCTCCAGCAGAGCAATGCGTCCAATGAGAACGTATTGCTTGTTTTTAGTTTCCTTTTTAATTTTTTTAATTATGATACCATGTATATTATATATACATATATATGTTAAATTGCTAAATAAATATAATCTACATTAACTTATATACAATTAGCCATATATTTGAAATAATACATGAGGATAATAAAATAACACCAGAATATTATATTTATCAATACATAATATTTATAAATCTAGATAAAATTATTTAAAATTAATAGATATAATATTGAAATTATATAATAAAGTTTAAAATTATAAAAATAAAGCAAATATATATATATATATATATATATATATATTTGTAAACTTAGAAAAAAAGAAAACTAATATAGCAATAAAAATAAGAAAACAGTAAAAAAAATTATAGGGTAGTATATAAGACACGTTGCTGGACATAAAATATATATATATATATATATATATATATATATATATATATATAGAGAGAGAGAGAGAGAGAGAGAGTTAGGCTAGAATACACTCGAGTGTACGGATCGCACGAATACACTCAAGTATATTTGCATATCAAGACTATTTTTTGCAAAATGTAAACTGTTGATCTTCACCGTCATACTATAACTAGACTACATACAAATCTTGAGCTCATTTGGATGAGTGTAAGTCACTCATCCAAGGGCAACAAAATCGACGCGCGAAACTAATTTGAAATGCATAATTTTTACGGTCTTCATAACATGAGCTATGCATATCCAAATGTGCTCAAATTTTGCGTATGAGTTGTTCACAAGATGTTTAAGAAGATCAACGGATTAGATTTTAAAAAAATATTGCATCATGAAAAAGTACTTGAGTGTATTCTGCTCTGGATACACTCGAGTGTATTCTAGCCTAACTCTCTCTCTCTCTCTCTCTCTCTCTATATATATATATATATATATATATATATATAGGCTAGAATACACTCGAGTGTACGGATCGCATGAATACACTCAAGTGTGTTTGCATATCAATACTATTTTTGACAAAATGTAAATTGTTGATCTTCACTGTCATACTATAACTAGGCTACATACAAATTTTGAGCCCATTTGGATGAGTGTAAGTCACTCATCCAAGGAAAACAAAATCGACGCGCGAAACTAATTTGAAATGCATAATTTTTGCGGTCTTGATAACATGAGCTATACATATGCAAATGTGCTCCAATTTTGCATATGAGTTGTTCACGAGATGTTTAAGAAGATCAATGGATTAGATTTTCAAAAAAAATATTGCATCATGAAAAACTAACTGAGTGTATTCTGCTCCAGATACACTCGAGTGTATTCTAGCCTGACTCTCTCTCTCTGTATATATATATATATATATATATTTATATATATATATATATATTAAAGGTATGATACATAATATAAAAAAAAATGTCAACTATAGAAAGTAAATATACATGAACAATAACAATAGATAATCAAAATAAAATATATGATACATATGATCATAAATGCAACATATAAAAAATCATAGTATATTATGAAGCAAACTTTTTTATTATGTTTGAAAAATATTATATTAACATAAATGATAATAACATAATAATATTTGTAACTTTTTATCCAGTTCAGAGACAAATATATTATGATAAAATTTAAATATATTATGATTTTTTATTTAGTAAAATTATATGTATAATATATTTTAATTTGATTATTCATTGTTATTGTTCTAGTATATTTTACCTTGCATAATTGACATGTTAATATTATATTTTTTGATATTATATTTCTTGGCATATATCCATTTGACATATATATATATATATATATATATATATGTATATCCATTTATACATATTATTTATATATATTAATGTATATATTGTGCATATCAACGTGTGGTATATGTTGCTATATTAGTTATATTTTTCTTTTTTCTAAGTTTACAAATAAATAAATAAATATATATATAAATATATATGCATGCATATATTTGTTTTATTTCTATAGTTTTAAACGTTACTATATAATTTTAGTGTTGTGTCCATTAATTTTAAATACTTCAATCTAAATTTATAAATATTATGTATTAATAAAATATAATATTTTGTTATTATTTTATTATATTCATGTATTATTTAAAATATATGGTTAATTGTATATAAGTTAATGTAGATTATGTTTGTTTAGCAATTATATATATATATATATATATATATATATATATATATATATATATATATCATAATTGAAAAAAGTAAAAAATAAAAAAAAGTAATACGTCCTCATTAGGGACGCATTGCTCTGTTGGAAGCAATACGTATCCACTCGGGACGTATTGCTTTTTTAAAGTAGTAATACGTCTTCCGAGTGATCGTATTGGTCCCACTAGAAATAATACGCCCATGTTTGGGGACGTATTGCTTCAGAAACATGTTATTTTGATAATTAAGTTCTGAATTGTGCTATTTTGATAATTAAAATTTCCAAAAATGCCATTTTATTTTTTTGGCCTCCTTCATATCCTTAGGGCATCATTCTAGAGCTTGCGGCCATGTTGCAATATCCAGGGCATGGCAGTTCGCACTCCCGCTACAGGTGTGAGTGTTTCTCAGCTTTCGACGCCACTCGGCCCCTGACTGCACCGATCGTCTTCTAGCTAGCAGCTGATGCTCACTCCATGTCCGACATCTATCATCTACCGGTCTTCTCTCCGCTGCCGTGCTAGTCAGCCTCAGTTCTATAAGCCGGGTGATTCCATCCACGTTAAACCTCCAGTCATACTCCTCGTCCCAGCAACCACCCTCTTCCTCCTCCTTCCAGGCTCCTCCTGCATTCAGCACCATGGACACCGCCGAGTGGCTCAAGGTACGTACGCACAACGTTCCTATCAATATATTGCCGTCTTCACGTAAACCAGACCGTTCGTCCAACCCTACAATCCGCAGTAGCATGTCAGTACGCCGCGCTCTGTCTAGCAGAGGCAGAGTGTGGACTTCCTGTTTGTTTTTCACCACAGCGTCCCCAGTAGCTTTGTAGTCGTCATGGAGCTAAGACGAATATGCCACGCCCTAAAAACGATGGTTGAATCATGAAATAACCCCATGGAAATCAACGACAGCACCCGTCTTCTCGCTCATGTACAATATGCAGTGAATGATCACGTGCATGGACTGTTGGCAAAAGTACCACAGATCTCTAATCCTAGAACACAAACACCGTGCGTTGAATAGTTTTTGAAAACTAAATAGATCACACGAAAGACACAAGATTTGAGGTGGAGTTTCTGTTGATATTTGTTCTTTTCCGAAAAATGACTTGACGATTACAATGGACTTTGTAGACATTTTATGGCAACAGGGAAGGAGACCGTGCATCTGACCATCCAATAAAAATAGAAACAAGTCAAACCGACATTACATAGCTTATAATTAAAGGAAACTTGTTTATATAACACCTCATCTACGAAAATCCTCACCCATACTTCGGAAAAATGTGCAAAGCACACAACTAGCACTGTGCATCTCAATTTTGAATGTGGTCATAATTGATTTGTGGCTGGAGGGAGATAGAGTAATAATGGTTAGCAGATGGAGAGAATGTGAAGAGAGGGAGATAGTGGATGGAGAGAGTGGATGTAATTAATAGACACAAAAAGGTAGTTGATAGAGAAAGTGTGTAATAAATTGAATAAATAGTAGTGGATGGAAAGAGAAAGTGTAATAAAAAAAATGAGAAATAGATGGAGAGAGAGGGTGTACAAAATACAAAGAGAGACGTAGTGGATGGAGAAAGAAGATGTACTAAATAATAAGAGAGAAGTAGTGGATGGAGATAGAGAGAGGGCGACATAATAATTCGTACAGACACAATTAGCACGTATAATGTAAGTATTGTAATATATATTAATGAACATTGTTTAATCTAAAAATGCGTTTTATATTTATAGTACTTTTATAAGAATTTTTTAATTTGAAAATTCTCACTATAAGATGTATAAATACGTAAAATATAAGCATTACATAAAAGTATAAATATAACTTATACAAAAAAATGATATAAAAAAATTATATCGAGCAATGTTTAATAATTATATGGTACAATTTTGACACTGTACCAAAATTTTCTCTATACAATACTAGACGGTCACATCATATTCTATGTTTGCATTGATCGAGGTCTGGGTATAAATTCTGGTGGAAGAGATGTGCTCTATATTAGTACTCTAATTAAACTGCATCATGTCACCGTATGTTCTTTGTTGGCTTTTGAAAACTCAATTGTGAGACTCTCGCTCATTCCTATGTTTAGATTAGTATCTCACATGCTATCCTAATCTTAACATGGCTCAAGATCATGGACTCACATCATTTGACGCATACCGGCTAGTTTTAACTCCTGACAATGTTTTTGTCACTACATCAACCCGTTGTTCCCCGATGCTTACAGACTCCACCATGATCTGTCCTCTTTCAACACACTCTCCTATGAAGTGGAACTTTGTATCTATATGCTTGTTGCAACCATGGAATATTGGGTTTTTTCATGAGAGTTGTAGCTGACTTGTTGTTGACAAATAAGATCACCACTTTGGGCTTCGTCCCTATTTACCCACTAAACATATTCCTCAACCGCAGAGGTTGACATCGTGTTGTTGTGGCTGCCATAAACTCAATATCTCATGAAGATAATGTCACCATCTTCTATTTTGTAAGTTCCATGATACCAATTTCCATTGATGTAGAAGGCCATCCCACTAGTGCTCCCCCTACCATCAAGATGACTGGCCAAATTGCTATCCATGTACCCGGTGAGGTCGTCTTCACTATGTACCTTCACATATACAACACCAAATTGTATATTCCCCTTCATCATAAGATTTATTTTTACTAACTAGTGATGCATAGTTGTTAGCCTCTCCATGTACCTACTTGCCATCTTGACAACATTTGAGAGATCCTGGCGAGTATGTAGCAAATACCTAAAGCACCTGATGATTCATTTTTATTCGTATCATCCACTAGAGAACTTCCAGGGTCATTGTACAAATGTATTTTACAAGATATATGGTTGTAGTAGCTATGTATATAGCATGGGTTAAGCCCAATGTAGTGCAGCTAGTGCATGTGAGAAAAGTAGTTTTGTCTATAGTGCAAATGGAAAAGAAGTTTTATCCCATATTGCTCACTCCTAGAACTTTTATGGTCCTTATATGTAGGATCACATGGCGCAGTAGTGTCCAAGGGGACCTAGGAGGAAGGTATGCTTACCTCCTTGGTGGGTGGGGTGATCACAGCTGTTACACCCCAATCTCACAATTACCATTAATCATGAGATTAGGGCATAAATTGAGGATTTAACATAATACAAAGATAACCCTTAACTTTTTCTTCTTTTTCAAACTCTTCTTTTTTCTCGCATTGAACTACATAAACTAACTTTATATGGGAATCTAAACATTGATTTCTCTAATCTAATTTCAACAGTAAAAATGCATGTATGAACATTCATTATGTTTCTCATACTTTTAAGCACATAAGACTTGATGATTCACATATATTGCTAAAAGAGGAATAATGTTATATATCATCATTTACAACTCTCTCTTATTTCTTTACAAGGACCTAGAGTGACAAGGACCGACTGAACTTAACTATAGTCAGAATTAACTCTTGTGGCAGATCTACTCTAATGTAATGATATCTTCTTCAAGTCCATGTGATTTTCCTAAAAATTTTGTGTAGAGGGGTGAGCCTACTCGCTCAGTGAATGAGTACTTCAAAGAAACAGTCTAAAGCACTGATATAATTACAGATAAAGTTTTGAGCAACTGATATCAATTATAGCAGTAGTAACCTTTAAAGAGTCTAATAATTGACAATCATAAGTATGGCAGGATACTTTAGATATCTATAAGAGTGAATCAATATATGAAATGCTTGATTGATCATAAAGAGAACTACTAATTCAAAAACATACAAAGAATAATTGAATAAATGTACACACTTGTTTGACCTCTCATTCATTTTATTATGCCCTGATCATATGCAATGTACTCTACATATGAAGACTCGTAGTGAACTACGATCTCACCGTATAGGACTTAGCTTAAAACCCGGGAAGCTAAGCTAGAACTGAATCCGGGTCTGCTTGACTCAAACCATCACATCTGACTAAGGCGGAGAAACAGCTGGCCTTTAACTGGACTCTCCTTCTAGGCTGAGTACATAGGCGGAGGGTCTGAGACGCTCTATGGATACCTCTAGGTTACCACTGGGATCTGCAGTTCATGTTGGGTAACCTATCTTCTCTTAGGAGACTTCCTCAAGGGCTTTGTCTCACCGCACGCTCTTTGGGTGCGATCTGATCCCCATATATTGGTCGCTGCCAGGGTGGATCGTTTCCTCCCTACACTACAGACATCCGTAGGGAATCTACAGTGTTCAGGGAACCTATGTCTATTATTTTATTATTCTTAGAAAGCTCTTACTATATTGTATCTTTTCCCTTACTTATAATTGACTCTGGTATCTCTATGGTACCGTGTCTATTTATTTGAAGTTTATATAACAACATGTATATCATTCTAAACTTGGCAGAGCAATATACTCAAAACATTGTAATATACTGAGAAATCAACATTTTATAGCTGTAGGTAGACTACAATTCTTAAATAACAGAATACATGTTCACTTGATACTCTATACACTAGAATCATGGAATTGAACTTCTTAATACACTGATAAGAGTTAATTACTTGACATATGAGTAATCGTCATTTGCACTTGTAAATTATTTGTACTTTCTTGAAAAATGTGCACCTCAACCCAAATCTTGAGTTGTGCATCACCACATCTTATAGTGAGAACATTGATATCAAAATAATTGATTCATTGAACACCCTATCCTTAGGGTTTCATTTACCTCATTCACTTATCACATGGGTCTCAGAAGGATTTTATGCGACATAAGCATTCACTGAATAAAGACTACTATAAACAAATCATATAAAATCAATATATGTATGAAACCTTGGAACTGAGCTGAATTTGGGTTTCCATGCCATTCACTGAGATAACATGCATCAATAAAAAAATTGAATAAATAAAGTCTATCATGTCAAGAAAATCCGTTCAAATGGATTTCACGATATCTATTCGCAAATATCCAACTTTTCTCACATCTAGGGTTTCACCCTCTTTACTGAGATATCAAACAAACACTATTCATCTTAAATGAAATCCAAGATAGTGTCTGACATATATTTACTATGTATTCAGATAAACAATCATTCATAACCAAGGGGATCCAGATAAACAAATTTCTCTATTTAATTATATAGCAATTTCAGTCATAGACAAATTCCCTATATTTTAATTTACTCTTATAAACTCTACGAATACTTAGGGAATTCTCATTAGGATGTATTGTATACATTTATAATATGATTTTATCATCTGAAATTCATCCAAATAGAGGAAGAATCCATTTCATATCATTTTGCAACAACTTAGATCAAACACACAATTCAGGGTTTGTAGTCACATACTAAGCAATTAAAGATTATGGAGGATTTAACCAATTTTCATGCAATATACTATTTAAAGGAAGTTCTCACTCACCCTAAGGTGTGAACAAACCTTAAAAACATATCCCATATCTGAAAATCTCGAATCCATATCAAATCCCTAGCAATTCACCCAATTCTTCTTCCTTTCAACTCGGAAACCCTAAAAATGAGGGATCATGAAGGAAGAGTGAGGAAAGGGGAAGTTTTGATAGCATTTTGGATCAAATCAGAGGAGGGACGAAATCTTGACATGTGAGAGAAGATTCACCATGAAAGTCTATGCAAAGAAGCTAAACTTACATGATTTCATCATTTCTCGGACCGGAAAACCCTAGGTTAGCATCTTCATCAATTTCTCCTCTCAAACCCTAACTCTCTCTCTAGGATTTAGTTTCTCTAGATTGAATAAAAAATTATGAGAGCTCCTTGTCTGTTAGGTTGACCATATAGAGCAATTGATCTGCTTGGGTTAATTGCACATTGACCCCTGACTAAACTTTTTCTTATTTCAGCTGATTTTTCTATCCTAAAAAGGTTTCTGTGAATTTGTATCTTTTAGAGATCAAACCTTCTCCAAAAATTATGATAATTTATAATCTTGTGTATGATTGAGTTACAAAGCATTACTTAAAATTTCAAATCATTCCAAGCTTCCATTGAATAATCAAAAATCGAATAGTGAACTGCTATCCAGAATTCTACAGAAATGTTAGTTACTGTAATTCGTTTAATGATAAGGTCTAGACGCATCAAAAAATTATGAACATTTTACATGTTGTTTTTTATTGTGTTTCAGATCTCCAGTTAAAATTTTAGATCATTTGGAGTTACAAATAAATAAATAAAAATAAAACACTACACTACTAAAAAGCACTCTGTCAGCATTTTGGTTGAAGTATAGTTCGACCGAGAACCACATTCAAAGAACACTCAAATATTCTGAAATTTTTCTCCAATATGCATGATTGAGTTATCCATATCATATCCAAAATTAAATTAAATATAAAATATGTAGAAAATATGAAAAATCATTTACCACACTACTATCCGGATCAAATTCCATACTCATGTACCATCAAAACCCTAATTTTTGCCGATTAGGATTTACATTTCTCGAACCCTAATTCTTCAAACTAAAATCATAGTTAGAGTTTCTTCTTAGGTTTGAAACATCACAATTGATCTACTATCATTAATCAAGTCTAAACGATGTTCAATCTAATCAAGCATGTAATGATTTAGGTAAACCCTAGTTTACCAATTAAGCACAAATGTGGGCATTACAATTCTCACTCCCTTAAAGAGTTTCATCCCCAAAACATTAATACACAAACAAACTATATTCAAAGTTTATTTTAAGCATATAAAATCTTACATGTCATTAAATTCTTGTATTTTATACTTGAATGTAGTTTTGAATGTTAAGTCCTTTATTTCTTTTCTAATCACAACATGTTAAAATAGTTCTCAATGATAAAAAACAAATTCTCTATGCCACAATCAATCATAGGATAGAGAGAGAAACAACCATTTCAATATTTTCATACTCTTAAGGTGTTACCTCAACATCGATAATCTGATCCAACTATCTCAATTCATACTGCTAAATATGTACTATTGTTATGTATTACCTCTAAATCACGAAAGAGAGTTCACCATGTTCTTTTGAATTTTACTATTGTGCTACTCAAATAGAAAAACAGTCTTGATTTAAAAGACTAGATTCAACAAAAATTGTACATTACTACTCATGACATCCCCATTGGATCATGAATGCATAAGGTGAAGAATTACCATCACATTCAATATTGTTCTCAAGTATGAACCCACACATAATTCAAGGTGTAACCATTGGGTTATAGCATACTAGGGTCTCAAAAACAATAACGAAGTACTCCATAATTGTACAATACTAAGATGGATTACTGGTATGAATGACTTAAACTATCAGATGTCTTTAATTAACATCTTCCTTGTACATGTACACTGAAATCATATGTAGAACCAATTTACATCCCTTAATATACCTTCAACAAATTATACTTCTAAAAATAAATTTACATATTACTAAAAGCCATTGTTTTCTCTTATCTCTCTCCTCATTCACTACTACTTACTTTTTTCTACTTATCCTTCTCATTTTAATCATGTAGATTAAGCATTCCTAAAATTGAAACATACAAGGTACAAATAGATTATTCATCATTCTTGCTATCACTACAAGAATTTATATCATATCACACTTCACTCATATTGTATTTCTCCTTCTGTTCAAAACACACTTGTTACATTTAAAATTTATATCTTACTCTTTACTCTGAATCATTTCCATATTGTTTATCTACTTTTCAGATTAGCTATCTTTAAACCTTGGATTACTACCAGTGCCAGTTTACTTCTCATAGTGCGAATGTCATGATCTTGTTTTATAGAGATGCTAGTATTCAAGGTCAAATCACTAGTGACATCCCTTGAACTACTACAACTCTAAACATTCTAGCATTTGGTCCATATCATAAGCATGACATTATTGTGATGTGACTTTTCTCCCTTAATTTGAAATTCAAACTTTGGATCTCACAAGTTTTACTAAGGTGTTTTTTTATCTTATCAATTGAATTTTCTTTCTCTTACTTGACCTATTCAGATAGATTACATTCTCAATTACCCTTCTAGGGTTTCATCATCATATTGTGTGTCATTATTACATTCACTAGATGTCTCTACCACAATGGTTATGCATCATATATGATTCATTTTCTTATCACTTCATTCCCACATTGCTCTCATTAAGGAAGATATCAAAGAGAAGATGATTTTGAGACTTAGAATTCTTATCTTCAAACATTCATTAATACATTTCTCATATGTAGGTTTAATTAATTATCAACAAGGATACTTGACTAATTAGCACTTTCTTGAATCTCGCAACCTCTTTCTTTTATAATCTATATTACTCCATTATGTTTCAAACCCTTCTTTGCTATCCATAATCCCCTTACCATATACTACTATTACACATGTCATCTTTAACTTCTAGTTTTCTCTTATGATCATGTTGCTTATTTTATGTGTATGATCATGTACACCATGTTGCTTATATTTCCTTTTATCCTTCTACTAATGTGAAGTTGAAATTCTAAATCAATAATCTCTCTACTAGTATCACCTCATGTTTAATACATTGCATATCGTTCATTTTAAATCAAACGACTCATACATGGGTGAAACATAGTTTCTCTTTCAATCAATTTTTCCTTCCTGAATATAGTCTACCTTTGTATGATTTATTTATTTATTTTGCTACACTTTTGTTCTTCTTTTAGAAACTAGTTTGTTGTTCTATAGAGACTTGGAATCCAAAGGTAGTAAGGATGACTATATTAACTTCACAATAAAGGTATACATTCCATGCTCTCAATTATATCATAACCCTCATTCCTTAATCAATCTCATTATTTCCAACATTTCTCTTTGTTTCAACTAAGTTTCTTATCCTAGTTTTATGATTTACATGCTCATCTAGTTCTGTTTACTTTAACTCTTCTGAAGACTCTTCACCTCTATGTACTTATCAAATACTTAACTCTTTTCTTCTATTTTCCCTTTACTTTGGAGTACATAAAAACATTGTACTCTATTATATAATCCATTCCTCATGATTGATTCTTACCATCTTGGCCCTTACATACTTTTCTCATATCTTTTCCATATTTCATATCTAGAGTTCATATAATACTAATGATTAAACTTAATCAGAACCTTATGTCATGTTCCTTTATTCCCAATTAAGGGTTTCTCATATGAGGCCTAAAAGTTGGATCTCAGATATCAGTTCTAACTGATTATGAGTTATCCCAGTCTTTCCCTTATACTTCAAAATCTTAGAGTAAATACATTCCTACTAGAATTTAGATCTAATCTCTCCAGAATTTACTCTTATTATGTTACTAGTAGGAGTCATTAGATCCCAGTAATGCTTCCTACCAACCAGACCAGGTCGAACCTGCAGTCCTGAAGCCAAGAGCTACTTAGGATTACTCAACTCCTATTCAACTCAAATGTGTGGAAGAAAACTTATCCACTTAGGTAAGCTCATTCAAAGATCATTTCTAGTCTACTTGATACAAAGAATGTAATCAATAAATGCCACAACTGCATAGTGTACAATAAATCTTAAAGACCCATATATATTTCAAAACATCGAATATCTGAATTCAAACATATAAGATCTTTTCTATTCATCTCCAATAAAACAACAATATGAAATGAAAGTTCTATCTCATTTTATATTTATGCTCTTAATTCATTTTACTTATCTTGTTTCTAACCCTAATATTTCTAGGGTTCCTCTCTAGGCCATCCTTCCACTGTATACCTAGCCAGGGTATACATGAAAGAATAGATAGAGTAGCTTGATACTGGTTGATCCAATTACTCAGATACCGGGCCAGGATATCCAAATACTAAAATCCCCAGAGCTAACATCATAACATCTCCTATCTGCCACACTTATGACTCTAACTTACTAACTTAATGGTCCCTAACAACTCAGCCTAAGCTCTGATACCAAGTTGTTACACATCAATCTCACAATTACAATTAATCATGAGATTAGGGCATAAATTGATGATTTCACATAATATAAAGATCACCCTTAACTTTTTATTCTTTTTCAAACTCTTTTTTTTTCTCGCATTGAACCACATAAACTAACTTTACATGGGAATCTAAAGATCGATTTCTCTAATCTGATTTCAACAGTAAAAATGCATGTATGAACATTCATTATGTTTCTCATAATTTTAAGCACATAAGACTTGCTGATTCACATATATTGCTAAAAGAGGAATAATGTTATACATCATCATTTACAACTCTCTCTTATTTCTTTACAAGGACCTAGAGTGACAAGGACCGACTGAACTTAACTATACTCAAACTTGACTCTTGTGGAAGATCTACTCTGATGCAATGATATCTTCTTCAAGTCCATATGATTTCCCTAAAAATTTTGAGTAGAGGGGTGAGCCTACTCGCTCAGTGAATGAGTACTTCAAAGAAACAGTCTAAAGAACTGATATAATTACAGATATACTTTTGAGCAACTGATATCAATTATAGAAGTAGTAAGCTTTAAAGAGTCTAATAATTGACAATCATAAATATGGTAGGATACTATTGATATCTATAAGAATGAATCAATATATGTAATGCTTGATTGATCATATAGAGAATTAATAATTCAGAAACATACAAAGAATAATTGAATAACTATACACACTTGTTTGACCTCTCATTCATTTTATTATGCCCTGATCATATGCAGTATACTCTACATATGAAAACTTGTGGTGAACTACGATCTCACCGTACAAGACTTAGCTTAAAACCTGGGAAGCTAAGCCTAGAACTGAATTTAGGTATGCTTGACTCGAACAATCATGTCTGACTAAGGTGGAGGGTGAGTACACAGGCGGAGGGTCTGAGACGCTCTATGGGTACCTCTGGGTTACCATCGGGATCTCCGGTTCATGTTGGGTAACCTATCTTCTCTTAGGAGACTTCCTCAAGGGCTTCGTCTCCCCACACACTTTGTGGCTGCGATCCGATCCCTGTATACTGGTCACTGCCAGGGTGGATCGTTTCCTCCCTACAGTGCAGACATCTGTAGGGAATCTACAGTGTTCAGGGCACCTATATCTATTATTTTATTATTCTTAGAAAGCTCTTACTATATTGTATCTTTTCCCTTACTTATACTTGACTCTGGTATCTCTATGGTACCACATCTATTTATTTGAAGTTTATATCACATCATGTATATCATTCTAAACTTGGTAGAGCACTATACTCAAAAAACTGTAATATACTGAGAAATCAACATTTTATATCTACAGGCAGACTAAAATTCTTAAATAATAGAATACATGTTCACTTGATACTCTATATACTAGAATCATGCAATTGAACTTCTTAATACACTGATAAGAGTTACTTACTTTACATACGAGTAATCGTCATTTGCACCTATAAATTATATGTACTTTCTTGAAAAATGTGTACCTCAACCCAAATTTTGAGTTGTGCATCACCATATCTCATACTGAGAACATTGATATCAAAATACTTGATTCATTGAACACCCTATCCTTAGGGCTTCATTTACCTCATTCACTTATCACATGGCTCTCATAAGGATTTCATGCGAGATAAACATTCACTGAATAAAGACTACTGTCAACAAATTATATAAAATCAATATATGTATGAAACCTTGGAATTGAGCTAAACTTGGGTTTCCATGCCATTCACTGAGATAACATGCATCAAATAAAAATGAATAAATAAAGTCTATTATGTCAAGAAAATTTGTTCAAATGGATTTCACGATATCTATTCGCAAATATCCAACTTTCCTCGCATCTAGGGTTTCACCCTCTTTACTGAGATATCAATCAAACACTATTCACCTTAAATGAAATCCAAGATAGTGTCTGACATATATGTACTATGCAATTAGATAAAAATTCATTCATAACCAAGGGTATCCAGATAAACAAATTTCTCTATTTAATTATACAACAATTTCAGTCATAAACAAATTCTCTATATTGTAGTTTACTCTTATAACCTCTGCAAATACTTAGGGAATTCTCATTAGGATATATTGTATACATTTCTAATATGATTTTATCGTCTTAAGATCATCCAAACAAAGAAAGAATCCATTTCATATCATTTTGCAACAATTTAGATCAAACACACAATTCAGGGTTTGTAGTCGCATACTAAGCAATTAAAGATTATGGAGGATTTAACCAATTTTCATACAATATACTATTTAATGGAAGTTCCCACTCACCCTAAGATGTGAAAACACCTTAAAAACGTATCCCATATATGAAAATCTCGAATCCATATCAAATCCCTAGCAATTCACCCAATTCTTCTTCCTTTTAACTCGGAAACCCTAAAAATGAGGGATTATGAAGAAAGAGTGAGAAAAGGGGAAGTTTTGATACCATTTTGGATCAAATCAGAGGAGGAACAAAATCTTGACATGTGAGAGAAGATTCACCATCAAATTCTATGCAAAGAAGCTAAACTTACATGATTTCATCATTCCTTGGACCGCAAAACCCTAGGTTAGCATCTCCATCAATTTCTCCTCTCAAACCCTAACTCTCTCTCTCTAGGATTTCATTTCACTGGATTGAATCAAGAATTATGAGAGAACCTTGTGTATTAGGTTGACCATATAGAGAAATTGAGCTGCTTGGATTAATTACACATTGACCTCTCACTAAACCTTTTCTTATTTCAGTAGATTTTTCCGTCATAAAAAGGTTTCTGTGAATTCGTATAATTCAAAGATAAAAACCTTCTCAAAAAATTATGAGAATTTATCATGTTGTGTATAATTGAGTTACAAAGCTTTAATTAAAATTTTTGATCATTCCAAACTTCCATTAAATAATTGAAAATCGAATAGGGCACTGCTATCTAGAATTCTACAGAAATGTCAGTTACTGTAATTCGTCTTCTGATAGAGTAAAATCCTCAATTTCATAGATAAAGTAAGCCTTTAATGTGGGATTTTCTAGTAAAGGCATTCCAAGGGACATAATGAATTAACCATGGCTAGGAACGTAATTAAGTTCACAAAATGTGTAATACAAGCAATCTGATCAACCAATACACACATAATGACTTAGATGTGTATGATTCTAGTCTGGTGTAGATATATATAAATGAATTATTCTTTTGAATAATAATGTTAGGATTATATATAATATGAAGACTTGAGTTACTGGTTTGAACTCTAGATCAACTTAGGTCTCATTATTAAGGAAGTAAAGTAATATTGGCCTAATGTATCATATAAAAGATTCCATTGAGTGAATATGGATTCATGTTTTAGTTCCATAATCGAAAATAGATATTGGACCTTTTGAAAGACCTGGGAATGGTATGGGGGCCCTAGAACCTTATTAAATCATGATTGAACCAATTAAGATTCACAAATGGGTCCTTGAAGTACAAAATTGGGAATATAGTATGTAGCCCTCATAATAAGTGCTGATAATAATTTTAGTAGATGGCTGATTAGAATATAAGATGGTGGGAGAAATTTTAGTTGATTTTGATTTACTTGGAGGCCTAGGTAATTACATTTATAATTATTCAATAATTAATTAAAAGTTATTTTTGGAGTGTCTTTATAATTAATTTGGACCTGATATCTTTTCCATAATAATATAATGATGATATATCAATTATCCCAAAATTTCAGTTCAAACGGGGTCATGTGGTGGTCTGTTGAATTATTTCTATAGATTGGACTTTTATGCAAAATAAAAAATAAAATAAAAAAGGGGTTGAGCGGATGAGACTCCATTCCACTGTGGACTAGAGAATGGTGCCCCGGTGCCCCTATTTTATTTCCCAAAAAGGGACCAAGGATGAAGTAGCCCCGCCCGAGATTGTTTGGCCAAGATTCTATAAAAGCTTTGTGGATTCGACGCATAGGCCCTCACACACCTAGATCTAGGGTTTTCACGGAGCATGAGCAGAAGAGGGGAAGATGCATAATGAAGAAGAAGCCTAGGAGGGGCAGTGGCTACCGAATGGTTTTGGTTTGGGGATCTTCAACCTCGTCCACCCAGGGCACAGAGAAGGTGCTACCCATGGAGTGTAGACCAGGACGAAGTCAGGGAAGTAATTACCTCATGAGTTCATGGCCAAGAGAGGTGGCTCCACCTCTTCGGAGGTGATAGGCACTCTATTTTGGGACTCCACGCACACGAGAACTTAGATCAGAAGGGATGAAGCGCCAGCCCTAGGCTTGAGATGTGCCTGAGATGAGGGCCGCCAGATCAGATCTTGATGGCCGAGGTTGCTCAACGTTAGGTAAGTTTCACAAATTCATATCTTGATCTATAAAGCTCGATTTGGGACAAACAAGGTACCTATGGAAATCTCTTCGAGTGTACTATCCTATAAAAATAATATCAGAGTATGATTTTGATGTATTATATTTATTATATTTTGGGTAGACAAAACTATATGAGTTTGATGCTTTGTAAATTAAAAATAGCAAACGAATTTATAAATTCATGAAAATATTATTGAATGTTTATCTCAATATGCTTAACATGATTTCAAAATCTGATCTTTATTATATGAAGTTTTATTAAGGTTTTTGAGTTAAACCCTAACATGGGTATTTTGGGTATTTCACCCATTATTTGATTATGAAGTGACGTGATATTTTAATACATGATCTTACTACATTGTATGATTACTTTTCTGAAAGTTTTGATGGAGTTTCATATATAATTGGATTTGTATTCATTTTTTGGCCTAAGTGGTCATTATGTAAGATGATTCATGAGTATTTGTGAGGCAACATGTATTTTATGTGCCTATTTAGTATGGAAAATTATTATAATTATATTTTCAGCTAATTTTATAAATGAGTTAGTAAGAGTAGTATATGTGCGTATGTATGGAATTTACTCTTGGTATATGAGGTATATACTTATATATTGGTACATAAGATGATTTATGTCTTATTTGAGTATAAAGATAATATTGATTATATAGTATGAGTTTTATTTTATTTCAACACCAAGATTTTATGGTAATTTTAGATTAAACTTATGTTTAGTCTAAATAAGAACCCTAAATTGGTATATATAGTTAGGAAGATGGGGTTTTGAGATTTAAAAATAGAAAGATGGAACATGTACTTGGACTTATAGAACTTTGATTATATCCAGGTGATTATGATTTGGAATAAGAAATCAACATTAAGTTAAGGACATCATTAGCATAAAAGGTAAGTGGTCCATGCCCATGAGTACTCCTGTTTTTAAGTTTGGTATGTTTACATGTCTCCTGATAAGACTTTTATAATTTATATGGTTCAATGTTCTAAGATTTTAATGAAAACAAGAATATTCTCATATCTCTATCATTATGTAAGTTCAGATATCCAAAATCTCAAATAGAGACATGTTTCTCAAAATAGTTGTGACCCATGGACCAAGTCCATAAGAAAGTTAAAGAATCTTGTTCCTACAATATTTCTTAGAAATGTTCGAAATTAATGAATAAGATTGTAAGATAAGATATGCAAGTAATGTAGCCATACTTAGTTGCTGATTTGGGATAGTTTTGTATTGAGAATTTAAGTACACATATGTTGTTAGGATTTGTCATATTTATTGGCATAACTATGTATTACGATTTCAAGTAGAAACATGACATTAAGATTTCGTACATATGTATAGATATAACAACTAGATTCCTTAGAATGAATAATATCTAGAATTTAATTACAATATAAGAATATGAATTTCAGAATATTAAGACATGGTCTACTTTTAGAAATAAAGGTATTGTTGGGATCACAATGTATTGTAAAAATGAGTTCATGATGGCATTACAAGATAATGACACATTAAGTTATGATTAGGTTGGAATACAATATTTTATAAGATTTCTATTTTGATATTTAAGGTTTAATATGTAAGTTCATATGCAAAGTATCAGGGTAACATCATATTTTATAAGAAGGATTGAACCATCTTGTCAGAATTGATATTTTTAGATATGTTGTACCTATGATACTTTCATAAGCTTGACTTAAGATACTTTGTATACTTAGTATTTCTATATTCATGTCAGATGATTTCTCATAAGAAATTAGACTCATTTATGATATAATTGGTATAATGATGTAATCTTACCAAATAAGAGTTTTAGAATAAAGTTTACCCAAATAATGAGATACATGCTCAAATTCAGCAATGAATTCTGTTTAGAACTTAAGAATAAGAGATTTCGATTCAGACTTAGACTACTCTTTGTGTGAGTAGTCAGATTATGAATAAAGATACATGATAAGGGTTTAGGAATTGAGATCCATATTTAAGTGTATCACTTAAGAATAAAAGACTCAGATTTAGAATTCAATACATGCTCAGTACTCAGTAATCAGTTTCAGATAAGTTCAATTTTCAATATTCAGTTTTAATATAAGATAAGTTCATATTCGTAATTTAATAAAGCAATTAGTATTCAACTTCAGTTCAGATTAAGAATTAAGTAAGTTTAGAGTTAACATAAATAAGTCAAAACCTTCACATAAGACATTATATGATAAGTCCCCATTCAGTAGTCCCGGGACAATTCAGAGGCATCTATTGTCAATTCAGAGGAGTGTTTACTCCAATTCAAAGGTACTTTGGTACCAAGAAGGGCATAGTTATGCCAATTCAGAGACACCTTGGTGTCATTCAGAGGCATGTAGTGCCAATTCAGGGTACTTCGGTACCAATTCAGGGTGTAGATACGCCAATTCAGGAGGACTTATTGTATAATGGCGGCCACAGTCAGATAAAAATCATAAGTAAAAGATACCTTAGTTTAGAGTATGCCCATAATCTCATCCATGAGTATGATGAGAGAGAGTCAAATAAGATAAGTATGACCTTGACACTTTGGTGTAGGTCATGAGACTCATGTACCAGGGTACATGTCTCCAGAATAAGATAAGGTAGAAAGACAAGAATTTAGATTGAGAAATAAGGAACAATATGCTCCAGATTGTACTCAGAATTTGATGTTAATTTCATGTTTATAATGCCCAATTTCAGTTCTTTAGCAATGTATATTTTAGAATACTCATGCCACTTATTCTAATGACTATTTCTCCAAATGCATGGTTGGGGATGCGCTGTCCGCAGGATTTGGAGCAGTTGAGGATCAAAAGAACAAGTAAAGGACTAGAATATTTCAAGCTCAACCTAGTGGGGTGACATTTTCCTAGACGATCTAGAGTTTTGACATCTTTTTATTATGCCTAGTTATACTGTCAATTAGATTAGATTTTATGGTTTAAAATGATGTAGTTTCCTATTGACAAAATTTATATATGGATCAGCTGTACATTTATGCAAAGTGTTTCATTTACTTTCATTGCAATGATAATCATATTTGTGACACTCCTAGTAAAAAAATGGTTCCGTTCATGTGATAAGAAAAATATGGGTGTTACAATATGGTATCAAAGCAATTTGGTAAATGGCCACTAGGCAAACATGATTCTCACAATCACCCTAGAGTGAAGAGGTAAGTTTAGGGTTTAGGGATAGATTCCATAAGAAGAATACCATAACTTAGAGTGATTATGGGTCTTAACCATAGAATAGATAGATATCTTAGAGGTAGAAGTCATCCTTGTTTAAATCTAAAGTAGCAACCTAAACCTAGCTAATGAGGTTTCTTCTCCATTCTCAATGGTTATGGCCAACCAATTGAGAATTAAAAAGGAATTTCATAAGCGCTAGATTTTTATGCATCTCTCCTTTCTTACTAGACCATGTGGTATGGGACACATGTGTTAGTGGGTTAGTGAGGGATAGTATGTCAAGATCCCATATCTCTGGGTATGTGCCTGATCACCACATATCTAGGAATGTAGGAGTTACCTAAAGAACCCAAGGTTAGACAATCATGTACAACTAATGTTAGGAATTCATGACACGGTTGAGGAAGATGCCCAAAGTATAGAGCCAAGTGTAGTTTCATATACCCTAAGTATGAGTTGAGAATTTGACCAAGGTAATAGATAATACTCACATAATTTTTTTTATGAAAATACATTACATATCACTTTTCATGCAAAGTTTGAACATAAGTATGCCTTACAATAAATGAAGAGGTAAGCAAAACCCTAAGGATGGTAGTAGACTAGAGAAATTTTGAGGACGAAATTTATTTTAAGGTGGGTAGAATTGTAACATCCTCAAATTCATAGATAAAGTAAGCCTTTAATGTGGGGTTTTCTAGTAAAGGCATGCGAAGGGACATAATGAACTAACCATGGCTAGGTACGTAATTAAGTTCACAAAATATGTAATACAAGCCATCTGATCAACCAATACACACATAATGACTTAAATGTGTATGACTGTAGTCATGTGTAGATATATATAAATGAATTATTCTTGTGAACAATAATGTGATGATTATATATAATATGAAGACTTGAGTTACTGGTTTGAACTCTAGACCAACTTAGCTCTCATTATTAAAGAAGTAAAGTAATGTTGGCCTAATGTATCATATAAAAGCTTCCATTGAGTGAATATTGATTCATGTTTTAGTTCCATAATCGAGAATAGATATTGGACCTTTTGAAAGACAAGGGAATGGTCTGGGGGCCCTAGAACCATATTCAATCATGATTGAACCAAATAAGATTCACAAATGGGTCCTTGAAGTACAAAATTGGGAATATAGTGTGTAGCCCTCATAATAAGTGCTGATAATAATTTTCATAAATGGCTGATTAGAATATAAGATGGTGGGAGAAATTTTAGATGATTTTAATTTACTTGGAGGCCTAGGTAATTACATTTGTAATTATTCAATAATTAATTAAAAGATATTTTTGGAGTGTCTTTATAATTAATGTGGACCTAAATTCTTTTCCATAATAAGATAATGATGATATATCAGTTATCCCAAAATTTGGGTTCAAACAGGGTCATGTGGTGGTATGTAGAATTATTTCCATAGATTGGACTTTTATGAAAAAGAAAAATAAAATAAAAAAGGGGTAGATCGGACGAGACTCCAGTCCACTACAGACTAGAGAACGGTGCCCCAATGCCCCTATTTTATGACCCGAACATGGTCCGAGGATGAAGGAGCCCCGCCCGAGATTCTTTGGTTATGATTCTATAAAAGCTTCATGGATTTGGAGCATAGGCCCTCACACACCTAGATCTAGGGTTTTTGTGAAGCATGAGCAAAAGAGGGGAAGATCCATAATGAAGAAGAAGACCAGGAGGGGCGGAGGTCACATCATTTTTGTGGTTTGGGGATCTTCAACCGTGTCCACCCACGACACAGAGAAGGTGCCACCCATGGAGTGTAGACCCGGACGGAGTTAGGGAGGCAATTACTCACGAGTTCGTGGCCAAGAGAGGGGGCTCGACCTTGCCATAGGTGATGGGATGGAGGCACACTATTTTGGGAGTCCACGCACATGAGAAATCAGATCGGAAGGGATGAAGCATTGACCCTAGGCTTGAGATGCGCCTGAGATGAGGGCCTCCAGATCAGATTTTGATGGCTGAGGTTTCTCAAGGTTAGGTAAGTTTCAAAAATTCATATCTTGAGCTACAAAGCTTGGTTTTGGACAAACAAGGTTCCGATGGAAAGATCTTCGAGTGTACTATGCTATAAAAATAGTATCATAGTATGATATTGATGTCTGATATTTATTATATTCTGGGTACACAAAACTATATGATTTTGATGCTTTGTCAATTAAAAATAGCAACGAATTTATAAATTTATGAAAATTTTATTGAATGTTTATCTCAATATGCTTAAAATGATTTCAAAATCTGATCTTTTTTATATGAAGTTTTATTAAGGTTTTTGAGTTAAACCCTAATAAGGGTATTTCACCCATTATTTGATTATGAAATGACATGATATTTTAATACATGATCTTACTACATTGTATGATTACCTTTCTTAAAGTTTTGATGGAGTTTCGTATATAATTGGATTTGTATTTAGTTTTTGGCCTAAGTGGTCATTATGTAAAATGATTCATGAGTATTTGTTAGGCAACATGTATTTCATGTGCCTATTTAGTATGGAAAATTATTATAATTATATTTTCAACTGATTTTATAAATGAGTTAGTAAGAGTAGTATATGTGAGTATGTATGGAGTTTACTCTTGGTATATGAGGTATATACTTATATATTGGTACATAAGATGATTTATGTCTTATTTGAGTATAAAGATAATATTGATTATATAGTATGAGTTTTATTTTATTTCAACGCCAAGATTTTATGGTGATTTTAGATTAAAGTTATGTTTAGTTTAAATAAGAACCCTAAATTGGTATATATGTTGGGTTTTAGGGGAGACAAAGAAGGCAGCGGAAACACAAATTTCTCCCCAACCCATACCGAGGAAACGCGTCAACGTCTATATAATAGGAAAGGATGGTTTGCGGAATCATACCTTGTCCCGAGGCTTGCTCGGCGACAATACTTCGCGCAATGCGCGGTCTTCAACTCCGGACTTCGACGGCATCTGTGCAGCTCCTGGTCGCACCGGGACTGACAACTCCTACTCGAACCGGACTGTCGGATGACAGTTGTCCTCCTAAGCGGCAGTGTCCTCCCGCCTCTGTAGTAGTCCACACGGACCACCTGGAACTCCACACTCCTTGTCCCACAAGGAAGTGGAAGGATTCACACCCTCCTGTTGACGTACTAGTCACCAACACGCTCTCCTGCCTCATGTTGCAACTGCAGTTGTCCTTCCCTTGCTGCACCTCCCTTTTGCGGGAAGCACTTGCTCGGGCTCTCTCACGGTTACCAAAACCAGAGAGAACGACAACTTGCAGAGCAACTGGTTGCACTTAGCTGTACTTTGAAAAGCCCCCAATACCCCTATATATATGAGAGTCATGGGACAGGGTTCTCCATCCCAGGCAATGCGGGACTAAAAGCAGGAGTAGAAGGGTTCGGGATTTTTCCACAAAAAGCAACGATCTCGCAACCTGAACTGATCAGTTCACTACTGAACCGATCGATTCAGCCATTGAGCTGATCGGTTGGACCTGAGCCGACCGTTTGGGGCACTCCAACCAATCGGTTGGTGCCCTGAACCGATCGGTTCATGGTCCTTATCCGGCTCAAAAAGACTTTCTTTGTTTCTTTCCCAATTGGTATCGAATACCAATATTATTCCCAATCGAATTGGGCAATTTGAAACCAAAGGAAAATTCTTGCCGACATGACTTTCCCAACTGGTCGGTTGCACCAGTTGAGCCGATCGGTTCAACTCTTGAACCGGTCATTTCAACCTGGGTATGAGCCGATCGGCCTGGACACTCCAGCCGACCGGTTCAGCAACCTCAGCCGATCGGTTCATCACATGAGCCGATCGGTTGGGAGCACAGGTTGGGCAAAATCAGTCAATTGTGATTTCAATCAATCTGATACTCCAATCAATGCGTCCAACACCTTGAACCATACGATATTGAGTCATTGATTGATTGAGTGTTTAATTGAACTACTAAACTCCTTTAGTAATCAATCTAAACATTGCTTGTGGACAAAACTCCTCTTCCAGATTAAATCCTATGTGTGTGACCCTGCAGGTCCATTTCACGTTGGCAGTGAAAGTTCATAACACTTATGACTTCACAAGCAAAGAGCGGTGCCTAGTCACACATCGGTGCTACCCAAGTGAAAGTAGAAAGTTGGAGAACAACTTTCATCCTACAATCCATGAATGGTGTTACAGCGAATGTATAATTCCTTTGTCACTGATATCCCGAATGAACTCGAGGCATGGAACAGTCATCCTGTCAACGTTCATTCACTTCCTTGATCTCAGAGTAGACTAGAAGAGATATGTATGACATCAGTATCATATACTGATTCACACATGCGTGCACGCCTTTCTCAATCCTACTCATCAAGTGGCCATGGATATCAAACTCCCTCAGGAGGGACAAATCCCATATCTATCACTCACCCCTCAAAAGCCCCATGTGTCAAAGCCACCCAATCATCACCTTTATAACAACCCATGTTTCAGGACTGCGTTTGATGATGTCAAAGTGTGCCCAACGACATGTGTTGAGTGCAGTGATTTCAGATCTAAGAATCACACTCACCACCATCACTGTGAGTACTGACTGTGACTACCATCTCATGGTTCAATGTGTCAAACTCACGGTGGGTCTGTCCGGTACACTTGTTCTCTAACAAGTACCTATGTGTTTGGTTTGATATCTCTATATCATGACTAATGAGATTCTGTCATCAACCAACACCACAATCTAGTCTTGTGTGTCATTGTTGTCTATCTACCTTCCACAATGACATCCAACTAGGGACATAACAAGAACGTACAAACTCTTAGCATCTGTATGATCTCATCGTTCAGGTCATGAACCTGAAGGCATACGTCATTGAGTACTGTCATTCTCTAGACATTCAATCTGTTCTATCACTATCTCATATGACTGAACCAGAAGGAATTGGAAGCTCGCCTTTGATGTTTATTAGATCAATCTCAATGTATCCCACCAATCATCCCATGATTGGCTCTCAGGGCATACATACCAACAGACTCCCACTTGCACTGCGAGCCAATCACCCATGAATCATATTCATAGTAATCTTCAGACATGTCCCACATGTTACTACGCTCTAGTGCCAACATAGTGAGTAATGACAACACCTTGCCAAAGTCTGTACAAATTGCATGTCTCGCATCTCTTCACTGTACGTCATATGTATGAGATGGAGTTGTCGTAATATGCGATCTAGTATTCCTTTGCTAACCTTTAGCCACATTGCATGATCAAGGATTCCAGACTTATCATCAATGAGTGGAATATAAGTTCATCTTATGAACTTCCAGATCCACATAGTATCTACTACTGTTTACTAACACATAGATACTCGGCATTTCCCTTTTTAAATGGCTTTATTGGAACATTTCCAATTATCAACAAACTTTCACTTTTATACATCTTATGTATATATATTGCGATTAATTTTCTGTCCTTTCGGAAGTTCGCATCAATGTAACTCTTTACATCGAACTCTTCCTTATCTCCATAGAACTAGTACTTCACAAGCACTTATCAAGTTCTCATGGTATTCCAGTAACCCTTACTGGAAATAGACAGCCATCCACTCGTCATGTCACACATGCGAGTTATCAGGATGAGCACATCATATTGCCATGTCCCACATACAAGATGATGAATGAATTTTATTCTTGCCATGGAATACATGCAAGATAATGGGATGATTACATACATGATAGATCCATATCTATTCTTAGTGTTCCCATTCTTCATAAGAATTGGACACTTGGCCTTGGGATACTAACTCCATGTAACATGGACAAATTTTCTCCCACTGAATCTGTGCATACTGAACACTTCAGTACAGATTGCCAATGTATGCTCTCTCTTTCCAGGTCAAGAGATTTTCGAGAACTATCTCTATAGATCTCTATTCCTATCACATAGGAAACATCTCTATCTTCCTTAAAGATAATTTCCACATTCGGATTTCCAATCTAGAACATTTCCATTTCACATCAATATGTGGAATGTGAACACTCTCCCACTAAATCACAGATCCCTTCTTTATCTTTGACATATCAGTCAAACCCTTTGACTATATCATCAAAATAAAGATCCAATTTTGAGTTGCTTGAACTCAATCAATCACATTGATTAGTCCATTGTAACTTATAGACTTCATTTGCATTAGTGGATTCATAAACCTTATAGGCTGTGTCACATACACATCCTGGTTTTATTCCTCATAGGAATGCGGTTTTAGTATCCATATGCCAAATGTCTTAGCCATTAAGTTGCAATCAACAAGCATCATCCTTCTCAAAATGCTATCCATGTGTCTTAACACTTAAGACTCATCTGCACTTATGGATATGATCCAATGAGTGCTGCCATCAAGGACATACCTTATGGTTCACATGGAAGTCATTTAGGATGTAATGGTTTTAAACCATAACTCAAGATTTGGTTCCTCATATTCATCTTGATAGTTGACTCATCACATGAACAACTCATCACATAGATAATTGAGGTGTATATGTTAAAGATATAAGAACTCACAACCCTTGTGATTCTTAATTTCTTTTATTAGTGTGGGGTATTCTTTTATTAAGAAGAATTCAGTTATTTGATAATCATTCTCTAACTCCTTAGAGTATGATTCCTTCTTGATTCAGACATCACCATGCCTTAATCATGAGTTCACTATGATACACTATCATAATCACTCATAAGGATCTCAAACATTTGGTCCAAGTATTTCATTCATTGATCTCATCAAGAATTAATACTTTACCAAATTTGTACTTCATTTATGATAATCTTGAACACTTCAAGATATTCATATTGGTATTTCTCTAAACACCATTTGAAGTATTAGCATTTATTCCAATAGGTATGTAAATACATCACATGTATTATACCTAATAGGATAATCACTCTCCCACTACATTAGTGAAGATTGATTAATCATGTCCAAGATATTCATGTCTCTTACTGGTTCTATAACCAAAAGAGTCTAGATTTATCCATCACAAGGAAACTAGAAATGAATTTCTCATGATTAATGCTAATTAAATTGTTTGAGTTACCTATAACTTTTAGGTATCGTCTTATCTTATGCATATCAAATATCACAAGATAAATAAGGCATTGCCACAAAGATCACATCTTTATAAATTGAAACATCTCTTTATTAATTGCCATCATTGTCATACAATATGCAAAAATAAAGTGTTTCTATCTATTGGCAAGTATGAAATAGCAGTTCATAACTGTATTACATGCCTTATTGGCTGAAAATAAACTAAACTATTCCTATCTATAAAGGCAACACTTGCCCCAAGTAAGAATGCTTTACACTTTACATCTTGATATCATATATCTCAAAAAGTGTTACAAGTTTATTTACATGACACCTTCATGTAGAGGCTTCAGTCGCCTCCTTCTTCTTTTGTTCTTCCAGGTAGAGAGGACAATTCCTTTTCCAATGTCCTGGCTTTTGACAATGGTGGAAATTTCCTTTATTTTTCACGCCTCCCTTGGCCTTGAGAGTTGAAGATGGCTTGGACTCCTGGCTAGCTTCAGAACCTTTCTTAGCTTTGCCCTTGCCCTTGCGCTTGGACTTTCCTTTCTTGCTCGTGATCACCATCACGGACTTAGGCTTGTCCTTCTTCATCTGTAACTCGGTTGTCCTCAACATGCCCAACAACTCTGAAAGTGGTCTATCAAAGTTGTTCATGTTGTAGTTCATCACAAACTGACTGTAAGATTCTGGCAACGATTGCAATATCACATCAGTAGCCAACTCTTGGCTCAGTGGAAATCCCAGTCTCTGTAGGTTCTCCACATACCCAATCATCTTGAGTGTGTGAGGACCAACTGGATCTCCTTCTGTCATGACGCACTTGAACAGCGCCCTAGAAACATTGTACCTCTCTTGCCGTGCCTGATCTTCATACATGTTCCTGAGATGCAGAATCATCTCTATGACACCCATGTTCTCATGTTGCCTCTGCAACTCATGGTTCATTGAACATAGCATCAAGCACTTTGCATCAATGGCATCATCAGAATGCTTCTTGTAAGCATCCCTTTCTGTCTTTGGTACATTAGGAGCGGGTTCCTCTGGAATTGGAGTATCCAGGACATAGGGCTTATGCTCTTGAGTGAGAACAATTCTCAATGTCCGATACCAGTCGTGGAAGTTTGTCCCATTTAGCTTGTCCTTGTCAAGGACCGATCGCAAAGAAAAGTTGTTGTTGTTTGTTGCCATTTGAACTACAAAAAGGAAAATATGCAATTTTAGTCCAAAACTCATTTTTGACTTATTTGATTGATTTGAAAGTTTGACGATATAATTAGGCCTTTAATTAATTATTGCTCCCACTATTTTACTTCAAATTGATAGCCCTCACCATCAATTCGGAAGATTGCAACGTACAATCTTCTAGTGGGCAAGATCTTGAAATCCTCTAAGTCATGGACCAGCTTGGGCTGTCACCCACAACATAGATCTCTCAGGTAGGCAACTTTTGCCAATTGCATCATATGCAACTCTTGATAAGATGTCATCTACAACTCCTTGCAATGATCATCTCCATGCCTCAAGGCGCTAGATCCTATCTAGGTCACCTTGTTAAGTCCGACCCAAAGCAAACACGATGAACATGCACCCTACTTGGGCAGACCCACACGTTCATCCTTCACGCTTCCACGAGATAGACGGTGCACCACGCTTGTGCGTGCCCACACTTGGTCGATCAAGCTTTTCACGTGTGTCGCATTTGGAAGGCATCTAAAACTTAATATTTTAATGAGGGATTTGGTTTTATATACATATACATATCCAATCACCACAATACATAGTACGTATCATATACATGCTATATCCCACAGAAAACATGCACAAAATGATAAAAGCGATGATTATGGCCATCCTAATGTGATTCCTCGAGCCAAGAGGAATCACGGTCATCTAGGTCTACATCACATGCAACCTGTACAAGATGAACTTCTGTGCCTTGCCTTCCGAGTTGATCAACTCATCACATGAATGATCTGTACTCTCCAGCCGGTCGTCTGGGTGACACCAGCCGATCGGTTGGCTCCTCCAACCGATCGGTTCGCCTGGTCGTCGTGCATCTCGTCATGTCTGCCACCCGCTCGTCTCGCTCCTCGAACCGGTCATCAACCGATTGGTTCACTCCTTGAACCGACCGTCTGGAACGTCAACCGATCGGTTCATGCCTTGAACCGATCGTTTCAGTTGTCGTCTTGATGTCCTCCGGTATACGACATAACAGGAAATAAAAATCTATCCTATTTATTACATTGCTTTAAAAAGGGAAACCCTGAGTTACATTTGGGGGGAGCAAAGGTAGGAAAGAATCTCGAATTATTTCAAGTTACATCGGGAATAAGAGAGGGAAGATCGGTGCGCAGACCGAGATGCAAGCAAACACAAACAACCACACACAGATAGGGGTTTATAGGCCATAATCACGCTACACACATCCACCACAAAACTCGTTTAAGGGCGACGCGTATCGAGTGCATTAATAATACATATCATATATGTAATTAGGGATTTGTGGATTTAGGATTGGACATGCATAAAGTCGATATTATTCGCATCGTATGCAATAATTAAAGGCGACAAACCAAAATCGATCATATCGATATTCCTAAAACATAGAGCAGTTGACGTGGCTCTGATACCACTGTTGGGTTTTAGGGGAGACAAAGAAGGCAGCGGAAACAAAAATTTCTCCCCAACCCATACCGAGGAAACACGTCAACGTATATATAATAGGAAAGGATGGTTTGCGGAATCATACCTTGTCCCGAGGCTTGCTCGGCGACAATACCTCGTGCAATGCGCGGTCTTAAACTCCGGACTTCGACGGCGTCTGTGCAGCTCCTGGTCGCACCGGGACTGGCAACTCCTACTCGAACCGGACTGTCGGATGACAGTTGTCCTCCTAAGCGGCAGTGTCCTCCCGCCTCTGTAGTAGTCCACACGGACCACCTGGAACTCCACACTCCTTGTCCCACAAGGAAGTGGAAGGAGTCGCACCCTCCTGTTGATGTACTAGTGGCCAACACGCTCTCCTGCCTCCTGTTGCAACTGCAGTTGTCCTTCCACGGTTACCAAAACTAGAGAGAAGGACAACTTGCAGAGCAACTGGTTGCACTGAGCTGTACTTTGAGAAGCCCCCAATACCCCTATATATAGGAGAGTCTTGGGATAGGGTTCTCCATCCCGGGCAATGCGGGACTAAAAGCAGGAGTAGAAGGGTTCGGGATTTTTCCACAAAAAGCAACGATCCCGCAACCTGAACTGATCGGTTCACTGCTGAACCGATCAGTTCAGCCATTGAGCCGATCGGTTGGACCTGAGCCGACCGTTTGGGGAACTCCAACCGATCGGTTGGTGCCCTGAACCGATCGGTTCATGGTCCTTATCCAGCTCAAAAAGACTTTCTTTGTTTCTTTCCCAACTGGTATCGAATACCAATATTATTCCCAATCGAATTGGGCAATTTGAAACCAAAGGAAAATTCTTGCCGACATGACTTTCCCAACTGGTCGGTTGCACCAGTTGAGCCGATCAGTTCAACTCTTGAACCAGTCATTTCAACCTGGGTATGAGCCGATCGGCCTGGACACTCCAGCCGACCGGTTCAGCAACCTCAGCCGATCGGTTCATCACATGAGCCGATCGGTTGGGAGCACAGGTTGGGCAAAATCAGTCAATTGTGATTTCAATCAATCTGATACTCCAATCAATGCGTCCAACACCTTGAACCATACGATATTGAGTCATTGACTGATTGAGTGTTTAATTGAACTACTAAACTCCTTTAGTAATCAATCTAAACATTGCTTGTGGACAAAACTCCTCTTCCAGGTTAAATCCTATGTGTGTGACCCTGCAGGTCCATTTCACGTTGGCAGTGAAAGTTCATAACACTTATGACTTCACAAGCAAAGAGCGGTGCCTAGTCACACATCAGTGCTACCCAAGTGAAAGTAGAAAGTTGGAGAACAACTTTCATCCTACAATCCGTGAATGGTGTTACAGCGAATGTATAATTCCTTTGTCACTGATATCTCGAATGAACTCGAGGCATGGAACAGTCATCCTGTCAACGTTCATTCACTTCCTTGATCTCAGAGTAGACTAGAAGAGATATGTATGACATCAGTATCATATACTGATTCACACATGCGTGCACGCCTTTCTCAATCCTACTCATCAAGTGGCCATGGATATCAAACTCCCTCAGGAGGGACAAATCCCATATCTATCACTCACCCCTCAAAAGCCCCATGTGTCAAAGCCACCCAATCATCACCTTTATAACAACCCATGTTTTAGGACTGCGTTTGATGATGTCAAAGTGTGCCCAACGACATGTGTTGAGTGCAGTGATTTCAGGTCTAAGAATCACACTCATCACCATCACTGTGAGTACTGACTGTGACTACCATCTCATGGTTCCATGTGTCAAACTCACGGTGGGTCTGTCTGGTACACTTGTTCTCTAACAAGTACCTATGTGTTTGGTTTGATATCTCTATATCATGACTAATGAGATTCTGTCATCAACCAACACCACAATCTAGTCTTGTGTGTCATTGTTGTCTATCTACCTTCCACAATGACATCCGACTAGGGACATAACAAGAACGTACAAACTCTTAGCATCCGTATGATCTCATCGTTCAGGTCATGAACCTGAAGGCATACGTCATTGAGTACTGTCATTCTCTAGACATTCAATCTGTTCTATCACTATCTCATATGACTGAACCAGAAGGAATTGGAAGCTCGCCTTTGATGTTTATCAGATCAATCTCAATGTATCCCACCAATCATCCCATGATTGGCTCTCAGGGCATACATACCAACAATATATAGTTAGGAAGATGGGGTTTTGAGATTTAAAAATAGAAAGAGGGAACACGTACTTGGACTTATAGAACTTTGATTATATCCATGTGATTATAATTTGGAATAAGAAATCAAGACTAAGTTAAGGACATCATCAGCATTAAAGGTAAGTGGTCCATGCCCATGAGTACTCATGTTTTTAACTTCAATATGTTTACATGTCTCCTGATAAGACTTTTATAATTTATATGATTCAATGTTCTAAGTTTTTAATGCAAACAAGAATATTCTCATATCTCTATCATTATGAAGTTCAGATATCCAAAATCTCAAATAGAGACATGTTGCTCAAAATAGTTGTGACCCATGGACCAAGTCCATGAGAAATTTAAAGAATCCTGTTCCTACAAGATTTCTTAGAAATGTTCGAAATTAATGAATAAGATTGTAAGATAAGATATGCAAGTAATGTAGCCATACTTAGTTGGTGATTTGGGAGAGTTTTTTTTATTGAGAATTGAAGTACACATATGTTGTTAGGATTTCTCATATTTATAGGCATAACTATGTATTACGATTTCAAGTAGAAATATGCCATTAAGATTTTATGCATATGTATAGATATAACAACTAGATTCCTTAGAATGACTAATATCTATAATTTAATTACAATATAAGAATATGAATTTCAAAATATTAAGGCATGGTCTACTTTTAGAAATAAAGGTACTGTTGGGATCACAATGTATTGTAAAAATGAGTTCATGATGGCATTATAAGATAATGACACATTAAGTTATGATTAGGTTGGAATACAATATTTTATAAGATTTCTATTTTGATATTTAAGGTTTAATATGCAAGTTCATATGCAAAGTTTTAGGGTAACATCATATTTTATAAGAAGGATTGAACCATCTTGTCAGAATTGATTTTTTTAGATATGTTGTACTTTTGATACTTTCGTAAGCTTGACTTAAGATACTTTGTATACTTAGTATTTCTATATTCATGTCAGATCCTTTCCCATAAGACATTAGACTCATTTATGATATAATTGGTATAATGAAGTAATCTTACCAAATAAGAGTTTTCAAATAAAGTTTACCCAGATAATGACTCAAATCCAGCAATGAATTCAGTTTAGAACTTAAGAATAAGAGATATAGATTCAGACTTAGACTACAGTTTGTGTGAGTAGCCAGATTATGAATAAAGATACATGATAAGGGTTTAGACCCAATCTCAATTATGAAGTAATTGAGATCCATATTCACATTCAGATTTAGATTAAGTGTATCACTTAAGAATAAAAGATTCAGATTTAGATTCGGATTTAGAATTCAGTACATGCTCAATACTCAGTAATCAGTTTTAGATAAGTTCAATTATCAAAATTCAGTTTTAATACAAGATAAGTTATGATTCAAAATTTAATAAAGCAATCAGTATTCAGCTTCAGTTCAGATTAATAATTAAGTAAGTTTAGACTTAAGATAAATAAGTTGAAACCTTCACATAAGACATTATATAATAAGTCCTCATTTAGTAGTCCCAGGACGATTCAGAGGCATCTGTTGCCAATTTAGAGGAGTGTTTACTCCAATTCAGAGGTACTTTGGTACCAAGCAGGGCGTAGTTACGCCAATTCAGAGACACCTTGGTGTCATTCAGATGCATGTAGTGCCAATTCAGGGTACTTCAGTACCAATTCAGGGCATAGATACACCAATTCAGAAGGAATTATTGTATAATGGTGGCCACAGTCAGATAAAAATGATAAGTAAAAGATACCTTAGTTTAGAGTATGCCCATAATCTCATCCATGAGTATGATGAGAGAGGGTCAAATAAGATAAGTATGACCTTGACACTTTAGTGTAGGTCATGACACTCATGTACCAGGGGACATGTCTCCATAATAAGATAAGGTAGAAAGACAAGAATTCAGATTGAGAAATAAGGAAGAATATGCTTCGCATTTTACTCAGAATATGATGTTAGTTTCATGTTTATAATGCCCAATTTCAGCTCTTTAGCAATGTATATTTTAGAATACTCATGCCACTTACTCTAACGACTATTTTTCCTAATGCATGGCTGGGGACGCGATGTCCATAGGATTTGGAGCATCTTAGGATCAAACGAATAAATAAAGGATTATAATATTTCAAGCTCAACCTAGTGGGGTGCCATTTGTCTAGACGATCCAGAGTTTGACAACTTTTTATTATGCCTAGTTATGCTGTAAATTAGATTAGATTTTATGGTTTAACATGATGCAATTTTTCATTGATAAAAACTATGTATTGATCAGTTGTACAATTATGCAAATTGTTTCATTTACTTTCATTGCAATGATAATCATGTTTGTGACACTCCCAGTAAAAAAAATGCTTCTTCTCATGTGATAAGAAAAACCGGGGTGTTACAATATGGTATCAGAGCAATTTGGTAAATGGCCACTAGGCAAACATGATTCGCACAATCACCCTAGAGTGAAGAGGTAAGTTTAGGGTTTAGGGATAGATTCCATAAGAAGAATATCATAACTTACAGTGATTATGGGTCTTAACCTTAGAATAGATAGATATCTTAGAGGCAGAAGTCATCCTTATTTAGATCTAAAGTAGCAACCTAAACATAGCTAATGAGATTTCTTCTCCATTCTTAATGGTTATGGCCAGCCAATTGAGATTTGAAAATGAATTTCATAAGTGCTAGACTTTTATGCATCTCTCCTTTCTGACTTGCCCAAGTGGTATGGGACACATGTGTTAGTGGGTTAGTGAGGGATAGTATGTCAGGATCCCACATCTTTGGGTATGTGCCTGATCACCACATATCTAGGAATGTAGGAGTTACCTAAAGAACCCAAGGCTAGATAGTCATGTACAACTAATGTTAGGAATTCATGACACGTTCGAGGATGATGCCCTAAGTATAGAGCCAAGTTTAGTTTCATATACCCTAAGTATGTGTTGAGAAGTTGACCAAGGTAATAGATAATACTCACATATTTTTTTTTATGAAAATACATTGCATATCGCTTTTCATGCAAACGTTTGAACATAAGTATGCCTTACAATAAATGAAGAGGTAAGCAAAAACCTAAGGTGGGTAGTATCCAAGAGAAATTTTGAGGACGAAATTTATTTTAAGGTGGGTAGAATTGTAACATCCTCAATTTCATAGATAAAGTAAGCCTTTAATGTGGGGTTTTCTAGTAAAGGCATGCCAATGGACGTAATGAACTAACCATGGCTAGGTACATAATTAAGTTCACAAAATGTGTAATACAAGCCATCTGATCAACCAATACACACATAATGACTTAAATGTGTATGATTGTAGTCAGGTGTAGATATATATAAATGAATTATTCTTGTGAAAAATAATGTGATGATTATATATAATATGAAGACTTGAGTTACTGGTTTGAAATCTAGACCAACTTAGGTCTCATTATTAAGGAAGTAAAGTAATGTTGGCCTAATGTATCATATAAAAGCTTCCATTGAGTGAATATTGATTCATGTTTTAGTTCCATAATCGAGAATAGATATTGGACCTTTTGAAAGACAAGGGAATGGAATGGGGGGCCCTAGAACCTTATTCAATCATGATTGAACCAATTAAGATTAACAAATGGGTCCTTGAAGTACAAAATTGGGAATATAGTATGTAGCCCTCATAATAAGTGATGATAATAATTTTAGTAGATGGCTGATTAGAATATAAGATGGCTGATAATAATTTTGGAGGCCTAGGTAATTACATTTGTAATTATTCAATAATTAATTAAAAGATATTTTTGGAGTGTATTTATAATTAATTTGGACCTGATATTTTTTCCATAATAATATAATGATGATATATCAGTTATCCCAAAATTTGAGTTCAAATGGGGTCATGTGGTGGTCTGTAGAATTATTTCTATAGATTGGACTTTTATGCAAAAGAAAAATAAAATAAAAAAGGGGTTGAGCGGCTGAGACTCCAGTCCATTGTGGACTAGAGAACGGCACCCCGGTGCCCCTATTTTATGACCCGAACAGGGTGCGAGGATGAAGGAGCCCCGCCCGAGATTCTTTGGCCAGGATTCTATAAAAGCTTCATGGATTCGACGCATAGGCCCTCACACACCTAGATCTAGGGTTTTCATGAAGATTGAGTAGAAGAGGGGAACATCCATAACAAAGAAGAAGACCAGGAGGGGAGGTGGCCACAACATGGTTGTTGTTTGGGGTCTTCAACCTCGTCCACCTAGGGCACAGAGAAGGTGTCGCCCATGGAGTGTAGACTTGGACGAAGTCAGGGAAGCAATTACCTCACGAGTTCGTGGCCAAGAGAGGGGGCTCAACCTCGCCGAAGGTGATGAGCTGGAGGAACTCTATTTTGGGAGTCCATGCACATGAGAACTCAGATCGGAAGGGATGAAGTGCCGACCCTAAGCTTGAGATGCGCCTGAGATGAGGGCCGCCAAATCAGATCTTGAAGGCCGAGGTAGCTCAAGGTTAGGTAAGTTTCAGAAATTCATATCCCGAGCTACAGAGCTCGGTTTGGGACAAACAAGGTACCTATGGAAATCTCTTGAAGCGTACTATAATATAAAAATAGTACCAGAGTATGATCTTGATGTCTTATAATTATTATATTATGGGTAGGCAAAACTATATGATTTTGATGCTTTGTCAATCAAAAATAGCAAACGAATTTATAAATTCATGAAAATTTTATTGAATATTTATCTCAATATGCTTAACATGATTTCAAAACCTGATCTTTATTATATGAAGTTTTATTAAGGTTTTTGAGTTAAACCCTAACAAGGGTATTTTGGGTATTTCACCCATTATTTGATTATGAAATGACATGACATTTTAATACATGATCTTACGACATTGTATGATTACTTTTCTAAAAGTTTTGATGGATTTTCATATATAATTGGATTCGTATTTAGTTTTTGGCCTAAGTGGTCATTATGTAAGATGATTCATGAGTATTTGTGAGGCACCATGTATTTTATGTGCCTATTTAGTATGGAAAATTATTATAATTATATTTTCATCTGATTTTATAAATGAGTTAGTAAGAGTAGTTTATGTGAGTATGTATGGAGTTTACTCTTGGTATACGAAATATAAACTTATATATTGGTACATAAGACGATTTATGTATTATTTGAGTATAAAGATAATATTGATTATATAGTATGAGATTTATTTTATTTCAATGCCAAGATTTTATGGTGATTTTAAATTAAAGTTATGTTTAGTCTAAATAAGAACCCTAAATTTGTATATATAGTTAGGAAGGTGGGGTTTTGAGATTTAAAAATAGAAAGAGGGAACATGTACTTGGACTTATAGAACTTTGATTATATCCAGGTGATTATGATTTGGAATAAGAAATAAAGACTAAGTTAAGGACATCATCAACATAAAAGGTAAGTGGTCCATGCCCATGAGTACTCATGTTTTTAAGTTCAGTATGTTTACATGTCTCCTGATAAGACTTTTATAATTTATATGGTTCAATGTTCTAAGATTTCAATGCAAACAAGAATATTCTCATATATCTATCATTATGTAAGTTCAGATATCCAAAATCTCAAATAGAGACATGTTTCTCAATATAGTTGAGACCCAGGGACCAAGTCCATGAGAAAGTTAAAGAATCATGTTCCTACAAGATTTCTTAGAAATGTTCGAAATTAATGAATAAGATTGTAAGATAAGATATGCAAGTAATGTAGCCATATTTAGTTGGTGATTTGGGATAGTTTTGTATTGAGAATTTAGGTACACATATGTTGTTAGGATTTCTCATATTTATAGGCATAACTATGTATTACGATTTCAAGTAGAAACATGCCATTAAGATTTCATACATATGTATAGATATAACAACTAGATTCCTTAGAATGAATAATATCTAGAATTTAATTACAATATAAGAATATGAATTTCAGAATATTAAGACATGGTCGAGTTTTAGAAATAAAGGTAATGTTGAGATCACAATGTATTGTAAAAATGAGTTCATGATGGCATTATAAGATAATGACACATTATGTTATGATTAGGTTCAAATACAATATTTTATAAGATTTATATTTTGATATTTAAGGTTTAATATGTAAGTTCATATGCAAAGTTTCAGTGTAACATCATATTTTATAAGAAGGGTTGAACCATCTTGTCATAATTGATATTTTTAGATATGTTGTACTTATGATACTTTCATATGCTTGACTTAAGATACTTTGTATACTTAGTATTTCTATATTCATGTCAGATCCTTTCTCATATGACATTAGACTCATTTATGATATAATTGGTATAATGAAGTAATCTTACCAAATAAGAGTTTTAAATTAAACTTTTCCTAGATAATGAGATACATGCTCAAATCCAGCAATGAATTCAATTTAGAACTTAAGAATAAGAGATTTAGATTCAGACTTTGACTACTCTTTGTGTGAGTAGCCAGATTATGAATAAAGATACATGATAACGGTTTAGACCCAATCTCAATTATAAAGTAATTGTGATCCATATTCACATTCAGTTTTAGATTATGTGTATCACATAAGAATAAAAGATTCATATTTAGATTTAGAATTCAGTACATGCTCAGTACTCCGTAATTAGTTTCAAATAAGTTCAATTATTAATATTCATTTTTAATATAAGATAAGTTTAGATTCAAAATTCAATAAAGCAATCAGTATTTAGCTTCAGTTCAGATTAAGAATTAAGTAAGTTTAGACCTAAGATAAATAAGTTGAAAACTTCACATAAGACATTATATGATAAGTCCTCATTCAGTAGTCCCAGGACAATTCAGAGGCATCTGTTGCCAATTCAGAGGAGTGTTTACTTCAATTCAGAGGCACTTTGGTACCAAGAAGGGCATAATTACGCCAATTCAGAGACACCTTGGTGTCATTCAGAGGTATGTAGTGCCAATTCAGGGTGTAGATATGCCATTTCAGGAGGACTTATTGTATAATTGTGGCCACAATCATATAAAAATCATAAGTAAAAGTTACCTTAGTTTAGAGTATGCCCATAATCTCATCCATGAGTATGATGAGAGAGAGTCAAATAAGATAAGTATGAACTTGACACTTTGGTGTAGGTCATGAGACTCATGTACCAGTGTATATGTCTCTAGAATAAGATAACGTAGAAATACAAGAATTCATATTGAGAAATAAGGAACGATACACTCCAGATTTTACTCAGAATTTGATGTTAGTTTCATGTTTATAATGCCTAATTTCAATTCTTTAGCAATGTATATTTTAGAATACTCATGCCACTTACTCTAACGACTATTTTTCCTAATGCATGGCTGGGGACGCGATGTATGTAGGATTTAGAGTAGCTGAGGATCAAAAGAACAAGTAAAGGACTAGAATATTTCAAGCTCAAACTAGTAGGGTGCCATTTTCCTAGACGATCCAGAGTTTTGACATCTTTTTATTATGCCTAGTTATGTTGTCAATTAGATTAGATTTTATGCTTTAACATGATGTAGTTTCCGTTGACAAAAACTATGTATGGATCAGTTGTATAGTTGTGCAAAGTGTTTCATTTACTTTCATTGCAATGATAATCATGTTTGTGACACTCCCAGTAAAAAAAAATGCTTCCGCTCATGTGATAAGAAAAATCAGGGTGTTACAGATAAGGTCTAAACACATCCAAAAATTATGAATATTTTACATGTTGTTTATGATTGAGTTTCAAATCTCCAGTTAAAATTTTAGATCATTTGGAATTACCAATGAATAAATAAAATAAAATAGTACACTGCTAAAAAGCACTCTGTTAGCATTTTGTCAGAAGTATAGTTTGACCGAGAACCACATTCGAAGAACACTCAAATATTCTAAATTTTTTATCCAATATGCATGGTTGAGTTATCCATATCATATCCAAAATTCAATTAAATAAAAAATTTGTAGAAAATATGAAAAATCATTTACCACACTGCTATCCTGATCAAATTCCATACTCATGTACCATCAAAACCCTAATTTTTGCCGATTAGGGTTTATATTTCTCAAACCCTAATTCTTCAAACTAAAATCATAGTTAGAATATCTTATTAGGTTTGAAATATCATAATTGATCTACTATCATTAATCAAGTCTAAATGATGTTCAATCTAATCAAGCATGTAATCATTCAGGTAAATCCTAGTTTACCAATTAAGCATAAATGTGGTCATTACAACAACACACATGCATGTGCGCCTCGCCTCGTCTGGCCTGGCCAGACACATGCTCGTGTTTGTAGATTATGGATTGTGGAGAATGTCTTTCGTCTTCTTTTTACACTAGGATATAACTACGTAATTAATTACTCATTTAATTAATTGTTTCTTTTCTATTCGGGTTTATTAATGCTAACTGGAAAGTGTCTCTTTTATGAAATTTTCTGCAATATGTACATGAGCAACCGAGTAGTCATGTCTTAATGGGAGTAGGATTAGAGGGGTGTGTAAGGCTATAAACAGACCTACGGTAATTAGGATTAAAAATATCTCTTTCAACAACAGTCGACAGCCATTTGTGTGATTGTTTAGTGAGCCCTAATCCCGAAGTCTACAACCGTCGCTCCTACTGTTGCTGGGAGATTTCTCTCCTGGAAAGCGGTGGTTCCTGTAGTTGTTGGGCTGCACTTGTGGTAGTGCATCTGTTTGTGCTTCCTTTCAGGTTTGTGACCGGGTAAACTAGGAGAACAACACATGTCTTAGAGGACTGCACGACGTTGATTTCTTTAAGTAAAATGTGTTCGTTTTTCAATGAACGATCTGGTGAGGTTTCCAACTCAGTTTATTATGTCTTGCATTGTTTATTCTGTCCTGCATTGTTTATTCTTCTGCTTCTTATTTGGATCTAGCCTGTAATCATTAATTCATTGCTTCTATCGCTGTTGCATGTAATGACAAAAAATCCTAAATTTTATTTAACAGTCTTAAAGAAATAATTTTCTGTTGTTAATTAACAATGGTCAGACATAGTGGTTTTGGAAATAAAATTGATACCAGCAGTATGCCTGAAAAATTTACTGGTATCAATTTTGCCCGTTGGCAGAATCGGATGCAAATTTGTCTGAATATTGTAGATTTTGATCAGTACTTAGAAGAGATCGAACCTAATTCTGATGATACTATTCCTAATAATGCAAATATAATTGCTAATTGGAAGAAGGGTGATAAAATGTGTTGCGGTTTGATTCTGTTTTGTTTAAATAACAAGCTGTATGACTCTTACTCAAAGCCGCCTGTCACTGCATCCAAAGTTTTATGGGAATCGTTAATTAAGAATTTTAGTACTGAAAATCAAGGCGTTGAAAAGTATTGTGTGTCAAAATTTCTTAAGTTTTAGATGGCAGAGGGTAAGTCTGTTTCAGATCAAACACATGATCTTCAACTCTTAGTTCATGAACTCTCTGATGCCAAGATGATATTGCCTGAGAAGTTTGTTGTTATGTCTATCATGGAAAAGTTCCCTAAGTCATGGGAATCGTTTGGTATGTCTCTGAAGCACCACAAAGGGACACATACAATGGAAGAACTAACGATGGATATAAACATACAAGAAGAACACTTAATGGAGAAAATGGTCAAGGTGCCTACTGATACAAACCCTACTATTAATTTTACTTATGCTAAAACCACCAAAGATAAGAAAATTAAGAATGTACACAAACTTAAGGCCAAGATCCAGTAGAAAACGAAGAACAAACCTTGTTGGACTTGTGGACAGGTTGGCCACTGGAACAAGGATTGTCATTCTAAGAAGGCAAAGAAAGATGTCGCATCTGCAACTGAGGAGGCAGTGGTCAACATGATGACTACATCCTTGAACCTCAATGATGGGTACATGTCTATTAAACCTGAAATCCTTTCTATTTTGTAACCACTTTATCAGATAATTAACATTGGGGCTAATGTACTTGTGTGTGCTGATAAATCCCTGTTTGTGTCTTACCAGGCCTCTCGAGGTCGGTCAATGACTTTGTGCGATTCTAGCTCTACATAAGTCAAAGGCGAAGGATGGGTGGACTTGAAGTTCCCTTCGGGGAAGGTGTTGACTCTTCACAGGGTCAGACATGTTCCAACCATTCGACGCAATATCCTTAGTGGCATAATTTTAGTTAGGGAAGGTTATAGAGTAGACTGCAAATGTAATAAGGCTATTACTACACACCTTTATGATTCTTTATTTTTTGGCAAGGGGTATTTATGTGATGTGGATAACTTATTCAAGATTCATGTTGAACTTGTTTTAAATTCTATTTTAAATTTGAATGATTATAGTTTTGTATGCATGAATCTTGTTTCATCCGACGTTTGGCATTCACGTTTGGGGCATGTTAATGTTGCCTCAATGAAGCGTATGATGAATCTAAATTTAATCCCTAAATCTAAAATTAGCAATAATAAATGTGAAATTTGTGTGCAAACTAAACTGCTTAGGAAGCCTTTTCATTCTATGAATAGGAATTCAGAAACTTTGGATTTAGTGCATACAAATATCAATGAATTTAATGGAATTATGATTAGGGATCATAAATGTTATTTTATAATATTTATTGACGATGCGAGTAGATAATGTTATGTATTTTTACTTAGAAGTAAAGACGAGGCATTGGATAAATTTAAAATTTATAAGAAAAAAGAAGAAACTCAAACCGGCAAAATACTTAAACGATTAAGGTCTGATAGGGGAGGAGAATACACCTCGAACTTGTTTTTGGAATTTTGCCAATCACATGGTATAGTTCATGAGGTTAGCACTCCTTATTCACCACAATTTAATGGGATAGCTGAACGTAAAAACCGGACACAATAGATATGGTTAATTCTTTAATCCAGATCTCAGGTCTACCCAACTTCATGTGGGGGGAAGATTTGAATACGGCTTGCCATATTCAGAATAGAATTCCTCATAAACATATAGAGAGAAGTCCATTTGAGTTATGGAGAGGAAGAAAACTGAGTCTCAAATGTCTTTGAGTGTGGGGGTGCGTTGCTAAGGTACTTGTCGCTGAACACAAAAGGAAGAAATTGGGACCAAAAATGATTGATGCCATATTATTGGGGTATGTAGAGACAAGTTACGCCTATAGATTTTTAACAGTAAAATCTGATATCTCAAGCATTGAGGTCAATAGTATTGTGGAATTAAGTGATGTCACATTCTTTGAGAATGTGTTTACCATGAAAATTGGTGTGTTGAATGAAGTATCTTAAGAAGATTCATTCACCATAGGTTCCATTTCTGAGCACGTGGAAAAGATGACAAATGTGGGGGGCAACTCAGAACAAGCTATTTCTGAATCTGATGATTCTGAAGAAATAGTTGAACCAAGGAGAAGTAAACAGTCTAGGACATCCAATGACTTTGGAGTGAGTTTCTCACTTACAATGTTGAGGATGACCATGTCACTTTCAAATAAGCTATGGAATCTCTAGAAGCTAAGTTTTAGAAAGAAGTCGTTAATGATGAAATCCAATCAATTCTCCTGAATGGAACTTGGGAATTGGTGGATTTATCTCCTGGTTGTTCTGTAGTTGGATACAAATGGATCTTTAAGAAGAAACTGAATGCAGGCGGGATAATCAATAAGTATAAGGCTAGGTTAGTTGTAAGGGTTACACACAAAGGGAAGGAATATATTATTTTGATACCTATTCACCTGTTTCCTATATGACCACAATCTGAGTGCTTATTCCATTGGCTTCCATTTATAATCTCTAAATCCATCAGATGGATGTGAAGACCGCATTCTTACACAGTGATCTTCAGGAAGAGATATATATGGAACAACCTAAGGAATTTTTGGGTCGTGGGAATGATTCCAAAGTGTGTAAACTTGTTAAGTCATTAAGAAGTTTGATTCAGTGATATTATCATTCGGCTTGGTTTCTAATGAACTTGATAAGTGTCTCTACTGTAAGATTGTCAATGATGGATTCATTTTGTTATGTTTATACATCGATGATATCCTACTTTTTGGTTCTGATATGAAAGTAGTAAATGAGAAAAAGTCATTCTTGTGTAGCAAATTTGAGAGGAAGGATATGGGTGTTGATGATGTGATTTTAGGGTTTAAAATCATTAGGTCTACTGATTGTATAACTCTCTCACAGTCTCAATATGTTGAGAAGATACTGGAGAGGTTTGAGTACACATCATGTAAACCTGTTAAGACTCCCTATTATTCATATAAGGCTTTATTCAAGAATGAGACTGGGGTTCCAGTGTCTCAGTTATGATACTCTCATATTATCAGAAGTTTGATGTATTTTATGAACTACACACATCCATACATTGTGTTTTCCGTGAGCAAGTTAAGTACATACACCAGTTGTCCCGATAAGACCCACTGGGAAGCTCTTGGCAGAGTTCTGAGGTATATCAAGGGAACTTATTCCCTTGGGCTACATTATGGTAAACATCCTTATGTAGTCGAAGGATATAGTGATGCAAGCTAGATTGCCATGAATTCTAGGAGTAATGGTGTCTCAAGATATGTATTGCTGTTGGGAGGAGGAGCTGTTTCCTGAAGGTCTAAGAAACATACCATATTGTCTCGGTCCAATTTTGAAGTGGAGTTATATTCTTTAGATGAAATTTGATTGGAAGTTGAATGGCTACATGGACTTATATCCAGTTTACCTATGGTAATGAAGCCTCTTCTTGCAATATCAGTTCACTGTGATAGCACTACAACTATTGCTAAGATAAAGAGTTCCAAGTACAATAAAAAATAGCATAGACACATCCAAGTCAGATTGAAATCTATAAGGGAGTTAGTGTCTAATGGGGTCGTGGATGTGGACTATGTCGGTACCAAAGATAATACAGCTGATCCTTTCACTAAAGGACTTACCTTGACTTTAGTGGAAAAATCCAGGTTGGGGATGGGACTAAAACCCCTTTAGATTTGCAGGAAGTAGCAACCCAACCCAAAAGAGTGGGGATCCCACAAATTGGGTTCAATGTGGTAATAACAAGCTGTAAGGTGAATCATATGACATTATGTATTCTTATTTGATGCTTCCAACATCTGTGTGTCTATCCCCCGGGTAACCTATTAGTGTCATGACTGCAAGTTAGTAAGATATTAGTCTCTGAATGGTGTCAAGTCTTAGGATAGGATGTTAGTAGTACATCCTTAGAGACTCCAACTAAGTGATTGATGTTGTGTAGGCCGCAACAGGAGAATTGAGTTGTTTTCCATTATCAATCATGATATAAAATTTTGTATGCATGGCCTTAATGCATTTTTTTGTTTTCTACCATGTCTTTCTTGTGTTGTTACTAACCTATACTCTTGTACCCAAGGTTCAGGATCAAGACTTTTGTTCTCCTAGTTCATGTGGGGGTCACAGTTGGATAACTCTAGTACATTCAAAGCATAAGGTATCTACTGAAAGCACAACATGGAGAACTGAATGGTAGAACACACTACACATTAGAATTTGTGGGGGATTGTTAGATATATGGATATAGTAGCCATGTATATAGCATGGGTTAAGCCCAATGTAGTCCAGCTAGTACATGTGAGAAAAGTAGTTTTATCTCTAGTGTAAATGGCAAAGAAGTTTTAACCCATATTTCTCACTCCTAGAACTGTTGTGGTCCTTATATGTAGGATCACATGGGGCACTAGTGTCCAAGGGGTCCTAAAAGGAAGGTATGCTCACCTCCTTGGTGGGTGGGGTGACCACAACACACAAACACACATGCGCACCACGCCATGCCTCACCTCGTCAGTTCGGGCCGAGCACGAGCTCGGGCTCAGGCTTGTGGCTTGTGGATTGTGGATTGTAGATTGTGGAGAATGTCTTACATCTTCTTTTTACACTAGGATACAACTACGTAATTAATTACTCATTTAATTAATTATTTCTTTCCTATTTTGATTTATTAATCCTAACTGAAAAGTATCTCTTTTGCGGAATTTTCCGCAATATGTACAAGAACAACCGAGTGGTCGTGTCTTAACGGAAATAGGATTAGTGGGGCGTGTAAAGCTATAAATAGACATGCAGTCATTAGGGTTAAAAACATCTCTTTTGAACAACAACCATCAGTCGTTCATGCCAGTGTTTAGCGAGCCCTAATCCTAAAGTCTTCCGCCATCGCTCCTATTGTCTTTGAGAGATCTCTCTCCTGGAAGTGACAAAGTCATTCATTCTCTTCTTTCAAGACGCAACCTGTTAGGCGGTGGTTCCTGAGGTTGATGGGATGCACTGGTGGTAGTGCATCTATTCGTACTTCCTTTCAGGTTCATGATCGGGTAAACTAGGAGAACAACACCTATCCAGGAGGACTGTGCAACGTTGATTTCTTTAAGTAAAATGTGTCCGTTTTTCAATAAACGATCTGGTTAGGTTCCTACCTCAATTTATTTTCTCCTGCATTATTTATTCTTCTGCTTCTTATCTAGATCTGGCCTATAATCATTAATTCATTGCTTCTATCGTTGTTGCATGTAATGACAAAAAATCCTAAATTTTATTCAACACATTTTGGGCTCCATTGGGTATATGGTGGAGTGACAATCAAACATGCCAACTTGAGTTCACACCTTCTAGGCGTAGGCTAACTGCTTGAGTTTTATTTGCCCTGAAGTCTGCTCAACTTCAATCCCCAAATAGTATGAGAGAAGTCTCAAGTCATTCATTTCAAATTCTAACATTGTTTGTTTCTTGGATGCCTCTTTGTGTCACTTTCCTGTCATGATCAAATCATAGACACATACATCAGCAATTACTACTTCTTTCTTTCTCCTCGTCTGCACACAACTTGCTCTTGAGTACATTTCTTTTGTGTCACTTTCCTGTCATGATCAAATCATCGACACATACATCAGCAATTACTACTTCTTTCTTTCTCCTCGTCTGCACACAACTTGCTCTTGAGTACATTTCTTGAAGCTTAGTTCCTTCAGGCTATGTCCAACTGAATATTCCAGGCTTGTGGAGCCTACAAAAGTCTATAGAGGGCTTTTGATAATTTGTACACCATGTTCTTGTGCCCTTGTACTGATCAAAACCTTCTAGTTGAGAGACATAGACTTCCTCTTACAAGTCACCATTGAGAAAGACTGATTTTACATCCAAATGGTGTACTTCCCAGCTTTGATTTGCTACAATCGTGAGTATGACTGCACTATATCCATCCTTGCAATAGGTGAAAACACTTCTTCAAAGTTATACCTTGCTTCTGGATAGACCCCTTTACCACTAACCAAACTTTGTGTTTGACAACTTGTCATTATGAGTCTTTCTTGAGCATAAATACCCATTTAATCCATTGGGTTTATTGCCTGGAGGGAGCTCAATAAGAGTCCATGTGTTGTTCTATTCAATGGATTCCAATTATTTCTGCATTGCTTGAAACCAAGCGGCTTCAGTTGCTGCTTCTCGGTAGCAGGTAGGTTACTCAACTTCCAACAACACCAGCTCATCATCTCCTTCATCAATGATATTGACTTCTTCAGTATTGCCATAAATGTCTAAGAGGGCCCTCATGCATACTAACCCTTCAATGGAGTTGGGAAAGGAGGGTCTGTCAGCTTGTGGCGCTTGTCGCAACCGTGAAAATTTTTGTCATGCTTATCACAGACGATACAAACTCTTCTATGCCATCCACATCTCCTACTGCCCTAGTGGAATTGCTAGCGCCTCCTGCATTAGATGACACATCCATCGTGTTAGCTTCCCCTCCTACCATGCCTATTGTTGTGCCTATTACTACTTGCAATGATTTGGTTTCTGACTGGATGCTTATCTCATCATGCACGATGAATTTTGGTAACCCTTCTTTTCCTCCAATAGTTCTCGTGCTCCAATTTCATTCAAAATTTTCTTATAATATTACATCTCTACTTATATGTATTTTTTTTCGAAAAAGATCATCGAGATGATGAACTTCGTATCCATATTCCACTCTGAGATACACCATGATTTAGCTCCCCTCATTTAGTTTCTTTAGGTGTGGTGAAACAATCTTTGCATGGGCAGTACACCCGGAGACCCTTAGGTGTCTGAGGTAAGGCTTGCACCCGGTCCATGCTTTGAATGGTGTGCTCTCTCCTAGTGCCTTTGTAGGTAGCCGATTTAACTAATATACAACATGCCTCACGGATTCTCCCTAGAAACTTTTAAGTACATGCATGCTCTTGAGTAAGGACTGAGTGGGGGCCTTATAGTCATATTTCTTTACTATAACACACAATTTGTTGAGGTGAGTACGGTGTGGTGAAATGTCTTTTGATTCCCCACTCCTCGCACAATCTTGTGAATTCTTTAGTCATAAACTTGCCTCCATGTTTTGTCCTCAAGGCTTTAACCTTGTGATCTGTCAAATTCTTAACCTAGAGCTTGAACTTTTTGAACATATATATAAACCCACATCCATCGACTATAGTCGTCAACAATGAGAAATAATTATAAATACTAGCAAGTGTCCATGGTGTGACCGGACCACACAAAACCAATTGAAATTTGCTTCTCTCCCATTAGCTTCCGTGCATGGAAGTTGACGTGGCAAAGTCTAGCGTGCCACATCCACGTCGGGTCGTTAAAACTTTCTAGGAGACAGACCCGTTTGCCTAACTCCAAACTGATCTTGTATAGACAATTCCGTGTGTGCTTCACCGACATAACAACTTGTCACATCCATCAAACACTCTTATGGAATGTCCTACCCTGATCACTTCATTTTGACCTCTTCCATCTACCCAAGACTTATGATATTATTGTATAGATTGAGTATGTAATATACCTCTTGGAGAGCCAATTGGTCATAATTCATGCACAAGAACACCACTGACCCTTTTCCGATGATATGTACGGTCGAACCATCACCAAACCTCACCCTCCCGGTGGTCTTTTCATCAAGTTCTTAGAGCTCTTCTCGGTCACATGTCATGTGATTACTGGCACCATCGTCCAGATATCAGACATCCACATTTCCCCCTTCCATCTTGTCAAGGTATAACTCTGACAACACCTTTTCTTTGTTGAGCAATACGACACCATGTCGCTCAGCGCGTGCTTGTTCTTGGGACACTAATAACATCAAGGCTGATTCTTCATCGCTAGTGCATGTGAGGTGTGCCTTATTATTGTGTTGTTTGCTATGACACTAGGAAGTGTAGCTTCCCATCTTTTTGCAGTTATAGCATTTAATATGACTCTTGTCACGACCAATTTTGTCGGTGCCTCCCACACCCTCCTAGCTGACGTGGTATGGTTTCCACAGTTGCCCATGCCACATACGTGCCCACACCCCTGACCTTTACCTATGTCAGTGGTCCCTGAGCTTCGTCCCCTTTCGGATGTCGATGAACCTCTAACATTGCTATTCTGGCGTGCTTTCCACTCAGCGTCAGTGAGTAGAAATTGACTAGCATTTCTGCCAAAGTTGACACAGAGCCGCACACCCTCTCTTCATATGTTTCAATCTCCCTATGGCCTGCACGAAAGGCATACTTTCAATATCATAGAACTATTTGATCCTAGCAACAACCGAGAAGTATTTGTCTAGTACATAATTGAGTAGTTTTTTTTAGAGCTTTGAGTAGCTTCTTGACAAGTGCAACATCATCAAAGGTGGCACCTAGACTAGAGTACCTGCTCCACATTCCACTAAGTTTGTCGCCGAACTCGTCAACCGATTCATTCTCCTTCATCTGAACAACTTCGAACTTGTCTTCAGCGTTTGTAGGCATGCCGCCTTCACCCTATCAGCTCCCAAGTACCTTGGTTTCAGGCTGTCCCAAGCATCCTTTGTCGTCTTCTTCTTTGCAATTTGAAGCAGGATGTCTTCAGGCACGAACTACAAGATATAAGCCTGCACCGACTTGTCTTTCTTTGCATCTACCTTAGTTCTTTCCACCGGTTCAACCACCTCCCAGACTCCTTGGGGCTTCGAGGATTGCCTCCATCTTGATCGCCCATACTGTGTAGTTGGATGGGTTCAACATTGGATAACGGAACGACACCCATCTCTCTCCTTTTGTTGATTGACAATCGACATTTTTGTGGAAATCGGGTCATTTGGGATTCAACACATGCTCTGGTACCAAATGTTGGCAAAAATTCAAATCCTAGAACACACACACCCTGCATTGGATAATTGGAAAATAAGTAGATCACACAAATCACACAAGATTTGATGTGGCGTTTCTATTTATATCTGTTCTCTTCCGAAAACTGACTTGACGATTACAAAAGACTCGTAGACAATCTATAGCAACAACAAAGGAGATCGTTTATATGACGATCCACTAAAAATAGATGCAAGTCAAACCGTACCTATCAAGCGTTACATAGCCTATAATTAAACTACGATCATGCCATCGTGCGTTGTTTGTTGGCTTTTGAAAACTCGGTGTTAAGACTCTTGCTAATGCCTCTATGCTTAGATTAGTATCTCACATGAACCTAGTATAAGGACGAGCAACAAACAGTCGTTGGCTTGCTTGCTGCTGCTTTACAATAGTGCAACTACTGCCTGACCTTTGGCACCATCAGCAACATCATACTTCACGCACAGGGTCGTACCCAACCGACATTCCCTCTACCCGGTTTCACCACCAACACAAGCGCCCGATCCCAAGCCGCAGCAGCTGCGCCCTTACCACGTCGAGCCTTTACACTGCCCACGCTTGACTTCTATTCCGGAAGGTGTGATACCGAGAGACACCAACAGCTAGGTCTGCCGTGGACCGACATCGTCAACGGGACATCACCTGAGAATGAAGCTGAGGTAATGGAAGCAAAACCCTCAGTGGAATCTGCTGTCGTCGGAGTGGCAACTGCATCAGCAGCAGGGCGGCACAACACCAGTTCGTACGTGGGCCGAGGTGCTCAACGGCCACAGGCCCGAGTCAGCGTCGGATCACCTAGTTTAGTTAGGATGGGATGCTTTCTTGCTTATTTCATAATTAGAATACTTGCCTGTATATCTCATGTAACTTGGACCCCTAGAAGAACAAACAGAGCTCTCTTGCATGAGTTGTATTCTTGCTCGTGTTTTTTTTTGGCAAAAAAACCTAAATGACACATTTGCCAATTTTAATTACCTAAATGGCACGTTCTTGAACTTATTGCCCAAAATGGCACATTTTGGAGCAATACGTCCCTTGCTGGGACACATTGCTCTCCCGCGAGGCAATGCGTCCCGGCAGGGGACGCATTGGTCCCACAAGAGGACAATGCGTCCCGAGCCGTGATGCATTGCTCTGTTGTGGGACCAATGCGTCTCCTGGCGGGACGCATTGCTCAATGAGTCTCCATGCAGGACGCATTGGAGCAATGTGTCCCCATGCACGACGCATTTCTTTTTTTAATCATATTTTTGCAGTCACTGATATTGTTTCATGGTTATTGATATGTATATTAATAATATTGATTATATTTATACATTTATAATTCGTTCACTTGTATTTGGATGTCTATAATATACTCAATTATTATAAATTTGTCAATTTCAATAGGTCGTAACATGCATATGGAATATATAAGTGTATTGCAACCAACATTGGTTGGTTCCTAATTGATTATATAATACGAACTTAATCCAAAAAAATGAGATAGCAATTAAAAACAAGGTTAAAACATGAACCAACATGACGAGAAAATAATACACAACAAAACAATATGATAGATCCACAACAACATGATCCAAAATGAACCAATGTGATATCATAATATGATAGATCCACATACAATATATGTCCTCACAAAGGCATACATACAAAACTGTACAATATATAAAAAACTAAGTATGTCGTCCTCGCCCACGTCCCTCTACATCAGGATCCTCTATACCGATGTCATCTGGGGACGGCTGAATTGGGGACAACTGCGTAGGAGGCTACTGGCGAGCATCAGGGAAGAAATGAAAAGGTGGAGGTGGGGTGAGGGGTCTAGGAAAACCAGGATAAGATGCATCAGGTGGGGTGCATCCTGAGAAATCAAACGGAGTAGGTGAATATGTGACATAAGATGGTGGTCGGCTCTCGGGAATAACTGTTGGTGGGAATGGAGTGTATGGAGCAGAAGAAGAAGAACTTGCTCCATGGTATGATGGTGGTTGAGGTGGGGTGATGAATGAGGAATATGAAGTAGCTCCTGAAAAATATGGCTCTGTCGGTCCCCATGACATGAACTGAGAAGTGGGAGTGGGAGTGGGCTCAACAGTAGGAGTAGGAGTAGGAGTAGGAGTGGGTATGGGATCCCACGGCCGAGCATAGTCCGGAAGACTATCAAAGTAACTCCCCTGGATGTTATAGATGATGTCTCTGATCTGTGCAGGGGCGTGCTCTACTACCGCTCGGATCGCCACCTGTGTTTGTACCTGTAAAATAAAGTATGTACACATAATAAAGACCAATTACATATATTACAAATAACAAAGATAAATAATAACAATTTGTAAAAGAAAATAATAATGATACTCACAAATTCCTACTGACGATAACTTTGCGGGTAGTATATGCTTGGAGGCATAGCTGGAGAGGGCACGATGTATTGTGGATGATACCATGCATAGTGAACCTGAGGACTGAAGACTGTATCAGCTGGTGGAGCGGGAACTAAGCTCTCACTTCTGTTGTTCCACATCTGCACCTCCTGCCTATAATGAAGCATCCAATCCTCAGCCGCATGACCCCTCCCATCTATCCGGCTAAGCTTCGGCAGCTCAAGAGTAGGTTGTACTTGAACAAAGCCGAACTGTCCAAGTACTCTGTCGGGAAAGTGCCACTCCACTATTGTGTAGCACAACAGAGGCACTCGTGCCAACCAAATATCACTACCATCTCTACAAATGGCAGGCAATCTCTCGAGAACCTCAGCAGTGTAAGGAGTCAACTCTATCTGTTATTCATATAAACGTGTATCATATAAAATGGAGTAAATTGTAAATAAATAAAACATACCATACAACAGAGGTAAGTAAGTTATACCTGTGAGGGAAAAATCTGGTCAAATGCTGAATCGTAAAACTGAATTGTTCCCCTGATAGTTTGACTCCTTTGGACAAAGGTAGGCCACCTATTAAATTGACAAACTAAATTTAGATAAACACTACATAATATTTTGGAAAAATAAAAAAATTAATTGTGTTGATCTTTAACCTATAACCCAAGGGAACATCTTCTGGCCAATCATTCCAGCGCATTGCAATTGTACCTGGGCGTCCAATTCCCAACCTCTCCCAACACCACAGCTGTAATAGGCACACACAACATGATAGATGGGTTGTTCTCCTAGACCAGGTGGTTGCCTTATACAACTCCCTATATAAGAAAGCTAGAGTTGCAGCACCCCAAGATAGAGTGCCACAACGTTCAAAATCAGACACAAGAGGGAGGTACCTAACATGAACTCTATCCCCTGTACTATCTGGGATAAGGTAACTACCTAAGAAATATAAGAGATATGCCCTAGTATACCTTGTCCTCATTTCTACTTGTTGTTCTTCATCACCCGCGGTAAGATCCATATCCTTGAAGGTCTCACGCAACCAAATCAAGGAGATATGCCCCTTAGTCATCCCATCTGGTGCATCTCCTAAGAAATTCTCACAAAGGTGAGTCCATGAAGAAAATTGCCCCTCATCTACACCTAAAGGATATGAAGCTATAACCGGTGGGCCATCAATCCTCAGGCCTACAAGAACTGCAACATCCTGAAGAGTGACACTCATCTCAAAAGGGGGAAGCCTAAAAGTATTGCTAGAGTTGTCCCACCTGTTAACTAATGCAGTGATTAAAGTAGGGTCAAGGTGGATACATGGTAGCCTATGAACAAGCCCAAAACCAGCTATGGAAATATTGTCTAAAACATCCTGGTCAGTAATAGGCCATTGTGCCAACATAATGTGGTGCTGGGAGAGTCGGTAGGTTTCTTGTCTAGGAGCCATATCTATGAAAAGTGAAAATATTACATTAAATGAAAAGTGCAAATATTACATTAAATGAAAAGTGCAAAAATTACATTAAATGAAAAGTGCAAATAGTGTACAACATTTAAGATTGTCAAGATTCTTCATTAGATAAGATGAAATTACAACATGAACAACATGAATTACATGAACAAACAATATAAAAATACAACATGAACTACATGAAATTACTGCATTTGATTCAGTATCTCATCTAGAGGTTCATAAAATGGCCACACTTGATGTACCACTCGATGTATCTCTGGATGTGATACAGCTAAATGGTTTTTTACTTGTTCGTTGATTGGCATTGCTTTCTATTTTGTGTGATCCCAATACCAACAAGGTAGCTCAAGTAGTTCTTCATACATGTGAAACATTTTCTTTAAAAATTGCCAATGAAATTTTGCTTGTTCTTTTGTCACTATAAATCCTAACTTGTTGAGCAACAAATCGGGTACGTCATTCCAGTCATCATCCAATAGAGTTTGATGAGCCATTTTTCCCTGTAGGCACTTCGTAGATATTATTTGGATTAACTCTACGGACATGTGAAATGTCCATGTCCTTCGATGAGCCATCTATAGAAAAACCATTATAAATTCATTGTTTTAGTGAAATTGAAATTGCAAACATTACATGACTTTAGTGAAATTGAAATTACAAACATTACATGAATTTAGTAAAATTGAAACTGCAAATATTACATGACTTGAGTAAATTGAAATTGCAAACATTACATAACCAGCCATCATATGACATTAGGACAAGTGCGTCCATTATGGCCCTTTCTGCCACACTTATGACAGTGATATGTATACTGATTTGGATCAACATCCATAGTTGAATGCCTTCTCTTTTTCTTTGGTCTTCCAGCTTGCCTTCATTTCCTAGGGGGTAATAAGGGATAAATAACTCTACTTTCATCAAATTGAGGCCAATACCTCTTGTCGGGAATGCCACGAAATTCAGTTCTGTATGCATTTAGATAAGCCTCATTTGTATAATATGCACTCACAAGTGCATCAAGATCCCAATTGACAGAGTCTGCAGCTACCCAAACATGAGAGCATGGAAAATGCCATTGTTGTGGAAAACCACAGCTGCATTGACTGCCACCATTTGGATGCACTATTACTTGAAATTTATATCCATCCATGTCACCAACAAGCCATTCATCATTGTTCACACGGATGTGTATTGTCAATATTTTTGCATCCTCTCGAACATTATAAAGCTTATCATGAACCTTAAAGGGCCATTTAAATCCATTTAAATCCATCTTGTGCATGTTTATTTGCGAGATTACGCCTATACAGCCACATGGTCACAGAGCGACAGTATGTGGCAACAACTAACGCTTGTATTGGCAAACCTCTAACACCTTTTAAGACTCCATTACACCCTTCAACATGATTGGTAGTCAATGACCAATACCTGCAACCTCTGTCATATGCGAGAGCCCAATGTACTGGATTTTGGCCTAATAAATACGACTTCACTGCTGGTTCTATGGTTTCTATAACAGTCATATGAGGATCAAATTCATGTGTATCAGTTGTGGATCCCACCTTCCACATAAGGTCCCTCAACTCCTTGGACTTGAACTGCTTATGGAAGTTCTCCCGAAGATGTCGAAGACAATAACGATGTTGAGCCCAATGAAATTTTGATTGAAGGGTTGGAAAAATCCCACTCATTCGATCAGAAATAATACACAAGTCTGTACGTCGTTGAATGATTGGAATACAAGTTTGTAGAGAACCAAAGAACCACTCCCAAGAGTCCTTATTTTCTTTCTCGACAACAGCAAAAGCAAGTGGAAATAGACCATTATCAGCATCTATGCCACATACAAAGAGAAGTATGCCAGTATATTTTTCTATTAAAAATGTGCCATCAACAGTAAGAACATGCCTACAATAGGCCCAACCCCTCACTGCTGGACCAAATGCCCAAAACACCCGCTTGAATCTACGAGTGCCTTCAGTTTGAAGGGTATAATCATCAATAAGGTGGTCATATATAGTTCTTGGAATATATTGTGTCTGAGAAATCAGGAACGACAACAAACTATGATATGATCATTCCCAGTCTCCAAAAATTTTACAAACAACATTCCTCCTCGCTAGATATGCCTTCTTGTAAGATATATTGAGCCTTAGTTCAGCATTCACCTTGTCACGAATTTCTCGTGTCGACATATCCAATCGTGATACTAGGATTGGCATTATCATTCGAGCAATATAAGATGTTGTGACTTGGTGATGATCACGATTCATAATAGTTAATTCACAATTGTGGCCTGCTTTACAATGTTTTATCTTCCACATGCCATCTGCTTTTTTGGACGGGCAAGCGGTCAATATCCAAGGACATCGTTCATCATGGATACAAGCAAGTTTAAGATGACGATTATTTGAGCATAATGTACGGTACTGGACATTCTTTTGTACCGACCATTTTTGGAGTGTCTCAACCAGTACAACTTTAGATGCAAATAAAGCACCCTCATATATAACAACACTGGAAGGATTGTAATTGAGACGAAATTCATGACAAAAATCTTCCACCCAGTCATCATCTTGAAAAGCTTCATAGTTGGAATCAATGTATTCATGTTGGGGCCATTGGTTGTCAAATATGGATGGAATATAACTCAATGCTGCAATAGAGTCAGGGAATGGATGTGTGTGCTCATCATCGGTTTCAGTCAATGACTCATCCTCAGGTGGTTCACTGTTATTACCACCTTCAATGTCACTATTGTTATCACCTTCATGATCACTATCATTATCACCTTCATGATCAATATCATTATCTCCCTCCTCAACCTCAACACCAATATTCTCAGTAGTAAGATTTTGACAAAATTCAGGTGGTTAACTCCACTCAACAGTTAAATTGCTAAGACTGAATTGAGGTGTAGGACTGAATTGAGGTGGTTGACTCCATTCAGTAGTTAAATGACTTTGACAGAATTGAGGTGGTTGACTCCGAGAGAATTGAGATTGAAATTGATTCAATAGACTCATTAAACAAGGTTGTTGGTGGATATATGTTTTTTCAAGAAACACATCAATATAGGCATCAGCTGAAAGTGATAACAAGGTTTTGTATGCATCATCATCAACAACTTGTACGAGCATATGATTTTCTCCAGGGAAAAGATAGGATATTTTGATAGAGAAGTGGTTGGGATTGATGTCAAGTGTTGTATAGATATATGATTTTAGTTCATATAGGGTATTAATAAGTGAAATGTTTATGGGTCTAACAGATCGACTAGAATAAGACCCATCAGAGAGAAATTGCCCATCATATCGCATCTTCACAATTCGTGAATTTGAACTACATGCCATGTTCCTATATTTTAGAATATTATATTAACATCAGAAAGAAATTCATATTTTATGACATTATATCAACATAAATTAATATTTTAGAGCAGTGACATCAATTTGGAATTAAATTTATTGGACTACTTTTTCTATAACATTAACAGTGAACAACAATTAAGAACAACAATTTTGCTATTTTTTCAGTAAAATTATCTAACATTTCATAACAACAATTTTGCTAATTTTTTAGTAACACTAACATTTCAAAATAACAATTTTGCAATTTCGAACAATAATTTTTCAGGTATTAAGTAGCCTTCAATTGTCATTTTCTACATCATTATTTCAGTAATGTGCAATTAAAGAGTAACAATACAATTATTTCAGTTGTAATATTTCGTACTAAAGTTAAGTTCATATTTTGAAAATTAAAATTTTGGTAGAATAAATACCTGAAATGGAGAGTTATGTGTTGACAATCGAAGAATAGAAGAAGAGAAAGAAGAAGCTGCAAATAGTCTCCGAGCAGTAGAAGATATCAGCTCCAAGATCGCCCGAAATAAGCTAGAAATCACCCAAAGCAATAGAAATCCGAGAAAAAGCTCCAGAGCGATGGGAGTATAGAGCTAGATGAAAGAAATGAAGAATGGTGTGAGTTTGGGGGGTTGTTTTCGGCCAATATATATAGGGGAGCAATGCGTCCCGGTTGGGGACGCATTGCGCCCACGTGGCACCGCCTGGCGCCGCTCGGCGGCCCCAACGGTAAAATAGTCGTTGCCCTGGGAGCAATGCGTCCCCGTCCCGGACGCATTGCCCGCGTGGCAATTTCTAGCCGTTGGACGCGTCGCGGGGCGCGACGCATTGGTCCCACAAAGGGCAATGCGTCCCGAGCCGTGACGCATTGCACTCCTATGGGGTCAATGCGTCCCCTGCTGGGACGCATTGGTCCCACAGGAGGGCAATGCGTCACGGCTCGGGACGCATTGCCCTCCTGTGGGACCAATGCGTCCCCCGCTGGGACGCATTGCCTCGCGGGAGAGCAATGCGTCCCAGCAGGGAACATATTGCTCCAGAAATGTGCCATTTTGGGCAATAAGTTCAAGAACGTGCCATTTATGTAATTAAAATTGGCAAATGTACCATTTAGGTTTTTTTGCCTTTTTTTTAATTTACTTCAACAATTTGTTTGATGTCTCTACTACTACTACTAGTAGTAGTCTACTTGCATACAATCTTATTAGTTTCTTGTTTTTCCCCATCTCTCTACCCAATGAAGATTCCTATGGACCGTTAATAGCTTTACACCCCAAAAGAGGCGATATGCCGACCACCACCATGCATGCAGCTTTTGTTCGATCCTTCTTCTCCCGATCTCCACAACTTTAAACTTCACCGAGAATGCTAGCTTGGCTTCACTGCATGCTACAAACCCGCAATGTTTGTTGGGATGTCTGCCATGGCCGTTTACAGCCATAGATGATTTTAGTGATTGCGTAGTGCTTTAGAGGGTAGTATTCTATAAGTTTGTTTTTTCTAGAAGCATATTCGTTGTTCCAAAACGCTGTTGCGGCCATGTTTTAATCAATCCCTGCCGTAGAAACACCTAATTTATTCCCTTAGGGTGGGTCTTTTTGGTAAATGAAAGGTTGTAACTAAATGCAACAACAATTACAACAACATATTTGAGCGTGTTTTCTCTTAGTTGACAAAATTAGCTTCTTTTATTTTAAAATATTCCAGGACCATGATTCTTTACCATGTTATGTTGCCTTTTCCTTTTTGGGGAGAACACTCCTTTAGTCCCAATCCATGTCTAGAAAAGGTTTACTCCTTAGTAGTATCGCTTTGTGTTTTCACTTGTTCGAAGTTCAATACACTTTCCTAGTAGGCCTTAGGCTTGGTTAGCTAGGACTAGGAGCAGTGGAACATTGATTTTAGGTAAATTAGGATTATGTTGAAATTTACGACGCTTCACTTTAAGAATTCATTGAAAAATAATGTAAATATCTTTCTTTAGGTTCCCCTGATGATATAAAATTGTTACGTAGCGATTAGGGAGGTTTGAATGGAGTCCAACTTTGCTGTTCCGGAAACGCTGTTACACGTTGTTCCATGTAATCGTGGCCGTTAAAAGACCCCATTATCTTTTTTAGGGGTTAGGTTTTGGAATAAACATAAGCTTATGATTAAATACAACAGCGGCTGCTACAGCAAGCCGCAACAGCAGATCTGAATCGGTTTGAAAGCCCTTAGGCCCTCTAGCAGAACCCCTATTGGTCAATATATCACACTTAATGTGGAATCTGAGTCTAGACCCTTAGTCCAGACGACTTATCCCTTAGTCGAATGAAGGTTGGGCTCCATGTGTCAGTCTATACCGAGGACAACCCATATCATATTCTAGATGTCCTGAGAAAGACACCCCCAACGCCATGTTAGAGCCATTGTTAGATGGAGAATTGTTCTCACACCGCTCTCTTCACACACTTTTGCCTCACGTACATTAAATACAAGCACAAAACACTATGTTTATATGTAACATGGACAAAAAAGGATACTCACTTTGTATAACTTGATTCCATTATTAACTAGGTCATGTAATTTTTAGTTTGACAGCAACATCATACCAGTTTATTCAAATTTTAGAGCAACACATTTTCACATTTCCTTCCAATAATTTTTGGAAAGATATATTTATAGTTAAACCTGATGTCTTTTATATTTGTGTTATTGTTCAGTATCCTTATAGATATGTATATGATTCCTTAATCACATGGTCTAGTTGTATACAACAAATTGAAAATTTGATATTTTCTGAGTTCCTAGAGGTATATCAATATTCATTGCTTTTTCTTAGTTACTCCCTCATTCTCCCTTATACTTGAACATAACGTCACCACACCATTAGTACTGAAAGAATACTTCCCACAAGAAAATCTCATATACCATATCATTATCAGAGCAACCATAGCAATTCTTACCATATATTTATTTGATGAATAAATTTCAGATCTTCTAGACAATTGTTTGTCAAAGTTCCATTCAAGTCAAATTTTATGTCCAAAATATTTTCTGACCTTGTAATTAAGTAAACATCACTGTTCATGCATTTCGTTTATTTCTGTATATATAGTTTTTCATTTTACTTTATTATGTATCTCATTTATAAAGGTCGATAATTTTTTTTCACACGTGTTGTAATAAGGATTTCTAAGGAAAACTCGTCTTTGTTTTCCATTAATACTTCATTCTTTGACAACACCTAAAGCATCATATTTGATGTCTATTATCCCAGTCGTTGGTAAAAATGTTTATGTGCCTAAGGTGTAAACTCACAGCCCAACCATAGCAATACCAAATTTATTTTTTAACAATATCATTATTTAATGAAAAAATACTAAATTTAAAAAATTGTCGTATGTGTGCCAGAAAATCCCTGATTTTACATGACGTAGCCATGACTTCTCAATAAAAATACTAATTTCTTACGGTAAGTACTGATACACTTATTTGCATTTACAATATCAAAATCATATAAAATACTTACTAATCAATGATTCTGATTGATCTTGACTCCATTTAAAAATGTGCCTTCCAGCTAGTACGTGAGATGCCACACCTAGATTGTATTGATCTGAACACATCATATGCATATGAAAATAGTGGGAAAGATCATCATATCCGAGTTGACAAGTTTTCTTAAGAAAACAAACATTTTATTGGGAAGCACATTTAGGTTGCCAACTATCCAAATGTAAGACCGACTTAAGGGATAATGTCGACTCTACTTGGATGAAAGTGGGGCCGACTAGTAACTCTAAGCTTGGTGAGGGTCAGTTGGCTAGTCAGTTTGACTGGTATCTTGTTCAGTCGTTTAAAATCAGACCAACACCCGGTCTACTTTGCATGCCCCTCGTTAGGAATTTGGCCCGACATATCAAAGAGTCATTCAACTAATGTCAAAATCTAGTGTCGATCTATCTAAGGTGTTTTATCCACATCTTAAGATTATGAAGTGATAAAAAAATGTCTTGGAACTTAATTTTTCCCAAATTAGGGTTCCAATCAAACAAATTTGAAGAAATAACATGCAATACATATCTAGAATGTATTTGAAACATGAATAGGATAATCATCATTCAATACTAAACAAGAATTAATCATGTACAAAGGAGAGACTAAAAAAGGAGAAACATGACCAAAAAGGTTGGCATCAAGTCAATGACTAAGTGATTATTATCATAAGGAGATATAGATCTTCTTCCTGATTGAGATAAGAGTCCCACACGTGCATAGTATATATATATATATATATATATATATATATATATATATATATGCATGTTATTATCATAAGGAGATATAGATCTTCTTCTTGATTGAGAAGAGAGTCCCACACGGGCATAGTAGATCTTCTTCCTTGATGAGAACTCTAATCAAGGAGCAATCTCACTCTTCAAAACTGCTATTTTATTGAAGGCATATATTGTGAGTCCATGTACATAGAAATATAAAAATAAGATTCAAACTGAGGGGACTTTTTTAGGTTAGATCACTTAAGATACAATAGGAGTGAGTCTAAGAACACCAATGTATCATTCACATACCCTATATGCTCACTACCATAGTGGCATGTGTTACATAGTATGTAGTTGACATATCTACACTCCCTTTATTTGGACCTCTCTTTAATGCATCCATGTTGATTAGCTATAGTAAAATAGGTATTTAGCTGTCCCAAAAGTAGCTAGCTATATCAGCTTCACCCAAAATGAATTGACATATCTAACGCCAATAAAATGATTTGTACCATTGATGTACTTTTACTTTTTTGACATGTATAATATAGTTGAATTGGATTAACAGATAAGCCATCCTTAAACTAGACACACACATATAGTCTCTAGCATTGATCGCGGTAGTAAACTTACTATGGGAAAAGAAAAGAGAGAATTTGGTGATTTTGGTTTTTCTATCTACACATTTAGAAGTTGGAGAGGAGGATTGAGTGGCCATGCAACCTAAAAAGCCTTAAAGTAGGAGAGTCAGTGAATGAGGTGGTCGCATGATTGGCCATCTAATTTAGCACCACCACACTGATGAAAAATAATGCAATTCATTGCCTCCTTTCCTACTACCACTTGCCTCTCCTACCACTAGCCATGTTGCTAAGGCTTATCCGGAAAAGGAAGTGAGGTTTTCCACTTAAGTCATATGAATAGCAATGGGTCAGTGTTAGTGTGGCTCACTTCTAGTCATTAGGAATAATGAAGAAGGTGTCTCTCTTCCTCCCTTCCTCCTATGAATGTGAAACTGACCTCAAGATGATTGTACACTGAGACTGAAAGTCAGTCTGGCCCACTAATGTAGTCTTTTTTCTTTCTAACCTATATCTTGTTTCATCTTAGGGCTCATTTTGTTGGACTACACTCAAATGTGTGTAGATCCAACTGCACACTATTATCAAATTCCATCGTTTGGTTAGGTGTAGGCCCAACCGAACATGGAAATAAAAGTAACACCAACTTTCCAACCCAATATGAAACCGAGGGAAATGAGAATAACCAATTTGTCAAACAGTTCATTTTCCATGTGACAAAGTGTTCTAGGGCTTTTTTTCCCTCTACCTCCACTCCATCTCCTCCTCCATCCACCATTGGTACTCCCCCTCCCCCCTCTAATCCTACGACAATGAGACTTCACCTCCTCTTCTTCTCATGGTTGAGTACCCCAATTCAGTCATATTGCCTAATTCACTTATCAAGTAGTGGAATTTCCTACATCATTCACCTGGTGGTTGTTCCTCGTATGAAACCACCTACTCATTGTGCTAGAATAGTTTGGATGTCCATTGTTCTTCCTCAAGAAACACTGAGAAGGTGACTTTCCTTCACTCACATTGTTTCCCTAGCCTATTCTCCTCCATTTTTTGTTTCCCTATTATTCTACATCTTCAATTTGCTGGTGGCAATTTTGGGCTTCTTTGGTTCCATCAAAGGATGCCATTAAATTCTTATGTTTTTTTCCACAACTGGATGATGATAGATCTAGACATAAGAGCCTTGGTGTTTCACCCAATATGTTGATCATAATAGTACACAGGGGGGATTTTGAGTTCTACTGGCCAAATTGATTTATAGCGTGGAAAAGCAAATTTGTCAGTCAACGATGTATATGAACATTAAATGTATAGAAAAGTGGACAAGGGTGGGTAGTGGAATATGAGTGTAAAGGTAGTCTTATAGACTACAATTCTATGTAGAGTGGTTCATTCCTCCCATAGTTCTCCTTGATGTATGTATGTAACATATATCTTGTGTGTGCGATTTTAGTCTATCTTCATTGCCAAGTTCATGATTAGATTACCCCGGTCCAAGTAATTAACTACATAATAAAACCAGGTGGAATGTAAAAATGTAACGATGCCAAATTGTAGAAGTTATAAATCTAATTTAAGACTATGATATGAGACTCAAAGTTGAGTAATGAGTGAAATAATGTGACTATGTTCAATGGATTTGAGAAATTGCATCTAATAACAATCATTATCAATAATCAGACTACCATCATATTCCTTGATAATGTTATCAATCCAGTAGCATAAGCATCCCTGACATCATGAATATGTCTAGTAACATAACATGATTATCAATATTAGCATCTCAAATAAAGGGAACATATATATAGCATAAGTAGAACTAACATAATAACACAATGAACTACATAGGAATGATTAGTAGTTTAAGCATTTATAATTACATAGGGATGGCTAACAATATTAAGCATAGCTAGCAACAACATCTTAACCATCTGTGTTAGTATATTTGACAACATAAGCATGTTTACAACATGAGCATAACTACAACATAAGCATATGTATTACATCTTATTGTACTATACATGATCTCATTGAAAAGAAAGAAAACAAGGGTTATCATCCAATATGAAGAGTTGTGTATAACCCTAAATAGATATGCTACAGGGATGTCTTACATCTTTTATTATGCCCTGGGGAATTTGAATCATACCATCCAAAGTCTAATCGACCCTTGTGAAGGGCTATTCGATTCCGTACATGATCTAGGAGTGTCGGTATCCTAAGATCTCTTCCCCTCAGTCAGCACGAGTAAAAAGGCAGTGACATATCAGTCAAAGATGCCACCACAAAGACATATAATCAAGCTGCTAACCACTAGTCCGCCCTTGGTATAGGTCACGACACTAGAAACCAGGGTATACAAAACCCTCTAATCTGAGGTACAACTGTAGTTGTCCTCAATCACATCAGATGCATGAGGCATGATCATAGCCATCCTCCACAACCTGCATTGTGGATGACAAAGATATATCCTAAACTTGCCACCCCCACATACTCAACAGTATGTGCTCTGAATTTCCCTTAGGAATACTCGTTTCACCATCCAACAAGTTATGACATTGAAGATTGCTCTATGGCACAGGGCGCTACATGATTAGAGTAGCACTTGATTAATTATGCCAATTGGGTGAATTAGGGCTGCATCAAACAATTGGGCATACAAACCCTAATTCACCTCTATCAAGCATATAAATATCACAACTTTGAAAAGATATAAATCGTGTGATACATAATTTCTCATCTCATCATCACATGGTACTATTCACTTACCATTCATGAGACCACACTAGTCATCATACTATCACAAGATATAAATCCTTTTCACAATATCACAGGGTATCAACCCTTATCAACACAAGAGGATTACACCTCATTCAGTGCTCAACCATGCCCAAAGGTCATTAAGACCATCATATTATTCCCTGCAAGATCATCATTATCTTTGCATGCCTTATAACAAGGCTCAACAACATCACTTACATATAATACACTGGATCAACACAATATTGCATTAATGAGCTAGGAGATATTCATAAACAATCATAGCAGTGTTATATTAACATTAAGAACATTCCTTTATTACATCAACATGCAAGGAATCTAGATATGATTAACCCTCATCATACTCATAATGCACATGTTTAGCATAAGAAAGTATCAACCATGTGGCTATGATAACCACCAATTAACCCGAGTTCGATACTCAACGGCCGCCCCTGAAGTGTTTACCCGTCGCGCAGGTCGGCCAACTGTGTGCTTTAAATGGTTCCTGGGTTTGCGGGACGCCCAGGGACCCGAGAGTTTACGCCGCCTGGGGGGGTCACGAATGTGGCGCTTCTGCGGGGGTGGTTCTCTCATAAATCTAAAAAAGTTATGATCATATTAAGGATGTTATTTCACCATTATATAGGAATGTTAAACATGAATACTCATCTTTATCTATTTGCATTAGAGCTAGGTTCAACAAGATAAATTATATTAATGTTACTAATTAGCACTTATACCCAAACCCTAACTCACAACATCCCCATTAGATCATAGATGCATTCGGTGAAGCATCACCATCACATTCCATACTATTCTCAAGTATGAACCCACACATAAATGAAGGTGTAACCATTGGGTTATAGCATAGTAGGATTTCAACAACAGTAACAGAGTACTCCATGATTATATTAGTCATTCAAGGACTATTCATACCCAATTACCATCATTTAGTTATATTAAAGCTAGGTATAACAAGATATACCTCATTAGGGTTACATATCAACATAATATGATTATCATCCCTTCTATTTATATGAGTGAATAGGTAAGACTACGTAATTAATGGTAACCCTCATTTTTTCCATCATCTTTCAACCCATATCTCCAATCCACTTTGTCACCTAGAACCATTGGACGTTTAAAAGGTAAGACCATTGGTTGTTTACATAAGTAAACACCTTGAATGAATCATCTATGATGTTATTGATTTGTGATCTATAAAATTCACCATTTAACCCTAGACATCATTTGGTTAACAACAATAAGGGTTATGTTGAGAGTAGGGTAAAACCCACAATTGACTGTTCATTTAAAACAAGTCATGCATTGTCAACAAGTAAGCTCCTTAAGTTGATCATATTAAGGAAACCATATAATTCACATTATTAGTACCATCATATTACATTAGGCACCATTCCACTTTATTGGAGGGATAAACATTAGATCTTATCCATTAGGTCAAGTTCATATATTAAAACCATCAATTGGAGTATAGGTCCGACCATTGCATCAAATGACCCAAGAAACCATTAGTTTATGGCTTAATTGATACTACAACTACATGCTTAACTCACCATAGGTTTTGGAGACCTGATCCACCATCAGTAGTGACCATTAAGTCACCATAGGTTGTTGGATCAGCAATATATTCATTAATCACCATCAAATATCAAACTAATATCACCATTGATTGATAGCATCATTAGGGTACTTAGTTGTTAATCATTAAGCTTCTAATCATGCTAACACCTGACCTAAGGGGTGAAAATCAGTTGAAACCCTTTGTAGCCATCATCCATTGTCATAAAGACAACACCATCGTTTTTTGCAATTGTACCACCATTGAGTCATGTGTTTATAGAAGAAATCAACTTTAAACCCTAAAATTGACCATTGGTTGATAGGTGCTTAGCACCACAGGTTGTCAAACCAATCTGATACAAGTCATATTATACCTTAGGAATAACGTACACATGTTAACAAATTCATATAGAACTGAAAATCAGAATAGAGAACATTATAAAAATCGAAATCCAGGTCAAGCATAGCTTTTTAGTGTATGGATCATCATTTTCAAGCAAGAACATGAGCTAGAAAGCTTATAGTAAGCAATAAATGTGGAGCAAGTTATAAAAACTGCCTCTAATTAGAAGAAAAACTCCCAAACATAGGAAAACATGAGCAAGTAGGGTAGGAAATCCAAGCATAAGCTGTGAACTCGTCCATCTAGCACCTTTCTTCATCAAATGAGCAAACGCTAAGCATAAGAAACAAGAAAGGTAGGGTTTTAGAGCTTTAGAGCAATTTCTACCATGGAAAATCAAGGTTCCTACCTGGAGAAAGGTAAGAGGAAGGATAAAAAAGAAATAAATGGAGGAAAGAAGGGGATTCTTACTCTTTTAGGTCAACATCACTAGAAGGAAGCTTTTCAAACCCTAAAAGGAAGTCAATTGTAACCCTAGATTCTTTTTCCAAGAAGATCCCCTCTTTCTTCTTCCTTGGATAGGAAATTCATAGCAGCACAAAGGGAGAACGAGTTTCATATAAGGATGGAAGTAGTATAGAGAAAATGTCTCGTTTTGGTGCTTAGGGATAAGTATATGAAACTTTAAGATAAAGAAAAAGAAAAAGTTGAAGTTCTAGTATCTTTCTAAGTGTCCTTGGCCTTAAACTATTAAGAATATACAAGCACACACACAATAAGCTCCCCAACCATCCATAAAGACATGCTTATCCCTCATTTATTGAATTTCCAAGCAAAATAAATAATTCATTAGTTGATAGCTACTAAAGATAGCTCATCCATGAAGGGGTAAACCCTAAAATACCCTTGGAGAAAACACCTTCAAACCAAGGTTTAAATAGGAACCCCATGGATAAAGAAGATCAATAATGATGAGACAATATCGAAGTAACATAATTCAAGTGATAAATCGCAAAGAAAACCTCTCAATTGGGTAAATTGCAGAAAAGTCCAAAATGTGCATAAAATTGCATAACTTGCTCAAACAATGTCAAAATTGGACCAAATTTGAAACTTAAGCTTGTATTATCATTTCAAAGCATATAATAAGTTTATATTAGAGTTATAAGAATTACATTATGATAATTAATCTTATTCAACTCATTAAGAAAGTTTAGGGGCCTTACATATATTGTTGGGTATAAAACCCTTATATTACATTCCATATTTAAACAATCACATTCTTACAGTTGAAAACCTCAACTAGACTCATGAATATCTCATAGTAAGACCTCGATGAAAACGAACATTACTTATATGTATATACTCAAAAGTATATGACTTTGGGCACCTTTTCACCACCCTTGAGTTACTACAAGGATACTTCTTTACTATTTGGACTTCCGAACACTATGATAATTCTATATTACTAAGGGATACAACATGTTAATACTATACACATAAACACAAAGTGTAGGTGTCAAAGTAATAATGTAACCTCAACCTCTCAGTGTCAAAATTAGGGAAATGTGAACCCCAAAGTCTACTAGTAACTAGTTTCTACTATCTAAAATGAAGGAAAAGTTGATTTGGTTTATTGATGAACTAATTTTTCAAGTAAGAAAGTTATGAAAGAGACATGTCTCAATTAGAATAATGAAAACCTTAGGAATCCTTGTTTTATCACAACCTAACTGAATTTCATTTTTATTAATTTATAAAAAATATTTATTTCTTTAAACTAAGGAGATGAAAATGATCATCATCCTCTCTGACATGATACAATGTTCTACTTTGTCAAGATGTGGTATTTGTTCTAAATTTAACTATGAATACTGATCTCTTAATTGTTGCCTCTTAGTTGTTACCCCATTTTTATAGTGTGTTATGGAAAATTGTCATTAAAAATATCAATCTTTGAAAGAAGTAACCCATGAAGAATTATCATTCATGGCAATCAGGCTTACCCACTAAATATAGATCTGAACTCCATTGAAATTATGCAAAAAAAAATCAATATTTTTCAATAGGCAAATCCAACATCACATTCAAATATTCCCAATTTCTAGAGAAGAAGAGGATTATCCACGTATACCAAACATGGTGTGATAATAGAAAATTGAGAGAAAAAAAACATAAAGTAAATTAGATGAAACATGGAGAAGATGATAATAAAATGTTCTATTGAATTTGGTCACAATCTACTTCCATTTCTGTTGGGAAATCACTTCTCAAATTCTTCAAATAGTATGTTATCACCTAATTTTTCTCTCCTCTTCCTCTCCTTGGTCATGATTTTTCAAATAATAAAATAGGGTGTCAGATGTGTATTCTTTTGATCTTAAATGGAACAATAAACCAAGTTGGAATGTATACTTAAAATCTCAAATTTTGAAATCTTACATTTTCAATGGAACTGACTTGGGCCAGTTCTATCGACTTCTTTAATTCCTTTCTAATTGTGAACTGAGACTATGCCACTAATTTTGCAGTTAGTGGTATGCACTTCAATGTTAAGACTTTTTGATCGATAATAGCACAGATTCATCAGAGTAAAGAGAAATCATGGTAATCCAGACACATGATGAGTGTATTGCATGATTTTTCCTATCTTTTTTATACATGTATATATAAAAGAATTCAGAATGAATGCAGTCCCTATACAAAAATGCATGAGGAGTAAATATCATGGTGGTGGCCTACCATGCAACACAATGGGTTGATAAAGTTAGGTGTCATATGGCAAGACTGACAAAAAATCCCTACCATTATGAAACTAAAATAAGATGATGCAACTAATTGGATGATAATGTGATATATATCCTACTAACTATAAAAATTAGGGTTAAATGATGCATGAGCTAAATACCTCATTTTAGTGATGAGATTGAAAATGGAAGTTGTTTTCCATAACTAAGACCAAAAGTTTCTTTCTTTACAATGTGGAGAGTCCATCTTTGTATTGTAATGATCCTTTTCATCATTTTTCTCTATTTCCTTTTATTTATCTTTCACATTATTTTTTCATATAATATTTTGTTCTTATTTTTGTAGGATAACGAATTTATGCTAGGGTCTTCATAAAGAATTAAGATGGATTATAGATTAAATTTTCTCTCTATTGATTAAATAGCAGATCATGATCATAACACACTTGAGATTGTTTTTGCAAATGCAATATGTATGGTTACTTTATTCAAGACTAATGTGCAACATAAGTAGAATAATGATATTTTCTAATTCTAATTCAAAAGAATTTCTAAAAATATTATCATGATATCTAATGCAAGAAAGGAAAATAACTTGGATTAACAATTCACCTTATGGTGGAGGTGAGATGGAATGAAGGTGGGGATCATGTGAGAATGATATATCTTCCTAAGCCATGAAACCTTTCTCTCTTATCAACTTTTGAATCATGGTAATCCTAGCATATAATCTTCAATCTATATGACAGATCATACTACATCTTGGTCAGTTTGAACACCAACATCCTCGTCACTTCAAAAACCATAGGGTTAATTAAGGTTCTTTTATTTTTCATGGATGCCTACTAGATGATGTGTACTTTTAGATTAACAATTAGAGAATGCAAGGTAAGCATGAAAACACAAGCAATAAGTGTAAATACCAGGCCACAAGAAGACTTCCCTAACTAGAATTTTCATTGCTTTTATTATTTGCATAAAAAGTTACACTAGATAGAAGTGGACCCTAAAAATATAGGCAAACAACTAAAATAAAAGAAAAACAATGCAATAATTAAACATAGAAAGATTAAGATGTAAATGTATAGGGATGTTTCATTCCATTCCCATCTTTACTTAATTGTGGCAATTTCATCAATTTCAAGAACTAATGATAAGAGATGGAATGGGCATACCTAGTCATTATTGTGGGGGAGAAGGGAAGGAACCCGAATGGGTAGAATCTTGTGGAAAGAATGTTCCAATGAAGGTAAGTTCATAGGTAGGCCATGGAGGAGGACGTGGATAACTCTCATAATGACCCTATTGAGATATTGGTTTCTGAACAACTAGGAGGACATTTGCATCCTTGTTAGGCATTCATGATACTATTATTGATCCCTATAAATCATACATTCATTCTCAAACTTTTTATGTTCATGGTTGCATATTTTTCCTAATTCTAAAAAATTCAATCATGCATATTAGTGAATGGGGCCATGTCAATGTGGTGATACTATTGTCCATACTAAAAAGATAAGAGCATGTTGCACATTGTCTTCATTGATTATAGATGATCCACCCCTTCTCGTGAAAAAAATGAGAAAGCACCTTAGGGGTGGGGGAGGTTGTGTGGGAGAACTTGCCTTGCCATAATAGGTGGTGTATCCCTAGCCTCTTCCCCGTGTGCATTTGGAGTGATCTAGTGCAAATGGTAAACTTTCTTGTATGCAAAGATCGAGTTGGGAAGAACACACTCTCACTATCCGCACACAACATGGATCCTATCACCGTAATTGATGACAAATTTAAATTGGAAGAAGTGCTTCAAGTCTAGTGCATCCTTGGATTTCAACAATTGGAGTTTATAGAGGTTGAGGCTGAGTTGATGTAGTATAGGTGTGATCAGTCCTCTAAAGAAGATGGGGATCTTATTATGCACCGTGGTAACTTGAAAACCATGAGTGAGGAAGAATGTGTCTGAGTTGATGCACTCCTTGTCCTACATAAGGAAACTCCATTAGAGGTGTAAATCATTTCCTATGCATTCCCTTTCCCCTAAGTAAACTTGGTGAACATGGTTATCATCAAGATAAGATGAATATATCCGGCAAGGGGGTGCTCAATTTTGGATATTGAGGAATGGTGCCTTCTGATGTTGTCATTTTCACCGATTACTGTCATCAAGTGTCGACATGGTTGTATTTGAATTTGTCTGGATCAAATATTTTGCCCAAATTGGACCAATCATAAACAGATTTGAAGTTTTTTAATGAGAGGTTACGGTTGAGGTTGTGCATTCTAAATGGAAACCACTCCTCAGCATAGCCTTGTCCTATCTCAGGCTAGTTAAAAACCTCTAGAGAAGAAAGAAACTCCATATCTATCTCAAAATAGGTGTCCCACCCTCCAAACAAATTATGTTTTCATGTAATCCCCTGGTGTTGGAACACACATTGCATGTACTCAACAAAGAGAATGATGGTAACGAGGCCCTAATTACTATATAGAATCACCTCTATGATTCAGGTGCTAAGCTCGACGTGGTGTCTCTTTTTTTGCCATTTTTATCTACAATTTGGGGTGGCCTTGGCACAAGATGTGTGGAACAATGGTGATGAAAGTTGAAGAAGAACCTCCCACCTATCTAGTATACTTCAAAATGTTGATTTAAATAGAATAGAGAGTGATAGATATGGATTGTCTGCCTGAATGTCAAATAATTCTTGGTGGTGATTTCTCAACGTAGGTCTCCTTCCTTCCAAAGTGTGGATGGTTTCATGAAATCCCCTTTGCAAACATGTTGTAGGTAATAAACAAAGAGAATGATGATAAAGAGACTGTAATCAGTATATATAATCTCCTCCATGAATCTGGTACTAAGATCACTGTGGTATCACTTCTATCGACCATTTTTGTCTACAATCTGAGTGGGCATCGATACGAGTTGGTGAGGAACAATGTTGATGAAGGTAGAACAAGAACCTCCCATATATCCAGTTACCTTCAACATGTTGATAGTAATAGAATAGAAAGATCTTGATAAAGATTATTTGCTTGAACATAAAAGAAATAGAAATAGTAGTGGTGGATTCTCTAGGAGAGATGTTTGAGGACATTATGCTCAGTGTGAAGAAAAAAACTGTGATAAATTGACTTTTCTATTTTCTTTTATACTTGGTTCCTTTAATGTCTAATCTTTTTCAAAACCCTAATTCACATAAAGATTATTTGACCACTCAAAGATTGAATTTTCGAGCCCAAAATTTACCACAATGAGGAGTATACTAAGGTGAAGCTACTGTCTAAATTTCAGGACAATTGGACGTTCCTAGCCCTCTCTATGATTTTTCAAAGATTTCTCAAAGTTTTCTTTCCCTTTTAAATCACATCATTATGTAAACCAAAGTTTTGATCGTCTTAAGGGAATTTTTGCCCTGTCACGCGGAGCCTAGGTCAGCAATCTGCGGATCGATCACATGAGATCATCCTGACCATCCAACAACGTCCAAGATGGATCTGACGGCTATAGAGTCGTCCCTAACCTCCGCCTGACCCGGGATGTCGTGGCCACAGCCACGAGCCCACTACACCGACAACTCCCCCTCGTTCTGATCCACTTAGCGCGAAACTGACCGAGGGAATGGACTCCCCTCGCCTCCGTGAACTCTCTGATCCCTCGCACGACCTCCAAAAGCGAGAACAACTCCACGCACGACCTTGCCGGTGAGACCCCTTCTCCAACTACCGCGAAGCCCAATTGGGCGTTCACTCCTCTCCCAGTCTCGTTCCTATTTAACCACCCCACAAGCTCCGCCTACACCCCTTTGCCTTGTTCCAACCTTCAATTTCCCCAGAGCGAGCCTCGAAGACCATCGACCTCAAGCTTCTCCTCCTAGCTCTGTCCGCCGTCGTCGAGCAGCTGGGCGGGCTGCACCTGACCTCCTCACCCACCATCAACTATTCCTCGAGCTCCGCACAACCCTCCTCCAGCCTACCGACACCTCAAAGTCGAGCTTCCTCCACCTGCCGCTCCCTTTCTATCTTCCTCCGCCGCGAGCCGTGATACTCGCCGGACTCCTAGCCGACCCAGCACCTCGCGGGGAGCTGCGACCTGCAAGCTAGCCGCCCGAGCTCGGATCTCCCTCCCGAAGGTGAACCCGACCTCCTTCTCGCGCAAGGACGAGCACAGCCTTCGCTCAAGCTCGCCGGAGCTGGAAGCAGAGCAAACCTAACCTAGCTGAAGGCAAGAGAGAGAGGGACCCACCGTCGTCCAGTGGGACCAGTGAGGTAAATCCACCTTGACATGTAGATCTTTTCCTCTTATCCGTGAGTGAGATCGCGACCGTTGGATCTAAGCATCCAACGGTCCTTCATGTATCTAGATTTTATTGTTTTAACTCAAAAGTCAGTAAATAACCTAATATTGGGAAATTCGTAAAAAAATAGTAGGAGTGTCAGAAAAATACGAATAAGTACTCTATTTTGATCAGAAAAATACGAGGATCACGATTTTGCCATATTTCGACCCTAAATCTGACTCAAGTAAATGCTCATGCCTAAATATGTTCATATTTTGATTAATTATTTGGAAAATACTCAAATCTGTTTAAATCACCAAAAACCTGTGATAATCATCTTTTTGCATCCTTATCATCATGGAACGATCAGATCCTTTTATTATGACTCAATTAGCAATAAAACCTATTTATCACTCTTTTCCCTATTTTGACCTACCAATATGTGCATAATTAATTAATATGATCTTTAGACCATGATTCTGACTTTATGATCCTACTCTGATGTGACAATAATAATCTTGGACACAACTCCATACTCTAAGATCAGTACTCCACTCTCATGACTCCAAATCTATAAAGGGCCTTTTATATACTCTTTAGAATATGGGTAACTTGAACAATATATCTAATAAATACCAAATCTTCAATAATTTCAGGAAATCGAAGGTACCAGTGAGGAGCATCTCTGGACTCCCCACTTCTGAATAGAAGGTACGCCATTACCCTCATTTGGCTTATACTAGTGAATGGTTGTATTGTACTTATAAAAGACTTGGCATATGATAATGTTTGTTTTGGATATCGATGTATGATTGATTTGGAATGATATTTTGTATATGGTATGTTACCACACATGAACATAAAAGGCTTGTTCCATTATATCTTAGCACTATATCTCTTTGGTAAGCGTAGTGCTTAAAGGTGATCTATCTCTTTGGTAAGCGGATCACCATATGAAATGATCTATCTCTTTGGTAAGCGGATCATGAGGCCATAAAGCATCTATCCCATTGGTAGGCGGATGCATGAGTATATAATGGAAAAATAAACCTAAAACAGGTCTTTGAATTTCTATGCAAACATCTTGGTTTACGAATATGTCTATTTTACTATACTGTGCTAAAGTCCTAGTTTTATTTCTCCTGCCATGTCTATTATGTTTGTTTTTCCAGGTTATAATGAGTGGTTTTTGAAGACACGTAGGCGTACTCAGTACAATATATTTATATATTGTGCTGACGTGTACCCATTGCAAATGTTTTTATTTAGGTACCTTCTACTCATGATGCTTATGATGAAAGGAAGATGATGTTGCTACTCTATATGCTGGCTCACAAAAATCAGATCTATCATGGGGATGCTAAAGCTAAATGGGACTCTTAGTTTATGTTCTTTTCTTCTGTAATTAGTTTCTCATGTATTAAGTTTCTTCTGTAGTTCTCCTATGCCTTCGGGCCCCTATGTAATGAACAATTTCGTTTATGTATGGAAGCTTTTTATTCGGTGCATTTATATATTCATGTGTTTGATCCACTCAGGGACGGGCAACTTTAACTCTATTGTACCCCTTATGTTGGCGCCTGAGGTGTACAGTGGAGTTAGGTTGTTAACCCGTGACAGATGGTATCAGAGCAGGCACATGAATCAATATAGATGTATCAAATAATTAGTAACCTTACTTAGACCTAGGGTAACCCACATTTAGCAGTAAATTGCTGAGGTGTCTAGAAGGGTACCTTGCGGAAGGTTCTGACATAATCACTCTCCCCATCCGTTTTCACAGTGCGAGGGTTCCCGCCGCAAGCTATCTGCCTGGCTAATGCAATTATTGTTAAAGTGGGCACCCTTACCTTAGAAAAATCTTTCCTCTCATCTTTTCTCAATTAAGGACTACCCCCAGCCAACCTATTTAATGAATAATACACACTAGGCTCCTCATCTAATTTCTCTCTCATGACCATGATCAATGATATACTCTCTCTATTATGTGGGTAGATTAGGAGAAAGGGGAACAACTAAAAGACACGAAAAATTGGACATTATATGCCATGATTGCTAAATCTTTAATACTTGTTTTATGATCTATCTCAAATCAATCTCTAAACTATCTGTTATAAAACTTGCAGATGCCTCCAAAAACTAGGTCCAAGAGAACAAGGTCTAGTGATGACTCTGGTGATGAATCTCAATCACGCCCTAATAAGACCAAGGCTGTAGGCAATTGGGAAGAACAAAAGAAGGTAATGTTGGAATGCATGCATGCCCTAGCCCTAAAAGAAATCAGCAATAGTGCCTCATCCTCTAGGACCAACCATGAAACCACCATTAGTGACTTCCTTAAACTCAAACCTGAAACCTTTCATGGAGAAGACTTAGGTGAAGTTCTAGATAAAGCCGATGCATGGATCATATCTGTTGAAAATGCCTTTAGAGCCCTTAAGTGTCCTGAGGAAGATAAGGTCACCTTTGCTACCTACCAACTTAGGGGGTCCGCGAAGTTGTGGTGGGAAAATTATTACCATACACGAGCACTTCCAGATGCCCCCATAGGTTGGGAGGAGTTTAAGGGGATCTTCACCAACCGTTTCATGCCCATATCAGCTAGGAAGGAGAAGAAGAAACAGTTCAATAACCTCACCCAAGGAAACCTATATGTTGCTGACTATGTTAGGGCCTTTAGACTCCTAGAGCGTCATGCTCGCAACCTTGATGAAGATGAAAAGATTGAACACTTCATAGATGGCCTTAACCAAGAAATCAAAGTTCACCTTTGCACCTCCACCCATCCTACCTTTGAAGCTGCCATCAACAATGCCCTTACCCAAGAGAGAACCTTAGGAAAGAGTAAAGCACCAAGTTTGGGATACCTAGGTCTAACCGATGCATCCATCACCAAGGGCAAAGGGAAGGAAAATGATAAGAAGAAGCCTAACAGCCATGGCATGGGAAGAGGAGGAGGAAATCACCATCGAGGTCAAACACACCAAGGAGGACCATACCGGGGAGGCCGATGTCGAGGTGGACCATACCGGGGATCATCTTAAAACCCCAACCGTTGCAGAAACTGTGGAGGAGTACATGCTGGAAAATGCAAGTTTGAGAAACCTGTATGTTACTACTGCAAGCATGAAGGGCATATGAGGTACAATTGTCCAAATCTGGTCCAGGGGGCACCTCAGAATCGTCCTGCCCCACTACCTCAGCCTGGAGCTCCACCTGCTCAGCCAGCTGTCCCTATAGCTCAGGCTCAGCCAGAACATTGTCAGGGCCGAGTCTTTGCAATTGATGCAGAGGAAGCTAAGGCCAATGAAAACCGTCTGATTGAAGGTAATAATGTTAAAATTTCTTTTTATAATAAATCTTTGAAAACCATAATCTCATATAAAATCATAATGTAGGTATGATATGTCTCCAAGATCATCCTGTTGTGGCCCTATTTGATTCAGGATCAACCCATACTTTCATATCTAGAAATCTTGCTTCCATGCTCAAGTTCGAGATCAATGATCTAGGTTATATCTTGGATGTGACAACTCCCAGTGGCAAAATTTATACTTCTCTTCAGAAAACCAAAACTTTTCCTTTTTCTTTTGGTGGTCATAAATTTCAATCTACTTTCATTCTTCTTGATATGGAAGATTTTGATTTAATTTTGGGGATGGATTGGCTCTTTTCCAACTTTGTCATGCTTGATTGCTGAGGCAAGAAAGTAATCTTTTGTGCACCCAATTCTAAACCTTTGACTATTTCCGGGAGAAAGGAAAGAAACCAAAATATGATTATTTCTTCTCTTAAAGCCGAAACTTTGATAGCCAAAGGATGTAGAGCCTATCTTGCTGTAGTATCCATTCCTGATCCTAAGGTGAGACCTATAGAGAGCTTGGATGTGGTGAGAGATTACCCGGACGTTTTTCCTGAGGAGCTTCCAGGGCTGCCTCCAGATCGTGAGATTGAGTTCTCAATTGAGTTAGCACCGGGCACCGCACCAGTCTCTAAGGCACCTTATAGGATGGCACCTGCCGAGCTTGCAGAGCTCAAGAAACAACTAGAGGAACTTCTTGATAAAGGCTTCATCCGTCCTAGTACTTCTCCTTGGGGTGCTCCTGTTCTTTTTGTCAAAAAGAAAGATGGGTCAATGCGAATGTGTATTGATTATCGCATGATCAACCAAGCCACCATTAAAAATAAATATCCCCTTCCGAGAATTGATGACTTATTTGACCAGCTTCGTACTGCCACTGTGTTCTCCAAGATTGACCTTAGATCAGGTTATCATCAATTATGAGTAAAAGATTGTGATATTCCAAAGACAGCTTTCAGAACTAGATATGGACATTATGAATTCATTGTGATGCCATTCGGCTTGACTAATGCTCCTGGAGTGTTTATGAATCTGATGAACACTGTCTTCCAGCCATTCCTTGACAGCTTTGTTGTAGTCTTCATTGATGACATTCTTATATATTCAAATTCTGTTGATCAACATCGTGAACATCTCCAGAAAGTCCTTGATGTTTTGAGAGCCCAGAAATTGTATGCTAAATTATCTAAATGTGAGTTTTGGATTGACCAAGTCATGTTTCTTGGCCATGTCATTTCGGGTGGGAAAATTTCTGTTGACCCTGCCAAAGTTCTAGCTGTCCTTGATTGGAAAGCCCCTACCAATGCTTCTGAAATTCGTAGCTTCCTTGGCCTAGCGGGCTATTACCGTCGTTTCATCCTTAATTTCAGTAAAATAGCCCTACCCATGACTAAACTTACCAGAAAAGATGTCAAATTCGTTTGAACTCCTGAGTGTGAAGCTAGTTTCCAAGAATTGAAATCTCTCTTGACTTCTGCTCCTGTTTTGACCCTACCTTCTGGGAATGATGGCTTTGTAATTTATTCTGATGCTTCTAAAATGGGTCTGGGTTGTGTCCTCATGTAAGACGGTAAAGTTGTTGCCTATGCCTCTAGACAGTTGAAACCTAATGAGGTCAATTATCCAACTCATGATTTGGAATTAGCTGCCATTGTCTTTGCTCTCAAAATCTGGAGACATTATCTGTACAGTGCTACTTTTGATATATTCACGGACCACAAAAGTCTCAAATACCTCTTGACTCAGAAAGATCTCAATCTTCGACAGAGGAGATGGTTGGAGTATCTTAAGGATTATGATTTCACTATTGCATATCATCCAGGCAAAGCCAATGTTGTAGCTGATGCTCTTAGTCGTAAGAAGTCGATTTGTGCATCAATGCATCTAGAACCTTCATCTTCTGGGTCATCTCAAGCAGAATCTAGCTCAATTATTCTGGCGAATATCAATATTATTCCTAGTCTTCTTTCTGAACTCCTGATATCTCAAAAGAACAGCCCTAGTTTGGAGGAGATGACAGCTCTTGTGGCAAAGCCCCAGACACATCTATCTGTTGGTATGGACGGTGGACTAAGGTACAAGCATAGGATGTGGTTACCTGAAGAGTCAGAGATTAAGAAGCGTATCCTACAAGAGGCACACGGGTCTAAGTATTCCATACATCCCGGATCCACTAAGATGTATAAGGACCTACAGAGACACTTTTGGTGGAGGGGTATGAAGAATGATATCGCTGAGTTTATCTCTAAGTGTCTCACTTGCCAGCAGATTAAGGCCGAGCACCAACGTCCCGGTGGTCTATTGCAACCCTTACCAATTCCTGAATGGAAATGGGAAAACATCACCATGGATTTCGTGGTGGGACTACCCAGGACCAGGAAGGGTTATGATGCGGTTTGGGTCATAGTAGACCGGTTGACCAAGTCTGCACATTTCTTACCTATGCGGACTACAAACAAGGTTCCTGAGCTCGCCGAGTTGTATATAAAGGAGATTGTACGACTACATGGAGTGCCAGTTTCTATCGTTTCAGATCAAGATCCAAAGTTCACATCACACTTATGGAAGCAGGTGCAGAATGAGCTGGGTACACAGTTGAATTTCAGCACAGCATATCATCCCCAAACTGATGGCCAGTCAGAACGTACTATCCAAATCTTAGAAGATCTTCTCAGAGCATGTGTCTTAGATTGGGGAGGATCTTGGGATTACTACCTTCCATTAGCAGAGTTCGCTTACAATAATAGCTATCAATCTAGTATTGATATGCCACCCTATGAAGCTCTCTATGGTAGACCATGTAGATCCCCTCTCCATTGGGATGAAGTTGGGGAAAGGAAGATGCTAAAGTCCGAGGAGTTACAATTATATGCTGATAAGGTGTCTTTGATCAAGCAGAGGTTGAAACGGGCCCAGGATCATCAGAAGTCGTATGCAGATGCACACAGATCACACAGATAGTTTAATGATGGCGACTATGTATTCTTGAAGATCAGACCTATCCGTGCCATAGCCAAGAACAAGGGAAAGCTTAGTCCGAGATATGTGGGTCCTTTTGAAGTTCTGGAGTGCATTGGCGAATGTGCTTATCGACTTGCTCTTCCTCCGCAGTACAACATGATGCATAATGTCTTTCATGTATCCAACTTGAAACAGTATGTGAAGGATGATAGTCATGTGCTGAATCACGAGCCTCTTGAGTTACGAGAGAATCTCTCTTATCCAGAAAAACCTACGAAGATTCTTGACTCTAGGATAAAGGAGCTCAGGAACAAGCAGATTCCGATGGTGAAGGTACAATGGAACCATCACGGTGCAGAAGACGCTACCTGGGAGCTACGAGCAGATATGGAGCGACGTTTTCCTCACCTCTTTCATCCAGTTTAATTTTGAGGACAAAATTTTCTTTTAAGGTGAGTAGGATGTGATAAAGTGACTTTTCTATTTTCTTTTATACTTGGTTCCTTTAATGTCTAATCTTTTTCAAAACCCTAATTCACATAAAGATTATTTGACCACTCAAAGATTGAATTTTCGAGCCCAAACTTTACCACAATGAGGAGTATACTAAGGTGAAGCTACTGTCTAAATTTCAGGACAATTGGACGTTCCTAGCCCTCTCTATGCTTTTTCAAAGATTTCTCAAAGTTTTCTTTCCCTTTTAAATCACATCATTATGTAAACCAAAGTTTTGATCGTCTTAAGGGTATTTTTGCCCTGTCACGCGGAACCTAGGTCAGCAATCCGCGGATCGATCACATGAGGTCATCCTGACCATCCAACAACGTCCAAGATGGATCTGACAGCTATAGAGTCGTCCCTAACCTCCGCCTGACCCGGGATGTCGTGGCCACAGCCACGAGCCCACTACACTGACAACTCCCCCTCGTTCTGATCCACTTAGCGTGAAACTGACCGAGGGAATGGACTCCCCTCGCCTCCGTGAACTCTCTGATCCCTCGCACGACTTCCAAAAGCGAGAACAACTCCGCGCACGACCTTGCCGGTGAGACCCCTTCTCCAACTACCGCGAAGCCCAATTGGGTGTTCACTCCTCTCCCGGTCTCGTTCCTATTTAACCACCCCACAAGCTCCGCCTACACCCCTTTGCCTTGTTCCCACCTTCAATTTCCCCAGAGCGAGCCTCAAAGACCATCGACCTCAAGCTTCTCCTCCTAGCTCTGTCCGCCACCGTTGAGCAGCTGGGCGGGCTGCACCTGACCTCCTCACCCACCATAAACTATTCCTTGAGCTCCGCACAACCCTCCTCCAGCCTACCAGCACCTCAAAGTCGAGCTTCCTCCACCTACCGCTCCCTTTCTATCTTCCTCCGCCGCGAGCCGTGATACTCGCCGGACTCCTAGCCGACCCAGCACCTCGCGGGGAGCTGCGACCTGCAAGCTAGCCGCCCGAGCTCGGATCTCCCTCCCGAAGGTGAACCCGACCTCCTTCTCGCGCAAGGACGAGCACAGCCTTCGCTCAAGCTCGCCGGAGCTGGAAGCAGAGCAAGTAAATGCTCATGCCTAAATATGTTCATATTTTGATTAATTATTTGGAAAATACTCAAATCTGTTTAAATCACCAAAAACCTGTGATAATCATCTTTTTGCATCCTTATCATCATGGAACGATCAGATCCTTTTATTATGACTCAATTAGCAATAAAACCTATTTATCACTCTTTTCCCTATTTTGACCTACCAATATGTGCATAATTAATTAATATGATCTTTAGACCATGATTCTGACTTTATGATCCTACTCTGATGTGACAATAATAATCTTGGACACAACTCCATACTCTAAGATCCGTACTCCACTCTCATGACTCCAAATCTATAAAGGGCCTTTTATATACTCTTTAGAATATGGGTAACTTGAACAATATATCTAATAAATACCAAATCTTCAATAATTTCAGGAAATTGAAGGTACCAGTGAGGAGCATCTCTGGACTCCCCACTTCTGAATAGAAGGTACGCCATTACCCTCATTTGGCTTATACTAGTGAATGGTTGTATTGTACTTATAAAAGACTTGGCATATGATAATGTTTGTTTTGGATATCGATGTATGATTGATTTGGAATGATATTTTGTATATGGTATGTTACCACACATGAACATAAAAGGCTTGCTCCATTATATCTTAGCACTATATCTCTTTGGTAAGCGTAGTGCTTAAAGGTGATCTATCTCTTTGGTAAGCGGATCACCATATGAAATGATCTATCTCTTTGGTAAGCGGATCATGAGGCCATAAAGCATCTATCCCATTGGTAGGCGGATGCATGAGTATATAATGGAAAAATAAACCTAAAACAGGTCTTTGAATTTCTATGCAAACATCTTGGTTTACGAATATGTCTATTTTACTATATTGTGCTAAAGTCCTAGTTTTATTTCTCCTGCCATGTCTATTATGTTTGTTTTGCCAGGTTATAATGAGTGGTTTTTGAAGACACGTAGGCGTACTCAGTACAATATATTTATATATTGTGCTGATGTGTACCCATTGCAAATGTTTTTCTTTAGGTACCTTCTACTCATGATGCTTATGATGAAAGGAAGATGATGTTGCTACTCTATATGCTGGCTCACAAAAATCAGATCTATCATGGGGATGCTAAAGCTAAATGGGACTCTTAGTTTATGTTCTTTTCTTCTGTGATTAGTTTCTCATGTATTAAGTTTCTTCTGTAGTTCTCCTATGCCTTCGGGCCCCTATGTAATGAACAATTTGGTTTATGTATGGAAGCTTTTTATTCGGTGCATTTATATATTCATGTGTTTGATCCACTCAGGGACGGGCAACTTTAACTCTATTGTACCCCTTATGTTGGTGCCTGAGGTGTACAGTGGAGTTAGGTTGTTAACCCGTGACAAAAACACCAAGGCCAACCTCAATTTATGGATCAAGATCGTCCTTTTTTAGCAAGGTCTATGCCAAGAACAAGGGAGTTGGTGATACAGACTTGACATTGGATTTATGTGTTTGTCAGTGACAGTTGTCAATGCGAGCAGATGTAAGTCATCGATTCACTAACCCACATATTGTAGAGTTGTTGCCACCAACCTAAGGTCAGTGGTATTGAACAAAAAGTTAGGATCCATGAATTAGTTTGCATGGACATCAGATGCATGCGCGTGGGCCTTTGATGTGATTGCCACAAATTTCCCATTTTTTTGATGTTGAATTTATCGAATGCAAAGTCAATGTCACTGACTCATATAATCATCCTTATTATTTGATTTTCACCAGTGGACTTGGTGCCACCAAAAGGGGTGTCAATTCCACCAATACCCAACCTCGAGTATGCAATTTAAGATCTAACTCATATCATTTCCCCCGACTCAGTTGTTAGTGACATCAACATGGCTAGTTGTAACAACAATATCTTTTGCATAATTTGTTGGTGGAACTAATTTGTCCATAAGTAGAATCAATTTTTTTGTTGATGACTGTTGTAGGGATTGGTTATGAGTTGGTTCCAAAATCATGGTTGTGGGTGGCATCAACATTTTTGATGGTGATTCTAGTAAAATCTTCAAATCTGGTCAGTGGTATCAACTTTCAATCTACATTCTATTGTGCCATCAGATGTAGATCCTCCACTAACATTTAGTTGCACTGGTTATGGAGTTAGTGACATTGACTCAGTGAATGTTGAGGTTTTCAGTGACACCAATTAGGTTTTCAGTGAAACTAAATCTTTGACATTATTATCTACTTAACAAACAAGTCAATTATACCTCTTATTTTTTCATTAATATGGTGAACTACGAAATCCAACAAATGGAACCTAATGTGAGTACTGGAAACAAAAATAGAAGTGTGGGGTTCCTCTAAAAAGTGCCTTTATTTAACATAATAGGCTCAACACAATTAAAGTTAAATTCCATATCAATTGGCTTGATTCCTCTTGATCCCATAATACCTTACCCATAATTTAGTTCTTCAAACTATGCCCAACAGTCTTGAAAACTTGTGACTCATCACTCACGTCTACTACCCCATATGGGTAAAGTTTCACTACTTCATTGGATCCTCTCCACCTATTTATCAACTTTTTCAGGTGCAATATCATTCTATAATAGAAAAGTAAACCTGCTTCCATGGGTGAATGCATTAGTATAATATGTTCCTAACATGGATCCTTATTGCCTGCTTCTTTTACAATATGGAATTATCATAAGCATCAAGGTAGGTCTAATCCAACTCATTGAACTTAAGCCTCCTCTTTTCTCTTAAGGCTAATACTTTAGGTAAAATTCCAAACTCCCCACATGCCTTATGTTCTAGCTCTATAGTAAGATGCAAAGCCCTATGACAAACAAGATGATAGGTGTGGTACCAGTTGGAGTCTTAAACATTGTGTAATATGGCCAAAGGGGAACCATTGAGCTTCATGCTCCAATTGGTACATGTGTTAAATAGTGTTTTTGTAACGCCTGGGCCCACTGCCCTAGACTCTAGTAGAGTTTCAGGAATGACGACTGGCCCCACAGACCACCACTAGCCTTAACTACGTGCTTTATCCTCACTTATTAGCAAGCCCGTGTCAACTTCCTGACTGGTCACCCATCCTAGTACTACTCCAAGTTGAGCACACTTAACTATGGAGTTCTTCAGTGATGGGCTCTCGGAAAAGGAGGTGCACCTTGGTGATATGGGTAGTCCAATTATTCCTTTTAAGATCATGTTATCTGAGGCCTCAAATCTTGGGATGTTACAGTTTTGTCCAAACTTTTCTTAACTTTTGTATTATATACCTAAACTTGTCATTGGATTGTAGATGGTATGTGGTACCTACTCTTTGGCTTACTCCATATTTCCTCAATAGATAAACTAATTAATAGTTTGTGAAGTGAGAACCACCACCACTACTATTAATCTAGGAATCCCAAACTTGCAAAATATATGTTCTCAAATTAATATTTATACAAGTTTTGCATCATTAGTCTAGTTAGAATTTCTTCCACACACATGGATACATAGTCAATGCCAAGGAATATCTAGAAGTATGAAATATAAGGAACATAATGGCCCATGAAATCATTGCTCCATATATCAAACACCTCAACTTCCAAAAAATGGTAATGGAGATCTCCTTCCTGTTGGATAAATTACATGTGAGTTGGTATGCATCACACTTACACACATGACTATATGCATCCTATATAAAATAGGATAATATAAACCACATTCTAAGACCTTATGTATGATAAAGTGTATTTATCTATTTTATTTTCATTTGTTAATATCTCTTTAGGATTGTTTTATTGATTATTTTCTTAGTATTAGAATTAATTGTCTTAGTTTAGATTTTGTCTCTTTAATTGGAGTTTTAATTATATATTCTTGGATATTTTAGGGAAATAGACAAATCACGCCAATGATTTAATACTCATAGACCACATTTGTACAATTTCCAGCAGTCTTGATGTATATACCCCGCTCCAAAAGATCATAACTTTTGCATCCCATGGCGGAATTTAATGCACAAGTAAGCATTGAAAAGGAAATTTAGTGTCCTATAAGAAAATAATATTTTTTAGTGATTTTGGAATATTTGATGAGAGATAAATCCGCTCCAAGTTTCTATTGTGCAAATTTACAAAAAAGAGAGTCAAAGAAGTCAATAAGTTGTCAAACTAATTATAGGAACAGGAAAGTTGGCCAATTCCATATGCTTTTATATGGAGGAAAAAATTAAATAAAGACTTAGTCAAATGGCATAATGAGAAAATTATCAGTGTAGTCAAAATTTCACCAATGTGATTTTTAGATGAAGAAAGCCATTCCTCTTGGGTTCCCCCCTCTTTTCTCCCTATAAAAGGATACGAGACTCCAAAGCAAAAGGCATCTCTTCTTCTATCATATTTTGTATCATTACTTGTAGGATTCTTGTCATCTTATTCTTATGTTTGAGTAGTTTTCTTTTGGGGCATGAGGAGTATCCTCATAGCCCATATTTATTCAATATAATCAACTCTCTTGCTCTATTAAAAGAATGTTTTCTGTCTATTTCTACTTGATTGTTGGATGATCTTCTATACTCTCAGGGGGTGATATGATCGTGGATCTTTATATGACAGAAATCATGATCCCTTTACTGTGATTATCCTCTTTTCATCCTTCTAATCTCATATCATTATAAACCATGGTGATGTGATAACCTGATCTATGGGTTTGAATGCCAAATAGGAATCACATGTTTCTTGAGATAATCTTGGATAGTAACATGTTGGACGGATGGATGAGGATCCATAAATGCCAAGATCAAAGTCTGTGGGAGGTCCAACCCTTGTGAGTTTGTCCATAAGGATAGGAAACCACAAGGTCTTAATTTGATCATTGCATCTTAAGAGTCAATTTGGTGGTCCTCCAGACCCCGGTTCTTTCCATCTTGATTAGTTAAATTTTATTTCCGAATTTTTACTTTTATTCTTAGTTTTTAACCAAACACTGAAAATCAGATTATTACTTCTTACTATCGAATTTGGATATCAAACAATTACTTCCTTAGTCCCTTGGATCGATACATTACTACCAGAAGGTTGACTTGTTTCTTGCAACAAGTTCACCACCTCTTTATAAGGTTAAACTCTAGGACTATTCCTAGTGGTTGGTGCATAAATGATAGGCATAAATACACATCCTCAAACTCACATGGTCTCCCTATTGTTAGGGAATGATAGTAGTCTGATATGCTTTCCACCTTCCACTAGGGGGCACATCTCATGATTATCACCCTAAAAATCCCATATAAAAGAAAATCATCACAAATAAAATTTCCCAATGAATTCAAGAACTTATTATGTTCTTAGTATTTTTCATCATCTAGAATAATCCCAAAAGAAATATAGCTCACAATATGAGAAAACTAAGGATCATGTATTCTTTCTTTCCATAAAAACTCATTTGGAAAATGTTCTTGAATTAGAATCACTTATCCTTTCTCATCTACTCTCTCCATATGAGAGAGATGGCCATAAACCACATTCTCTAGCCCTACTTAATGTTTAAACTCAATGTCCAATTCTTTTAGAAGCAAGATACCATTAAGGTGAGGTTTGACATCCTTTTACTATAGAAAGTATTTTATGACTATGTGGTCAGTCCTACTATGAATTTTAATCTTGTCAAATATTGACAAACTTGTGAAAAGCAATAACAACAGATAAAGAATTTTTTAGTGTAGTATAATTTAATTAAGCATCATTCAGATAGTGAGAAGCATAGTAAATCATAGACAAAGTATGTTCTTTGTGTTGGCCCAAAGTAGCCTCAACCTTATATTCAAAAATATCACACATCAACAAAAATGGTAGGTTCCAATATGGAGTCACCACTATGGGTTTTAAAATTGATTTCTAATTCAAGATGTTGATAGAATTTAAGAATATATTAATAAAAACAAATTCAACATCCTGCTAAAGTAATCCAAAACATGGTTTGGAAAATCTTCTATGAATCTCCTATAAAATTTGACATGACATGAATAGCGCCAAACTACCATCATATTTTTATGAAGGTAGCTTCCAAATCACATCTATTTTTATTGGTTCCACTTCTATTCCCTTGTTGGACATGTTGTCTCCTGAAACAATTCCCTCATTTACCATCATATAGCATTTTTCTGATTGAGTACCAAGTAGATCTCCTCAAATCTTTACAAAACCTTTTCTAGACTTAATAGACTGCCCTCAAATGACTTCTCTTAGTGTGAGAAGTCTTCATGAAAATATCAAACCAAAACTTAACCATGTTTGAAAATATAGAAATCATGTGTTGTTTAAACATTGGTGGCACATTACAAATATTAAAAGGCATCTAACGATAAGAAGATGCATTGTAGGGGCATGTGAAGGTGGTTTTACCCTATTCCTTTGGTTCTATAAGAAATCTAGTTGTAACTAGAATATTTTTCCTATAAGCAAATGTGGGAGAATTCAGTGAGCAACTCCAAAGTGTGATCTATAGAATAAAGTGAAAAATGATCTTTTTGGTTTATGATGATTAAACACCAATAATTGATACAAAGATTCCAACCAATGAAGAGATACATAGAAATCAATTCATTGGCAACATTGGTTGTCATAGTTATACCCCCTTTTCTAGGAATAAATTGTGTTAGCCTCAACTATTGACTATAAGAGATTGCATATATAATACCTTCAACCAAAAAATTTATTACCTCTTTCTTTACTATCTTTTTCATTGTTGGGTTGAGCCTCCTTTGTGGTTGTGTCGCCCCCTCTTATCCTTCCTCCATGTGGATTTGAAAATTACATCTTCTTGGAATCCACTTGAAATCGACAATAGACCAAGTAAATGTAGGTTGGTGTGTCATCAACTTGTCCTATTATATGTACTAAGATAAGTAGAACTCTTATACAAAAACATACTTCACATGTGAAAGCAGTGGCTTTAGCTCTAATTCTAATGGACACTCAATAGATGGATTCAAGGATGGAGGGCGTGGTCTAAAATATTCACAAAAACATGCATAATAAACCTGAATGCTAATTTAATATAACACACAATCCTTCAAGAAATCAGAGTCATCCATATACTCTATCAATTCAAGAGAAATGCATCAAGTGGTAGGTTCGGATAGGAATGATTGATAGATCTGAGTAATACCTTTATAACAAAATGAGGAAAGAAAGTATCAGATGGCTCATCTGGGTGCCTCATAGATCTGTAAGGAAAATTTTGCACACTTGATCCATTGATTCAACATGTAGCGGACCTCTATCAACATAGTGCATGACATATCTATAAAAGTCTTATGAAGAAGAAACAAAACATATATGTAAAGGTATTTCATGGAAAAACATCTTACTAGAATTTTCAAATTTTGAGTTGTCGTAGAAGTTTAAGCTCTAATCTTTCATCTTCAATACCAAAAGTAAGTTATCATCATCCCTTCTGTAGTGTGCCATTTTTAGTAGTATGAAAGGTTTGCCAAAAATAAGCTTTGACTCATATCTTCCTACATTTCCATTGCTACATGTCATCTAGAAAAATAACATGTCCATACCCACAAGCTCATGTTCATAGAAACCAAAAGTTTGAAAAAGGATTTCTCAACCAATTGGATTGTATGTTGTCTTCTTGGGCTCATTTAGCCCCATTTTCCTAAAGGTCTTGATTGGAATCAAGTTGATGCTAGCCCTAGAATCACATAGAGCATCCTCAAAGTGAAAAATGTCAATAGAATAAGGTATGTTGAAACACCCAAGATCTTGTCTCTTTGTTGGTTACATCCTATGAATCAAAATCCTAAGCTCCACCAGGACCACTAACACATTAAGTCTAAAATTCTCCCTTTTCTTGTTAACGTTATCTTTGAGAAATCTACCATTGGCAAGAATCTTCTTCATCCCTTCTACAAATGGAAGATTGATGTGAATCTTGCGAAGGATATTTAGAAACTACATTAGTTACTTATCTACCTTGCCTTTCTTAAATATGTCAGGGAAATGAAATGGTACCACATATGGTTTTGATTAGGTGGTATGTATGTGGAATTTGGCGCTTTACCTTCCCCTAAAATATCATCCAAAAGTGTACAACATACATAGGCTCATAAAGCTTGACACAAGACACAATTTCCTCTCCCTCACTAGATCAAGTGTAGGTATAGATTATTCTTATTGTTTCTATGCATTCTATCATGTTGTATTTTGCTTCTAATTTGTTTCCTCACTATGAAACTTAATAACTTTGTCATCTTGGTTGTTTTGGGAAACTTCAGTATTACCTGAGAATCCAAGTTGTTGTCTTTATCAAATCTTCTAGGTTAGCTTCCATCTAAGATCCTTTTCTTTAAGAATGTATATCTTAGACTTGTAGTTCTATTATTTCCTATGGGATGTATCAAAATATGTCTTGTTCTTTTACATATACTTCACAAACATTTTTGCCAAATGGCTCGGTCCTCCACCTCTTTGAGGTGGCTATTGGCATTGTTGCACTTGAGTATTATGTTGTTGTGGCAGAGATGGGTCATGATGGAAATTGTTTAGATTTTTCGACTAGAATTTGGGGTGACTATACCACATGTACTCATTCCTTCTATTAAAATGCAATATGTACTTTCACTCTCTACAACATGTGTAATGTTGGAGTTCAAGGTTCCTAACTTCTTGGTCATATAACTCATTGGTGACTTCAATTCAAACATTCATAGCCCACATGCACTCCTTTCTGACCCATGATGTTCCCTTCCATCACCCCATGATTGTTTCATGTCAATATTCATCATTATTGCTTTGCACGTGACCTCATGATTGTTTATGAAGAAACCTGATTCAGCAACATCAAGTATGATCATCTCTGGGAGATGTAGACCATGGTAGATAATTTTTCCACAGTCGAAGTTAGATACGTTGTGATGAGGAAAATCCTCAACATGTCTTACAAACCCTCACAAGCCTTAAAATTATGGCTCGTTGTGCCCCTTCTTAGACTTTTGGGTCTTCCCTCAAAGCATTGAGTCTTGTGAGGTGGAAGTTAACTGTCATGAATATTTTACCATTGGATCCCAAGTCTCTATAGAATTTTGTGGAAAACTGTGAAACCAAGTTTTGGCACAACCGATTAAAGAAAATGAGAACAAATTAAAGTAGATCACAATTACTAGTACCCAATCAATCTTTTTAGGTGTTACAACATTTAACAAAGTTGGTGATGTGATGTACAAGATACTGACGTTGATGTGCATTGAAATCTTGACCCTTCAACAATGCCACAAGCCTCATATCATCTTGTAGGTGTCCAAATTCATAGTCTATCTTCTAGTAGGACCTTTTTGAGCTATATATAAAGAATACGTGATATTTTCCCATATAGTTTGTTCATGCTCTGGTTGTGGATCAATGTCGCCATTTTTGTTGTCATTATAGCCTACTTCAGGACTACTAGGGTCCATTTTTGACCTTTTATTTTTTCCATTGGGATGACAACTAGGATAAGTGTTGGAGAAGAAGCAAAACAATCACTTTCTTGGTGAATTATCAGATGTGAGTGGTGTATGCTAATTGTAAAAAGTAGAGTGAGTCTGCACCATACACTAGTACCTAAATAAATCAAAAACAAAAATAAGAATAATATAATATGAGAAATGACATCAGAAAGGTTTGAAATATTTTTGAAACAAAAATTTGAAAAAAAATCCTAGAGTGGTTGGTTCTAGGAACGGTGGTGCCAATGTTCCCAATTACTTGTCAACAATGCCAAAAACGTGAGAGCTAGAATTGTGTGTGCAAACTGAAGTGCGCCTTTTGAAGTAATAATGGAACTTTGAGGTACCAAGTGGCAAACCCATGTAACTTTGAACACTAAATACTACTACTAACTAGTTTCGGTTAGATATATTGAAGAAAAATGTTAATTTAGTTGATTAACAAACTAATTGTAACACTAATAATGCAATGTAAAAAATTATTTTAGAATGATGGAAATCTCTACGATTGTAGGTTTCACCATGGTTGTATTTGCATTTGATTCTTTATCATAATTCAACAAATAATTTTTCCTTATAATTAGGAATAAGATAATTATAATAACCCTCTCTCTAAGAATGATACCATGTTCAATTTGGATGAAACCCTAGGTTTGTGGCATTCTTTGATTGAAATTGAATTATAAAGATTCATCACTCAATTATTCCTCTTAGTTGATCTCCTACTTTAATAGATCATTATTATCTACGTCTATGGAAAAGATTCCAACAAAAAACCCCTCTTCCAAACCAATAAATTATCTAAATCATTGTGCATGTTGATCATACATACAATATAGATAAGTTTGAATCCCATAGAAATAAGCAACAAAAAATATACGAATAAATTATAATTGTCAAATACATCATACTAGGATACTCCCAGGTCCTACACAAGAAAGTAATTAGTCACTAACATAGGAAACAATATAATAGTGAAAAAATTGGGAGAAGATAAAATGTAAAATAAACAACATGGAACCTTGGACACAAAAAATAACAAAATGTGCTACCAATTTTGGTCAGGATATATCACTATTTGCACCCAGAAATTACTTCTAGAACCCATCAAGTAGTTGTTTGTCTTCTTTTGGTATGTATGCCCAGAGAGCCAATCATATGATGATTCTATTTGCATAACTTGAAATCATTCAGTTAATAATAAAGACAAGCTTCCAATTTATTTTATTTTATTCAGTTATGAGATAATGAAGTACATAATAAATGTCTAGAGAATGATATTACTCAATGACACATGGTTTTAGGTACGTGACCTGAACTATGAGATCATATGGATGCTAAGAGTACATATATTCTTGTTATGTCCCTAGTAAGATGTTATTGTGGACGGATAATAGATAGAAATAACACATTATACTCGAGTGTGTGTTGGTTGATGAGAGAATCTCATGAGTCATGATATGTGACATTAAACCAAGCACATATATACTTGTTAGAGAATAGTGATTCACACAGACCCACCATAAGAGTAATACATTGAAACTATAATTGGTAGTCAAAATCATCTCTTATAGTGTCGGTGGTGATTGTGGTTCATAGAATTGAAGTCACCACACTCATCACATGTATTCAATATACTTTTGACATCATCCATGATGATCCTAAATAAGGGTGTCCATAAAGGTGATGATTGGGTGCACTGTGACAGATGAGGATCGTCGTGAGTGATGTTGACTGGATTTGTCCCTCCTACAGGAGTGTGATATCTTAGATACTTGATAAGCAAGATTGAGAGATGCTTGGAAATGCTCATGTGAGTCAATATGTAATATTGAGCTTACATATATCTCATAAAGTATGCTTCGGTTCAAGGAACATGATTTGACCATTTGAAGATGATGAAGATTCCATGCCTCAAGTTTAATATTGGATATTAGTGTTAAAGGAACTACACAAATAGGATAACACCAATCAATGATTGTAGGTTGAAGTTGTTGTCCAACTTTCCATTTACTTATGTACCAATGATGTGTGATTAGGCACCACTCTTTGCTTATGATTTGATAATTGGTTATGGACAGTCGCTGCCAATATAATATGAAACCTTTAGGGTCATACACATAAGATTTACTTGGAATAGGAGTTTAATCATGAATGATAATTAAATTGACTACTAAAGTGTTTAGGTACTCAATTTAAATAACAATTGACTGACTGGACTCTGAACTAACCTGTTCAAGTTTTAACTGACCGATTCGAGAGTCAGGATAATTGGATATTGCACTGGATGAATTCTGGATGAACCAAGACATGAACCAATTGGTTCACTAAGTGAATCGATCAGTTCACAGTTGTCAAACGTCCAGTTCATGTGATGGACTCTCCGATTCAAAAGAGAAATTTGATTGCATCAAGGATTAATGTTGGTGTCATGTTGTGCATTAATTTGATTAGAATTACCAATACAATTGTGATTGGAAACATGATGAAATGAAAGATTCACTGGGTGAACTGATCATCTCACATGCCAACAGATCAGCTCACCTAGGAACTGATTGTTTTACTTCTTCCAAGTTGCAAAAATTCTAGAAATTTTGGTCCCTTTCGCTCCCACATAGATTGGGAATCCTGACCCTAGACCTCCTATAAATAGAGGGGTATTGGAGACTACTTAGAGATACAATTCAACTACTTCTAAATACTATTTGTCTTTCCTAATTGTGGTTACTGAGAGAACATGAGTAAGTCCTACCCAATTAAGTTAGGGATATCAAGGGAGAACAATTGTGGGAGAGAAAGTTGGGGACTAGTACGCCAACGTGAAGGGACAAATGCTTCTTATATGTTCTTATAGAATGACAAGAGTTCTAAGTGGTTCGTGTAGACTACTATAGAGGTGAGGAGGTTGTTTCCTACCTCTCAGAGGACAATGTCAACCTTCTATCCATGGTGATCATCTAGAAGGCTCACATAGACAATGTTTGAGTGTGACTTGAGGAAAGGGTGCACACCACGCTGATAACTTGCCACTAGAATTGTTCTAGGACTAGGTATATCCTCTAAACCATCCTTCCTATTGTATAGTTTTTGACACATTCCATTGTCTCAAAGAAAAAATGGAATTACAATTTTTGTTTCTCGATGCCTATTATGTCGCCATATTTCCCTACAGTGGTATCAGAACCACACCAATATACTATGTTTTGAGATGATTGATATGATTTTGATATCGGTTTTCATCATTTATTTTTTTGCATAAGATGTGAATACTTAAACTGATTAATGTGCATATATTATTAAACACCACATCCCAATTATATATATATATATATATATATATAAACATCTAACATTTGGAATAGAAACGGATAGGGCTATATTATAGTAAACAAACAATATGATACCTTTTTCCATATTCCATTTTATCTTTTCTAGGCCACATGACCTAAATAACCATTGTGCTCACTTGGATTTTATATTTAGGCTTATCATTTGGGAAACATGTCACACACACATATGTGTGGTTGTATATATATACATATATATGTATAAAAATATATACATATATATCAGTCTTAACAAGGTATCAACTTGATGTATTTATCTTGCCACCATTCATATTTGAAATGAATATAAAAATCACACAAGATGGGTCATTTTTCCTATTAGTAAATGGAGGTGACACACACAATACAAGAAAAAAATCCATTTTTTCATGAGCATATCTTGTAAATAATGATGTACGAGGGAGGAAGAAGCATGAGATACACCCTCCATAGAGAAAATCCAACAGTGTACTCAAATAGAAATGTGTGTCTATTGGGGCTATGCATGGATAATAGTCAACAACGTCCTTTCAATGTAGTCATGTAATGCTTTCATCTCTATGTAGGCCATGCAGGCGATAAGAACTTCACTTTTCAATGAGTTAACAAGAAGGGAAGAAGTGTCCTTTATATTTCAAAGTTCTAGCATTGTACTATATATCCTTATCTATCTCTCCCTTATAGGAATTATTACTAATATTCATGTCATGCCCTTTAAATATAGGAGACAAAGAGTAGGGTCTCTAAAAAGAAACTGAGAAATAAAAGTAATGGATGCATTTAAGAGGTCGTTCATAGACAAGTCGATCAATTGACTGACTAGTCTAGTCCATCGATGTGACAAGATCAAAATGTTATCAATCTAAATCTTAAACCATTTGATTGAATAACCTTTTCTAGTTGATCAAATGTATTTTATAGTTGATCATCTAAATGATGTTACTTTATTTTATCAAACTCAGCAATGGAATGCACTGCATGACATCTGGTCAATCTAGACCTATCAATCGATTGTATGGGTTTCTACATAATCTAGCATCATTATCAACCTAAGACTTTTACCAAACAACTTAATTTGCATCCATGGTTATTACTCTTCCACCTACATCCTATGTGTGTGACCCTATACAATCCACATTCCATGGATAGTGATGTATGTAATCATGTAGTGACTTCAAAAGCAATGGCAATGTCTAGAAACACATCATTGTCACCCAAGTAATTGGATAGGTTGGAGATTAAATTCAAACTTATACCATGACAAGTGTTATAATGACAGTGTAGTTCCTTTGTCTCAAATATCCAAATTAAATATAAGGCATAAAATCATGATCCTCTTATTGTTCAATCTTAGTTCCTTGACCATGTGTAGACAATTAGAGATATTCATGATATAAATCACATATTGACTCACATGAGAATGGCCATGAACTTCATAGTCTCATCATTAGGTGGACAACATATCACTCTAATAGAGAAATAAAGTCCATCTACTTACAATAAGCCACATTTGTCATAATAAACCCAAGTATTGCTTGTATGAAAACCCTTATTGAAGGTCATGTTGAATAGTATTGAAGTACATTGAACAACATGTGATCGTTATAATGACTTCAGGTCAAAGAACCACAATCTCCATTGACACATTGAGATATGTTTTTTTACTATCATTTTTGTATTAAATGTATCAAAATCAATGTGGGTATGTCTAGTACACTTTTTCATAACAAGTGCATATGTGTTTAACTCAATATCAAATATCATGAAGAGTAAGATGCAGTTGTTAATCAAACACATATAATATAATATATCATTGTCATCTTAATTTCCACAATAATATTTGACTAGGGAGTTAGATAAGAATGGAAATTCTTAGCATACAATTTATTTCATGTTTAGGGCCTCAACCAATCAGATTTCATGGAGTGATTCATTAGTTTATATTATGTTGAATTGTTATCTCAGTTTGTGGAAAATATAAGAAACTAAAATTCCATTATTGTTAATCAAATCAGCATTGTATCCAGTTACAATAACGATATGTCTATCTTTGGTAATATAACAAATAGTTTAGTGTTTGCAGAATCTGATATCATTAATTTAGTAAATGCATAGTCACTTTACAAGATTAACCTGTTCTAGTGTGATGGTTTCATGAATGTACCATCACATTATATTTCTTTCCAATAACATTCAGTTCAAGGGTTATTAATCATCATTAATTTTCTCTTTAGGGCCTACATGATCATCATATCACTTCATTACAAGGAAAGTGTTTCAAACACATAAAACATCACAGTTTTCAACGCAAGTGCTAGTACATATACCATTTGTAGCGCCAGTTATACTTATCCTATGTTGTTGGTATGTACTGACACCTAAGTGGGAGATACTGTAACTAAGGACCCTTGGCATCAGTCTTTAGGGTAAGGTATAACCAAAGACTCAGATGTAGCTCAATATGTATGAAAGGTAAAACAACATAACAGTAGTCGTGTTTAGTAAGTTTATAATCAAGAAACAAATGACTTAATCTGTTATCAATAGAAATTATAAGATTGTTCAGGGATTATAGTCATCAATTTGGCTTAGTGAAACTGAAAATGTATCTCTACATCGTTAGCTGGAAGGATGATATCGACGCTGAAGTATGGCATGTTTCATTGGTTACTTGAGATAACTATTCTTGTACTTGCTTATCAGTGAAAATTTAAATGATAAGGACAAGTGTGTCATCATTTTTTCTAAACTAGCCGATGACGTTGATTTTCATTTTAGGTTTATTTAAAGACAACCAACATCGCATGTTGTTTTTATGGCTAGTATATAGTACTACTATCTAGCGTTTAGTAGGATGGAACGTATATTTCATTAGAACTACCTTCTCTACAAGAGTTTAACTTAATAATAGGCTAGTTGTACCTACAAAACCTGTAATAAAAACACATATAAGAGTCCACATTAACACAATTCATTCCCACACATGCAGTTCCATTCTCATCCACACTTCACTCCATTCTCATGCACATATGCATATACACAATTCATTCGCACACATTCAATTCCATGCTCATCCACATGAACAAATGCAAATTCTCATCATATTCATTTCTATTTGAGTATTCCACACATATGCATTTATACACACATCATTCTATATGCATCAATGATGCACTTGCATCAAATGTAAACTTATAAAAGCTTATTATCATCACATGTATATAGATATAATGACACCAAAGTTTTAAAAACACCATAATGTATCCCAATTAATTATAAATTTGACTTCCTTAATGAAGGAGTTTTCCCACTGTTCTCATATCTCATTTGGATCTTTGTTTGTACAAGACTTTATTGTGTTAAATAGATACAAGAAGACAACATAATTCATTTGTTTAATTTGATTTTTTTCATATTATGAAATGAGACTATTTACTTATGATTCAAGACTATATAGACTAACTTTTGTATACAACAGATGTCTAGTGCCACTTGTTTGACAATCATCTCAATATACAAAATCAACTCTTGTCCGCATGCCCAATTATTATCTAATATAGGGAACTACCAATTTACACTTATATGTAACATAAATATATATAAATAAGAATAAATGATATATACATATACATATATATGTATATATAAAAACATATACCTTAATATTCTTCCAAGCTATTGTTTTCTTTTTGTTATCTACCTCTCCTCTTGGATATTTGAATGGTTTTATAATCCTATATGTAAAGTGATACATTTAATTTCATTTATAAACAATCATGTAATGATGCATACACTAATATATATTGATGGATACACATATTTCTATATGCTATAATTGCCACTTTAATTATGTGTCCCCCACTCCCTAATTTTCGACACGAAGGACCAAGATAATATAGAAATAACATCTCAGAGACAATTATCGACAACTCCCAATGTTACACCCCGATCTCACAATTACCATTAATCATGAGATTAGGGCATAAATTGAGGATTTAACGTAATACAAAGATCACCCTTAACTTTTTCTTCTTTTTCAAACTCTTTGTTTTCTCGCATTGAACCACATAAACAAACTTTACAAGGGAACTTAAACATTGATTTCTGTAATCTTATTTCAACAATAAAAATGCATGTATGAACATCCATTATGTTTCTCATACTTTTAAGCACATAAGACTTGCTGATTCGCATATATTGCTAAAAGAGGAATAATGTTATACATCATCATTTACAACTCTCTCTTATTTCTTTACAAGAACCTAGAGTGACAAGGACTAACTGAACTTAACTATACTCAGACTTTACTCTTGTGGCTGATGTACTCTGATGCAATGATATCTTCAATCCCCACGGTTTCCCTAAAAATTTTGAGTAGAGGGGTGAGCCTACTCGCTCAGTGAATGTGTAAAAAAATAATGCAGTCTAAAGTACTGAATCAGACATTTATCATTCTTGGATAATTGAAATAAAACAAGATAGTAATTTCAAATTAAAAGACTAGATATTCAAAAACTTACTAATAACATTGAAGCCTACATCATTAGAAATAAACAAGTAAGAAAATATAATCCTCACTATATTCAATATTACATTTAAAGAACAACTGCTATGAAAATGAAATCAAATCTTTCTTAACTCTTCTTACTTATAAGAAACTCTTTAAACTTATATTATCATCTTTTATCTTATACCCTGATCATATGTAGTGTACTCTACATATGAAGAATCATAACAAAATACGATCTCACCATACAAGACTTAGCTGAAACACCCAGGATGCTAAGCCTGACTACATCGCTGGTGTGCAACAGGGAAATGGCTCTTTGTCCTCGACACACTATCAGCCGTAAAACTGGACTCCTCCTGTAACCTAAGCACACATGTACAGAGTCAAGCCACCTATAGGCTTTTTTGTACTCTAGTGCCACCAGGACCTCTGGTTGATGTTGGACACTACATACTGTATTTTTAAGGAGACTTCCACTTGGGCATTGTCCCCCGTATCACTTTTTAGTATGATCTGAACCCTGTATACTCGACACTGGCAGGGTTAGGTCGTTTCATCCCTACGGTGCAGACCTCTCATTGGAATTCTACATTGTTCATGGCTACTATTATTATTGCAACTTTGATTATATCTTTCTCTTAAACTAATCTCTTTTAACTTTGTATATTAATGACTACTCAGATTATTGAATTGAAATCATTGATGACACTGAATTGAATGCTTAACATATTGTTTACCCCTTTCTTAGGGTTTCCCCTTACTCATGCACATATAGTACTTCTCATGTATTCAAACATATATCATGTCTACTAATATAAATATTCTCATTCAACATTTCTCACATTTATGCATGGCATCGATAACGTACCTATCTAGGGCATGTCATATCTCTCCACTTGCAATAGCATAACAACATATGCATTTCATGACAAGTATTTAAGTTAGAAAATATGAATCTCATAAACAAATCATATATGCATATAAGATAATATTCAGATAAAATCCCACAATATCACATGAATCATTTCAATCAGCCATTTACTACTAAATTAGATATGTATACTTGTAAAAGCATACTAGATTGGTTTTCTATCCTTGATTACTTGCTATTCACTGGATATGTATTGTGAAAATCAGAAACTATATTTCTCCATATATCAAATTAAAGATATCAAACATATAGAATTATATGCACTAGTAACATAGGTAAGATCATATAAGCATAAATCCGAATTTCAGCTATAATGTTGTTCAAGCACCAAAATAACTTGAAAATTCAGATCTTCAGAAGATTTTCAATAAACTTCTAAATTCTTTAGTATTCAAAATACATGGATATCTATATCCATGTCATCATATAAATGTTTTCAGATCATAGTTGGAACATGAATTGAAGTATTCTATAAACTGAATTCAAGAACAATTCTTTTCATTTATTGTCATCCAGGGAGAAATCGAGAATATAACTTAAAACCATCTAATTGAGTACAATTGACTGAAATATTCTTTTACCCACTCACCCTAAGCTATAAAATAGCTTAAAAACATATCCCATAACTGAAAATCTTGAATCCATATCAAAACCATAGCAATCACCACTTTCTTCTTCCTTTCAACTCGGAAACCCTAGAATTGAAGATTAGGAGAGAAAGAGTGAGAAAAGGACTTGATTTGATATGATTTTGAATCCAATCAGGGAAGGTATGGAATCTTGACATCTGAGAGAAGATTCACCATGAAACTATATCCAAAGAAGCTAAACTTACATGATTTCATCATTCCTCGGACCACAAAACCCAAGGTCAACATCTCCATCACTTTCTCCTCTCGAACCCTAACCCTCCCTCTCTCTCTAGGCTTTTTTCTCTCTAGATTGAATCAGGAATTATGAGATCTCCTTGTGTGCTTGGTTGACCTTATAGAGCAATTGAGTTGCTTGGGTGAATTGCACATTGACCCCTCACTCAACTTTTTCTTATTTCAGCAAATTTTTTTGTCATAAAGAAGTTACTATAATTCGTGTATTTCAGAGATAAAATCTTATCTAAAATGATGAAAATTTATAATGTTGTTTGTAATGGAGATATAAATCTTTGTTTAAAATTTTAGATCATTCTGCGATACCATTAAATAACTAAAAATAGAACAGTGTACTGCTATCAAGAAATCTACAAAACAGTCGGTTGAAGAGAAAATGCCCCAGAACGGCCATGCTAGCTGCCACGGCCGTGCTAAGATGGACCCAACAGGGCTGTGCTGCATACCACGGCCGTGGTGCATTGATTTCATCAGAGTTTAGTATAAAAGTTGGTCAATAGTTCAATTCTTTCAAAACATCCGTGTGGCCTAGAATGCCTGTGCCACCAGCAACCCACCACGGTCGTGCTACCCACCACGACCGTGCTATCCTAGCCTTCAACTACCATTTTCATTCTCCTTTTCATACCTCTCTCATTCCTCCCCAACATGATCCTATTTGGTGAAAACCCTGATTTCAGCTGACTAGGGTTTATATTTTCGGAAACCCTAATTATACAAAGAGATAGCATACTTGGGGTTCTCATTAGGTTTAACATATCATGATTGAGATATCATCATTAATAATGTTTAATCAATGACCAATATAACTAAGCATGTATCCATCTAAATAAACCCTAACTTACCCATTAAGCTCAGATACGGTCATAACAATTCTTCCCCCCTTAAAAAGGTTTCACCCTCGAAACATAAATATGCAAGTAAAGTACATTTAGGGTTTATTTTAAGCTTCTGAAATCTTACATGTCATTATATTCATGTATTTCATATTTGAATGCAATTTTCAACATTAAGTCCTTCATTTATTTTCTAATCACAACTTGTTTGAAATAGTTCTCAATGACAACAAACAAATTCTCTATGCCACAATCAATCATAATAGGGAGAGAGAGAGAAACAACCATTTCAATATTGTTTTTATACTCTTGAGGTGTTACCTCAACATTGATAATCTGATCCAACTATCTCAATTCATACGTCTCAATATGTACTATTATTATGTATTACCTCTAAGTCACAAAAGAGAGTTCACCATGTTCTTTTGAATTTTACTATTGTGCTACTCAAATAGCAAAATAGTCTTCAATTGGAAGAAATGATTCAACAACAATTGTACAATACTACTCATGACATCCCTATTGGATCATGGATGCATAAGGTGAAGCATTACCATCACATTCCATACTATTCTCAAGTATGAACCCACACATAATTCAAGGTGTAACCATCAGGTTATAGCATATTAGCGTTTCAACAATAGTAACAGAGTACTCCATGATTGTATTAGTCATTTAAGGACTATTCATACCGAATTACTATCACTTAGTTATATTAAATCTAGGTATAACAAGATATACCTCATTAGGGTTACATATCAATACAATATGGTTATCATCCCTTCTATTCATATGAGTGAATAGGTAAGACTACCTTATTCAGGGTAACACTTCATTTGTTCTATCATTATTCAGCCCATATCACCATACCACAATTGTACAATACTAAGATGGATTACTGGTATGAATGACTACAATTATCATACACCTTTAATTAACATATTGCTTGCACATGTACATTGAAATCATACGTTGAACCAATTTACATCCCTTAATATACCTTCAACAAATTATACTTCTAAAAACAAATTCACATATTACTAAAAGCAATGGTTTTCTCTTATCTCTCTCCTCATACACTACTACTTACTTTTTGCTACTTATCCTTCTCATTTTAATCATGTAGATTAAACATTCCTAAAATTGAAACATACAAGGTACAAATAGATTATTCATCATTCTTTCTATCACTGTAAGAATTTATCTCATATCACACTTCACTCATATTGTATTTCTCCATTTGTTCAAACCACACTTGTTACATTTCAAATTTATATCTTACTCTTTACTTCGAATCATTTCCATATTGTTTATCTACCTTTTAGATTAGCAATCTTTAAACCCTGGATTACTATCAGTGCTAGTTTACTTCTCATATTGCAAATCTCATGATCTTGTTTTATAGAGATGCTAGTATTCAAGGTCAAATCACTAGTTACATCCCTTGAACTACTACAACTATAAACATTCTAGGGTTTGGTCCTTTTCAGTAGCATGACGTTATTGTGATGTGACTTTTCTCCCTTAATTTGAAATTCAAACTTTGGATCTCACAAGTTTTACTAAAGTCTTCTTAATCTTATCGATTGAATTTCCTTTCTCTTGCTTGGCCATTCAGATAGATTACATTCTCAATTACCCTACTAGGGTTTCATCATCATATTGTGTTTCATTATTACATTCACTATATGTCTCTACCATGGTGGTTATGCATCATATATGATTCATTTTCTTATCACTTCATTCCCACATTGCTCTCAATAAGGAAGATATGAAAGAGAAGATGATTTTGAGACTTAGAATTCTTATCTTCAAACATTCAATAATACATTTCTCATCGGTAGGTTTAATTAATAATCAACAAGGATACTTGACTAATTAACACTTTCTTGAATCTCACAACCTCTTTCTTTTATAATCTATATTACTCCATTATGTTTCAAACCCTTCTTTACTTTCCATAATCCCCTTACCCTATACTACTATTCCACATGTCAACTTTAACTTCTAGTTTTCTCTTATGATCATGTTACTTCTTTTATGTGTATGATCATGTATACCATGTTGCATATATTTCCTTTTATCCTTCTACTAATGTGAAGTTGAAATTCTAAATTAATAATCTCTCTACTAGTATCACCTCATGTTTAATACATTACATATTCTTCATTTTAAATCAAACGTCTCATGCATGGGTGAAACATAGTTTCTCTTTCAATCAAGTTTTTCCTTCCCGAATATAGTCTACCTTTATATGACTTATTCATTTATTTAGCTACACTTTTGTTCTTCTTTTAGAAACTAGTTTGTTGTTCTATAAAGACTTAATATCCAAAGGTAGTAAGGATGAATGTATTAAATTTATTAATAAAGGTATACATTCCATGCTATCAATTATATCATAACCCTCATTCCTTAATCAAGCTCATTATTTCCAACATTTCTCTTTGTTTCAACTAAGTTTCTTATCCTACTTGTATGGTTTAAATGCTCATCTATTTTTCTTCACTTTAACTCTTCTGAAGACTCTTCAGTTCTATGTACTTATCGTATACTTAACTCTTTTCTTCTATTTTCCCTTTGCTTTGGAGTACATTAAAAAAACATTGTACTCATAATCCATTCCTCATGATTGATTCTTACTATCTTGGCCCCTTACATACTTTTCTCATATCTTTACCATATTTCATATTTAGAGTTCATATAATACTAATAATTAAATTTAATCTGAACCTTATGTCGTGTTCCTTTATTCCCAATTAAGGGTTTCTCATATGAGGCCCCAAAGTTGGATCTCAGATATCAGTTCCAAGTGATTCTTAGTTATCCCAATCTTTCCCTTATACTTCAAAATCTTAGAGTATATACATTCATACTAGAATTTGGATCTAATCTATCCAAAATTTACTTTTGTTATGTTACTAATAGGAGTCATTAGATCCCAGTAATGCATTCTGCCAGGCGGACCAGACCGAACCGGCAGTCCTGAAGCCAAGAGCTACTCAGGATTACTCAACTCCTATTCATCTCAAATGTGTGGAAGAAAACATATCCACTTAGGAAACCTCATTGAAAGATCATTTCTAGTCTACTTGATACAATGAATGTAATCAATAAATGCTACAACTGCATACTGTACAACAAATCTTAAAGAAACATATATATTTCAAAATACTAAATATCCGAATTCAAACATATAAGAGTATTTCTATTCATCTCCAATAAAACAACAATATGAAATGAAAGTTCTATCTCATTTTGTATTTATTCTCTTAATTCATGTTACTTATCTTGTTTCTAACCCTAATTTTTCTAGGGTTCCTCCCTAGACCATCCTTCCACTGTATACCTGGCCAGGGTATACATGAAAGAATAGATAGAGTAGCTTGATACTGGTTGATCCAAGTACTCAGATACCAGGCCAGGATATCCAAATACTCAAATCTCCAGAGCTAACATCATAACATCTCCTATCTGCCACACTTATGACTCTAACTTACTAACTTAATGGTCCCTGACAACTCAGCCTAAGCTTTGATACCAAGTTGTTACACCCCGATCTCACAAATTCCATTAATCATGAGATTAGGGCATAAATTGAGGATTTAACGTAATACAAAGATTACCCTTAACTTTTTCTTCTTTTCCAAACTCTTTTTTTCTCACATTTAACCACATAAACAAACTTTACAAGGGAATCTAAACATTTTTTTTGGTCAGTAGGGAATCTAAACATTGATTTCTCTAATCTGATTTCAACAGTAAAAATGCATGTATGAACATTCATTATGTTTTTCATACTTTTAAGCACATAAGACTTGTTGATTCACATATATTGCTAAAAGAGGAATAACATTATACATCATCATTTACGACTCTCTCTTATTTCTTTACAATGACCTAGAGTGACAAGGACTGACTAAACATAACAATACTTAGACTTAACTCTTGTGGCAGATCTACTCTGATGCAATGATATCTTCAATCCCCACGGTTTCCCAAAAAAAATTGAGTAGAGGGGTGAGCCTACTCACTCAGTGAATGAGTAAAACAATAATGTAGTCTAAAGTATTGAATCAGATATTTATCATTCTTGGATAATTGAAATAAAACAAGATAGTAATTTCAAATTAAAAGACTAGATATTCAAAAACTTACTAATAACAATGAAGCCTACATCATTATAAAAATACAAGTATGGAAATATAATCCTCACTATATTCAATATTACATTTAAAGAACAACTGTTGCGAAACTAAAATCAAATCTTTATTAACTCTTCTTACTTATAAGAAACTTTTAAACTTATATTATCATATTTTAACTTATACCCTGATCATATATAGTGTACTCTACATATGAAGAATCGTAACGAAATACGATCTCACCGTACAAGATTTAGCTGACACACCCAGGATGCTAAGCCTGACTAAATTATTGGTCTGCAACAGGAAAATGGATCTCTAGCCTCGGCACACTTCTTGGCCATAAAACTGGAGTCCTCTTCTAACCTGAGCACACAGGCGGAGAGTCAAGCCACCTATTGGATTTTCTGTACTCTAGTGCCACCAGGATCTCTGGTTGATGTTGGACACTACATACTGTATTTTTAAGGAGACTTGCACTAGGAATTCATCCCCCGTGCCACAAGTTAGTACGATCCGACCCCCGTATACTGGAAACTTCTAGGGTTAGGTCATTTCATTCCTATGGAACAGACCTCTCATAGGGAATCTACGGTGTTGAGGGCTACTATTATTACTATAACTTTGATTATATCTTTCTCTTAAACTGATCTCTTTTAACTCTGTATATTAATGACTACTCGAACTATTGAATTAAAATCACTGATGATACTGAACTGAATGCTTAACATATTGTTTACCCCTTTCTTAGGGTTTCTCTGTACTCATGCACATATAGCACTTCTCATGTATTGAAACATATATCATGTCTACTAATATACATATTCTCATTCAACATTTCTCACATTTATGCATGGCATCAATAACATACCAATCTAGGGCATGTCATATCTCTCCATTTGGAATAGCATAACAACATATGCATTTTATGACAAGTATTTGAGTTAGAAAATCTGAATCTCATAAACAAAGCATATATGCATATAAGATAATATTCAGATAAAATCCCACAATATCACATGAATCATTTCAATCAGCCATTTACTACTAAATTAGATATGTATACTTGTAAAAGCATACTAGATTGGGTTTCCATCCTTGATTACTTGCTATTCACAGGATATGTATTGTGAAAATTAGAAACTCTATTTGTCCATATATGAAATCAAAGAGATCAAACATGTAGAATTATATGCACTAGGAACATAAGTAAGATCATATAAGCATAAATCTGAATTTCTGCTATAATGTTGTTTAAGCACCCGAATAACTTGAAAATTCAGATCTTCAGAATATTTTCAATAAACTTCTTAACTCTGTAGTATTCAAGATACATGGATATCTATATCCATGTCATCATATAAATGTTTTCAGATCAGATTTGGAACATGAATTGAAGTATTCTCTAAACTGAATTCAAGAATAGTTCTTTTCATTTATTATCATCTAGGGAGAAATCAAGAATACAAATTAAAATTATCTAATTGAGTACAATTGACTAAAATATTCTTTTACCCACTCACCCTAAGCTATAAAATAGCTTAAAAACGTATCCCATATCTGAAAATCCTGAATCCATATCAAAACCATAGCAATCGCCACTTTCTTCTTCCTTTCAACTCGGAAACCTTAAAATTGAAGATTAGGAGAGAAAGTGTGAGAAAAGGACTTGATTTGATATTATTTTTAATCCAATTAGGGGAGGGACATAATCTTGACATCTGAGAGAAGATTCACCATGAAACTATATCCAAAGAAGCTAAACTTACATGATTTCATCATTCCTTAGACCGCAAAATCCTAGGTCAGCATCTGCATCACTTTCTCCTCTCAAACCCTAATTCTCCCTCTCTCTCTAGACTTTTTTTCTCTGGATTGAATCAGGAATTATGAGAGATCCTTGTGTGTTAGGTTGACCATATAGAGCAATTGAGTTGCTTGGGTGAATTGCACATTGACCCCTCACTCAATTTTTTCATATTTTAGCAAATTTTTCTATCATAAAGAAGTTACTATAATTCGTGTATTTCAGTGATAAAACCTTATCCAAAAATTATGAAAATTTAGAATGTTGTTTGTAATTGAGATATAAAGCTTTGATTAAAATTTTGGATCATTCTGAGATAGAATTAAATAAATAAAAATAGAATAGTGCACTACTATCAAGAAATCTACAAAACAGTCGGTTGAAGAGAAAATGCCCCAGAACGGCCATGCTAGCTGCCACGGCCGTGCTAAGATGGACCCAGAACGGCCGTGCTGCATACCATGGCCATGGTGCATTGATTTCATCAGAGTTTAGTATAAAAGTTGGTAAATAGTTCAATTCTTTCAAAACGGTCGTGTGGCCTAGAATGTCCGTGCCACCAACGACCCACCACAGTCGTGCTACCCACCACAGTCGTGTTGTCCTAGCCTTCAACTACCATTTTCATTCTCCTTTGCACACCTCTCTCATTACTCCCCAACATGAGCTTATTTGGTGAAAACCTTTATTTCAGCCGACTAGGGCTTATATTTTCTCAAACCCTAATTATACAAAGAGATAACATACTTGGGGTTCTCCTTAGGTTTAACATATCATGATTGAGATATCATCATTAATCATGTTTAATCAATAACCAATATAACTAAGCATGTAGTCATCCACATAAACCCTAACTTACCCATTAAGCTCAGATACAGTCATAACACCCAATGCCTCTTACTTAGAGAAAAGAAGGCAAAAAAAATAAAAATCAAATTCCACAATAAATATAATTCAAAAGTTAAAATTATAAGCAAAGACACTAAAATTTTACCCAATATTGAAAGGAGATACAAACACGTTCATTCCATTGTAGAAAAACATCCAAATGTGGTAGATAAGTAATTACATAAAGAAATTGGTCTCTAAATACACATCTAATCAATGACTAAACTAAAAAATGCCACATTATTTAATGTGAAATAATTACTCATCCTATATAAGTAGTTGTAAAACATATGTATGGATTGATATATTAGAAAATGAATCAACATATATTTGAGGTATGTATCTATAAGATCTCACCATATCCAAGGTTCTATCATAGTTGTAGTCAATCAATCGTAACTAACAAGCTCCAAAACATTTATCAAGAATGCACTAGTATTGTGATCTGCCATGCGTAATCCTCTAGAATACAGAGCATCATTGTTGGCCCTTTTTCTACAATGTCTAACCATAGTGTCAATTCCCTGTACTTAGGATCTAGCTAGTCAAATAGGACCTATGGCATACAAGCATGTACTAAAGGCTTTAGAGGAGGAGCTATATGGGGCTTCTTAGATATTATGATCTGCATGCATTCTCATATTCTTTGCCAAATATATACAAACAGAAAAACCACAAATACATATGCAATATGAATTTATCATACATTCTCAAAGAAAACTATGGCTTTGTGCCAACCAACCACACCACGTTCTACTTCTCTTGAGTTGTCATGCTTGAGGTTCCCAAATCGAATTTGTATGCCTCTTCATTGTGGATAGGCAAGTTATTAGTCACGCAAAGCAAATTATTTAGTAGTGGAGAACCATGAACCTTGTCACCTATAAGGTGTGAGAAAACCTCACCTGATGTCGCAATATAGAAGGTAGGTTCTATTAGCGCAAGATGACACTTTTTCAACACTTATAGTTTTATATATAATGTTATATGCACTCAAGCGCAACATGTTATAAACTCACTTGGAAGACTACTATATCACAAACCAAATCATACCAAGCATGTCTAGGAGGTCAATGGGATTTATACCAATAACCTCACCAAGAGGAGGGTCCATGAGAGTACTCCCAACCACCTCCTAAGAAGAGTGGTGCAACTGAGGTACCGTTTGAGAAGGTTGATATAGAGAAGCCTAAAACTATCTCATTGCTTTTTATATTCTCTTTACAATCATGTCCTTTACTTTATTTTGTGAAAATCTGTCTTTCTTTGCATAATTGTTCTTTTTCTCCAAAGTGCAAAAAAGGGATCTTATCCTAACAACAACTCCAACACCCCTAACACGGTGGATGCTCCTGAGTACCCAGGACGATAGTATATTCATCCCTTTGGCCCTTAGGTATGAACTTGCATTGTTTTCTTTACTAATAGTAATTAGTCAGTAAAATATAACAATCAAGGTAAAAAATGAACATGCACTCTAAGAGTTAAATTTTACCATTTTTGCACCCACCTTATTGGTTACAGGACTGGGTATTCTCCAGAGTAGCTTGTCCACACTCATATCCACTCCTTGTGGCAAGGTAGAGGTGTAGGGGTAGTAGAAGACTCAGTGACACAATGTAAGAATCTGTTACACTAAATGAGATCACTCAAAATATAAAACATGATTACTCCTTAATTAAACACAAACCCTGAAAATAGGGTTAATTAAAACCGATTTCAACAATTCCCAATTTGCTCATAATCATTTATATAAAATCCCAACAACTTTCTTTAATTCACATAATGCTCAATATTCTCTACAACTGCCTTTTAGCCTCAACTACAACATAAATTTTGCAAAGGTACACTATCCACAATTTGAACATATACAAGAATCAACATCATGTAGAGAGATCGTATCAATCGAAACATTGTATACAAACTTTTCATCCAGACCTGAGAGTACAGGGACGCCTCTAGGAAACACTAGACCGCTAAACAACCATCTCTATGATTTATTACCTCAGATTCTTCTCTCTATCATGATATTGTTGTTGTTGTTGTCGATCACCTAAAAAAATGTGGGTGACCCACGAGGTGAGATCCAGTTCCAGCAAGTGATATAACTCTCTCCAACATATATTTATTACATCATATTAAATAGTAAATAACTGAACAGTTGGAGTATTTAATAGTTAATTGAAAATATTGAACAGTTCAAGCATGCTAAACAGATTTAGTAAATAAGCTTAGCAACAAGTATGATTATCAATTTATATATAGGTAACAGATAAATCCATTTCTTTTGTCATATATCTAGTCATGTTTCATAAGATTGCATCTAATAGCAATCATTATCATTGATTTGACTATCATCATATGCCTTACTAACAACATAAGAAATCTAGAAGCAAAAGCATCTCTAATATGTCTAGTAGTATGACATGGCAATCAATATTGGCATATTTAATAGAGTGAACCAATCTACATAATAAGTAGAGCAAACATCATAGATCAACTAAATACATAGGCATAATTAGCAGTTTAAGCATTTCAAATTACATAGGCATGACTAGCAGTATTAGACATTGCTAGAAACATAATATTAAATATCAGTGATAAAATAAATAGGTTTACAACGTGAGCACATCTACAACACAAGCATATATGTCGTCTCTCATTGTACTATATATCATCTCTTTATAAGAAGATCAAACAAGGGTTATCATCCAATGTGAGACATTGTGTATAACCCTAAACATATATGCAACATGGCTATCTTACATCTTTTATTACGCCCTGGGGAGTTTGAGTCATACCACTCAAAGACCAACTGACCACCACTTGGTCACAATCAGTTCCATATAAGACCTAGGAAGAATCAGACTCTAAGATCTTCTCCATACTCGGTCAGTATGAGTCTGCACCGCAGTGACATATAGTCAAACTGCAAAATAGCGACATATATTCATGTAACTAGCCCACCTTGGCACAGGTCACGGTGCTAGGATCCAGAGTATTCAAACCCAATCACTAAGGTACAACTGCACTTGTCCTCTAATCACATCATGTTATAATCACTGAGACCCGACCGTAGTCGTTCTAAAAAAGTGGGCTAGGTATGACCACAACCATCCTCCTGAAATACTTGGTGTAAGGATGACAAGAACCCCACATACTCAAAAGTATGCACTCTGAGTTTCCCTTAGGAATACTCATTTCACCATCTGGAAAATCCTAACACTCAGATCTATGGCATAGGGTACTACATGATTAGAGTTTCACTTAGTTAATTATTGCCAATTGGGTGAATTAAGGCTTCATCATACAAATCGACATACAAACCCTAATTCATTTCTATCAAGAGTATGTCTATTTCAACTTCATAATATATAAAACGTTTGAGGTATAAATGTATATCACTTTACCAAATATATCATCAACTGCAAGATAATGGACCACACGTATCACCATACTATTACAAGATACCAATTTTATCAAAAGTTCCAGGTTTTAACCCTTATTGGAACATGAAGAGGATTACACCTCAATCAGGGCTTCAAACCTACCCAAAGGTCATTAATACCATCACATTATTCATAGAAAGGTTATCCTCATCATTCCATGCCTTAAACAAGGCTCAAAATATCATCAGCAAATATGTGTCCATAGGTATTATTATGGCAAGGCTCTATGATATTTAAATAGTACTACATTGTGGTTTCAACACAAGAAGAGTGTAATAAATTGTCACATTAATCATGCAAGAGGGCTTATTATAACCAATCATCATCATTTAATTTCATTAGGGCTAGGTATAGTAAACTATATCACATTGAAGTTACACACCCACTTCTTATGGTCATTTATCAAATATAGCTGTAGGAGAGCAAAGGTATAACAACAAATTAATGACATTGAACCATCAAATTCTCATCATTAGGGCACTCCTATAATATCATGGGACTCATTCTAATCCATTGGATTTTGAAGCATCCAATATCATTCATTGGATCGGGTTCATTGTTCAAAGTTCTCAATTGAAGTATAGGTCTAACCATTAGATCAATTGAACTAAGGAGACATTGGTTTAAGGTTTAGTTGAATCTAAAATCACATCCTTAACTCACCATATGTGGTGATGACTTCATCCACCATTAGTTTTGATCATTAAGTCAACATCGATTGTTAGATCAACACTATATTCATTTAATACCATTGGATATTAAGCTAATGCCATCATTGATTGATAACATCATTAAAGAATCAAACCATTTCTTATTGAGATTCCAAGAGAGCCTAACACTAACCTAAGGTGTGACTATCATTTCACATGATCATTCATAACCTTTGGTCACCACCTTCGGTTGTCATGAAGACCACACCATCGAGTCATGTGTTTAGAGGAGAAAATAACCTAGAAACCCTAATATGAACCATCGGTTGATAGGTGTTTAGCACCATAGGTGGTGATACCAACCTGAACCAAGTCATATACTTCCTTAGGAAGAATTTTTACATGATTATAGGTTCATCTAGTACTGGGAACAAAATAAGAAACACCATAAAAATCGAAATCCCAAACAAGCTTAGTTTCCTAATGCTTAAATCACCATTTTTAAGCAAGAACATGAGCTGAAAAGCTTATAGTAACCAATATAAGTAAAGAGGGTTATAAAAATATCCTCTACTGTGAAGAAAAGACTTCTATCAGTAAGAAACTCGAGCGAAGAAGGTAGGAAACCCAAGAGGAAGCTCTGAACTGGCCCAAGTAGGAACTCTTCTTCACAAGGAATCAAAACCATAGAAGAAGAAGCAACAAAGGTCGGATATTGAGCTCTAAAGCAACCTTTACCATGGAACATCAGAGTTTCAACTAGGAGGAATGTCTAAGAAAGGCGAAGATCAAGAAAAATGGAGAAGGAAGAAATAAACAACTTGCCTTGGTCAAAAACCCTAGAAGATGACCTTAGAAACCCTAGGTAGGGCTAGATGGAGCTCTAGGAGACTTTCTTTTCCAAAAAGAGGTTATCTTCTACCTTAGACCACTTTGTTATGCAACCAAACAGAGAAAGGTCCATGCTCTAATCTAGAGGAAAGAGGGAGTGAGCAACGACTTTGAATTGGGGATAGGAAGGGGTATATATAGATTCATGGATAAGGAAGAGGTCAAGCATGAGGTGCCCATGAGCTTTCCATGCGTCCATAGCCTAGAGATTCTATGTCCATGCAACAACTCCCTCACTTGCCACCTGCACTCTCTCTCCTTTATCCATACCCGTATCCTTATCTTTATCCTTATCCTTATCTTGACCCTTATCCTTATCTTTACCATTACTTTTATCCTTATCCAAAAAGGGGAAAACCCCTAAAATGTCCTTGAAGAGGAACACCCTAAAACCAAGAAGAACTCGGAGCCCCATAGCCCAACAAATTAGAGAATGATAAGGAAAACTATAAGGATCGTAATGCTTGTAAAAATATAAAAAGAAAACCTCCCAATTGGATAAATTGCAGAAAAGTCCAAAATGTACCTAATATTGCATAACGTGCTCATACAATGTCCAAATTGGATCAAATTTGAAACTTAAGATTGTCTTGTGATTCCAAAGCATATCAAAAGGTTAGATCAAGGTTCTAAACATTCAATTATGGTAATTAAACATGTTCAATCATTTAATCAGGGTTAGGGATCTCACACACAAGAGTAGGTTTCATAGAAGAAGATGATTTCTCTCTCTATTGGTGACGCCCGTGTAACCACCTAGAGCCAACATGTGGTCATGAAAATTCTTTTCTCACATTTATCTTTTAGCATCATATATATCCTGGTTAATGTAAAACATATTTTAATTACATACTACATTTAATTCATCTGATTAATCATAAGAATATATTTTAAAGGAGGATTAATACCTAGATTTCATCAATTTGCTTGAAGCAACAAACTCATCCCACACACTCTTATTAAGATAGGTTCATTGGTCATTAGTTCATTTCTTTCTATTGTTGCTCAATATGTAATCATCAGTCAGATTTGTCCTAAAATTTTTCAGTATCCTCCCTCATCGTTGCAAAACATTTGTATGATGGAATTTTTCATCAAGTTCAAATATGCTCAGTAAAAGTCCATATAATTAATAGAAAGATCTTTGAATATAGAATTGTGCATATCATTAAAAATAAAATATCTCATAGCTACGTCCTTCTAGATGAGGTCTTTAATGTAAGGATCAACTATTTTGAAGATTATATTGCTATTTCCACTTTGTTGTGAGAAACAACTACTAAATACTTCTTGAACGTATACCTATTCCCAATAGGATTTCCTTTTACATCAAAGTCAATGACCAACTTCAGAAGTTTGTCCCTTTTCTTTGAAAGCTTGTTAATCAAATGTATGCCTCTTTTACATGCACGATCATGCTTCTCCTCATTATACCCAACAAGATACTCAAGGTGCATAATATCAGGGTGCTCAACCTTAGGGTGCTCAATGCAAAATAGTCAAGAAACATGCATAATTATTAATGAATATAAAATGCACATCTTGTATTTGAAACATATATAACTATTATGGAGAATTCAAAATAGTCAAGAAACATGCATAATTATTAAAGAATATAAAATGCACATCTTGCATATGAAACATATATAACTATTATGGAGAATGTAAAATACACATCTACATAATAAACTAATATATATAACTTATGCCAGACTCATCCTCACAGTGCTCATACTCACGGTCAAATGTCATATAACAAATGTCATATTAAAAATAGTTAATAAGAACATATAAGTGAGAAAGAATGTAAAATTCACAATGAGCATATTAGACATATATAACTGTGATAGAGAATGCAAAATGCAAATTGAGCATATAACCATTTAAGTGATAGATAATTTGAAATGAATGCCTCCAGTATTGGTTGAATCACTGATCAATTAATGTTCCTTCTCTGTGATCTCCATGCCTATATTCATCAGTGCTAGCTTCAAAATTTACATGACAAGCCAACTGAGAATGGATTTGAGTCATCATAGTTGTAATAGTACTCTACATTTTCTATAAGATTTTCAATGAACTAGATTTTCCCATGAAGAACGACAAACCATTTTTCATTTTCAATACAATTGACATAGACTACTTGCTTCACCAGTGATCCCTTGATGAATGGTTCATCATTCTTTCCAATATTTTCAAAACTCACTAATTTGAAACTGGATTCATCAACTAAAACTCTTTTTCATTGTAAACCCAATTACACCTAAACATGGGAACTATAAAATATGTGTAGTCAAATTCTAATATATCTTCAATGACACTGTCATAAGACATATTATCTTAGTATGGCTCTTATCCTTTGCACTAAGAAAATACAACAAAGATGCTTGCAGAGTGAAACCACTATTTTCGACAACACTCTTATTATCATGATGTTTCATGTACTATGAAAATCCATTTATGTCAAACACTTTGTAAGATATAACACTCATTTTTGGTTTAAAGGTGAGCCATTTAATATTTTCAGCAACATTAATTGGTGTTTTAGATAGTTGACTGAATAAATTATCTTTGAACCACCTAATAAATGCATGATTATGCTATCAAGAAAGTATTGAGGATATTTTGTCTTGATAAAATTGGTGTGGTCAGTGATATAAATACCCACCTTATCAATGTTGTGTAAAACATACAAGTTTTCTTATTCCCATAGCTCATGGCTAATTACTTTCATTTGTGCTCATAAACTCCCTTTGTTAGAATCAACACCAATATTATTCACATCTGCAACAACTTCATTATAACTTAGAAGTACATTGAAAAATTCAATAAACTTCCTTGACACATAACCTTCACTAATACTCCCTTCAAGAAGATAATGGTTTCAAAGATAATGTTTAAAAACACTCATGTATCGTTCAAAAGGATATATCAAATGAAAGAAAAGTAGACCAAACTTTTTCACTTCCTTGGTCAAATGGACAACAAGATGTACCATTGTATCAATGAATGAAGGAGGGAAATAAATATAAATCTGGAATAGGATAACAAACATTTATCTTTGCAATTTATAAAGATTAGCAATATCAATGACTTTGTTGCATAGTGTTGAAAAAGAAATAAAGCCTAGTGATTGCAATCCTTACATGCTTTGGCATTTTAGATCGAATAGTCACAAATAATATTTTCTACATTAGAGTGTGACAATCATGAGATTTAAAACCTATCAACTTCAGATCTTTCATTGATTCTACTCTATAGTAATGGAAAAATATTGTAAAGAATCGATCTTTACAATCGAGTATTTACAAAATAATATTAGAAATATAAATAATCCTTTATTACAATCTTACTTTTACATCAGAGTCATGGAAGCTTTAAACATAAGATTACAAGATTAATAGTAAGATTTATTCCTATCTAGTCTTCAACAGAGGACAACTCATGTACGTCTCTTCTAGTCCTTTTTTGTATCACCTGTCCATGAGTTCCTGAAGGAACAAAGCCACACATGGACCCCATTGAAGGGAAAATAAAGGTTAGATAGGCTGGTATTAAATTCAATTATTGAGCTACTTAAAATAAAGAATTATGTGGTCAAATCTAGGTAAGATTGCTTGGTTGACTATGGTATTAACAGGAGAATATTCTAGCTACCATGCTAATTTCAAAAAGATGCAATAATTCAAAGTGGTAACTAGAAAACAATAAAAGGATTCTAAAACTAAGTATCAAGATTTCAAAATGGGAATAATTTTCTCAAAACTAATATCAAAATATCCTATTATTCAAAATGCAAAGATTTATCCATTAGAACAATCAATCTAATATTTTTTTCACTAGTGTCTACGTGCAACGTTCTCCCCTCTATGAGAGAACAACTATTTCACCTGTGGGGGTAACCAGTACTGGGGGACCTCTAGTTATCCATTTACCACAGTGTAGGGTTGGGGGACATGACTTGCTGAGTCTATTAAGCCAAAGCTCTAAGGCAATATTTCGAATTTGTGTTCCCATATCAAAATCATTCAAAATTTTTAATTTCTCAAAAATGTTCAACATTCAGGTTAGTCATGGTGAACTTCAAAAAAAGAGGGAAAGGCTAAAAATAAAAAATATTTGCCACCATTGAAAAATTATATATATGAAACTCAAGAGGGAGGAAAATAGTTCAATAAAAGAATAGATAAATTAGTACATGGTTCAAATGACAATTTTCAAATCCTGGTGCCCGTAAGGATCAAAGATGAAATTTCCCCTGAATCAAGAAAGAGAGTAGGTACTAGGATCATTCAACGCTTCTTGGCTTGGAATCACTCTCTAGGTTTTATTAGGTGAAATTACCATTCACCCATTAAGGAGTTTTATCAAGAATAATCATTTTTTTTCTATAACATATCATATTGGGTTTATTAGTATATATGGTGTTCAATCATTACCCATGTCCAATATATACATAATACATACATTCATATGTTACATAATATTGTATCAATATTACATGATGTACTAATATGTGACATACATGTACATAACTTTTTGTGATACACATTTATATGAGTACTTATTTACTAGGTTGTGGTTTCCATATTTCCAGGGGTGCAATATAATAACATACATAGAGGTATGATTTTTGTCCATTGAATTCAAATCCCCATGTATGTGCATTAATATCCTTTCTTATTCATTATATGATTACCTCTATTACATGAATTGATGACGAAAATATCATTTTAGATTGTTTGGTTGAAAATTATAGTATACATAGAAAGTTGTATCAATTGTGAAATGTCTTGATTTGTTCTATATTTATAGTCGTTCATTTTTCATCATTCAAGTCAAACATGTATTTATCTATTTGTTAGATAGGAAAATAGATGGTTCATATCATGATTTTGAGAATTCATGCTAACATTAATTACTATGTTTGTTAGTAATTAGCTTAATAGTCATACAAGTTTCGTGTTTTGGTGAATTGGATGGTCAAAATATGGAAGATAGCATAAGGGTTCATGGTAACTTGACGACAGTAGAGATGTTAGCAGATCTATGGACTCCTAGGTTAATGTTGTAGGGTCATCGAATATGAGTGTCTTTGTCGTGGAAGAGTTCTATAGTGGTGTGCTCTAGGGGGAATAAGTGTTGGTTGATTTGATAGCTCCTGAAACTAGTGCAAAGTGGTGATGGAGCCATGGAGGAACTGTGACGGTTGGCGAGACCCTACCCAGGATGTCGACAGAACATATCAGAGAAAAGGAGGTTGGAGGAATTCTAGTTGAAGGTCCAAATCATTCATCCTCCAAAAGCTTCAGATCTTCATAACCTTGACCATGGAGAATAAGGATCTTGGATGATGGGAAAGGGACAAGGAGGTTGGTGGATCTATTTTAGATTGGTGGTTGTGATCATGGCAGGGTGTTGGAGGTTTTTGTTTGTAATTAGCAAGTCCTTAGTTCAGATTTGTGGGGAAAGATCATTTTCACATGTGTGTAATATGGATCGCTGCCTAGAGAGGCATGTTCAGGTTTGATATGAGGCTACACAATGTGCACAGACCGATGCAGATGGTGGTGTTATTCTACAAAGAAGGTGGGGGAAGTATTCAGTGCAAGGGTGGTGGTGTTGTTGTAAGATATGGTAAGGAAGTAGGAGGAGTTTGCATCTAAACAAAGCTATTGTATGTTGTAGTCAAGGGCTGGCGAGGCGTCGGTAGTGAGGCTATGTTGTAGCAAGTTCTGAGTGCTGGCATGAATAGGATGAGGATGGTCGGCGTTGAGTTGTATGTTGTCACCATTATGTGGTGGTCTTATGGGTGTTGGTGAGATCCAAGGTGAGTCAGGGCTTCATAGAACATCAACTGGTTGTGGGAAAGGCGTCCAGGTGACAATGCTTCTAGAAACAAGATGGATGAGAGGAACCACTCCCTATTTCTAGAGCATGGGCTCATTGTAGGTGGGGTTTGGGTTTAGAGACGTAGGGAAACAACATATGCTTCTTGAATTACAGGGTCAGAAGGGGTGGCTGTGAGGAGCAAAATGATGAGGGCGGTGATTGTTTGCATGTGACCCTGGCGTTGATTCTCTAGGTGGGCAGTGATGTTGAACGTGGTCTAAAATGGTGTTGATGTTGGTGGTAATTAGGGTGTAGGTGCAAGGAACCTTGTGGATTGATCGTAGAGTAAGAAGTGATGTCTTGAGAAACTAAGATAGGTGGTGATAGGCTAGGAGAGAATGTAGGTCTTGGTTCCGCTCTGTAGTGCCTTGGCATCGGGTCTCTGGTTGGTTTTATATGTGGGAGGAAGGGGACTCTAGGGTTCATGTTGAGGGGAACCATGTTTCCATTTTCCTATGATGGATGGTTAAAGTCGGGGGTTCATAGTGTTGTGGAGGTTTGAGATGGTCAGTCGATTGGTTGATTGTGAAATCAAATTCCATTTTAATTCATTTTCTTTATTTGGTTCATTAATTTTCTTTACTTCAAGTATTTATAACTCTTAAGTTATAAAGCCTATTAACCCAAAATTTTAGCACACCATTTACTCCATTACTCTTAATCCTAAAGATGCTAACTCCCATATTTATGATTATGAGGTTGCTATGAAATTTACTCTCTTAATTTATATAATTATAATAATATAACTATATTCATGTGTAATTTCAATGCTAAGAAAAACATAATGGACTTTGGTCCTTTCATTGTGGATCCCCAGTGAGATGAATAGATCAAAATGAGGAAAAATGTATTTTGGTGCTCAAACTTCAAGATAATTCAATGAAGTGCAAATACGAATGCAAATTTTGCAAAGGATAATTTCAATTTTAGAGGATTATGTGTCATTGCTCAAAATTAAATTTCGTATCTAGTTTTGGTATGTTACAACTATCCACCCCTTAAAATGATTTTTCCTCAAAATCCACACCACTAAGATCTAGTTAGGCAGTATTACCCACCCCTTGGAAGGATTCAACTTGAAATTCAAATAGACATGTCAACTACGATGTAGCAACCTTCACTAACTCTAGGTTTTCTCCTCTAGGGTTTTCTCATACCTCCTTGTTTGTGACTTAGATCAAGAAATCATCAATAAAATTCCACATAATCATTTTTGTACATATAGTATCATAAATAAAGTACTTCTCGATGGTGAAACATTTCAATGCAAAACATGAAAGTTGCCAAAATTAAGGTGGGAGCTAAGTCACAATCACCCTTTACCAACATTTACCACACTAACCACTACACCATACTAACTACTTACTCACTTTAGGGCTTCTAGTCTTACTCCTCACCTTTCAGATACTAGTTTGTTTAATGGTATAATTACGTGTTCTACATTTTGTTGACATCCTAATATTGGTTGACGATTATGTATAGCGGTTTATGATTTTCCCCAGGTTGTAAAAGTGATCACCTTGGCCAAGTCGGTATGCAAAGTGAGGAAGCCCCATGATTGCCAAAGTGGATCGGGAGTACTTATGCTGAATCTTCACTAAACATCATCTGTTAGACACCTCGACTCTATCCACATACATGGTGATGCTATTAAACAACAAAAAACAAATTTATTCTAACTTTGTATTTATATATTAGGTGGATAGGGTTATATATTAGGTGGATAGGGTTAACAATATTAAGGTTGGTTCTAAATGACTTGAATAAATTCTAGGTATGATAGTTTTTAACCCTAACTTCCATAAGACGTGCATGAGTTTGAATGTTTATGGATCTGATACCATGTTGTAAAGACTCATTTTTAAGGCCAAATATTTACAAAATAATATCATATATATAAAAAATCCTTTATTACAATCCTGATTTTACATCAGAGTCGTGAAATCTTTAAATGTAAGATTACAAGATTAACAATAAGAATTTATTCTTTTATAGTCTTCAAAAGAGGATTGTATCACCAGTCCATGAGTACATGAAGGAATAAAACCACACATGGACCCCATTGAAGGGAAAATAAAGGTCATCTAGGCTGGTACTAAATTCAATTATTGAGATATTTAAAATAAAGAAGTATGAGATCAAATCTAGGTAAGATTACTGGGTGGACTATAGCATCAACAAGAGAATATTCTAGCTACCATGCTAATTTCAAAAGGGTGCAATAACTCAAAGTGGTAACTAAGAAACAATAAAAAGATTCTCAAATTAATATCAAGTTTTCAAAATGGAATGACTTTTCTCAAAACTAATATCAAAATGTATAATTATTCAAAATGCAAAGATTTATCCATTGGCACAATCAATCTAATATTTTTCTTCGCCAGTGGATAGGGTACTAGAGTTATCCCATCTATGAGAGAAAAACACTGATTTCTGTGGGGGAAACCAGTACTGGGGGACCTCTAATTGTCAACTATCCACTGTGCAAGGTTGGGGGCCGTGACCCACCAAATCAAGTGAGCCAAAGCTCTTCGCCAATATTTTGATTTTTTGTGCCAATATCAAAATCATTCAATGAAAATATCTCAACAATGTTCAACATTAAAGTTAGTCATGGGGAACTTCAACACAAAGGGAAAGGTTAAAAATAAAATGTGTTCACTACTTCTATAAAAAATTTATATATGAAACTCAAGAGGGAGGCAAATAGTTCAATAAACAATAGAGAATTTCATACCTATTTCAAATGATAATTTCCAGATCAAGGTGGTTGTAAGGATCAAAGATGAAATATCCCAATAATCTAGAAAGAGAGAAGGTACTAGGGTCATTCAATGATTCTTGGCTTGGAATCAATTTCTAGGTTTTATTAGGTGTAATTATCATTTAGGCCCATAAGGAGTTTTATCAAGAATAATCAGTTTTTGCTATAAACATATCATATTAGGTTCATTAGTATACTAGTCATTTTATACATGTGGTCACATATGATGTTCCAATCAATACCCATGTCCATTATATATGTGATTCATACATTCAAATGTTAAATAATATCGCTTTGTATCAATATTATATGATGTAATAATATGTGACATACATGTACATGACTTTTAGTGATACACATTTATATGAGTACTTATTTACAAGGTCGTAGTTTTCAAATTTCCAAGGGTGCAATATAATAACATACATAGAGGTACAGTTTTTGTACATTGAATTCAACTCCCCATATATGTTCATTAGATGATTACCTCTATTACATGAATCGATCAGGAAAATATCATATTAGGTTAATTGGTTGAAAATTATAGTATACATAGAAGTTTATATCAATTGAGAAATGTCTTAATTTGTTCTAAATTTCTAGTCGTGCATTTTGCATTATTCAAGTCAGACCTTGATTTATCTACGTATTAATAGGAAATGGATGGGTCATATCATGATTTTGAGAATTCATGCCAACAGTAGTTACTATGTTCGTTAGTAATTAAAAAATGTTTGTTAGTAATTATCTTAATAGTCATACTAGTGTCGTGTTTTGATGAATTGGATGGTCAAAATATAGATGATAGCATAAGGGTTCAGGGTACCTTGACGACAACAGAGATGCTAGAGAACTCTAGACTCCCAGGTTACTGTTGTAAGGTCACTGAAGATGAGTGGTTCTGTCGTGGCAGAGTTACGTAGTGCTGTGCTCCCAGGGGGAATAAGTGTTGTATGCTTTGACTGCTCCTGATGTTGCTGCAGTGTGGTGATGGCTCCTCCATGGAGTAGCTGCGACGCGAGACCCAGCCCATGTTGCTGGCACAACAGATTGGAGAAAAGGAGGTTGCAGGAGTGCTAAGTTGCAGGTCCAGATCATGGCATCCTCTGAAAGCTTTAATCTTCATAACCTTGACCATCTAGAATAAGGATCTTGGGTGATGGGAAAGGGACAAGGAGGCTAGTGGCTCTATTTCAGATTGGTGGTTGTGGTCATGAGAGGGTGTTGCATGTTGTTGTTTTTAATTAGCAAGTCCTTTGTTCAGATATGTGGGGAAAGATCATCTTCACATGTGTGCAATGGAGATCACTGCCCAGAGCGCCATGTTCAGGTTTGATATGTGGCTACACAATGTGCACAAACTGGTGTAGATGGTGGTGTTATTCTGGGAAGAAGGTGGCGGCGGAAGACAGCGCAAGTGCTGGTGATGTAGTTGCATACAATGACGGGGAAGTAGGAGGGGTTTGCATCTAAACAAAGATATTGAGGTTGCAGTCAAGGGGATGGTGACGAGTCGGTTGTAAGGCTATGTTGTAATAGAGTCTTACCGCTGGCAGGAATATGATGAGGATGTTCGGAGTTGAGTTATAGGTCGTCATTGTCGTGCGGTGGTCTTGTGGGCACCGGCGAGATCCAAGTCAGGTCAGGGCTTTATAAGCCATTGACTGGTTTTGGAAAAGGCGTCCAGGTGACAATGGTTCTAGAATCAAGATGGAGGAGAGGAACCACTCCCTATTGCTAGAGCATGGGCTCGCTGAAGCTGGGGTTTGAGTGTAGAGGTGTAGGGCAGAAACATATGCTGCTTGAGTTGCAGGCACTACTACAAAACAGACATTCAGTTTCAGATATGACCCTAACACAATCGAAATGTGTGAGGGTGATAACCCGTGCACAATATAGGCCCCTAACACAAAGGGTCTTATGTAAAATGCCGTCGCCCAAGCCATTGTGTTTGGGTGACAACCCTTACACAAAAGTTACAATTGGATAAAATACAATATTAAAATCTTTTGAGCTCAACCCATTGTGCTGGGGTGATGACCGTTACACAATTGTTGCATATAACATAAAATATCAAACCTGTTGGGATCATACCATGCAACTGAATAAAATTGATGAACACGTACTAATGTTTGCATTAGAAACGTAATATATTTTGAAAATATATTACAATCAATTCAGCTTAACTGCGTTCCAAACTTTAGAACTTTGTTTATTCTCAAATGCCAATTTCATTTACTTTGTAAAAAGTGTATACAGTGGGGAGGACATAGCCCCTTGCCCCTAGAAGAAATACAAATGATAGATGGGTAGAAGATTTAAGCTACTACATATACAACATTTCCTTCACACGTCTAGGAGAATCTATTAACATCGGAGATAGAGAACAACGTCAATCGTCTATAATAGATATAATGACATGCTTGATGACCCAGCAGCAGTCATTGTCTAGGTCGTTTAGTTGGTATAGAGATGACAACCAAGGCTGATTTGCAACCTAATTTGAATGACTATTGTGTATCAAAACAACTAAGGACTAGAAGTGTTGACAGCAAGACTAGATAGTTGTTGTTGATCACTTTGTCCAATGCATCATCCTGATTTATAAAAGGCATCCTGCATAAAAGTACATGAAAATATAAGGCCTGCCAAGATCTACCGGGAAGCTCAACTTCCAGAAAGGAAACCAACAAACAATGCAAGCGCTTCATAACTATGAATTGGCAATAAAACTAAATAAGGATCGACCAACCAACGTAAATTGATAAAAAGCAAGATTGTTGGACATTGCTATTTAGAAGTAGAGACATGAAGGTAAAAGAATTGTTACAATGGTTTTGGAAGTTATGTTGATACTCCTATAGCCATTGCTGGTGAGTCTAAAATTGCAATAAAAAAGGAAGAAGACATTAACTTGGAAGTGGTAATAAGAATGGCACAGACACTTCAAACACACAGACTCAAAAAATGGTATTACAATAAGTCATTTGTCATTTAAAGAATCATATTGTAAGACGAAAAAGACCAATTACCTTGTAGTCAATTGAGCTATCTATACGTATATTTTGCTTGCAGATCCTACAGCCACTGTCGATACCCTTGGTCAAGTATTCAATAATATTTCATTTGTTCATCAAGTAGTTAGTTTGAGTCCAAGATGTAAGTCAAAAAAAATTATCATACAATATCAAAGAAGTATGTTTGGTTACACAAACATACTACATCCAAGAAGACAAATATGTTGGCTCGAGAAGCCACACCATTATCTTGAAAATGGGCCTTGTGTGTCCTAATTTCAAGTACTCTTACACAGTTTGGAAAACGTGGCTCTAAAATGATGAATTATCGGTCTGCAATGTGTAGACATGTGTTTCAAGAGAATCATACCCTCGTGTAATTTTCAAATGTTTTGTCAATGATTGCTGCTTAGGTCTTTTCTTGAACTTCAATTCATGAATTTCCTAATTGACAAGAATCGCACAAGTCAAATAGTAAAAATACCAATATAATTCCCCATCCATTGTCATGTGCAAGATACTCAATGTGTTGTTTGCTTTAGAGTAAATCAGCAAACCTAGAAACCAAGATGAGAATGTAGCCTATGTAGTCATTGAAATTAGTGAAATATGGTTGCTTGGGAACTATTGATGAGAATATGCTTATGTAATAATCATTTACAATAGCTACATGTTGTTGCTTGGGAACTATGGATAGGGGAGTGGACGACAAGGCTTTTGGGGAGGGCACAATAATAGGGTAGCCACCACACAATAGATTGAATGACTACTTTAGAGTAAGATACTCAGTGTGTTGTTTTCTTTAGAGTAAATCACCACACCTAAAAGCCAAGATGAGAATGTAGCCTATGTAGTAGTCATTGAAATTAGTGAAATACGGTTGCTTGGGAACTATTGATGAGAATATAGCTTACGTAATAATCATTTACAATAGCTACATTTTGTTGCTTGGGAACTATGGATAGGTGAGTGGAAGGCAAGGCATTTGGGGGAGAGCACAATAATAGGGCAGCCACCTCACAATAGATTGAACGACTACTCGCAATCTAAAATAGGTACGGAACTATGTATTTACAAAAATTGACCCAAATTCCCTAAAGTGGGGTAAGGGTTTAACATTGAAGTACTTGGTGGAGGTGTGAATCCTAGACAATGGAGGCTAGAGGTTGGGTTGATGTGAGTACATCAGCCACCATACAGAATAAGGAGCAAGGTAAGACGAAGTATAAAGGACCAATAGGTGTAAGGTACTAGGGTTTAACGTTGAAGTACTTGGTGGAGGTGTGAATCCTACACAATGGAGGCTAGAGGTTGGGTTGATGTGAGTACATCATCCACCATACAGAATAAGGAGCAAGGTAAGATGATGTATAAAGGACCAATAGGTGTAAGGTACTAGGGTGCAGACAAGGATAGTATTATGGTGGTGTTGGATGTTGCAACAACCACTTCACGCACATGTGTCACAATAAAGGATACTAGTTGTTGGTGTGTAGAGAATAACATGTCTGGTGCATAGAGAATACACATTAACCCTAGTACATGGACAAAGGGAGGAGTAGAAGGAGATGTGTATGGGTGTGGATGCGTCAACCACCACAAAAGTTGATGAAGCTGATAAGGGGCAAGAATATACGATGTAAAGAGGTTGTAGAGGTGTATAGTATTAGGGTGAAGACAAGGGATGTATTTTGGTGGACATCGCCGTGTTGCTGCGGATGAACTTCAACCACTGTTTCACCGTAGCGCCGCAGAGCCATCATGTGAGAGCATGGGGCCATTGGTCGAGGAGGTAGATCTCAAGGTGTCATAGCGAGGAGGAGTCGAGTGGGCCGCGTTGTTGCGGACGCACTAATACCATTGTTTCTTCACAGCGCTGCAGAGCCATCCTGTAAGAACATGATGCCACTGGTCGAGGAGGTAGGGCTCAAGGTGTCATAGCAAGGAGCCGAGCGGAAGGGGAAGGGAAGAGGATGAGGAACACTGGAGTACAGGACTATACGAGCTGGTTGGCGGAGAAACAGATTTGGAAGACAAAGTGGGGGTGAAGAGTATTGGATTGAGGATTTATTTGATGTTCATGCCAGAAAAGAGGAGAGTCAGAGAAGGAGGACTCCTATTCTTGTACCATATAAAGTAGATGATGTGGATGCACTTCCACCTAAGCAGATGTTCCTCTCCTTGGTTTGTTGCCAATGCACTTACGCCTACGGGGCATTCTAGCTTTATCTTTTGCAGATGCACTTCCCAATTGATCGTAGGCTGACACTGGATTCATGAAGTAACTAATCATCCAAACATCGTCTTCTAGGTTGTGACACACCAATCATCATCGACCGGACTCCGTCAAATAAGAAACTAGAAAAACAAACTTGGCATGCCTAAGTATTTTTGCCACGCCTAAGTAGGACAAGATGTGTATGGAGAGGATGCATCAACCACCATAAGGACCTAGGAGGCCTATAGGGGGAAGTTAGGACAATGTATAGAGGACCTAGAGGTGTATAGTATTAGGGTGCAAACAATGGATTTATTGTTGGTGTTGGATGGTACATTGGACACTCCATGAAGCGAATGTTTCTCTCCTTAGTCTACTGCCAATGCACTTCCACCTACGGATATTCTAGCTTTATATGATGTAGATGCACTTCCCAATTGGTCATAGGTTGATAGTGGATTTATCAAGTAACTAATCACCCAAATATTGTCTTCCATGATGTGACACATCGGTCATCATTGACCCCACTCTATCAAACAAGAAACCAGAGAAGCAACCTTGCCTTGCCTTGCCATGCCTAAGTATTTTTTCCATGCCTAAGTAGGATGAGATGTGTATGGAGAGGATGCATCAACCTCCATACGGACATAGGAGGATTTTAGGGGGAAGTTAAGACAATGTATAGAGGACCTAGAGGTGTATAGTATTAGGGGGCAAACAATGGATGTACTGTTGGTGTTGGATGGTACATTGGCCACTCCATGCACCTTGGCATGGTGAAGGATAGTAATTATTGGTACACAAAGAGGAGGGAACCATGCTTTGGCACTAGTGCAAGGACAAAAGGTGTCATCATTGGTGTAATGTTGGTTCCTAGCGCAAGGGAAAAGGGTGTTTCCTCTGATCTACCCAACCCTTGGAGTGTAGATTCTTAACCATGACACAACTTTCCGTCCTTGATTCTGTGTATTGAAGTTCACTTTTACCCCATCCCATATAGCGTAGAATGAAAGGCCTTTCACTTCAGTTTAAGAACAAACTGAATTCCTTGTAGGGAAGTGTGGTCATAACAATTCAGATATGTTAAAAAGAAAATATTGTCTTAATAAGCTTTTGCAGGAAAGCTCAATCCTACACCCATGATATTCCCATCTAATGTTTTCAAGGAATGCATCATGTTATAAGGGTTCATTTTCTTACGGTATATCATGAGTATATATGACTTCTCTTAGGGTATATCATGAGTATATACAACTGCTTCAAGAACTACTGATGTCTAAGGCATGGTTTAAACTATATAAAGAGTGCTTGCATAGATACATCAAAAGCATATTAATTGTGTTTGTTGTTATTGAACTATTAGTGGTTTACAAGTACAGGAACAACATTGCAAATTCATATTTATAATTGTTTCATGCATTTCATGTATGTATGTATTACCACCAACCCATATCTATCATTATAAGAGCAATTTCAGATTTAGCAATGTCTAATGCATTTCTCTAATACCAAAAAATATTAAGGATAGAGATAAGTAAAAGTAATGCTTCCAAATTGTAGAGAACTACTCATTATAAGACATACATTTCCAAATAGTATTTAACCACTCACCATTTTGAGTAACTGCATGTAGCTTAGTCTTTTGGTTTCCAAGATGCTCACATGTGATCTAGGAACACTTTTGATGGTAGGAACCTAAGTCAAGATCTGCCTCCATGAAATATCACACAAACATCACAATCAGTCAAAAACTCCAATGGTAGTGAAAGACTATAAATCTATATAGAGAAATGGATTCAATTACAAAGGATGCATGAGTATCAATTATTATAACACTTTCTACAAGACAACAAGCTAAAAGGAGATGGCTTTTCATAGTATATGACTGACACGTATTATAGCACATACTTTCACCTCTTCATATGTAATGAGAATTGATGACAAGTACCTTATGCCAAAGCTAGGGAAAACAACGTGTAATGACAAGGAACACAATACATTTAATATTAAGCATCAAGATGATAAAAGAGTATTATAATATTAAGAACAAGTCTTGTAAGGCCACATAAGCACATTTTTGTCTTGAATCATTGTCTCATCTGGTATGCCTTTGTGGCCACTAGGACTCATGGGGGGGATTCAACCAGCAATTCTTCCACACATTTTAGACTCATATTGACATCATTTTTCATAGTCGATTCATTTTAGTTGTAAAAATAATGTCTGGATGATAGTACCAATCCTAACTACAAAATGAATTAAAAATTAAGTTGACTGCTTCAATACACACAACTCATTTATACTAATATAGATCGATTGCACAAACTTTAAGAGTAGAAAAACAAACATCCATGGTAAATGAATTAGAAAGTATAACAATTTTAAGGGTCTTAGCCAGGTACCTTATATGTTTAGCAGTTCACACATCCAATGATCAACTATGTTGGTGTAATGGATTTCTATAAATGAGAAAATTTGTCAAGAATCATAACAAAACATGAATCAATTGGAATATATAGCAATGTCAAGTCTAAAAACAAGTACCATACAAAGATTATGATAGTTCAAATTTCAATTCCCCAAAATACTAGTTTATCATGGAATGGCATTGAGGTGTGTAGGGATTGAGTGATCAAAATGAAGATAAAGGTTTTTTCCATCTTCTTCTCTAAGTAAAACGCACCTCAAGGATCACCCATTGAGTTTCAATCTAGAAGTCATAGGTTTATATTAATACCCCAAGAATCATTCCATAAACAAAATCAATAAGAAGGCATATTCTTTTAGTAAATCTAGATCAACAAAAAGATGTAAAGAAGCTCATCAACGATGAGAACTTGCATGTAATTGCATTCTATCATAGATCCTTGTCAGTGGTTGTTTATCCATGTCATACTTCATCTATTTCAGCCATTGCCTAAACCTTTGTCTAAAAAATTTATGGGAACATCATTATAATATAGTTGAAATGAAGTGAGACTGTATATAAAAAAACCAGTAAAAATATTAGCTTTTCATTATGTTTTCTTTGATTCTTGTTCAGTGGCCCATTTTAGCAAAATGTGACACAAGAATCCCTAAGTGTGTTAAGATTATTCCGCTACAACATTGATGAGATAAGAAATTTCTTAGCTGACATATTAGAAAGCATAGCAAAATTATATGGGTGAAATGGGATGCAAGCTTGTCTTCAACCTAAACCTATCTAATTGCTCTCTCAAATGAATTCAAAGTCCATGGAAATGGTTAATGCCATCAAGAAAATCATGAAAGGACCAAAAACTGGTAACAATCTCAATATCCATGTGATATACTTGAGTCTACCCACTTGGTCAAACCCATACTTGTCAAGGCGGCTAGGCGGTAAGTCCCACCTAATGCGTGCCTAGGCCACCAAGGCAGGCTCCTAGGCTTTCTGTGCATTTTTATTATTTTTTATTTTTTTCAATTGCATATTTTTATATTTATAGATATGATACTACATGCTATTTTGCGCATATATGTTTATTAAATAGAATTATATGCTTGACTTTCATTGATAACTATTGGGAGGTTCAATAGGAGAATTAAGATGAAGAAAAAGGAAACAAGATTAGGAAGATGATAATTTGGAATTGAAGGAGAAAGAAAATAGGAAAAATACAAATGACTTGCAAGAAGTCAGAAAAGTAAAAGCACAATAACAGGAGAGGAGACATAAAGTAGGAAGACAAAGTTTGAAAAACAAAATTAAAAACAACAATGCATGAGGTGTGAAAGGAGACTCACGGGGAGGAACAAGAGATCAAGAAATTTTATTTGCGGACATGCAAACAATAGTAGCCTTTTGAGATATAGAAGCAAGAAGTCAGAAAAAGAAGAATATATGCAAATAGATGTAGTACTACTATAGTATATGTGAGAGCAAGAGTTGTAGGACATGTCTGAATTTTAGCCTCTGAAATAAGAAACATGGACGTAGCAGCAGGATGTACGGTTTATATTTGACCTAAACCACACCGAACATGACCTATGTAGACCTGATTGGCCCTAGTTTGACCAATCTTGATTTAAATTGGACCTAATCTGACCTAATTTGACCTATATCTAACCTAATTATGCATAACATAAACTTCTTAGACCTTAAGTTTCCCTAATTTATCCTATATTTACCTAATTGACACCTAATTTGGTCAATCCAGGCCAAATTTCCCCCAAAGCGTACCTATCTTTCCCAAATCAGACCTAACTTGCCAAAATTTAATTTATTTTGCCTGAATCAAATTTATTTCAACCATTAAACAAATTTAGGTGATCTAGTTTGACCAAATTAAGACTCAATTCATGCTAATTTAGCCTTAAGTGGTTTAATTTGGGCCTAAAGGGCCTTAGACGCCCACTTAATGCATTTAATAGGTTGGACGTCTAGTGTGAGGCGCCTTGTCTAGCGCCTAGGGCACCTTGATGGGTGCCTTGATAACTATGGTCAAACCTATAACTAATTTTCCATCACAATATAAATTTCAAAAGATTGTTATATGTAAAAGAAATATTTTTCTATTGCTCTTAAAACATGCTAGAAAAATAGTTGGTAAATAATTATATCTGTGTTACGGCTATGCTTTTATTTCCAATGTCAAAAATCAATTCATATGATTTAGACGGGGAAAGGAATTATCATTGTGTTAGTTGTAAATATTACTGTAAGTTATAACATGAGAAAAGGCATCATCAAATAACATGAAACATGTGTGATGTTGACAACACAATGAAATTGATCCCTATAGGCAAGGCTCCACTACCTCTAGAACTCACTTCTTCTATGACATTACAAAGAACAAAGAAAGGAATTCTATCATAGAATCGCCTCACTTGGTTGTGTGAGAGTTAATGCCCCTCAAAGCAATAAGGATGTTAAAAATAGCTTTAGTAACACAATAAATGTCTTAGATTGAGTGTTATCAAGGTACTTGCATGACAAAAAATTTAGATCCATCATTTTGATCTGGTATTCCATTATATAATTGTGATATACATTTTGTGCCCTCAAAGCAATTAATTTTTCAGTTACAAGCAGTATAAGAGAAGGAAAGACATTGACTAAAAAAAGAGAATGAAAGACATCAGTAGATAACTAGAAGTGAGTTTTGTGTCAGTGACTACAGCTGGAACAAATCGCTTATAGGTTAATTTTGGTATCTCTTTCGACTCGCCTTGTAAAAAAAATGTCACAAGGTCGAAAAGAAAGAAACATTGTTATTGAAAAGCCACTAAATTTGTGTTGTCGATGTTAGAAAAGGCACAAATAATTTGTAAGGAGTCATATCATGCTATCTATGTGAATAGGATGTGTCCTCTAAATAAATCAATTCACCGTAAACCACACTACTTGTAGTGGTATAAAAGAAATAAATAGGAAAATGGGAAAAGATCTGACCTTGTTGTTCTGAACACAGGAGACGAATGTTTCTCACAAACCAAGGTGGCGGCCACTGGATTCTCCACCATGTCAATACGAAGCAACCACAAATATAATATATGACGGATATGAGAGATTGGGCTTCAATGAAGACAAACTTGATAGTTGAAAGATCACAAAGCTAATGGAGAAGGAGAGTTGTCAGGATGGGAAGCGATGAGGAGGAGGAATGGTAACGGAGGAGAAGGTAGTAGCAGAGTAATGGAGGAGGAGGTAGTGGCGGAATGGACAGGGAGGAGCAGATGGTAGTGGCGGATTGGACAGGGAGGAGAGGGGGGATAGAGGAGGAGGAGGAGGAGATGGCGAACAAAACTAAAGAGGAGGAGGTACTGACGGTCAAAATGGAAGAAGGTAGTGGCAGAAACAAGGAGGACGAGGAGCAAGGGGAACAGAGGAGAGAGGGCGACAAAGAGGGCTACGAGGAAGGAGGAGGTCGGATTCCATAGCAGCTTCAGTGTAGACCTGCAACCTCACCGGCCTGGTGTTGTACACCTCGCAGGCGGAGGAAACGGATGGACGGCGGCGGCTGCTTTGAAGGGTGAGTGAACACTGAACAAGGCAGAAGTGATTGTCCCGACTAACAACAAGGGTTTTGCCCTTTCCTCGTGAAATCTTAGCCATCTAAACTGACTAAAAAATCTGGACCGTAAATGGTTTTTTTCAGGAAATGTATATACCCGGATTGTGCGAGGGGTATGGCTCTAATTCTTAATGGCTAGGACGATAACCCTCACACATTTAGCAACCCAACCCTTACTAAATCTCAGTTTTCTTCTAGTGAGGGCCGGAAGGGGTTCCTGCGAGGAGAAAAATGATGAGGGTGACAATGGTTTTCCGGTGTGCCTGACGTTGATGCCGCAGGTGGGCGACGGTGTCAAACATGATCTGCAATGGTGCTGATGCTGGTGGCAATTAGGGTGTAGGTGCTGTTGGAAAATAGTGGTTGCGGTAGGTCTCTAAAATAGATGTTAATTAGATATTGCAAGCAATAATCACCAAAACGCACAAGTAATATTAACGGTAAATCGGATTCGGAGAAAACGACGAATGAGTTTAGAAATCAAACACCAGAGCTTGAAAATGAAGGCATGTAAAACACTGTCTTCAAGACAGATTCACCGCTCCTAGCACGAGCGTCTCCGGCGGTCTATCTCCAAGATTCAGTCACCCCAACTCTGGTACAGCCGCTCGGTGCAAGCGAGAGTGTTGTGTTGAACTCGTTCCTTAGCCCTTGGTCGCAAAAAACAAAATGGACGTCGTAAAGTAGTCGTCGGTGCAAGACAACACCAAGGCGTGGTGGTGTTTGGGAGAATAGACTTGTTGTGGTGGAGAAAGGAACAAAGGAGCACGAAGGTAACCTCAGTACAGTAGGAAAGGAACTAGTGTATAGCAGTGAAGGAACCAGCGTACAACAGTCAAGTAACCGCAGCTTTTTACTGGAGGAAAAGAACCAAAGTACAACACTAAAGTAACCACGGTACAACAACAAAGGAACTGCAATACACCAGTAAAGGAACCGATATAAATCAGGAAAGGAACTGCTGTAGATCTCTCTCTATCTCTAGGTGTATTTTGTATATCTCTCTCAATTGAGATCGGACGCCTCCTTATATGAAGTGTGTCTCGGCTGCCGCGGTAACTGCCCGCACCTGTTGGTCTCTCCAACGTACGTCATTAACATCGTTTTAATGGTCGGATTTAACGGGTAGTCAAGAGTGGTTTATTGTTGTGTCTTAAACGCTGTCAACCGAACTCCAAACGACGCAACACAAAAAACAAAGCGTCGTTTCGGGACATACAAAACAAAATAAAATATTTCATAAAAAGATAAATCCACGCACGCACTGAACCGAACCGAACTGAACCGAGCCGGGTCGGACAGGGCGAGCGAGCGAACAAACGAACGTGTGTGTGTGTGTGTTTTTATTTTATTCAGAGAGATACACAAGACAAGCCAAACAGCCTTAAATTCCCATGCCCTTGAGAGGTCCTCACCTCTAGGGGACCACAAGCACATATAAGGTGTTGTGTGGTTTCTGCTGCAAGCAATATGGGATAAAAGACTTGGTTATAGAAAATTGAATTTTGGAACAGAGAATACAACATTCCCCTACATGTTCCATAATTCTTTCCAGAAATTCAATAAATAATAAAATTTCAAATTTGCGACATTACAATGTTTTTTAGCATTGGTAGCTTATGACTTTGAACAATTGCCTAGAATGACTCACTTCAATCTGGAGAGACATGGTGAACTATGTCTTGAACTAAACTCCATGATTCGGACCTTAGTAAATCAAACAACCATAGTGCGGGAACTAGAACGAGTTTGTATCGATATTGCACATGAACATCCTTCAGAAGATCTTGTTTCTTAAGCGCTCTAGTGAGTATGCCCAACTCACATAAACCCTGGCTCTCGGGTTACACTCAAATAGTAGGGATCTCCAAGGGTATCATGTACGGTACATACCCTGTCAATAAATGGCCTTAAACTCATTCAGAGCAAAGCTATTCCTATACTCAGACAGAGTCGAAGCACTAGCGCCATAGGGAGAGTCATGGAGTAAAACTCCAAAGTGTGCTTCTGCATAACACGACAACTTAGTTGTCCCTTTGAACAATTTCTCATGGGATCTCCAATTTTGGAAAGGTAGGGTTACCACTGTAATGTTTATTCTATGGGCAGAAGACCCATCTCCCTCGACGAACTGAGTACTTGCTTTCTAGCTAGACCCTTAGTAAGTGGATCAGTAATGTTACTAGTAGATTTCACATACTCTATAGATATGACCCCTCGGGTGATGTGATCTATCACATCTTCATACCTTAATCTCATATAGCGCTTTCCCAAGTTGCCTTTAGATTGCTTAGCTTTGTCTATGGCTGCTTTATTATCACATAATAAGCAAACAGGAGGAAATGGTTTAGAAATAATAGGCAGATCAATAAGTAACTTTCTAAGCCATTCAGCCTGACAACAAGCTAAATCTAAAGCAATAAACTCATCCTCCATTGTGGATCTAGCTCTCACAGTTTGCTTGGATGATTTCCAAGAAACTGCACCTCCTCCAAGGAAAAATACATACCCACTGGTAGATTTGGTTTCATGTGAATCTGAAATCCAGTTAGTGTCGGTATATCCTTCTAATATAGGTGGAAAACCAGTATAATGAAGGTTGTACGTAGTTGTACCTTTAAGGTACTTATACACTCTTTCCAAAGATTTCCAGTGGTCCTCAATAGGACAGCTAGTGTACCTGCTCAACCTGCTTATAGTATAAGAAATATCGGGCCTAGTGCAATTAGTAAGGTACATAAAGCTTCTTATAACTTGAGCATATCTATGTTGATCTACAGGAGTGCCCTTATGTACAACAAGATGTAAACTAGCATCATAAGGTGTACTAATAGGAGTACAATCAAACATATCAAATATGTGCAAGATTTTATCAACATAATGAGTTTGATTAAGTATATAACCAGGAGTAGATCTACTCAATTTAATACCAAGTATTACATCAACAAGTCCTAAATCTTTCATATCAAAATTGCTAGCAATAAAAGATTTAGTTTCAGATATAATTTTAGAATTAGATCCAAATAGCAATATATCATCTACATATAAACACATTATTATGCAGGAATCATTAACAGTTTTAGAATAAATACAACGATCAGATTCATTCATAATAAATCCAACAGATAAAACAATTTTGTCAAACTTATCATTCCACTGTTTAGGTGCTTGTTTCAGTCCATACAAGGACTTGATAAGTCTACAAACTTTGTGTTCTTGTCTAGGTGCTACAAAGCCTTCAGGATGATCCATATAGATCTCTTCTTCAAGATCTCCATTCAAGAAGGTTGTCTTAACATCCATTTGATGGATTTCAAGCTTATGGATTGCAGCTAAAGCAACCAGGACACGAATGGAAGATATTTTGGTTACGGGTGCATATGTATCAAAGTAATCAAATCTTTCCTTTTGACTAAAGCCTTTGGCTACTAATCTGGCCTTAAACTTATCAACGGAACCATCTGCCCTCATCTTCTTTCTAAACACCCATTTACATCCAATAGTTTTGTAGCCTGGAGGAAGCTCAGTTAGAATCCAAGTTTGATTGCTCATTATTGATTCTATTTCATTATCAACAGCTTCCTTCCAAAAGATAGAGTCTATGAATTTCATGGCATCCTCATAGGTATGTGGGTCTTCTTCTACTATGAAGGTGTAGAAGTGGGGACCATAATTCTTATCAATTTTAGTCCTTTTACCCCTACCTAGATCACTCGGAGGTTCATTTACTGGGAGTTCATGTTCTATTTCATAAGAAGGTGGAACTACAAGAGGTTTAGCAGGAGAAGAAGAAGAGGGATTTTCACTAACTTGCCTAGGAACCTTTTCCTTAAGAGGAAAGATAGTTTCATAATAGACAACATCTACATGTCTAGTCTCCAGTATAGAGTTAACTCTAATGTCTGAGATTTCAGATTTTATTACTAGGAATCTATTGGCATTACTATTTTCAACATATCCTATAAAGACAGTTTGAACAGTCTTAGGTCCTAGTTTTCTCTTCTTATTCTCAGGGATCTTCACCTTGGCCAAACACCCCCACACTTTGAGGTATTTCAAACAGGGTTTCTTGTTAAGCCAAAGTTCATAGGGTGTTTTGTCAAGGTGCTTAAAAGGGATGCGGTTAAGAAGGTAATTGGTTGTATGAAGGGATTCCCCCCACAGTCTGTGACTAAGTCCAGACTCGGCTAGCATTGAGTTGACCATGTCAATCAATGTTCTATTCTTCCTCTCAACAACTCCATTAGATTGAGGATTATATGGGGGCAGTGGTTTCATAAATAAGGCCATGGTCCTCACAAAACTTGTTAAGTTCATTAGAAGTGTACTCACCACCTCTATCAGACCTCACTCTCTTAATGTTCTTCTCTAGTTGTTTCTCTACTTGGGTTTTATAGATTCTGAATTTTTCTAATTGTTCATCCTTAGTTTTCAGCAAGAAAATAGAAAAATATTTCGAAAAATCATCTATAAAGGTAACAAAGTATCTCATACCATCATGATTAAGAACATGCTTTAAATCACAAATATCAGTATGAATTAACTCAAGCAAGGATGTACTACGATCTACTACTGATTTAAATGGCTTCTTAGGAAGCTTAGCTTGCATACAAACTTGGCATCTATCAGAAATATCAATATGTGTCTTAGGAATCAGATCTAAATGAATCATGTGTTTCATCATATTTTTATTCACATGACCAAGACGTGCATGACAAACATCACTAGTTTCAGAAACTAAAATAGTAGAAGATATTTCATTATTAGAAGAAGCATTACATGAAATAGATGATTGTTTAATCAAACAACTACAAGTGTATACAAGACCAATGTAAGAACCATTCTTAGAAATAACAACTCTATTGCCTTGACATAACAAGGTATAACCAGAATGTTGTAAAACAACTTGACTATTCAAATTTCTACAGAAAGAAGGTACATGTTGGACATCATGTAATCTAAGGACATTCCCAGAAGTAAGCTTTATGTCAACACGTCCAAGCCAGCAATCGGGATGGTGGATGAATGATCTCCCCATTTGATCACTCTACTGGATTCGGCCTGGTAGGTAGAAAAGAGGGATTGGTCAAAGCAAATATGGCAGGTGGCACCGGAGTCCAAGTACCAATCTGAGGATAAGTCAGCAAAAAGAATAGAACGATTTTCTAACCTTTCTATAGAAGAGGAAGGGACCGCCCCCATAGTGATCATATTTACTTTAGGATTTTTAGGATCCTGGACATTGTGCTTTATCTGACCTTTGCGAAATCTGTACACATTCGCTAAGTGGCCAGGTTTATCACACACAAAGAAGACACATTTTTCTCCTTGATCACGATTATTATTACTCTAATTTTGGTGGTGCTTGCCGCCCTTAAAGGAAGGTTTAGATTTCTTATAGAGATGGGATTGGTTGGGTTGTAACCTTTAGCCATGGATTTAGACACTAAGTTTTGGTATTCTAGGACTTGAGGCGAAACAAGTTTATCATCAACCATATTATATGTTAGCCATTCATCAAAGGTGTAACACTCAAGACCAGTGTCTTCTAGACCAAATTTAGAGTCTAAGGCAGTTCAAGAGCAGTTGGGATCCTATGGTAGATGTCACACAGTTCATCGGATAAGGCTTATAGGATCCTACCATGACAAAGGTAATCAGTTTACTTAGAAATAGGAGTGGGGACAACCGGTTCAGGAACAACGGGTTTAGGTTGATCTTCTCCAATAAGGAGGTTTTCTGGTTGTGGTGTAGGCACCGCAGGTGTAGACTCATCAGGAGGTAAGATGGAGGACATAAGTCCAAGGGATGTGAGCCAAAATCGCATTTTCTGTTGCCAACGATGGAAGTGCAAACCAGAAAAGCATTCTGGATGAAGGGAGGCTACATCATCAAGTGATAGCATAGTTTTTGAATCTATATTACTCAAATAGGAATTAATATATATATCTAATTACCAACTATCTAGGAATGAACTGGTATGTCTATGCAATTATTTATACAATCTAAAGCAGAGCAGTAAACGGATTACTCTGTCTTGAAAAATGTTGGAAAATAGTGGTTACCGTAGCTTTGTAAGACAGATGTTAATTAGATATTGCAAGCAGTTAACCACCAAAACGTAGCAGTAATATTAACTGTAAATCAGATTCGGAGAAAACGGCAAATGAGTTTAGAAATCAAACACCAGAGCTTGAAGATGAAGGTGTGTGAAACACTATCTTCAAGACAGATTCCGCCGCTCCTAGCATGAGCGTCTCTGATGGTCTATCTCCAAGATTCAGCCACCCCAACTCTGGTACAGCCACTCGGTGCAAGCGAGAGTGTTGTGTTGAAATTGTTCCTTAGCCCTTGGTCACAAACAGCAAAACGGACGTTACGAAGTACTCGCCGGCGCAAGACAGCAGCAAGGTGTGGTGGTGTTTGGGAGAATAGGCTTGTTGTGGTGGAGAAAGGAACAAAGGAGCACGAAGGTAACCTCATTACAATAGGAAAGGAAGTAGTGTATAGCAGTGAAGGAACTAGCGTACAACAGTAAAGTAACCGCAACTTTGTACTGGAGGAAAGGAACCACAGTACAACACTAAAGTAACTGCGGTACAACAACAAAGGAACCGCGATTACAAGAACCAGTGTATATCGGGAAAGGAACTGTTGTAGATCTCTCTCTATCTCTAGGTGTGTTTTGTATATCTCTGTCAAATGAGATCAGACGCCTCCTTATATGGAGCACGTCTCAGCCGCCGCGGTAACTGCCCGCACATGTTGGTCTCTCCAACGTGCGTCATTAACATCAGTTTAATGGTAGGCTTTAACGGGTAGTCAAGAGAGGTTTATTGGTGTGTCTTAAACGCTATCAACCGAACTCCAAATGACGCAACACAGAAAACAAAGTGTCGTTTCGGGACATACAAAACAAAATAAATTATTTCATAAAAAAATAAATCCACGCACGCACCGAACCGAACCTGTGACACCCCACCATCACATAGACATCAAGGTGACACGTAAAAATGCACAGAAACACCATAAACCACATATTACTGAAAACACAGGTTAATTAAAACTGATTTCAGAAAGCATACATAAGAGAACTTTTGCATCCAAATCCTGTAGAGAAACATATTATATAATTATTACAAGCCTTGATACAGGTTCACAGCTTATCAGAACCAGCTATACTGTCAGCACCAGAGTTCATCACATGTTTATACATACATAACGGGCCACATAAGGCCAGCAGTAGGATATACAAAATTACAACAACTAGTCATCGTGAAACGTCGTCAAACACCTCTAAGGACTTGAGAGTACAAGGATGACTCTAGGAATCTAAAACCACCAAAACAGCAGCATGTCTATCTCTTACCTTCTACTGCTCTTCCTCTTGTTGCTCGGCTGCAACTTGACGACCACCACCACATCTAACGCGATCACCTAAAAAGGTTGTAAACCAGCGAGGTGAGACACACAGTCCCAACAAGAAACATAACTCCCCCCCCCCCGAAACTATAAAACCTCAGACGATTAAAGCAGATAAAGTAGATAGTTGGTAAAGACATATAATGAGAGCAACATACTGAGAAATACCATTATTACCATCAATCTTACCAAGATATCCAGGAGGCATATAACCAAATATTTCTTTATGTAACATGATTGAGAAGATAAGCTTTATAAGAACTTATCACAAAATATAAGGATCATACACATAACTGCAAGGTATAACTAGATCAGCTATATAAGCGAGGTCTTAATCAATGTTCCGTGTTTTGCTCTAAGCAGTATATACTATTTGGTTGGATTATGTTTTGTTATTCCCTGAGGAAGTGAGTTGTCCCTGCTCAAATACAACCTTTGGCTATGAAGCCCAAAAACAGGTGCCATACAAGGTCAATGGGAGAGCCGGACTCCATGACCTCACCTCCTTGTGGTCAGTGCACGAAAACCAAAGCAGGACCACAGTCTCATGCTTATATGGTCTCAGCCTTAGGGTCAGCTCCACAAGAAACCCATATCTCTACCTCACCTTGGCACAGGTGCTAGTATCCTTTTGAGCCACGGGCCTGATCGCCGTGCTCTTGAGCCATGAATGCATTCATGCTCTAACTCATTGATTCATGGGCCTTTTCATCATGCTCCATATATCATGAGTCTACAACCACAGTTGTACTCTAATCCTACTATTTTTGGCTAGGAGAAAACCTTGCATATTCAACAATATGCGCTCCAGGTAATCCCGCAGGATAAACCTATTTCACCATCACCAAATCTGACGATGATGGATCTATGTCCAGAGAAAACTACATAATATGTTCCACTATAATTAATTAGTATATTTTAAGTGAGTTGTTGAGGCAACCAAGTTGTAAAACATAAACAACATTGAGCTACATTAATACTGTTATTATCACATTATCTTGGGATCTCAATCCCTCCTCACAGATTGCTACTGCTTCTCAAGGCATCAACATCCCTCATCAACATCCTGGGATCGCAATCCCCTATCTCATCATCAAAGGATAAGACCTCAACTAGGCACTCAACCTTTATTAGGTCCTCATACCTATCTCATCATACTAGTGATGCATGTTATCTCATCAACAAGGATTATAATCATTTCGTGTTATTCAAAGCACATAAACCTCATAGCTCTTACCTGGCTATGAATCCATTTAATATACCTGCATGGTTAGTATGCACATCAAGAGAGATAACTTAAAATTGCCAGACATAGTTCTTACAGATTATCATGTCATTCGGATTTGCAGATGCACATGTCATGATTATAAATATGTGTGTCATAGTGTATCAATTACATTACTGCTATCAAATCATGGGCATCCATTTATGCTCTTTACCTTATAAACATGGGCAAATATCTTATCATCTTAAACGACATCATCTTTAAGCATCAAACATACCACTACTTTACAAACCATTATTCATATTTCATTATAAACAAGGATGTGATTACATGATAAAGAACTACTTCCTAGGGTTTCTGGGTTGGACATGACCCTCACCAAAGGTGCTTGCTATCCTCACTAGAAGTGTGATGGGTAGTGCAACCTTCACTATAGGCAGTATCGGATAGGATACCTACTCTCACAAAGGCTCTATCGACTAGGGCATCCAACCCTAAGGTGTTATGCTGCCATATCCGCCATCATCATGTCGTGCACTTATGCATAGAGGGTGATGAGCAGACCAACACCCAGGGTATCGTGCAACTGGTTCAAGAACTATGTCGTGCATCCAGGTACTAAGGGATGTGTCGTGCATCACAACTACCCAACGACCAAGAACTCTATCGCCCATCTAGGGTTAGGGTTGCATGCTGGGCAGCCTGCATCACTTCATCAGCTAAGGGTCATATCGACCAGGATCATGGCACCCAAGACCAAACCCTAATGCCCAACCAGCACACCATATCGTCCAAGACATCATGTCGTCCAAGGCACCTTATCATCCATGGGCAAGGTGGCCAATAAGGCACCATGTCGGGCAACAAGGTTAACAGAACTTAACTCAACATATTGACCAAGACAACTCTAGAAGAGGGTATCGTGCAAGGACACAAGGATCATATCAGTTAAGGCATATCGTGCAAGCTCACCACAAGATCAAGAGAGCCATATCGGGCACAAAGCCAACCAAACACATCATATCGGCCAAGATAAAACCCTAGACCAAGGGAGGTGTTTCCGGAAACACTACTACAAGGTGTATCGTGTAAGGCACCAAGCTCATCCGGACAAGGTCAACATCAATCTCAAGATCACCATCATCAAAACCATAAAAGATCAAGAGGATTGGCTCACCTCTCAACAACCAAGAGAGAGGGGTCTTGCACAACCTCCATCAGCAATCGGGCAACATGATGGATCATCTCCATTTCGGCGAAGGTCTCAACCACTACTAGGTCATCACTCAACCAAGGATGACCTCTCAAATCCATGGTGAGAGAAGAGTGTTGCCCAAGCAACTAGAGTATAGACTCACATCTCAACAACCAAGTGAGAGGGGTGTTTCCTATATCACTAAAGCCAAACTCACTTCTCAAGACCAAAGGAGAGAAAGGGGTATTGCCCCAAAGAAAACCCTACTCCATAGGTTCGGCCAACAAGGTCAAAGCACATCCAACACATCCATTATAGCAACAAGATCATAAATCAAGATCAAAGGTGCAAACTAGAGCAAGAAACATATCTAACAACATGCATGGCCGATCATGATCATATGTGAACATGCAACATAAAAGAAGGTAGTATAGTTAGGGTTAGAAGTTATGTAACCCACCTTAAGCAAGCTCATCAAGCTCCAAAGCTCCAAGCTTTAAGCTCAAGCACCACCACAAGAGGAAGAAGGAGACTCCAAGGAGAAGGATTGGCCACCACGCTTAGCTCCTCCAAGAGTATCGGCCACCAAGGTTGCAAAGGAGAGGTGTCATTCACTAAGGAAGAGGGGAAACTAAGGAACTAAATGGATCCTTAGCAAGAGAAAGGACATACATATATAAAAGAGGGTGGAGGAGAAAACAAGGCAATGTGTCACCTACCTAGGGACACTTGTCCATGGGAAATGCCACCATCTCATCCTACCTCATACACATGTCCAAGGCAATTGCCACATGCAAGCATCATGCACCAAGTGTTCACTAGAGTGGTGACACAAATGAAGCTAGGAGTCAAAGATGGTCCATGGCTGACACACCTCACTCCCTTACCCGACAAAGCCCCATGGGCGACACACCCATGGCCGACACCAAGATCTTTTTCCCGATACTGGGTCCAACAAGGAAGAGAAAGGCCCAAACAAGGTGAAACAAAGCCCAACAAAGATCAACAAAGCCCAAGGCAACTCAAGCAATGCGCCCAACCCTTCCTCTCAATTCTAGAGGAAGCAAGGAGAGAGAAAACCATCTCTCAAGGTGACAAACTTGCTCATCAACTCTAGATTTAGGTTATTTTCAAGTAGCACCTCCAACTCTCAACAAAGCACAAACAAACCCTAATCACCACTAAAGGTGATTAGCAAGCAACTAAACACCAGGGTTAGGCAAAGCAAATAGGAAAAGCCCAAAATAGAGGTCAGGGTCCTTACAAGCCATAAACCTCTACAAAGGGATTTTGTCCCCGAAATCCGAAGAGAAAAGCGAGGGATACTTCCTCCTCATCTCTTCCTCAAGCTCCCACGTGGCTTCCTCAACACCACGATGATGCCAAAGAACCTTCACAAGAACCACGTCCTTCTTCTTTAACTTCTTTATTCTTCTGTAAAGGATCATCACTGGACCTTCGTCGTAGGTCACATCTTCATCGAGCTCAACCTCAACTGGCTATATCACTGTCGCTGTGTCTGGATGACTTTTCTTCAACATGCTGACATGGAACACCAGATGTAACCTGTGCAACTCAGGCGGCAGCTCTAACTTGTAAGCTACTTTCCCAACACGTGCTATCACTGGATATGGTCCCATATACCTAGGTGCCAGTTTGCCTTTCCGGCCAAACCTTAGAACGCCTTTCCAAGGTGAGACCTTGAGATACACTTTTTCTCCCACCTGGAACTCTAATGGTCGTCGGAGATTATCTGCGTATGACTTCTATCCGTCGTGTGCTGCTTTCAACTTTTGCTGTATCACTCGGATCTTCTCTGTTGTCTGCTGCACTAACTCAGGACCCAAAAGCTGATGCTCACCAGACTCATACCAACATAGAGGAGATCAGCTCTTCCTTCCATATAGAGCCTCATAAGTAGCCATGTCGATGCTCCACTGGTAACTATTGTTGTAGGCAAACTCTATCAAACTGAGATGCACATCCCAACTGCCTAGAAACTGCAAAACACATGCTCGGAGAAGATCCTCCAAAGTCTGAATATTCCTTTCAGACTGTCCATCTATCTATGGGTGGAAGGCAGTATTGAACCTCAACTGCGTTCCCAATGCTTTGTGCAACTGTTCCCAAAAATGACTCATGAACTGAGGACCTCTTTTAGAAACTATCATTGTTGGTACACCATGCAAATGCACTATCTCGTCTACATACACATGAGCAAGCTTCTATGTTGTATATGTTGTCTTTACCGGTATGAAGGGCATAGATTTTTTCAATATGTCCACTATCACCCAAATGACATCATGATTCCTAGTTTTCCTTGGAAGACCAACTATGAAATCCATAGTTATATGATCCCATTTCCACTGCGGTATTGGCATGGGTTGCAACGTACCTACCGGATCCTGATGCTCAACCTTAAGTTGTTGGCATACCGCACAACTAGCCACAAACTCGGACACATCCTTCTTCAAGACAGGCCACTAATACAGACCCTTCAGATTATGATACATCTTGGTGACTCCTGGATGCATAGCATACATCGATGTGTGTGCTTCCTTGAGCACTAGCTTTCTCAGATCATCAACATCGGGGACCACCATCCTACCATGATAACAAACTAGTCCATCCTCAGACTCATGGAACCCATCACGCTTTTTGCTGCCGAACTATGATCTAATCAACTGAACTGAAGCATTTGTCTGCTATGCGTCTTTGATCTGCTGCCTCAACGTAGGCTTTACTTGCATATGTTCTAACAGTCCTGCCAATAAGGAAACTTCCAATTGCACATTCATCTGCTGCAAAGAGACAAGCATATCCCGTCTATGGCATACCAAGGAACTCAACTGTGCCTTCTTCATAGGAAGAGAAGAAGACTTTCTGCTAAGTGCATTAGCTACCATGTTCGCCTTACCATGATGATACTCAATGGTGTAATCATAATAATTGATTAGCTCCATCCAGCGATGTTGTCGCATGTTCATCTCACTCTACGAGAAGATGTATTTCAAGTTTTTATGATCTGTAAAGATCTGACACACTTCCCCATAAAGATAGTGTCTCTAGATATTTAATGCATGAACCACCACTTCCAACTCTAAATCATGTGTCGGATAGTTCTCCTCATGTTTCTTAAGTTGTCGTGAAGCAAAAGAAACCACATGATCTTCCTACATCAGCACACATCCTAAGCCTTTCTTGGAAGCATCACTAGAAAACAACATAGCCTTTCCCAGGCTCTAGCAGCACCAACACTGGAGCACTAGTTAGCTTCTCCTTCAAACTTTAGAAAGCTTACTGACAATGATCATCCCAGACAAAAGGTACATCCTTCCTGGTCAACTTTGTCATCGACAACACGATCACACTAAAGTCCTTTATAAACCTCTGGTAGTATCCTACTAAACCCAGAAAACTACAAACTTTTGTCGGCGTCTTCGGTTGCTCCCAATCTGCAACTGACTCCACCTTCTTAGGGTCCACTATGACTCCTTCTACAGATATCACATGACCCAAGAAAGTCACTTCTTTCAACCAGAACTCGCACTTACTAAACTTGGCATACAACTGATGTTGGCGAAGAAGAGTCAACGCTTGTCAAAGATGTTGTTCATGCTCTTGACTGTCCTGACTATATATCAAGATGTCATCTATAAAAACTACAACAAACTGATCTAGAAACAAACGAAACACCCTATTCATCAGATCCATGAAAGCAACAGGCACATTGGTTAGCCCAAATGGCATAACCACAAACTCAAAGTGACCATACCTCATCCTAAAAGTTGACTTTGGTATGCCATCTGCCTTAATCCTCAACTGATGGTATCCAGACCGTAGATCAATCTTCAATAACATTGTAGCACCACTCAACTGAATAAACAAATAGTCTATCCTCGGTAGCGGGTACTTGTTCTTGATCGTAACTTTGTTCAACTACCGATAATCTATGCACAACCTCATCGATCCATCCTTCTTCTTTACGAATAGGACTGGAGCACCCCATGACAATGTGCTCGGTCTGATGAAGCCTTTGTCCAACAACTCATGTAACTACTTCTTCAGTTCTGTCATCTCAGTTGGAGCCATCTTGTACGGTGTTTGTGCAACTGGTTGTGTTCCTAGTCCCAGATTGATCTCAAAATCAATCTCTCGAGGTGGGGGAACACCGGGAAACTCATATGGAAACATGTCTGCAAACTCTCATACAACAGGAACCTCCTCCAGGCTAGGACCTTTCGCCTTGGTATCCACAATGTGAGCTAAGAACGCAATACATCCTTGCCGCAACAACTTCTCTACCACCATCGCTGACACTAAACATGTCAGAAGAATCTTCCTATCACCTTGGAAGATCCATCTTTCACCATCGTCCACAAACATTACTTGCTTGGAACCACATTCCAACACAACCTTGTACTTCTCTAGGGTATCCATCCCAAGGATTACATCGAATCCATGCATATCAAGCGGTATAAGATCCACTTGTATACTGTGTCCCGAAAAAGATAGAACACAGGATGGACACACTTCTCGAAGAATCGAGGAACCATCAAGAGGGGTTTCTAACAACAGGCTATCTTACTTACAACTAACATGTAAAAGACAACTATCAAGCGTACTACGTGTGATAAAAGAGTGTGTAGCACCCGGGTCAACCAGAACAGATATAAAGCAAGAAGAAGACAAATCATAATGAAATAACTCCATCTGACCTGCCACCACTCATGGGTTGACTATCGCCTCCGGCTGACTCATAGCATAGAATCGAGTAGTTGCATACTATCCACGTCCTCTGCTTCCTCGAGCAGACGATCCCGCTTGAAATGCTTGACCGCATCCTCGCCTTCTTCTACTACTGGGTTGTTGTCTATCTGACCCTTGTTGATTCTGCCTCAGTTGTTGTGTTACTTCAACATCTCTCTTTACGTAATTTGACCTCAAGTGCCCAGTCTGTCCACAATGGTAACATGACCTACCTTCTATCTGCGGCCTGGACGGTCGTATCTCTATTACAGAAGCTATACTATGAGCTTTGGATGGCAAAAATCCATGCCCTCTTCCCTTACTCAGATACCACTGAGATGGTACACGAAAACTCTACATCGCGGAAGGTGCTGAAACCTTAGATTCTTGAAGCCATCAGACCTCAGTCTCTGGAACTGAGCAGGCCTTTTCCTAGTCATGGACTCCCTTTTCTCCCTGACAGACCATTCAATCTTGCAGATGGACTCCACGAATGTGGCAAACCGCTCCCTATTTTCCAAAGCAGCAGCAGGTGTCGATAGCTCAACACTCAAACTTTTCTCAAACCGCCTGATTCTCTCATCATCTGTTGCCTCCATATGAGGACAAAACCTCAATAGATCCATAAACTTGGCTTCATACTCAGTGACGCTCATTGATCCTTAGCACAGACGCTCAAACTGGTTGATCTTCTCATCCAGGTACGTCTTCGGGAAGTATCTGTTGATGAACTTCCCTCAGAAAACCTCCCAACTGATTACCTCACTAGGTCGCTTCTCCTCCTCAATGGCCCACCAGTGGCCAGCACTACCTTTCATAAGGTAGACAGTGTGCTTGACTTTGTCTACTTCAGGGATGTTGAGGATCCAGAAGGCCTTCTCGAGACCGGTCAGCTACAGATCTGCATCCGTTGGATCAGTCATTCTAGTGTAATCTGAAGCTTCGACTCGGCAAAGCTGCTAAAAGGTCTTCCCAATACCTAATGATTCACCATGGGGAGCCTGTGCTCTTTGCGGAGGCACTGGCACTCTTTCCACCATGTGATTCATCATAGCCATCAACTGCCCCATAAGGTGTTGATAGGCAGGGTTTTCGAAAATGGTCGGGTCAAGTTGGGAGACCCCAGGCACCTGATCTTCATGTGCCTGCACTCTAGCTCCATCAACTGATGCAGCATCACTGCTCTTGGCAGCATGTTCTTCATGGTTTCCAGACATCTTTAAGCTTTTAGTTCTGTTGAGGGCAGAAGATTATTGTAAGAAAATCCGGGAAACTCACAAGAACAGGCACAACCCTAGTCCTAGATCCCTGTAGACTCAATGAACATAGAACTCTGATACCAAACCAACTCTGTGACACCCCACCATTACACAGACAACAAAGTGACACGTGAAAATGTGCAAAAACACCATAAACCACATATTATTGAAAACACGGATTAATTAAAACTGATTTTGGATAGCATACATAACAGAACTTTTGCATCTGGATCCTGCAAAGAAACATGTTATATAATTATTACAAGCCTTGATACATGTTCACAGCTTATCGAAACCAGTTGTACTGTCAGCACCAGAGTTCATCACCTGTTTATACATACATAACGGGCCACATAAGGCCAGCAATAGGATATACAAAATTACAACAACTTGTCATCATGAAACATCATCAAACACCTCCGAGGACCTGAGAGTACAGGGATGACTCTAAGAATCTAATACAAAACCACCAAAATAGCAGCATGTCCATCTCTTTCCTTATACTGCTCTTCCTCTTGCTCCTCGGCCGCAACCTCATGACCACCACCACGTCTAGCATGATCACCTAAAAAGGTTGTAAACTAGTGGGGTGAGACACACAGCCCCAGTGAGAAACATAACTCCCTTCCAAAACTATAAAACCTCAGACGGTTAAAGCAGATAAAGCAGATAGTTGGGAAAGACATATAATGAGAGCAGCATACTGAGCAAGACCATTATTACCATCAATCTTACCAAGATATCCAGGAGGCATATAACCAAGTATTTCTTTATGGAACATGATTGACAAGATAAGCTTTATAAGAACTTATCACAAAATATAAGGATCGTACACATAACTACAAGGTATAACTAGATCATCTATATAAGCGAGGCCTCAATCAATGTTTCATGTTTTGCTCTAAGAAGTATATACTATTCGGCTGGATTATGTTTTGTTATGCCCTAAGGAAGTGAGCTGTCCCTACTCAAATCCAACCTTTGGATGTGAATCCCAAAAACCGGTGCCATACAAGGTCAATGGGAGAGCCAGACTCCATGACCAAACCTCCTTGTCGTCAGTGCACAAAAACCAAAGCAATACCGCAGTCTCATGCTTATATGGCCTCAGCCTTAGGGTCAGCTCTGCAAGTTACCCATACATCTAGCTCACCTTGGCACAGGTGCTAATATACTTTTAAGCCACATGCCTAATCACCATGCTCTTGATCCATGAACGAATTCATGATCTAACTCATTGAGTCATGGGCATGTTCACCATGCTCTATATATCCCGAGTATACAACCGCAGTTGTACTCTAATCCTCCTATTTTTGGCTAGGAGAAAACCACACATATTCAACAATATGTGCTCCAGGTAATCCCGCAGGATAAACCTATTTCACCGTCACCAAATCTAATGATGATGGATCTATGGCCAGGGCAAACTACATAATATGTTCCACTATAATTCATTAGTATATTTTAAGTGAGTTGTTGAGGCAACCAAGTTGTAAAACATAAACAGCATTGAGCTACATTAATGTTGTTATTACCACATCATCTTGGGATCTCAATCCCTCCTCACAGATTGCTACTGCTTCTCAAGGCATCAACATCCTGGGATCGCAATCCCCAATCACATCATCAGAGGATAACACCTCAACTAGGCACTCAACCTTTATCAGGTCCTCAGACCTATCTCATCATATTGGTGATGCATGTTATCTCATCAACAAGGATTATAATCATTTAGTGTTATTCAAAGCACATAAACCTCATAGCTCTTACCTAGCTATGAATCCATTTAATATACCTGCATGGTTAGTATGGACATCAAGAGAGATAACTTAAAATCACCAGACATAGTTCTTACCGATTATCATGTCATTCGGATTTGCAGATGCACATGTCATGGTTATAAATATGTGTGTCATACTATATCAATTACATTACTGTTATCAAATCATGGGTATCCATTTATGCTCTTTACCTTATAAACATGGGCATGTATCTTATCATCTTAAATGACATCATCTTTAAGCATCTAACATACCACTGGTTTACAAACCATTATTCATATTTCATTATCAATAGAAATGTGATTACATGATAAAGAACTACTTCCTAGGGTTTCCGGGTTGGACATGACCCTGACCAAAGGTGCTTGCTACCCTCACTAGAAGTGTGACAGGTAGTGAAACCTTCACTATAGGTAGTATCGGATAGGATAACTACTCTCTCCAAGGCTCTATCAACTAGGGCATCCAACCCTAAGGTGTTATGCTGCCATATTGGCCATCATCATGTCGTGCACTTATGCATAGAGGGTGACGAGAAGACCAACACCCAGGGTATCATGCAACTGGTTCAAGAACTATGTCATGCAGCCAGGTGCTAAGGGATGTGTCGGGCATCACAACTACCCAACGACCAAGAACTCTATCACCCATCTAGGGTTAGGGTTGCATGCCGGGAAGCCCGCATCACTTCATCAGCTAAGGGTCATATCAACCAGGAGCATGGCGCCCAAGACCAAACCCTAATGCCCAACCAGCACACCATATCATCCAAGACATCAAGTCGTCCAAGGAACCCTATCATCCATGGGCAAGGTGGCCACTAAGGCACCATGTCGGGAAACAAGGTTAAAAGAACTTAACTCAACATATCGACCAAGACAACTCTAGAAGAGGGTATCGTGCAAGGACACAAGGATCATATCGGTTAAGGCACATCGTGCAAGGTCACCACAAGATCAAGAGAGCCATATCAGGCACAAAGCCAACTAAACACATCATATCGGCCAAGATGAAAACCTTAGACTAAGGGAGGTGTGTCGGGCAACACTACTACAAGGTGTATCATGCAAGGCACCAAGATCACCCCGACAAGGTCATCATCAACCTCAAGATCACCATCATCAAAACTCAAAAAGATCAAGAGGATTGGCTCACCTCTCAACAACCAAGAGAGGGGTCTTGCACAACCTCCATCACCAATCGAGAAACATGATGGATCATCTCCATATCGGCCAAGGTCTCAACCACTACTAGGTCATCACTCAACCAAGGCTCACCTCTCAAATCCATGGTGAGAGAAGAGTGTTGCCCAAGCAACTAGAGTATATAATCACCTCTCAACAACCAAGTGAGAGGGGTGTTTCCTATATCACTAGAGCCGAATTCACTTCTCAAGACCAAAGGAGAGAAAGGGGTATTGCCCCAAAGAAAACCCTACTCCATAGGTTCGTCCAACAAGGTTAAAGCACATACAACACATCCATTATAGAAACAAGATCATAAATCAAGATAAAAGGTGCAAACTAGAGCAAGAAACATATCTAACAACATGCATGGCCGATCATGATCATATGTAAACATGCAACATAAAAGAAGGTAGTATAGTTAGGGTTAGAAGTTATGTAACCGGCCTTAAGCAAGCTCCTCAAGCTCCAAAGCTCCAAGATTTAAGCTCAAGCACCACCACAAGAGGAAGAAGGAGACTCCAAGGAGAAGGATCAGCCACCAAGCTTAGCTCCTCCAAGAGTATCGACCACCAAGGTTGTAAAGGAGAGGTGCCGTTCACCAAGGAAGAGGGGAAACTAAGGAACTAAAGGGATCCTTAGCAAGAGAAAGGAGATACATATATAGAGGAGGGTGGACGAGAAAACAAGGCAATGTGTCGCCCACCTAGGGACACTTGTCCAAGGGAAATGCCACCATCTCATCCTACCTCATACACATGTCCAAGGCAATTGCCACATGCAAGCATCATGCACCAAGTGTCCACTAGAGTGGTGAAACAAACGAAGCTAGGAGTCAAAGATGGTCCATGGCCAACACACCTCACTCCCTTGCCCAACACAACACCATGGGCAACACACCCATGGCCGACACCAAGCTCTCTTGCCCGATACAGGGTCCAACAAGGCAGAGCAAGGCCCAAACAAGGAGAAACAAATCCCAACAAAGCTCAACAAAGACCAATGCAACTCAAGAAACGAGTCCAATCTTTCCTCTCAACTCTAGAGGAAGTAAGGAGAGAGAGAACCATCTCTTAAGGTAACAAACTTGCTCATCAACCCTAGTCTTAGGTAATTTGCAAGTAGCACCTCCAAATCTCAACAAAGCACAAACAAAACCTAATCACCACTAAAGGTGATTAGCAAGAAACGAAACACCAAGGTTAGGCAAAGCAAATAGGATAAGCCCAAAATAGAGGTTAGGGTCCTTACAGAACTGAGCTGAGCTGGGCGGGACCGGGCCGGGCGGGCGAGCGAGAGAACGAACGCACGTGTGCGTGTGTGTGTGTGTTTATTTTATTTAGAGAGATACACAAGACAAGCCAAACAACCTTAAATTCTCATACCCTTGAGAGGTCCTGACCTCCAGGGGACCATAACCACATATAAGGAGTTGTGTGGTTTCTACTGCAAGCAATATGGGATAAAAGACTTGGTTGTAGAAAATTGAATTCTGGAACAGAGAATACAATAGGTGCAAGGAACCTGGTGGACAAATTGTAGAGTTAGAAGTGATGGTCTGAGAAACTAAGATAGGTGGCGACATGCTTGGAAAGACTATAGGTCTTGGTGCCATTATATAGTGCCTTGTCATCGGGTATCTGGTTGGTTTAATATGTGCGAGGAAGGGGATGCTAGGGTTCGTGTTGAGGGGAACCGGGTTTCTATTTTCCTATAAAGACTGGTTGGAGTCGAGGGTTCGCAGGGTTGTGGAGGTTTGAGATAGTCAGATGATTGGTTGACCGTGATATCAAATTCCATTTTAATTCATTTTCTTTATTTTGATCATTAATTCCCTTTACTTCAAGTTTTTATAACTCTTAAGTTATAAGCCTATTGACCCAAAATTTTAACCACACCTTTTACTCCCATTACTCTAAATCCTAAAGATACTGACTCCCATATTTATGATTATGAGGTTACTATGAAATATACTATCTTAATTAATATAATTATAATTATATAATTGTATTCATGTGTAAAATCAATGCCAAGAGCACATAATGGACTTAATTATGGTGCTATGTAAGTCAAATTATGGTTTCCACTTAATCATCTGATCTTAAAACTTAATCAAACATGGAATTACTATTTTAAAGAAATATTAGAGATATATTATAGTTAATATAGGTTACGGGCCTTATGATTTTGGAGTAACACTTTTATGCTTAGAAATCACATTTGGTGCATGATTTTTCCTTAAGTGTAATTCTTTCATATATAACAATCTAATTATGTTCTTACAAGTGATGATAATCACATAATGGAAAATTAACATGGAAGTTTGATATTATCCTCAAGTTTTTATAGACTAAAATGTGAAATTGTTCCCTAAGGGGTACTTTTGATATACGTGATGAGAGGTTTTTATCTTTTGAAGTTTCTCAAGACTTAAGTTATATACTTCAGACCTAATCTATGAACTGTTGTTGTCACAAAACTAGTTATTACCCTAGATCCACACTCCTAATGGTTACACAACCAAAGGTGAGTGGACCTGGGCATCCGTCCCTAGAATGGATAAAAAAACATATGCATGAATAAAACCACAACCAATAAGATAGAGAACTAAGGTATGAACAACACAACATAAAAGGAACTAAACTAGTATTAGACATTAAGATCTTAGATCCTTAATACAACCCATTTAAATTCCATTTGTATGTCAATAGATGTGATTATAGAAGGAGCAACATATTATCATATAAGAGAAGAAGAAATGATAATTTGAGTGTTTTCATATTTACTTGTGACCTAAAATCATAAAATAGGTACAAGTCACTAATATTGTGCTGAGTATGATATAAATACAAAAACTCACAGGTTTAAGAGAACATATATGCTTAAAAAACTTACTATAATAGAAAAAACAATGAAGCAACATTAAAGACTTTCTTACTAGTGACCAAAAGTGTTTTAGACGCATTTCCATTATACTAAACAAAATTTTATGGACGTTTGACATGTTTCCCAAAGTAAGGGTCCATAAGGTGCATTTGAGGTTGAGAGCCTAAATGTAGCCCTATTTCTACATGAGGGACCACAAGACCATGGTCAACGATCTAATTCTATTTCAAAATACCTTGTACCCTTACCTCGAGAATTTAGGTAGGTGCAAAAGGTTTATATAATGTACAAGATCACTTGTGTTCAATGTCTATTACACATTTCAAGCAAAATGAACATACTAGTCATATGGAAAAAGTATCTCAAACAAATATGTAAAGGCAATCAGTTTAAGCATACATACATACAAGCAAGTTCAATACCACTAATCTAGCCAATAGGAAGATAAAGCGTACCTTTATCAGATCACAAGACTTAGATACTTGATTTAGAAAACCACATACATAGCAAGCTTGAGTGGATATTGATAATTAAATTATCCACGTGATCATGATATTACAAGAAAACATGATTTAAGAATATCAACAAGATTTTGGTCTCACTGATTATAATCATGGTGGTTAGATGTGAATCTTAGGTTTGGGTATCACATCTTAAATGTAGGTTTCAACATCTTGTCTAGTCATGGAATTTATTTATCAAGTTAGCTCATATGCCATAGATCCATCTAGAACCTAGGATGGCACATGACAACTATGATTAGGGGTCATAATATTACAGGTGCATAATCTTAAAAGGGAAAACATTGGGTTCTGGCAAGATTAAGAAACATAAGTATCAACATTGTCATACTAGTAATTTTGAGTTATTATCATGAAAGATTGACATCGTTAGAGTATGGATAGGGTCTAATTGAGTTAGGTGACATAAAATCATCAACGTACTAATTTGATATCATAATATAACATGGATGTTCACCAAGAATGAATTCACATAAGATTAAAGAATTAGTTATTAACATTCATACTAGGATCACATCAAGTCAATATTAGGTTACTTAGTCACATAAGTGCACAAGAATGATCAACATAGAACTTAAAGGTACAAGGCATGCATGTTATTGATTCATAGCTCGTGGTATCATACCACAGTGGACTCCACTTGGAACATCACAACATAATGGTGTATCAGAAAGAAGGAATCACACATTGTTGGATATGGTACAACCAATGATGAGTTTAGCTGATCTTTTGACTACCTTATGGGTTTATTCTCTTGAAACTACCATGTTTACACAAAACTGAGTACCATCAAAATCGATTTAAAAGACACCATATGAGATATGGTATGGGAATTGTCCCATTGTGTCTTTTATGAGTATTTGGGGTTGTGAAGCTTATGTAAGGAAAATGTTTCCTGAAAAGCTTAACCCTAAATTTGATAAACGTTATTTGTTGGATATCCTAAGCAGGCCAAAGGATATTAATTTTATTCCCTATCTGAGAACAAAGTGCTTGTTTCCAAAGATGTTGCCTTCCTAACAAATGACTTTATTTCCAAAGAAAATAGTGGGAGGGAAGTAGAACTCAAAGAGGTTCAAGACCAACAAGAAAAAATTGAACGAATAGATGCACAAGGGGATCAAAGAGAATCACAAAATGTTATAGAATCTCAAATTCCTCAAGTAACACAGGTACCTTATAGATCTAGTAGGAAACACCTTAAACCTAAAAGATTTTGATATCTTATGACCTAGGAAGGTAGTCAGTTGGCCATAGATGATAACACAAAAACCTATCTAGAAGCTACTAAGGAACCAAAGTCTGATAAATGGCTTGATGCCATGAGATCTAAGAAGAAATCCATGTATGCCAACAAGGTATGGACTTTGATGGATCCACCTGAAGGCGTAAAACCCATAGGGTGCAAGTGAGCCTTCAAGAAGAAGACTGACATGGATAGTAAAGTACAAACCTATAAGATAAAATTGGTTGCAAATGGTTTCAAACAAGTTCAAGGTGTTGACTATGGAAAAACTTTTTCTCCAGTTGCCATGGTTAAGTCCATCAGGGTCATGCTTGCTATTGCAACTTATCACAACTATGAGATATGGCAGATGAATGTTAAAACAACATTCATTAACATGAATCTTCTCAAGGATGTGTACATGAAACAACCTGAGGGTAATATAAATCTAAAAGGATGCAAATGAAGTTCGTAAGCTACAAAGGTTAATATATGGGTTGAAGCAAGTATCTCGGAGTTGGAATCTTCATTTTGACGAGACAATCAAAGAGTTTGGCTTTACTCAAAATGAAGATGAACCTTGTGCATACAAGAAGGTAAGTGAGAGAATGATTATGTTCCTCATATTGTATGTGGATGGCATATTATTTATGAGGAATGGCATACCTACTTTACAAAATGTAAAGATATGTCTAGGAAATATATTTTTCTATGAAAGACCTGGGAGAAGTATCCTACATCTTGGGTATATAGATCTATAGAGATAGATCTAGAAGGCTTATTGGACTTAGTCAGAGCACATATATTGACGAACTATTGAGGAGGTTCAACATGGAGAGCTCCGAGAAAGGAAACCTACCCATGTGTCATGGGGTTACCATATCTAAATCTCAATGTCCCAGTTCTTGTGAAGAAAGGGAGTGCATGGGTAAGATTGTGTAAGCAATTGGATCTATCATGTAAGAAATGTTGTGTACCCGTCACAATGTCTCATATTCCTTGAGCATGATGAGAAGATATCAGTCAAATCTAGGTGATGATCACTAGACAGCCATGAAGAACATCCTTAAGTACTTAAGAAGAACTAAGGATCAGTTTCTGGTCTATGATGAAGAGGAAGACTTTGTGGTAAAGTGTTACACCATTGTAAGCTTCCAAACAAAAAAATATGATTATAGATCGCAATCTAGATTTGTATTTTGCCTCAACAACAAAGTTGTAAGTTGGAATATTTCCATTCAAGAGATAGTTTCCTATTATACATCAAAGGGCAAGTATATTTGTGGCAACACATCCCACTATCACACAGACAACGAGGTGTTACACGAAAATGTGCGGAGAACACCATAAACCACTAATTACCAAAAACACGAGTTAATTAAAATCGATTGCAGAACGTAGATAAACTGAGAAATAATTACATTTAGGTCCTCATCCTACAAGGAAAACAGGTTATATAAACATGTACAAGATCTTGACACGTGTCCACATCTTAGGGGATCAGCTGTCTAGCCATCACATGAGTTCATCACCTATTTATATGTACATAACGGCCCACATCTGGCTAGCAGCAGGATATACAAAGGATCAATAGTTATACATCGTGAAACAATGTCAAAACGGCTCCAAGGACCTGAGAGTACAGGGATGACTCTAAGACTCTACTACAAACAACCAAAACAGCATCATGCCCATCTCTTGCCTTCTACTGCTCTTCTTGCTGCTCGGACACAACTCTGTGACCACCACCATGTCTAGCTCGAATACCTAAAAAGGTTATAAACTAGCGGGGTGAGACAAACAGTCCCAACGAGAAACATAACTCCCCGTCGAAACCATAAAACCATAGAAGGATGAAAGAAAAAGCAGTAGATGATTGATAGAAGATGTAATAAGAGCAGTCTATATAGCAAGGTTATTCATACCATGAGGCTTACCAGATGTACGGAAGGCATATAACCCAATATCTCTTTATGGAACATGATTAACAAGATAAGATTTATAAGATCTTACCACATAACATAAGGAACGTATAAGTAACTGCAAGTATAACAAGATTAACTACACAAGCAAGGCTTCAATCAATGTTTTGTATTTTGCCTTAAGCAATACATTCTATTCGGTTGGATTACATATTATTATTCCCTGAGGAAGTGAGCCGTACCGCTCAAATCCAACTGACGGCTGCAAAACCCGGAGTCGGTGCCATACAAGGTCAATGGAAGAGCCGGACTCCACGACCTCCCACCTCGTGGTCAGTGTACGAGTACAACACAAGTAGGACCGCGGTCTCATGCTTAAGTGGCCTTAGCCACAGGGTCAGCTCCCGCAGGCTACCCTCTGCCTAGCCCGCCTCGGTACAGGTCTCGGCGCTAGTGAAACTGATCCACGGGCCTGTTCACCGTGCTCTGAGCCATGAACACATTCATGCTCCCATATCACATATCCTGAGTCATGGGCCTGTTCACCATGCTCTATGCATATCCCGAGTCTGCAACCGTAGATGCACTCGAATCCTCACTATTTTAGGCTAGGAAAAACCTCGCATATCCAACAATATGCGCTCTGGGTTAACCCACAGGAGAACTCGTTTCACCATCACCAACTCCTGACGATGATGGATCTATGGCTAGGGCAAACTACATGATATGTTCCACTATGATTAGTTAGTATATTTTAAGTGGATTGTTGAGGCAACCAATTTGTAACACATGCATAACATAAAAAATACATTATTATTGCCACCATCATGCTATTCCGAGATCTCAATCCCCCATCACAAGAAACCACTGCCTCAACAGGCATTCTCATCACTTGGGATATCAATCCCAGATCATGATCAGAGGATAACACCTCAACTGGGCACTTTAGCCAAACTCAGGTCCTCAGACCAAAGCACATCATGAATGTTATCTCATCATCAAGAGTAACCATCAAAGAAGTGTTACTCAAACATATATATACCTCATAGCCCTTTACCTGGCTATGCATCTGTATGAAACACCTGCATGGTTACTATGCACAATCATCATGGATTGACAGAAGAATCATATTATTCAATATAGGGTGACATTTATCATTCATGCCTCAACCTGTGATCATAAGCATAGGTCATATCATTACGCAAAGCATCCTATATGCTTACCATTTATTCAGCATTATACATATCATCCCAAATGATCATAACCACATGTAATATCATGTCAAGTTACATAGATGAGCTCTACTGTGATGATTACCATCAAGCATATCAAGGGTTACTATCATAAACCAAATGTGATAGCAAGAATAAGATCTAACATATCGGTAGAAGGGACAAGACCCTCACCAGAAGCGCCCACTACCCTCACCAGGAGTGTGACGGGTAGGGCACCCTCACTAGAGATGGCATCGGGTAGGGTATTCTCCCATATCACCCAACACACAAACCACACAACGGTCATGCAACCAGCCATATATCGGCAAAACACTAAACAATGGTGTTGACTATCATCTCAAGATGCAAAGGCAACCCTAGGTGACGTGCATCTATGTGTATCATGCAGCATGTGTCGTGCAACCACATGTATCGGGAAACCAAGGCGTGCATCTCAGCCAAAGAGGCATATTGTGCAATGGCGCGTCGTGTATAGGTGTATAACGTGCACAAGATGTATCGGGCAGCACCACTCGACAAGGCATAACGCCCAAGGGTGTAACTCATCCTGTCGTTAACCATCCTACCCATGATATATCGGCCGACACAAGGCAAAGACTGAGGTGAGACACCCGATACAGGGCCACGCCCACAACGCCCAAGGGGATAACAGCACCAAGCAACCAACAGAGCTAGGCGTGTCGGGCTGGATACACAACCAGGTGTGACGCCCGACACACAAGGGTAACGGCCAACGTTCTACTCATCTAGGTATAACGGCCAGGGCACAACCTCAAATGACATCAAGGAAAGCATGTCGTCCAGCTAGCTAACCACATCTATTGGCCGACACACAAAGCCAGGGCCAAGGGGTGACGCCCACCATAGAACCAGCTAACAAGCTTCCACAACATCAGGGTATAATGAGGTTAAGTGTGTCGGGCAGGGTACTTATCATGGTGTGACGCCCGACACAACAAGGCAGGAACCAGGTGTGTGATGCCCGACACAACACCACAACATCATGTCGACAAAGGCTCTAAGCCAAAGAGGGATATTGGGCAGCATCACCAATAACCCCATATCCGGCAAAGAAATGCAACCCAACAAGGTCGCCACCAACCTCAAGCACAAAGGGCACCAAAACCCTAATGGATCAGGAAGATGGCTCACCTCTCAACAACCAAGAGAGAGGGGTCTTGCCTAGCTTCTTATCACCAACCGGGCAATACAAGGATCAACCCTATCAAAGGTCTACAACCACTACAAAGCTCACCTCTCAAATCCATGGTGAGAGAAGGGTGTTGCTCAAGCAACTAGAGTACAAGCTCGCCTCTAACCTCAAATGAGAGAGGAGTATTTCTCATATTACTAATGTTTAAGCTCACTTCTCAAGACCAAGGAGGGAGAGGGGTGTTGCTCAACAAGAAACCCTAGAACAAGGTTCATCCAACAAGAAGCAACTAAGAACCCAAACTAGCAACATACATAACCGAACTGATCATAAGAAGCATAAAAGAAGGTAGTGTAGTTAGGGTTAGGAGTTATGTAACCCCCCTCAAGCAAGCTCCAAGATCCTAGCTCCAAGCTCCAAGAACCACCACAAAGAAGAGAGCAAGGCACTCTAGGGTTCGACCACCACTAGAGGAAGAAGGAGACTCCAAGGCAAGGATCGGACACCAAGCTTGCAAAGGAAGGGGGTGTCGTGCACCAAGGATGAGGGAGACTAAGGAACTAAAGGGCTCTTTAGCAAGAGAAAGGGGACACATATATAAGAGAGGATGGAGGAGAAACCAAGGTAAGACAAGGCAAGGTGTCGCCCACCTAGGGACACTTGTCCATGAGCAAAGCCACCAGTCTAACATGCCCTAAACACATGTCCAAGGCCCTTTCCACATGCAAGCATCAAGCTCCAAGTGTCCACTAGTGGTGACACAAACGAGGTCAAAGAAGGTCAAAGGGTCCATGGGCGACACACACACCCACACCAAGGACGACACACCACAGGATGACACACCATAGGCCGACACACCTAGGTCAACACAAGGCACTCCTGTCCGACACAAGGCTCACTTGCCCGACACAAAGGTCCAAAAAGGCAAAGGCAAGGCACAACAAGGCCCAACAAGCTCAACCAAGCCCAAGGCAGCTCAAGCAATGAGCCCAACTCTTCCTCTCAACACTAGAGGAAGCAAAGAGAGGGAGAAACACCTCACAAGGTGACAAAATTGCCCACAAACCCTAGACTTGGGTTAATTGCAAGTGGCACCTCCAGCTCTCAACAAAGCACCAAACAAACCCTAATCACCACTAAAGGTTATTAGCAAGCAACTAACCACCAGGGTTAAGCAAAGCAAACAGGATAAACCCTAAACGGAGGTCAGGGTCCTTACAATATTGCTTCCTCAAATGTAGCAAAGGAGGTTGTTTGGATCAAGAAGTTCATCTTTGAACTTGGGGTAGTTTCAGGAATGAACAACAAAGTTGAGCTATATTGTGACAACAGTGGAGTTATTGCACAATATAAGGAACCCAAATTGCATCAGTGTTTCAAGCATATACAAAGGCATTTCCATCTCATATGAGAGATTGTACAATGAGGATATGTGATGATTTGTAGAGTACCAACTGAGAATAATATTGTTGACCCCTTGACAAAGACACTATTGTAGCAAAAACAAGATGGTTGTGTTAGATCACTGGGAATAAGATTCATGGGTGATTGGGTCTAAGTTCAAGTGGGTGTCTAATGGTATGTATGTCTGGAGAGACAATCATATGATGAATGTAATGGCATAACTTTTAAATGATTTTATTAATAATAAAGGAAAGCTTCCAAATTATTCTATTTGATTCAGTTATGATATAATGAAGTTACATAATAAATGTCTAGAAAATGATATTACTCAATGACGTATGTCTTCAGGTATGTGACATGAACAATGGTATCTTATGGATGCTAAGAGTATATACATTCTTGTCATGTCCCTAGTTGGATGTTATTGCAGAAGGCTGATAGACAATAAGAACACATAAGACTAGAGTGTGTGTTGGTTGTTGACAAAATCTCATCAGTCATGATATGTGATATCAAACCAAGATCATATATACTTTTTAGAGAATCCAATAAGAGTGATATATAGAAACCATAATTGGTAGTCAAAATCATCTTGTGTAATGTTGGTGGTGATTGTGGTTCTTAGACCCGAAGTCACTTCACTTACAACCTGTCCCTCAGTATACTTTGACATCATCCACCATGATCCTAAATGAGGGTTTCCATAAAGGCTATGATTGGGTGCACTGTGACACATGGGGATGATTGTGGGTGATGTAGATGGGATTTTCCCCCCTATAAGAGCACTATATCATGGACACTTGAAAAGTGATACTGAGAAATGCATGGCCATGCTCATCTGAGTCAATATATGATATTGAGATTACATATATCTCAGATATCCTGCTATGGTTCAAGGAACATGGATTGAATGATTGAAAAGGATGACGATTCCATGCCTTGAGTTCAATATTGGATACTAGTGAGAAAGGAACTATACAAACATTGTAACAAAAATCACATATTGTAGGTTGAAGTTGTTCTCCAACTTTCCATTTACTTAGGTAGCAATGATGTGAGACTAGGTACCGCTCTTTGCTTGTGATGTCATAATTGGTTATGGACGTTCACTACCAACATAATATGGAACCTATAGTGTCACACACATAGGATTCACTTGGAATAGGATTTTAATCATGAATGATAATTAAATTGACTCCTAAAGTGTTTAGGTACTAAATTTAAACAACAAATTGACTCTAAACTGACCAGTTCAGGTGTTGAACCATCCAGTTGGAGTGACAGGTTAATTGGATGTTGCATTGGCTGAATTTTGGATGAACCATGACATGAACCGACCAGTTCATTGAGTGAACTGATCAGTTCAGGATATTGAGAGGATTAGCTCATGAGATGAATCACACAGTTTACAAGAAAAATTCAATTGCATCAAGGATTAGTACAAACTTCATGTTGTATGTTAATTTGATTAGATCAAACAATACAATTGCAATTGGTATACGTGATGAAATGACCAGTTCACTGGGTGTACTGATTGACTCACATGCCAACCAATCGGTTCACATGTGAACCGATCGTTTCTCTACTCGCAAGTTGCCAAAATTCATGAAATTCCTATCCTTGCACTCCCATGAAGATTGGGAACCCTGACCCTAACCCTCCTATAAATAGAGGTATGCTTGGGGTTTCTTAGATATACAACTCAATTTCTTCTGACAATTGTTTGTGTTCTCTGGTTGTGGTCTCTAAAAGAACCCCAAAAAGTCTTACCCAATAAAGGGAGGGATAACAAGGGAGAACAATTGTGGGAGAGAAAGTTGGTTACTACTATGCCAATGTGAAGGGATAACTCCTTCTTATCCATTCTTCTAGAATTACAAGAGTTCCTGGTGGTCCGTGTAGACTATTACAGAGGTGAGGAGGTCATTGCCTACCTCTCAGAGGACAACACCATCCTATTGTCTGTGGTGATCATCTACGAGGCTGATGCAAATGTTTTTCATGTGTGACATGAGGAAAGGGTGCACACCACAATGAGGAGATTGTCATTGGACTTGATTCAGGACCAGGTATATCCTCTAAACCATCATTCCCATTGTATAGTTGTTGATGTGTTCCATTGGTTTAAAGGGAATATGGTAGTAAATTTTTTGTTTCCTCTACCTATTCTGTGATCATATTTTCCTACATTTTTCTCTTCTCCTCCTCATCTTGGTTGTTATTCATCAATATTTATATAGGATGATGGTTGGGATAACTCATACTTTTTCATCTCCTCATGTATGTGCAATGTACTTCGTCATTGCACTAATTTTTATTCTAGCCCTAAATTTCATGATCGAATGTGTTTTTATGTTCTATTAGTTTGTCTTAGATACATGTGTGTTGTGGTGACACACGATTTGCATTTAGCCTTAAGTTTCATATCCTTAACATGCAACCATATTGTAAATTAATTTGAACTTAATCAATATCACAGACTTGCTCAATAATGTATTTAAGTTATAGAGCTTTCAATTTTTTTCCAAAGGCTACACAACTTTTGAAATTTGCCATTTAGTCTTTATTTTGACATTGGTTTAGCTTCTTCTTGACCCTCATTGGTACCAAATAGGGCACGCAACCCAATTAAGGGAACTTCTCTGCTTGACTTACCATGTCAACAATCTGAATACTTTTGTTTGTGTCGAGTTATCCTAGCCGTAGGATGGATTCCCATATAACTTTATCCCTTGAGCTAACATCTAGGATTGCATCTTCAACCTCTGTACACGACACCAAAAGAGGTGGTGTTTCCATCACATAAACTCACACTGCAACACCCAATCAACTTTGTTCCCATTTTGCAAAATTGGTGCTTCTCTTTCACTTCCCCTTGATTTCTTCTTTCTTTTCCCTATCATTTCCACCTCAATCGCGCACCCTAGATCCTTGACACACTTCTTTTCTTCTTTGTCCACCTTTGTGGAGCTTCCACCTCTTGCCCCTTTGGGCATTTTTATGCTCCGCTACCATGGTACAATCTAATACTAGATATAGCCTTGCAAGGCCATGACAGAGGCAAACAGTCACTTTACCAGTCACTTTCTTGCCTTTCCCCTTTTTGATCTTGCTTTGGGGAGCAACTTGTGAAAAACCGCTATGAGCCACGCTACGTGTCTCGTGAATGATTGTCATGAGAGATGAGCTGTCGTCCCTTAGATCAAGGGCAAACCATGATCAATGGGTTTGATCCACGCCGCCAATCAACCCTTCCACACACTCAGTGGACTAGTGGGCCACATAGGGTCTCGAGGTGCCAACCACTTTGACCCCAGTCAAGATGCACTCTAGCACACGTGTCGACCATGGGGAGTTGAGGTGATGACAAGCTCACCCTAGATCTTTTGTCCAATAACCGCAACCAATAAAAAAATTGGTATAGTGTCTTTTCTCTCTTTTTTCATACAAAAGCTTTGATCTTGCAGATATTGTTAAAAATGGATCCTCTATCCAAACATAGGCATATAATTTGTCATTTTGATCAGAAAAACATGACCTTTCCAATAAAAATGATTCTAGATGCTATATCCACTCTATTTTTTTGTTTTCTCAAAAAATGCATACTTTTGAAGTATTTTCTATTTTATTAATATTATTTAATTCTCAAATGTGATGTAATGTGACTCAAATATTTATGTTTACTCTAAATTAGTAATTTGAGTCACTTGTGCATCAAGAGTCGACATTTATTCATCTTTGTATCCTAAAGTGGTCATATGTTGCTAAGATGACCTAAAATGGGTTTTTATGCTAATGAGCACCTCTTTAATGCCTAACCTTGTTTGAATGTACCCTAAATACATATTCTTGATCCAATGAATAGTTTTTGTTGAATATTATACCATGATTCGAATTTGTTCATAGTTGTACCCCATTTTGACCGTATGATGTGTAATGAAATATAATATGTGTTTATGAAAGATTTGGATAAAAAATATTGCACCTTAATCAAAAATTGACCTAGTGCTACTTGAATCTATTATGTGGCATATAAAAGGTCTTCTAACTTTTTGCTTAAGTATTCTCCACCTCGATCATAATGAAGTTCCTTAATACCTTTACCAAGTTGGTTCTATACATTATTCATAAACTCCTTGAACTTTTCAAGAGTTTCTGACTTATGTTTCATCAGGTAAACATAATCGTACCTAATGAAGTTAACAATGAAAGTAATGAAGTATTGATATCCACCTATAGAAATTGTTCTAAAAGGGCTGCATACATCACTATGTATGAGTCTTAATACATCACTAGTTCTCTCACTATTACTAGTGAAATGAGTCTTGGTCATATTGCCCAACAAACAAGATTCACACGACTCTATTGATTTGAAATCAAAAGAGTCTACATATGTGATTCTCATTTATGTGCCCTAGATGACAATGCCAAATATGTGTTTTCTTTGAGTTGAATAGTTTTAGTCTTTTGGTATTTATGTTATAAACATTTGTCTTTAGATCTAGAAAAAAAAGACTATACGACATTGGGGCATTTCCATAAAAGATCCCATCTTTTGAAATAGAACATAGACTATTCTTAATGTGAAATTCATATGCATCCTTGTCCATTCAAGATACAGAAATGATGTTTCTATTTATGGCAGGTACATAACAACAGTTCACTAACTCTATTACAAACCCTATGAACAGAGATAAACTATTAGTTCCAACTGCACTAGCACCAACTCTTGCTCCATTTATGACTCACAGTTCAACCTCACCCTTTCCTAAAGGCCTACTTCTTTTCAAATCCTACATACTCGAGCTTATGTGAGATCCACATACAGTATCTAGTACCTATAATGAAGAAGTAGATAAGTATATCTCAAGATCATATATACCTGAGGTGGAGATCACCATCCCCATCTTCTTCTTCCTAAATGCATTCAAGTACAAAGGATACATTTCTCTTGTACTTTTCATTCTCCTTATTGTGAGTGTTGAAGATATGGATTTATGCTTAGCATCAAAACTCTTCATGGACTTTCTTTCATCCATGGACTCAATTCTACTGATCATCATCATAGATATGTCCTTCTTCATTCTTGCTTTGGCATTAATCAGTATGCCAAGAAAATTTGACAATGGACTGGCCATATTATTCAAGTGGTAGCACTCAATACAGAGGTTATATGTTTGAGACAATGATTGCATAATCATATTTGTGGTGAACTCTTGGATCAAAGAGAATACCAATTCTTCTACATGTTCCAAATGTCCAATCATTTTGAGCACAATGGTCTCTACTGAATCTCCTTCTATCATCTTACACTAAAAGAATGCCTTTGATATATTGTACCTTTCTTGCTTTCTGTTCTTATGGTTCAAGTTCTTAAGATGTGATACCATCTTAAGTATACCCATGCCTTCACATTGCTTGTGCAACTCATAGTTGATGCAACTTAGCATAAGGTGCTTTATATTCAAGACATTGTTGGCATGCTTCTATTAAGCATCCACCTCAAGCCTGGGTGCATCAGGAGTAGGTAATTCTAGCACTGGTGTTTCTAGGACATAGAGCTTATGCTCTTCATTAAGAACCATTCTCAAAGTCCAGAACCAGTGATGGAAATTTTTCCCATTAGATTTGTCCTTCCTTAGGACCAATCCCAATGATAATTTGATTTTTAGTTGATTCTAAAAGAGAAAATTTTGCATTTTGTCAAAAATCCATTTTCATTTGACTTTATTTTAAAATTGACGACATTTAATTAGGTCTTTAATTAATTATCAGTACCACTATTTTATTCAAACTGATAGTGCACATATATCAATTCTGAAGATTACAGCGTACAACCTTCTAGTGAGCCAAGAGATAAAATAATTCAATTATTATTCGGCCAATTCCAGCGTTCATCATCAATTATTAAGGTAGGCAACTTTTCCCAATTGCATCTTATGCGATTCTCAGATAGATGATATGCACAACTCTTTCCCATAATCATATACATGCCTCTATGTGCTTAATCTCATTAAGGACACCCAGCTAAGCTTGACCCAAAAGACAACACGATAATAATGCACCCCACTTGGTAGACCCACATTATTACCATCACACCTCCAAGACATAGATGATGTACCACCCTTGGGGTTCCCACACTTAGTCGATCAATCTTTTTCATGTGTGTTGGTAATGAAAAGCATGTTAGACTTAACATGTTATTTGACGGAGTTAGTATTTAGAAATAAGTATACATTATCCAATCACCAAATATATATAGTACATAGCATATACATGTTATATCCCATAAAGAAAATATTAAATAAACATAAGTGATGGTTATGGACATTCTTCTATAATTCCTTGTAGCCACAAGGAATTACCACCTCATAGGGTCAACATCTCATGCAAAAACCAATTGTTGATGAAGATATGTGCTTTCCAATCAAGGTTGATGGGTTCAACCCTTGAACTGTTTAACTCGCTTCATGGCCAGATAGTTGGCTACCACACCGGTCTCCTGGTCTATGGCCCACCTTCTTCTAGATCCTCTAGTCGATTAGTTGGGGCCACCAGCCGATCGGTTTGGCTCATCCTCCTTTGTCCTCCAACCATTTGACTTGCCTTCGAGATGGTTTGTTGGTCTGCTACTGAGTGTCTTCTTCTTCGTTGTAACAAGAAAGTAAATTGTCCTAATGCTATTACAAATTACGTGGTGTAAGAGAAATCTCAATTTACATTTGAGGGGAACATAGGCAGAAGAGAATAATACTTTTACAATTGGAAGATAAGGTAGAGGCTTGGTATGTAAAATGATATAAAACGAACAACACAATCATGGACACATATATAGGGTTATTGGACATAACTATGATTTAAATCCACCATCAAAACTCACTTTTAGGGCAACACACACACAAATATATAAATATATATATATATATATATATATATATATATATATATATATATATATATATATATGGTCAAGGTTGTATCTCCTGATATACATGATTTGTGAAATATTAAATGTGATATGTAAGGGTTTTTTTTCCCAATGAGATCGGTCTCATCGCCTGTGTACCCAAAAAAACTATTATGTGGACCAACTTTTGATCTCTCCATAAGTAGGTTTTGTCAATGTGCCCTCTAATCATATTATACTCACAACCTCTCGAGGCATAACTAGATCCCATCGAGACTGGTAATCCTAGGGTCTTTTATAGTGGACATACGGACATTACAATCATAAGCTTGTAGTTTGATCGGTACACTCCAAACATAAAAATACAAAGCATCCTCAACTTGGATGAATTACCCCAGAATAGCAATGGGTCCTCATTGAGGACACATTGCTTTATTTTTATTTTTAAATTATCATACCATGTACAATTTTAACTATACACGTTAAATTATTTAATGACCAAAATATACATTATCTTATATACATTAAACTAAATATTAAAACTATTGCTTCAAAATAATAAAATAATACTATAATTTATTAATGCATAATATATAAATGAAAATAACAATGCCAAAAATTAATAGATATAGTACTAAAATTGTATAATAAAGTATAAATGTTAAATCAATACACACAATGTAGATAACATTCAAAACAATACAAAATATAATACAATAAAATGTAACATATGCCAATTCATATAAAAATGTATAAACATATATTTATGAGAAAATAAATTTATTTACTATCCCAAATATAAAAATAAATCATATTATTGTTTTTTCCTATTTATTTAGTTTTTTGAACAAGTATATCCTAATAAAAACCAAATGTATTGTAATTTTATTATATTTGTATTTGTAATCATATATGTTTTATATTTCATTTTAATTATTTATTGTTTTTGTTCTTGTATATTTATTTAATATGTTAGTATACATTTTATATTTTTATATTATATTTGTTATCTTTAACAAATTATTGTTCTTTTTATACATATATTTAATATACATTCTCTATTATATTTAGTATTGTATATTTTTTATATTATACATTATTATTTATTTATTAAAAATTATATATGAATGAATATTGTATTTTATTAATGGTTTTTTGTTTTAGATTGTAATAAATGTATATCTACTAACTATTGGATTACCTTTAAAATCAAATAATTAAAATGTCATTTTTCTATTTGTTACATTTAAAATAATTTTATCATAAATTTTGTTTCAGTTATGTATTATTATTTTCCTTATATGTTTAATTTTATATGTGTACTTGTTGTTTGTATTATTTATTTTAATATTGTATATTTTGTTTTATGTAAAGTATTTTATATTTCTTATACATTGGTATAAATTTTAAAATATAAAGTTCTATTATATTTAATGTCAATTAACTAATGTATTATTATTTATAATTTGGATATTATGCATTAATATTGTTGCATCTTATTACTAATTATTTATCTTAAATTATTATGATAAATTTTTATATTTTTGTTAACTATTATGATGATCAAAACGCTAAATAAATACGATATGAAAATAATTACATGGTGTCATAATGATATATATATATATATATATATATATATATACATATATATATATATATATATATATATATATATATATATATATATACACTATAAAAAGAGCGAGTGATTTTTACTAATTGCGAAAGTGCCATTAGCCAATCAGAAATAATCCATAACTCTTGCTCTTCTCTCCTTGTTTTTAGTATTTTGTTACCTTTTTGATCGATTTTCCTCCTTCAAAGCAATGCATCGCTGAACCCACTCCCCCATGTTCTTCACGTATCTTACATGCAAAAGCTCGAACGCTGCTTCTTTCCATCCCATCCATATCCATATTCATGATGAATCACAACGTCCGTGACGCCGCACCGTCTTCTTCACCTTCTTCCTCATGGCGCTCGCCCTAGAGTCGCGCCGATGGAAGGGTGGTCCGTTCCCAAGGGCAAGGACAAGATCCAGTATAAACAGTGGGCGGTCAAGAACCAGTTCCAGATCGGACATACTATTCGTTTCAAGTACAACAAGGACTCTGTGATGGAGGTCGTGGAGGATGAGTACGAATGTTGCCACTCCGCACACCCGACCTTCTTCTCCAACATTGGGGACACCGTCTTCATGGCCAACCGATCCGAGATATTCTTCTTCATCAACGGCGTCACCGGCCACTGCGAGCGCGGACAGAGGATGATCGCGCGTTCGCGCCTCGGCTCCAATACACCGACAGCCACCTTCGGCACTCCTACAAACAAGACCGGAAAAGGGGGCACCGAGACTGCTTCCCCCAACTCTGGCGTCGCCGCTGTGTGGCTGGCTTGTCTACAGACTGTTGGCAGCCTTAATCGGTTCCTTGTTTACTTTCTTCCACATTAAACAGCGAGTCTATATGGTCCCTAATCTAGACGTACTTAGTTTATGTTTAATTTAGCTGGGATGATATATCCAAGTTATATTTAGCATGGATAGATTTTGCTTCATTCGGGGTCGTCTATTGTCAGTTTATTGAGAACTGTACATTCATTTGGCATATATATTTATTGGTTAGTTATTGAGATCTTGTTGGTCAGTTCAATTCTAAAAAAAAAAGGTATGACATCACTTTTAATTCCTCCGGTGAATTCCTAATAACCCATTCACGATACCATCTTTATCCGGACGCTTCTGAATTGCAATCGTATCTATACTATATTAAAAAGATCGAATTTGTATAACTAACAATAAAAGTCAAGTGGAATGAGTAGTTTTCTACCAATATTTATTTCCATGCTTTTCCAGAAAGCGACCGGACTTCTTATGCCACTGAGGTTTACACGTTCTATGATTTCTCTACTCACCTTTCTTCATCAAATAGGATTTGAGTTTCCGTTAATGTGTGGACTCAAAAAGACTGATTGTTCTTACAGTTTTGGATTCATAGTTCATCAATGGAATCAGTCATCAATATTCAAATCGAATTTCTATGTTTTCTATTTTCGGTAATGTATCTAATTTTTCCCTCACGGCATATCTGTTTTACCGGCGAATGAACTAACAACTACATGTCACTGCCAAACGGTGCATGTCTTCAAAGCATTGAGCATGCACTTACAAACTCTTCGGTAAAATTGACTGACGCATATTGTGCCGTTCCACTTGTTTTGTTCTTTCTGCAATTAAGTCTGTAAGTACTTTGATAATGATTATACTCGCATCTAAAATGCAGTGTAAAAGGTGTGTTCCATATTTTAGTGTTTTTGAGATAAGTTAGTTACCTTTACTGAATGGCATACACATGCATGATTCACGTCTATGTTGTATACACATGATTGACATATTTCTTTGTATGTTTTTGATAGTGATCCAGCAAAAATTCTGATTTCGTCATCCATAAAGGCCTCATGGGATGAGACTATATAATGTGCATCTGAGCCTTAGCCGCCATTTGGACCTTGCACCCTAGGAAAAGGTGTCAAAATCAGCCGTGCCCACCTGCAATCCATTAAAGACCTCATTTTTTCTTCACTATTTCAACAAGCATTGGGTGTTGCAATGCCCCTTATCGTGGACGGGTACTGACATTATGATTGTGTGTTGCTTATTCACTTCATTTGCAGACGTTGCCCTCTTCAATGAAGTTAACATTTCTTTATAGTTCAAAATCTACATTTTCATATTTGGTTGTAGACTTATTGTAAGTCACGAAGTAAGTTCAATCATTTGAATATTTATTGATCCAGAATTTACGGGATGAACGTGGACATATAAATAATGAAATGACTAAACTTATTAGAGGTGAGACTCATGGTTGATTGATTATGTTGCGTAGAATTAGATGATTGTTAAACTTTGACTAAAGTAATATTCATACTCACTTTTCTTTATTATGATCAAATTTCATTGTTTCGTCTATTATCATATTAATGGATAGCTGATAAACTCGACATTTTGACAAGCATATGCAAGTTCTATTACCATATCATTATTTCCTATTTAATTCTCTCATGACATTACTTTGTATTTTCATGATATTTATAGAAATAGAAAGTACCCTATTTTATACTTCTATAAATACATATCTTGTTCCTAAATAGAAAGTACCCTATTTTATACTTCTATAAATACATATCTTGTTTCTACTCTTTACGTCTTCACTATCTTAACCTAATGGGAGTCACATCGAAAACTATGACATAATATTATAAAGTCTATATGTATGTTTATGACACACATGGGTGGTATACTATTTAAGTATGTTCCACTTTCTTTGCATAAAATGTAATATTACATTACTACGTTATTATTGTGTCTTTTCATTGCTAACATTTGCTCTCTCTCTCCAATAACTTATTTTTTATTTTAATCTCACAAAATAATTATTATGTACTTTATTAAAAGACTCTAATACCATACAAATCTCTCTCTCCTACTATTATATATCAAAATATCTCCAATTTCTTTCAAACCAAACAACTATAACAAATAAAGACAATTTACTACATAATTTACAAGTGATACATGCACATTAGAAAATTATTTTCCATATCCTATATCAATCCGATTATTAGTTTCATATAAAACTTTATCAAACAATTCCATCTTGACTCCACTCTTTTTCTTTCCCTCCAACTATCCTGTTACTCAATCCAAAATTTCACAATAAAAAGTACAAAGAATCATTTGACTAGAAAAAGAATGAAATGCCTCCCTGAGTCTTGCAAAATGTATATACAAGTTTTTTGTCTCTATGTACATTATACTTTTATACCTTACCAAAAATTGAAAATAATTATAGGTAAATAATTTGTATTTATATACTAATTTTTTATTCCCCCTTTCTTTGGTATTTTCACTCATCTTGTATACACTTTTATTAATATAAAATAATGTTCTATTATCATGCCCATTACAAAATCATTACATCAATCTCACCCCTTCCCTTCTCCCTCCTAATGATAAAGTAATTTTTATTTAATGTTATTAGACACTTTGTTCTGAAATCTCTTCTATTTGTATTCTAAACATAGTAATCACAAATAACCCCCTACATTACAAATCTTCTAGAAAACCAATTTTCTCAAATTCCTCTTATTTTCCAATTATCACATTTTAGTATTTACAATACCAGACTAACTATAAATGTTAATATTACATTAAATAACATCTCAACAAAACACTTTAAATCTCTCATGAATGGATGCCCATTCTATAGGATGCATCCTACAGAAACTTGGTAGGTTCCAATAAAATTCTATTATAGTGTATAGGTGGCATTTCTCTCTCCTTAATTTATTAGGGAGTTAGATTTCAAAGAGGAGTGAGAAGGAGATATTGTATTTTGATAGGTTGTCCTATAGAATATGTATAGGATGCGTCCTATACTATTTGGCTACCCACAAGTGCTCATACCAATTATACACTTTCATGTTTCTGTATATAGTTAATAGTGAAGCAACATTCAATGATCCTATCTCCACCTACCACCAATTCTCTCTCAATTATTATCTCCAATCATCTCATATTTTTATTCCAAATAATAATAATAGTGAGATAGCTAAATTTTTATAAGTGATTTTAATACTCCGACTATGTTCTATATATTTTTCTTCGCATGTCTTATTATCTTAATCCAAGTGTAGCCTCTTGTAAGGCTTGATAAAGTTATTAGTTAATGGCCTTGATCCTCTACCTCACTCCAATCATCTCAGTTTCTACTATGAATCCTAAAGTAATAATATATATTTTAATTATAAATATCTCTCTATGTAAGACTTTCCATATCCCAGTCGCATTCTAACAACTATACTAATAAATAAAAACAATTCAACTCATAGTTGACATATTATCCCAAGTGACTCTCAATGTAAAAATACTTGGTAGGTTCCAATTTTGTACCACAATCCTACAAAATTGTCTAATGTAAATTTTCTTCTCATATTTTTAATTCCCCCTTTCTTTGGTATTTTCACTCATCTTGTATACACTTTTATTAATATAAAATAATGTTCCATTATCATGCCAGTTACAAAATCATTACATCAATCTCACCCCTTCCCTTCTCCCTCCTAATAATAAAGTAATTTTTAATTAATGTTATTAGACACTTTGTTCTGAACTCTCTTCTATTTGTATTCTAAACATAGTAATCACAAATAACCCCCTACATTACAAATCTTCTAGAAAACCAATTTTCTCAGATTCCTCTTATTTTTCAATTATCACATTTTAGTATTTACTATACCAGACTAACTATAAGGCTCTGATGGGTTTGTCGTAATTTGTCTGGAAAACTTATGAATTAGAGTTCCTTGAGCAGTTTTTCATGATTGGTTTAAAGTAAGTGTTGGAACTTGAGTTTCGTGACTTCCAGTGACTTACAAACTTACATACAAAATACAGTTCCTGAGTTCCCTCTTAAAAAGAGCAGAAAATGAGTTTCAAAACAACTAAAAATATTTCTTATATAATTATATTCTTCATTCGTTATAAGTGACACATAAAATATTTATGACTAGAAATATTAACAATGTGGATATAGTTCATTGCTAACTTACAACATAATATGACAAAATGTCATGCACTATAATCACACTATATTTTACACTATGACCACCATTATCAATACAGTATACAAAATAAAAAATACAAACATCATTGAAAAAAAACATCACACCATGTGAGAACAATGTGATTTACGTAATATTTTTTTCTTTATGTTTAAACAATATGATGTGAAAAATGATAATCATATACAAATAATATAGTAAAAGTTCCCTACAAAAATAATGTAAAAATTAATATTCTACCCTGTGTTAAACAATGATGAACTAAAATTTATATTTATAAGCACATGAAATGTGAATATCATTACAATACTTTGTATACACAAATTGAGATAAAATTATTATGATGTGATTTTAATCATAATATTTTTATTTAGATTATAAGTGTACAGTAATAAAATATTTTTAAAGGAACAAAAATATGCACCATAACCACTTGTTGTGGTTATTATGATTTAAGAACATTATGATTTTTCACGGATATGATTCCTTTTTTATACCTTTACCATCCTCACTTATTTATATTATATAATAAAAATTAACAATATTTGTAATGATTTTTATATTTACACTTATGACAAACCAATCACATGGAAGTGAATGGAATTTAAATTCCAGAAAATGAGTTCCACAGAACTCATGACTTACACCAAACCAATAAGAGTCTAAATGTTAATATTACATTAAAGAACATCTCAACAAAACTCTTTAAATCTCTCATGAATGGACACCCATTCTATAGGATGCATCCTATAGAAACTTGGTAGGATACAATAAAATTTTGTTCTAGTGTATAGGTGGCATTTCTCTCTCCTTAATTTTTTATGGGGTTAGATTTCGAAGAGGAGTGAGAACGAGATATTGTATTTTGATAGGTTGTCCTATAGAATATGTATAGGACGCGTCCTATACTATTTGGCTACCCGCAAGTGCTCACACCAATTATACACTTTCACATTTCTGTATATAGTTAATAGTGAAGCAACATTCAATGATCCTATCTCCACCTACCACCAATTCTCTCTCAATCATTATCTCCAATCATCTCATATTTTCATTTTAAATAATAATAATAGTGAGATAGCTAAATTTTTATAAGTGATTTTAATACTCCAACTATGTTCTATATATTTTTCTTTACATGTCTTATTATCTTAATCCAAGTGTATCCTCATGTAAGGCTTGATCAAGTTATTAGTCAATGTCCTTGATCCTCTACCTCACTCCAGTCATCTCAGTTTCTACTATGAATCCTAAAGTAATAATATATATTTTAATTAGAAATATCTCTCTATATAAGACTTTCCATATCCCCAATCACATTCTAACAACTATAGTAATAATAAAAAACAATTCAACTCATAGTTGACATATTATCCCAAGTGACTCTCACCGTAAAAATACCACAATATCTCTCTCTCTCTCTGTTCTTTTCCCTCTAATTAAACAATCCTAGAAATAAAATATTTATCTAATATAAATTTTCTTCTCATATTTTTTTTAGTTTACAATAATATCCATTTCAAATTAATGGAGTGTATAATGCTATTCTTAAATATATCTATTTTAAAAATTATCTAATAAACTTGTCATGTAGAATATGTGACGTGCATGTGCATGCGTGCCTTCATTCACTTCCTCACTAATTTTCTCTGCAACTCTTATATTCATAGATATTAAGAAAAAATTGACAAGGAGTTACTCAAGTGGTCAAGCACAGTGTCTAGGGCTGTCAATGGGGAGGGTATGGGGAGGGTAAGGTCTTACCCTTATCCTTACCCTCTTTGGGTAGCGGGTAAGGGTAAGGGTAATTATCCTTCTTAGAAATCCCCTTACCCTCCCCTTACCCTTACCCTCTTCTCCACAGGGTAAACGGGGAGGGTAAAGGGTAAGCGGGTAATTTTGACAAAAAAGAATTTTATACACATTGTGTGTTGATTTTTAATAATTGTATAACTAATTTATTGATAACAACATATAAAACATTATATCCAATTCAAAATCATATGTTTCTCTGTGTAAAGTTAAGTCAATTCACATAATAACAATTTTTTATGCATAAATTATTTTTTTTCCTTTGCATAAGTATGCATAACAAATAAGTATTTCACCAATACCTCATTTTTTGCAAGATATATATGTTTTTCTCTCAACAAGAAAGTATTACAAGCACAACACCAAGTCATTTTCCAATGATAGAATAAAGTATTAGGGTTAAACATTTACATACAAACCCCTTTAGAATATTTATATTTGTGTAACATTTATATCATGTGTGGGTAAAAGGGTAAAAGGGTATGGATAATGTATATACCTTACCCTCCCCTTATAGTATAGCGGGGAAACGGGGAACAGGTAAACGGATAAAGGGTAATAAAAAACTTTACCCTTACCCTTACCCTCCAGGGTATGGGTAAGGGTAAACGGATAATACCCTCCCCCCATTGACAGCCCTAACGGTGTCTCCTAACAAAGGGACTCGGGTTAGAATGTCAGTTTTTTCCTTGATTTACCACCCTCCCGGGCATTCGGCCTCTGCCACGGGCGTGTGGGAGAAGGGGGGGGGGAGAAATCTTTCTCTCTTAATCCCATAGATATTAAGAAAAAAAATTAAATGTTCTTAATTCTTTTTCATGTCTTTTATTTATTCATTATCTGCCTCTTTATCTCCATGCATGGTGCTACCATGCGCCACCCACATTCTATTATGGCACAGACATGACATATATTGTTAGTCATAATTGTCTATATCTATCTTTTTTATCTTCAATAGTCATTACGTATTAATACTAACATATATTTTCTTTCAGCTATCATTTATTTCCTTGTACATTTGTTATGGTATGTTGGTCCACAATGTGCAATTGTGAAAATATGGCATTGTTGTGAAAAAAATTACCTTTCTACATTCCCCACTCAGAGTTTCAACCCCTACAACATGACCGTTTTTTAATAAATTTCATGACTAACACTATCATAAAACATGTTCACTATTTTATATTATAATTTCTAATACAATAATACATATTTACTTTAAGTTTATTTGAAAAACACAAATATATATTCTTATTTATTCAATTTTATAAATATCTACTAATTTTTTTATTTCTAAAATGGGCACGTACGTGCATGTGCACATGTGTGTTTACCAATATATATATATATATATATATATATATATATATATATATATATATATATATATATATATATATATATATATATATATATATATATATAGAGAGAGAGAGAGAGAGAGAGAGAGAGAGAGAGAGAGTCAGACTAGTATATAGTCGAGTGTACTGGAGGCACCGTACACCCCAGTCATTTTTAAAGATGCAATAACTTTTTGAAAAATCTAAACCGTTGATCTTCTTAAATACCTTAAGAATATACTATATACTAAATTTCAGCTCATTTGGACACTTATAGGTCATGCATCTAAAGGAGGCAAAAATCATGCATTTCAAATTAGTGTTATGCGTCGATTTTTTTGTCCTTGTATGAGTGACTTGTACTCATCTAAATGAGCTCAAATTCTGTATGTAGTCGATTATTATTGTAAGCATGAACATCAATGGATTAGATTTTGAAAAAATATGGTCTAAATAGGCAAATACCTTTGGGGTGTACAACGTGATCTGCACACTCGAGTGTATTCTGGCTTGACTATATATATATATATATATATATATATATATATATATATATATATATATATATATATATATATATATATGAAATCAAATTCGGCCTCGTTTTGATGCAGTACTCTTGTGGGAACAATGTAGGTAACCGATATATAGGACGAGTCATTGACTTATTCTATAAGACTTCCAATGAAAATGCATCATCTTCCTCTCACTTCTCTTCAAACTCAATCCCTTAAAATCAATAAGGAGAGAAAATGAGTATTGTAAATATAACACAATTCTATTAGATCCTACCAAGTACATGTAAAACATATTCTATAGAAAATACATCCAACAACGCGTCTCAGCTAAAGACATATTAATTATTTAAAATAGCAATGTGTTTCTCACGTGCACACATTGGCCCACTAAGAGCATTGGTAGGCATTCGTCTGAAAACATGTCATCTTGAAAATTAAGCTCCAAAACATGTCATATTGTTAAGAAAAATAGAAAAAATGTCTTTTCAGTTTTTAAAGTTTTGTACGTGTATTAACTTGGTATTACTACTTTTTGTCTCAATCCATAGCATAACTGCCTTGGTGGCAGTCAATTGGAAGGGATAAATCATGAATCAGTTTGTTCTTTTAATATTGTCACTCTATTTAGCACCAGCAGTGGATGAAGTGACTAATGAATCAGTTTGTTCTTTTAATATTGTCACTCTATTTAGCAGCAGCAGTGGATGAAGTGACTAATGAATCAGTTTGTTGTTTTGATACACTCAATCTGTTTAGCAACAATAAACCACCAATTGTTCACACCGTGTTTGCATTGTATAATCATATTTGTTGGACGTTTACTTTTGATGAGTGTTGCTGACCATGATATATTGTTTTTTTATGTATTTTCTGGTGACTGGTTGCCGTTAGAAGATTCTTCAGAACCCTGATCTAGCCTTAGTACAGCAGCATCCAATCAGAGGAGCGCTCGTTAGAATAGCTGCTTGTTATACTTAATGCTACTACACTCTATTAATATAATATTGTTGTATTATAATTATGAATGGGATGTGAATTTAGTAGAATTATATTGAGTAGAAATTTACACAACTATTGTACCTACTGAAAAGATTGGGTAGAGACCAGCAGTAGTACAATAATGGAAATTAGTTTAACATATACAAGTAGCAGAATGTTGCTTTCAGGTTGGGTCGGCAATATGTCATTCCGATCGGGTTTACTCAGGAGTGGATATACATGAGTTTTTGAAGTTAGTGAATTTTTAAATTTGGGTCGGGTTGAATTAGCCGTGAACGGGTCGGGTCGGGTTCCTAAATAACCTGACCCATTCGCTAGTTACTACCACTGCACTACCGGCCTTCATTCTCCATATAACTCGGCGACGACACCTCAACCGGCAGTTTCTTGTTTGTCACTGTCGCACTTTGGAATGGGGCCGCCCGCTATGCATGTCAAATAATAAGCCTGCACGGGACAATGTGGCAAAGGTCACATGCATGGCCCTGTAACCCTATCCCACTCACGTCGGTTCGAACAAACAGTTGTCAGCTGGATGTGGTAGCTCCAGATCTGCACCAGTTCCCTTGTATCTTCGAGTTCAGTGCTAGTATCTCCGATATTCCTCACTTCTAAACCCCAATAATGCAAGTACTATCTCACCTTTAGCTCCAGGTCCATCAGCCACATCGGAAACAGATTCAGAAACAAAGAACCACCCTGAAGCCAAACGCCAAATTACAAGCTCCCAACTGTTTCCTTCAAACACCCCGTCTCCGACCAATCAACCTGATTCATGTTCTAGTCTTGATTCATGCCCACGCACAGGATCATACCCGACAGACATTCTCTTTGTCCATGGCTATACTGCTTCCCAAACAAGGCCCTGTTTGGTTGTACGCCAAATAAATTCATGACAACCAAATTCATGGAATTAGATCAGGTTTTTATTTGGTTGGGTTGAAGAAATACCAACTCCCTGTTTTGCAACGCTGCAGGGCCTGCTGTTTTAGCTGCAATTCATGCCTTTTGTACCGTGCCGAAAAGGTGCACGGTCAGGTGTAGTTTGGACACTACATTAATGTTTTTGTCATACTTCACAGGCATGCAACAGCTGCGTTCGGGAAAGCGGTTGTAACTGTCACGGATTGTCATCACCGAGAAATAAGTGATTGTAGAGTTTTGCGATTGCCGTAGACAGTTAATAGTGTAAAATAAGAACCATTGACAATTTATGTGTTTGACAAAGCGATTGGTAGCGATTGGCTTGCTGCCCCTGATTGCTCGTTACTTTCTTAGGAATCACTCACTAGTACAAAACAATCAATATGCGACACATCCCTGTGTTGGACTTCGAGCTATCTGGATACATAGTGGTGCCAGATTTGTAACATGTGTCACTTTACAAGTGTCTATAGAATTGGAGTCAATTTCTGTAAATAAACAGACACACCTAATAAAATCATACACCTGCTAGTGTCAGTTAAGGGGAGCACCAACTGCCAACAACCGCTTCTAACTACCACCATAAAATGGCACATTCATGTGTTACTTTCGACTGAAATAGTGCCCCATTCAATCGCAGCTATTCACCAATATCAACTGTATTTCTTTACTATTTCTGCAATAAACGTATGTACAAATGCTAGGCATACAAAGACTGTTTCTGAACTCCCAAATTACTGCAATTTAATTTCAAACCCGCTCTAAGAATTTGAATTTTGCATAATGTTAATAAGTTTTACAAACGATATGGGAACATGATTTACTCTATCCCTTTCCGAAATAAAAAAGAGAATATCTGAACTATACAACATACAAAGCATGTCTTTACAGTGTATCGCCAACTATGGACTGATCCAAATACAACTTTAAATATAAAATATCAATGTGACTAGCTAGATCTCTCTTGTCTCATGAAACAACCAATTTTCCATCCGCTATACTCCCAAGACAACTGCAGTCTAAACCAACTTCAATGGGTACACCTGTCAAATATTTGTGTATTCACCTTTAAAAGATAGAAAAAAATGAGCACTCAAAGAAACAATTTTACATAAACGATTCATACAATACCATATCCATTAAAATTAATCGAGCAAAATTAAAGTCGGCAACATTAGAGAGCAAAAAAATGATGTTCAGGTAATATAGGAGTTGAACAACGCTAGACAAGTTTCAATTACGACCTTGATTAGCCTTACTCAGATCTTATCTTTCTCCTCTCAGTTGCACAAGCTCACGTCGAAAAACAAAGAGGTACCAACCCTTGGAGCTTTCCTGTGACAAAAACTATAGCAAGGCACATAGCAAAAAATTGAGGTAAGAAAACTTATACAATACACATAAGAAAAACAAAAGAAACATGTTTATGCATTAGTCAACACCTCACCTGATGCCGATAAAGCAGATGGAACCACTCACTCACTAGACTTTGTGAAAGGATGATAAAAAGTACAATAGGAGACATTTGGGTGGTACTAGCAGTTATGCATAAATTTCATTCTGATCCTTAGCTAGCAAATGTCATCTGCATTTTATTCTACTACATATTGCAAAGATATGTGGAATTTCCAGTCATCCTGTTTTAATGGACTAGAAATAGCCATTTCAGTTTTGTATTTTAGTTTTGTAAACTGCCGTTTTAGTTTCCGATACTGCCATTTTAGTTCCATTGTCATTTATCTATTGTACTAATCCGAGAAGTTATACATATGTTCTAGACTCCAGTACTTATCACATATATAACCACATGGATTCCAACATTCTGAGCGGACAACCACTGAGTGTTCCCACAAGCCATGAAAAGTAATTTACAACAGATACATTTTGAAAGAAGGAAAAAACATAGCAATATAGCATGATCAAAGTGTCCAAGCAATGATTTAATTTTTTGAACATCAAAAAGGGATAAAACAAATTTTGTTGATGTGTTGGATAAGAAAAATCCATTTTACAAATAGTGGATATCATAAACAACCCTTAATAGAATAGATACAACTAAACTAGTGTAATGTACAAGCTAAAAAGAACGGTTTGATTTTTAATACTTAATGTGAGATTAGAGCATAACAAAGGTAAACAAGTCATAATGTAGCATACATAGTTGAGAAATATTTCTTCTTTTGTTGATTATTGAAGTTTTTTTGGGGGCAAAGTTAGGAGGCTCCTTTATTCCACCCACCCTCCTCTTACAAGCATGAAACTCGGATTTAGTACATTGTCAACTACGAAATGAAATTTGGTAGGACTCCTACCATTACAGAGAGGATAGGGGATGGGAAGACCCACATGGTCGAGGGGAGGGTCAGTGGGCTTCGTGTGTCTCCCCTTAGAGATGTTAGTGCACAAATTGTCAATTTGAACAACTAGCTTTTCGGTGCTCACACGGCCTTTGTCGAACACCTTGGTGTTCCTGGCTTTTCAGACGATCCAACGTGTAGCGGTGAAGCGGGTGATGTCTGCCTCCTTACCTTGTAGATGGTGCATGAGCAACTGTTGGATAGAGGAATTGATCGGAGTGATATTGATGTTGATGTTCAGCTTAACCAGACTTCTCTTGCATGGGGACAATGCCAGAGAGCGTGGATGGTATATTCCTCATAAGCATCACATCTGGGGCAGATGGTGCATTCAGTGAAGGTTCGTTGTTTGCGTCTGCTATTAGTCATGATTGCCTCGTGAGCAACAAGCCAGATAAAGACCATGATCTTGCTGGGTATCTGTAGTTTCCATATGATCGACCAGATTTTGTTGATGGGGTACTGGTTGTCAGCGTGTATGAGCTCGTAGGCAGTGGATGTGGTGTAGGAACCACTCTCATCATGCATCCAGCTCCAATTGTCCTCGCCTTTACTATCAACAAGAACAGGAAGGTTGATAATACGACTCACTCATTGGGATGGAAGGTAGTTGAGTAAGAAATCTTTATCCCAATGGCCATCCAGGTTGCGTAAATATCCTAATCTAAGATCAGATACTTCATTGTAGATGCTTGTGGAGTAGTGAGATTTCAAAACAATATCAAATTTCAAGTATAGCGGTAAGGTTTTGGGTCTTATTTTCAATTCATTTTTGCAAATACCAAAGACAAGGACACTCATGTCATTTGTGTAAGAAGAAATGTGAAACTCTAGAAGAATAATCATCCATATTTGAATGGGTGTACTATGAAAATATAAAATAAATTCTTAATTAGGATCATATATTTCTTTAAAACTTAAGTGGAAAACTTCTCTTTTTACTCCTTACTCACCCATTGACTACAGATGGAATTTTGAAATTATTAAAGGGGAGATGCACCATATTCATATCAAACAAATGCAAGTATGCACATTATATGAATATTATATTTCAAGAATAAATATTTACAATTGGCTGAATAATATATAAATAAACCCTTTATTCAGGACACTAGAGACGGCTAAAATCCCAAGTGCAACCCAACCCACCTATCTTCTACAAGTTGCTCTTCAAAACCATAAGTGTAGGAGCCATCACCACCATCAAACTTCAATATATCCTAAACCCTAGGTCTCAGGTTAATCATATCCATCATATCCTTAAAAATGAAAATCACATAATGTTCTGGTATGAGTACACTATCAACTTTGTCTTTGTTCATCACAAACCCACCTCCTTCCTCAATATTTTCCCAAACCTTTCTTCCTACAAATTAATCCCTTTTTTCATGCGTCTCCACCCTCGCATAGATTCACATATATCCCCTTTCTTCTTTAACTTTCTTGGCACTAGTGTGCAACAACACCATCAATTGTCTAACCTCATGCATCTGATCGACTTCATAGGGGGCCAAGTGGGGCTTGCACCCTTCCCCTTCCTTCCTCAAGTTATTAGAATCAACCCTTTACCCTTCCATAGGTTATTAGCAACCCAACTAGGCTATACCAATGTCGACCAACCATAGAAGGTGTAGCGTCCTCGTATTCCTCACTCTTGGATCCAATGAGGGAGCTGGTTCTTACTGGTTTTGCCTCCTTTTTAGGCGTGGTCAGATTACAAGACAAGGCATTTTATGGCGCCCACAGTCTTTATAGGTTTCCCTATGTCCCTATGACCATTTGATTAACGAGGGAAGAGTAGAAAGTGTTATTGTAGGTGGCATGTAGCCACTATTATTATAGCAACAATAAGTTAGGGCTACTTTCTCCCATATTCCACATCTTCCAACAAATTTTGTTTCATCCTACGCTTCACCAACAACTTAATGAGTCTTCCACTAAATCTCAGAGTTGGAAATTCCACTTTGGGCATACATTATGAATGGCTTGGGTACCTAAAAATCTACAAAGATTTCTTTTGACCAACTCAACGCCCTTCCACAACCCCTAGAAACTTCACTGAATTGCACTATGGTATTAGGGCCATAACCACATAGTTCATTAGTGATGGGCTCCCTGAAAAGGAGGTGTACTTTGGTGATATGGGTAGTCCAGTCATTCCTTTTAAGGTCATTTTATTCAAGACCTCAAATTCTAGGATTTACAATCTCCCCCACTTGGACTCTTGACATAGTCGTCAAGGCTCAACTATATGGCCTCATAATATTTTTCCATTTCAGTGCAGACCTAGCATGGCCAATTTACACCTAGCTCCCGATCACGGCTACAGTGAAAGGGTGGATCTATCACCACAGATAACTCTTTCCAACATGTCTGGACCACACGTCTCAAAGACTAGCATGCCAGGGCCCATGTAGGCCCCACATACTGGAGGGGAAGTGGTTCTAATACTATTTGTAGCGCTCGAGCCCACTGCCCAAGGCTCTAGTAGAGTTTCAGGAATGACAACTAGCCTCACAGACCACCACTAGCCTTAATTGTGTGTTTTATCCTCACTCACACGTAAGTCATAACCACATAGTTCTTTAATGGTGGACTCCCTAAAAAAGAGGTGCACCTCTGTGATATTGGTAGTTCAAATATCACTTTTAAGACCATTTTATTTTCTACCTTAAATCATGGGACATTACAATCTCCCATACTTAGACTCTTGGTGTCCTTGTCAAGGCTTGACTATATGGCCTCAAAATATTTCCTCATTTCAGAGTAAACCCAAATGGCTCATGGACACCCAGCTCCTGATCACGGAATAGCAGCACAAGGGTGGCTACATCACCATGGGAAGCCCTTTCCAACTTGTTTGAACCACAAGGCTCAAGAATAGGATGCCACATGCCCACGTAGGCCCACCAGTTAGAGGGGTTATGGCTCTAATACCATTTGTAATGTCTGGTCCCACTGCCCAAAGCACTAGTAGAGTATTAGGAATGACGACTAGCCCAACATATCACCATTAACCTTAATTGCACACTTTGCTCTCACTCACACGTAAGCTAAGATAAACTTTCTAACGGGTAACCATTCTAGTACTACTCTGGGTTGAGCACGCTTAACTAAAAATTCTTTAATAATGGGCTCCCTGAAAAGGAGGTGTACCTTGGTGATATGGGTAGTCCAATCATTCCTTTTAAGATCATTTTATTTAAGGCCTCAAATTTTAGGATGTTACAAAATGGGAGTGAACTTGTTGGGTTACCTGAAGAGAGTAGAGAGGTGAAGAAGTTGCAAAGGTGCTACTAGTGCTGCAAGTAGTCCTCGATACCTCTAAGTCAAAGCCTACACCACCTAAGTTGAGTTCCCACCTTGGATGCAAATTCTAATAGAACTAGCAAGATGCTCCACCGCTAGTGAAACAATAACTATTGTTTCAAAAAAATTACTCCTAGTAAGTTTTGTTGGCACCGACTCACTTCCCCGATGGATGCCTCACACTGTTTAGGCTCGTGCCTTGATTAATTAGGATGAGGAACAAGCCTCAGAGCATACTGAATCTAGAACCTTGGTTAATTTGTGTTGCCAACAAACTCATTTTTCCTAGGAAGGTATCTAGATGTAGTGAATGTTGACCAAACATTCAAACATAGATTGTGATCCTTACTTCAAATGTTGATGTTGAAAGGAATATAACACATATATGTTCTATAAGACCATGACAAAGAATCAAGGCACATAAAGTCAATGCATATGCTATGCCTAGGTAGCTTCCTAGGAATATGCTTCGACCATATGGATTTCTTAGGTAGAGGCAATCAGTTGAAGCAAGTACTTATCACCTTGAACGATACAAGTCCAAGGGAAAAAATATATAATCCAAGTATATAATACAAGTCCAATATATTCATCGCTCTCTAAGCAAAGAATTGCTTAAACAAAGATCTATCCATTGTTATCCAAGCAGAGGATTTCTAGTATGTTCTCAACCCAAGTGCTACCTTCATAAGAAACCAAGTATTGCCTTTAAAGCTTGGGCAGAAGTGGGAGGGAGGAGTATCTTACATTTTGACAGTGGATTACCGATGTGAGTTGGTGTGATAGTACTTCTTGAAAACAATAGATTAGCGTAAAATGTGATACATTTGGAGTAGGCTTGGAAGAAAAATCAAATTTGATCCAAATGACAACTAGCGGAATTTGTATATTCAAAACCACTATAGACCAAGCCCAAGATCATGTGCTTATTGTGAAGCGGACCTAACAAACTTGTAGATTCGCTATGAACTTATTTGATCCAGTAAACTAGGTTGTTGGGAACACATTAGACTATGTTGTTATTGCTCTGAAACCTTTTGTCTAACACTGTCACCTCAACATTAGCGATGAGAGTCCATGATCATAGCTCTAGCTTAGGCCCAACACACCCATCCTCAGTTTGACACCATTTTTTGTATTGTGGGTTTTTTGGATTTAGATCATGTGTGATTTGTATATTTTTGAGTGGAATCTATTTTCATTCAGGTTGGGTCTGTTTCGAATCCATAGAATCTGACATGTTGCCATTATTACTATGAAGTTCATTTACTTCTTATATTTTTAAGAAAGCCATCTTTTCCTTCTTCATTGTTTTGTTTCATATCTAGTTCAATCTCTTGAGCAAGAACATCGATGAATGCCTAATCTATCGTGGAAATGATCCTAGTGAGATGGAAGTGGGCATGGTGAGACTGTCATTGGGGTGGAAAATACAAGTGAGGTGGTACATAGAGAAGAAAGTAGAAGGCACTAAGGTTGTGGCAAGCAAGAGGATGGGTTGGGATGGTGAATGCAATTATAATGGAAGGATGAGGGCTCAGTGGTTACACGAGAGTAGAGAGGGTGTGTATTTTTATTAGGTACAAGGTTTATCAGGAATGGGTTATCTGGAAGATAGGAGGAAGTGGGCAAGTGATGAAGTAAGGGGAAATAGGGTTTGGACATTGGGTTGCTCTAGTTGGTCCAGGGAATAGGGGGAGGGGTCTGTGATGAGATAGGGGCTAGTGGTGATGAGTTTTGTGGGGTAGGATAAGATGATAGAGGAGTAATTGGAGTTGCTAGGATGATGATCTAGAGAAGGGTGGGTTAATGGTGTGATCAATGATCCAAAATGACGGTGGTTTCTGGATGAAGGTTGTGTTGCATCGATGGTGAGTGATGATAGGGTCGAGACCTAAACATAATAACTTAGGATTAGGATCTGTTACCTCTTAATGGAGAACTACAAATAAAATTGATACTAACTAATTAATATTTTAAAATCAAATATGATTTTATTCATACTTATTGTGGTGTCTTAGCAAGACCAATATACGACTTGTATATAGGTCTGCAAATAGAAACAAGATAAGAAGTCATTCATGTAGGATTAAACACCATGGATTTACAAGAAAGACAAGGTAAATACAATAACATAGTAAAATAATGTGATTTATATTAAATTCCTAACAAGCGGTGTTGTTAATAATGGTATGATGAAGCCTAAGCTCAGAAGTACACAAAGACGGATCATTCATGCATCACTCCTTCTAGTAGTTATTGTTGTAGGATTGGCATAGTAATTACTTTGAGTTAACATGGAACAATCATTAAGCATGAGTGAAAGGCACACCAAGTGTTGAATTAATGAAATTGTCATATAACCCTTTCCACAAAACCATAAAATTATATACAAATGGCTTAGCTTGACAGAATTATTCAACAGGTTGAGTTCAACCCATATTAGGTAGGAAAAATAAGGATAGGTAGGGTATTATGTGGATAAAATGCTATAAGAACATAACCAGATACCAACCATGTTTGTGAGCTTAACAAAGTAGGGCTGCACATTATCCTTTGTACATATAACTCCACCAAAATAATTAGTGGACATATACTTACAGTCAAAGTAAAGATATGAAATATACCTCAAGTTCACAAGAACATGCATAAAATATTTGCATGGAAACAGTCATATTAGAAAGAAAAAAAATATTCTAAAACTATGGAACCAGCCTAGCATGTCTGACTAAGTGTTGTGAAAAAAATGTATGTGAGTATTGCACATATGAAATGTACAAGATAACGTAAAGAACCACATATGCATACAACCAAACATCCTAAAGTATGTATGCTCAAATGTCTCCATAGAACACTAAAGAAATCAATTTCTGCAATTAATTATATTGGTGTGTACTTTGACAGAAATTATAAAAAGGTCATCCACAATATTTGGTCAGTGTTTTTAAAATTAATGTCTAATTTTAGTTCTTTTTCTATCACTTCGATAGTGATAAGCTCATAAATGTCGAGCATATCTAGTGTCTAGTAAAGCAATTTTTTTTTTAATGTTTAGAATTGATCATGGTTACATGCCATCTATTGTTGTTTTGTAGGCATAAATGCCATGTTTGTGGTTTCAATTCACTAGACCTGTTGTTGCAGGACACACATCCCTTTTGGGCATTTAATTAAGCACACCACATGCAAATTGGAGTCGGAGAATCTGAACAGGTGGGTGCAAGGTGTTATCATTCAAGTGTGAATATCATTCAGTAATATACTGCCAGTTGCATACAAGCATGCATCGATAGGCTTCCACACACCACAAGTCAAATGTAAACTAGCAAAACACACTCATTCATACTGCCATTAGCTAACAAAATAAACATATCAAAGAATAACCAAAGTGGTAGATCTTTAATAAAGTAACCAGTAGATAAAAGATAGTAGTACCTAGTGTGATTGGGTGTCATGCTATCCCTTTATAGAAGAAATTATGCTTGTCCTGTTTGTAGAAGCAGAGGACCATGGAAATCCTGTCCTTAAGGAGCTTCTCAGGTACCTACTTCTTCTTCCTGCATGACATGACATCCAATATAGGTTGATGCAATGCTATCTTAAAATCCTATGAGAAATGGTTATCTTGATATTAGGATCAAGCAAATGATTCAGTCATATAATTGATCTGGTGGAAGACTATGAGTCAGAGGAGAAATTTAAGAGCATCTTGAATCATACAAGATAATCGTTGTCTATGGATTTGCAAGGGAGTCTTGATTTACGGAGTGATCTCGCATGATCTGTCATGTGTTGGAAATAGGCTGAACCGCTATCCCCTGAGATAACGGATCTCTTCAACTGTTGCAAGTCTTGAGCAACCAACCGAAGCTAGAAATCTACAACTAGCATGGTGACGAGGGCCTCGCGGAAGGGGATCAGCCCAGGCACAGCACCTCGGGCCAATGCATCCGGCCGACCCGGCGACCCCGCTATGCCCAGAAGATCCTTGTCGAGTTCTTTCGCCGGAGACAACTTGAAGACGCATCAGCGTGTGTGGTTTGCGGCCAATATACAATAGATCCTAGAAGAGGTAGTTGTTGCGAGTCCAACAAAGGGGACCGACTTTTCCAGCAAGGGAGCGCCACCATCCAAAGAGGCCCCCATTTAGCGATCTCTGGCGTGTACCCTTGAAAACCTGAAGTGGCGGATCATCTACAATGGGCACCCCCTTACAGGGATAGGAGGAAGAGCTGGAGATGGTTGGGGCGAGGAGGAGGTGAGGCGCTGCAGGTTGAACAAACTGATTCTCCCCATTCTAGGGCCGGCACCTGCGGATCGAGAAAATGAAAGTCTAAACCGGGTGAAGGAAATGAAAGTCTTCACGCGCAAGGAAATGGAAATCTCAAGTTGCATGGGGAGTGAAAATAAACAGGAAATGGGTATATGGAGCATAGGTATGGAAGTAAATATAATGACACATTGGTGTGCCACGTTCACTTATGTGTCAGTATTTTGAAAAACATGTGTCGATTTATGGGCGGTCGTCTAGTAGTGACTACTACTTTGTCAAATAAAGCATTAAGAGATTGGACTTAGCCAGATTCTGCATAAAGAATGGGATCGATCTTCATGGGAAGCATGGGAGCAATCTCCATGGGTTCTACTATAAACTATTGTTGTCAATTTTGAATTACGTCATTACATGCAAGAGCGACATCTGTAATTTAGGTTAACAGTTTAGGCCAATCCAGATAAGAAAACGTAGAATAAACCAATGTAGGAGAACAAAAATAAATAAGGTCAGGATCAAACCAGGTCGTTCGTTGAGAAATGAACGTGATATACTTAAAGAAATCAACGTCTTGCAACCCTTCTGGATAGGCGTCGTTCTCCTAGTCGACTCGGTCACGAACCTAAAGAAGAGACGTCTCACTCGTGTTGACGACGAGCGATGCAGACAAACCAGTTGTGCTACCAATGCAGCTCAACAACTACATGAACCACCGTCTGACAGGTTGTGTCTCGGAAGGGCAAGATGGACGATCTTACAACGTCTAGGAGAATATCTCCACGTAGCACCACAGAAGTGATGACGGTAGAAAGACTCCAATTTTAGGTTTCACAAACACATACTCAAATGGATGACGGCTGTGTGTTCGAAATATGTGTTTAACCCTAATGACTAGAGGCATACTTATAGCCTTACATGCCCCAGTAATCATATTCCTGTTAAGACGCGACCACTCAGTTGCTCTTGTACACATTGTGGAAAATTCCACAAAAGAGTCGTTTTTCAGTTAGGATTAAAAAATCCTAATAAGAAAGAAATAATTAATTAAATCAATAATTAATTACGTAATTGTATCTTTGTGCAAAAAAAAGACGGAAGACATTCTCCACAATCTACAATCCACAATCCACAAGTCGTAAGCCACGTGTCCAAGCCTGAGCCCGTGCCCGACCCTGCCCGGCCAGGCTAGGTCAAACAAGATGAGACGTGGTGTGGTGCACGCGTGCGTGCGTGTGTTTTGTGGTCACCATACCCACCAAGGAGGTGAGCATACCCTCCTCCTAAGACCCTTGAACACCAATGTCCCATATGATCCTACATATAAGGACCACAAGTTCTAGGAGTGAGCAATGTGGGATAAAACTTCTTTCCCATTTGCACTAGTGACAAAACTATCTCTCTCACATGTATTAGTTGCACTATATTGGGCTTAACCCATGCTAGATACATGGATGTAGAAGCCATATCTCTAACAATCTCCCACAAAGTTCAATGTGTAGTGTGCTCTATCATTCAATCCTCCATATTGTGCTTTCAACAGATACCTTCTGGTTTGAATCTATCTGAGTTATTCAACTGTGACGCCTATAGGAACTAGGTGAACAAAATTCTTGAACTTGAACTTTGGGTGCAAGAGTATAGGTTGGTACACAATAAAGACATGTTAGAAAAGAAAACAATGCATTATTGTATATCCCTGACCTGGGTTATGCCTTAACCCTAGAAGTTTTTCTTAAGTAAGTCATTTAGATTCTTGTCTTTATCTTTTGAAAAGTAATTAAGACTAAAGGAGAGATTATGTTTCAATTTTGGTCCTATTTGAATAACGTTGAAATAATATTTTACCTATTTTGGACTAAATTGCAATTTACCCAATTTAAGGGGTTACCTTATAAATGTTACATGATAAATGTTCATCAACTATTATAGCATCATAAGAATGAGAATGATGCTGAGGTATGGATTGTGGAAGCCTAATTTCCAAGAAGGAGCTTGTTTGAGTAATGCTTGTGTATTGAATGCTAGTTTTGGTGTAATTTGCAGATTATCCAAAATCTAGGGCTGAATATGTAAAATACCACTTCAAGAGTGTCCCTACTATTTCTTGGTATCATTTAGAGAAAATAAAAAGAATGGGGCATCTTGTTTGAACTACTTTTGAGGAGAGATAATATTGATAATAAAATAATCAAGATTTAAGCATAATTGAAACCCGAATTTATTTTGTAGCAAAAATAAATATATTAATTGAAGTTCCCATCAACTAAAAAGGATGTGGTTGAAATCTTATAGTGGTAGGACAACCAAACGCTTTGAGTGGCACCAAAATATTTTAAGTAGGTGAAGAAATCCACTCACATTTGTTAAATAAAAAGTAATGTCCACTAAAAATGGATAATAGTATTATAATGATTAAGGTGCTTAAATGGTTGCTTTTAATTCAAGGATAATTAAGAGGATATTGAAGAAAAATGAATATGGCTTCAAAGACAAGGGAGGCAGGGGCATGTGGTAAGAAAGTGGATGAATTTTCTCCTACTTTCCCACTCCTAGAAAATCAATTATATGTACTCAGTTTTCTCCTTACTTGAAAAGCTATTTTTGCAAACCACTTTCTTCCCTTGTTTTGGCCGATGACTAAGGAGCTTAGGAGAAGGAGGAAAACATTCCCCAAGCTGAAGGTAAGCTCCATGATCATCTTCAACCTTGGATTGATGGTTGAAATCGGATTTCAACATTCATTTTCTTCTCTCTTCAATCTAAAGCTCAACCTTGGCTATCTTTTGCATCCAAAGAGTTAGAAACGAACCTTGGATAGTTGAAGGAGCTTCTTTCACCATTAGAGACGAGAAGCTTGAAGCTTTGAAGCTACTTTGAAGGCGGTTTATACAACTTGAATCCATCAATGTTATTATTGATTTTAATTTCTCATCATATGTTGATCTTTTATTTTCTTCTTGAATAATTGATGAATTCAACATATATATGACAGTAGAATTTAGATGTTTGAAGCTTGATGATGATGACATCATCTTATCATACACCTCAAGAATATAAAAAATAAATGGTTTCGATTTTTTATGACCAAATGGTCTCAAACCATTTAGGGTTAAACAGATTCAAAGTTGATTTGATCATATAGTTTCATCTCTAAATTGACCAAACGGTCTCAAACCGTTTGAGGACCAAATAGTCTCAAACCGTTTGAGGATCAAACAGTCTCAAACCATTTAGGTTTAATCAATCTTCAAATCGTTTGAGGGTCTTGGGTTGAAACAATTTTTAAACCATTAGATATGAAATGGTTTCAAAACCGTTTGATGAGAAAAAGGTTCAAGACTGTTTAAGGATATAAAGACCAAGACCGTTTGAAGGTCTAAACGGTCTCAAACTGTTTGATGGTTTAAGGACCAAACCATTTGATGGTTTAGGACCAAACCGTTTGAAGGTTTAGGGCCAAACAGTTTGAAGGTTCAATTGGTTCAAACCGTTTGAAAATTTAATTGGTCCAAACCGTTTGAAGGTCCAATTGATTCAAACCATGAAAGTACTAATAACCCCATAAGTGGTTGAAGAGTATCTCAAGGTTGATTTCAATGGAAGTACCTCTAAAGTACTTAGGTGATTAGTATAATTAGAGTGATTATCACTTGATGCCTATGAAAGTAATGAATTCAATACACTATGATAAGCATAGCTGTGTGTACTTGAGTAAGAGGTTAAGTCAACCTTATAAGGTATGATGATGATGTGTGTTCCTAAGTACATGGAACAATGATAAGTATGATTTTATATAGGGTGATGTTATGTGAAACCCTAATTGATAAAGATGGGAAACTCTAACCCTAATATAGGGTGATGTTATGTGAAACCCTAATTGATAAAGATGGGAAACTCTAACCCTAATATAGGGTGATGTTATGTGAAACCCCAATATAGGATGATGTTATGTGAAACCCCAATATAGTATGATGTTATGTGAAACCCTAATATAGGGTGATGTTATGTGAAACCATAATATAGGGTGATGTTATGTGAAACCCTAATTGATAAAGATGGGAAACTGTAACCCTAATTGTAAAATCCCTGACCTGGGTTATGCTTAAACCCAGATGTTTTGCTTAATAAAGTGGATTATATGCTTTCTCTTATCTCTTGAAAAGTAATTAAGGCTCAAGAGGGACTTATATTTCAATTTTAGTCCTATTTGAATAATGTTGAAACAATGTTTTGTTAATTTTGGACTAAAGTGCAAATTACCCAAGTTGAGGGGTTGACTTGCAAATTGTACATGATAATATGTTCCTCATGTGTCGAATCATAATGATAATGAAGATGGTGCAGAGGTATGGCTTGTGGTAGCCTGAGTACCAAGAAAAAGCTGATAAAGCAATGTTTGTGCATTAAAACCTAGTTTTGGTGTAATGTGCAATTTACCCAAAACCCAGGGTTCAATATGCAAATTACCACTTCAAAATAGTCCCTAATAATTCTTGGCATCATGTAGAGTAAAGAAAATGAGAGGGGCGTCTCTTTTGTATCTCTTTGGAGGAGAGAGAATCTTGATATTAAAATAATCAAGATTTAAGCATAATTGGAACTTTATTTTAATTCAATGCAAAAATAAATATGTTAATTGAGGAGCCCTTTAACCAAAAGGTGAGGGATGATTTTGAAAAAGGATGGAAGAAAATGTGCCTTGCAAAGGCACGAAAATATCCAAAGGAAGTGGATAACTCACTCACATTATTATAAGAAAAAGAAATATCCACTCACTTATGGATATTATTATAATATGATTTAAGGTGCTTAGTTTGTTTTCCTTTAAATTGTGGATAATTGAGAGCAATAATAGTCAAGTAAGATAGCCTAGTATCTAAGGAAGAGAAGTGGGAAAATGGCAAGGATATGGATAAGTTATCCCCTACTTTCTCTCTCTTGAAATGAATTTAATAAAAATGAATATAAGCTCATTTATCCATAGCTTGAAAGGGGAATTTTGAACCCACTTTCTTTCTTTGCTTGCAAAACGACCAAGGAGGCTAAGGAGAAATAGAAGGACTAAGTTACAACCTGTAGTTAAGCTTCTTGATCACTTTCTACCATGATTTCATGGTGGAAATCGAAAATAAATGATGGATTTCTTCTTTTCTCCATTCAATCTTCAACCCTAGCCAATCTTTTCACTCCAAAGCTTGAGGACGAGCCTTGGGAGGGTTGAAAAAGCTTCTTACATTATTGTTTTCGTGAATCTCCAAGCTTTGAAGCTCAATTGAAGGCGGGTTATATAACTTGAATCCTTATTCATTGTTATTGAACTCAATTTCTCAATCAATTATGTTCAATTTCTCTTCTTGCAATTCCTTTGATTAGTTGATGCAACTACCATGATAATGGAAGTAGTTTTCGATGGAATAAGGCTTGATGATGATGACATCATCTTAGGCACACTTTCCAACAAATTTGAGTTGCAAACGGTTTTGGACCTTTGGTCAAAACAGTTTCACAAAACCGTTTGGAGACCAAACGGTTTGCAAACCGTTTGGTGATTTGAGTCACAAACCGCATGAGAGTGTTGACCATTTGGATGGGTTGACTATTTGAGGTCTGAACACTAGTACATGTTGGATGATGATCCAATGGATCCAATTCGTTGATTAAATGTATGGAAAATCCACCAATTACACCTCTAATCGATTTGTTGGAGGTTCCATAGATTGATCCAATCGATTTCAAGACTTTTTGGGTCAAACGGTCTTGAGACCGTTTGAGCCCAAATGGTCTTGAAACTGTTTGGGATCAAACGGTTTCAAAACCGTTTGGTGATCCAATGGTTGAGATTTTAGGGTTGGAGATCCAAGAGCCAATAATTGTTGAACTTCAATAACTCAATTGATTGAAGGTTTCAATGTAGCAAATCATGTTCAACCAATTGATGGATGTACCTAATGAACCCTTGCGGTTTTGAGACTGATTTGGCCCAAATGGTCTTGATACCATTTGAGTCCAAATGGTCTTGAAACCATTTGGGGTTAAATGGTTTCGAAACGTTTGGGATCAAACGGTTTCAAAACCGTTTGGTGATGAAATTTCAAAACCGAATAAAGGACAATTGTGATTCAATCATTTGGAAATTGAAGGTAATGATTGTTCCAATGATACAATGATTGATAGTAATGACAATCAATGATAGGTACAAAGGTTGAATCCCTAAAGTACCTAATATTAATACCTTTAAAGGGATAAACCCTAATTGCTTATAAAAACAATAACTTAGTACACTATGACAATCATAGTTGTATGTACTTGATTGAAGGGTTGATATAACCTAATCAAGTTGAGAGGATGATAGATAGGAAATCATACATGAATATGATTCATGTGGTGATGAAGGGTATGATCCTCAGCAAAGAGATCATAAAACCCTGATCCTGAGTGTAAACCCTAATTGAGGGTAATGCCATGTGAAACCTTAATTGAGGGTGATGCCATGTAAAACCTTAATTGAGGGTGATGCCATGTGAAACCCTAATTGAGGGTAATGCTATGTGAAACCTTAATTGAGGGTAATTCCATGTGAAACCTTAATTGAGGATGATGCCATGTGAAACCTTAATTGAGGGTTATGCCATGTGAAACCCAAATTGAGGGTAATGCCATGTGAAACCTTAATTGAGGGTAATGCCATGTGAAACCCTAATTGAGGGTGATTCTATGTGAAACCCTATTTGAGGGTGATTCTATGTGAAATCCTAATTGAGGGTGAAGCCATGTGAAATCTTAATTTTAGGTAATTCTATGTGTAACCCTGATATAGAAGAATATTATGTGAAACTCTAATGTAGAGTGATATTATGTGAAATCCATAAATATGGGAGATGCTATGTGAACTTTAAATTATAAACATGGAAAACTCTATTCCTAATAATGGAATTGTGATTAATATATTGACAAGTATAACACCTAAAGAGGTTGATAATGAATGCCCTTATATCAATAGTTCCTAACTCAAAAATGAGTCCATATCATTAGCAAGGGTTGTACTTTTTAAATAAGTGACTTATGACCAATGCAATTCATGATAAATGTGATGAGTTGATGCACAAAGTATTTGGATGGCAAATACCCTAATACAAGCTAAGTGGATGAATTCAAGTATAACAATGGTGATGAGGGAAGTGATATATCAAAGAATGATAGATATCACATTCAACACCTCAATATTGATATATCGTGATGTGTTTTAAATCCAATATATTTTGACGAGTGACACATGAAGTGTGTCGTGTCAGTTATTTCATAAATGTAGGCTATCATGCCTTATGAAAAGGTTAATCCAAATCAATAGCCTATGATGCAATCATATTTTGGTAAAGATGAGAGAGGAACTCATACTTTGTGTTGATAATCCATTTAACGATGAATGATGAGAATAAATAAGTATGATTGAATGCTTCTGTTATCAATGTTGGCTCCTAGCTGTGTGGAGCAATGAATTAAGGTTTGATCATTAATAACATGATCTTAAGAACCTTAATGTTTATTTATAGAAAACCCTAATGGAGGATGATGATATGCAAGAGGAATTCTAACCCTAAAAAGGGAATAATGGTATTACTTTGTGTTGCATGGTGATGATATGAAAGCATTATAACTGTTATCATGAGTACTAATCATGCAAGTATGTTGAGATGATAAGCCTAGCCAGGTATGAGCTATGATGCTCGTTATATTGAAAATGTTTTATAGGCCTTATAAGCCTTCATATGCTTGGTTGCTTAGTGAGAGGAAATCTAAAATTAATGAGCCATGTGTGTCATATGATGTTTTAATTATTGAAATTGGTTATGGGCTATATAAGCCATGATGTACCTTGATTACCTATTTTGAGGTAACAAGAGGTGAATTAAGCTCTATGTGCTATGTGTAATGCTTGTGTAGTAAGGATCATGTTTAACTTGGTCAAATGACTTGAAGGTATTAAGTTACATGTTACGTGGTAACAAGTATTTTATGATGAATTAAGGGTTTGAATATCCATGTTCTATAATCATGATGATGAATTTTCTAAGAAATGGAAAGGTACTTGATGAAATGAGGGATTAAGATCCCAATACCTTGTTAGAAGAGAATGGCAACATGCCATGACTCCACCAAATAATGCCAGACATTAGCTGTGTGTTCTAAGCCTGAAGAGAGTATATATTGTGGCTATAACTCTATAATGAAGATGTCAATTTACTCTGGCAAGTTAACTACAGCCTGACACATGATGTGAAAATATAATCAGCTGTGTAGTGTATTTGCAAATGTTGAAATACGAGAAACATTAGTTGATATTATCCTGATTAGTGTAGCAGATACATGTTATACATGATCTTCATAATACCTTATTGGATAAGTGACATGCTGCTCTATCAGGTTACAACTGCAATGCTTTAGATAAGAATAATGTTCTAATCTGTTAAACAATGAATTAACTATTGTTAAGAAATTATGATTCCTCTATTCAGATTTATCTTATTAATCTACAATAATAATGTTTTTGGTAGAGAGTTATATCTCTCACTGGGGCAATTTACAATTGTCTCACCCCCATGGGAACCACATTTTTTAGGTGGACACGGACGAGGAGGTAGGAATCCTTCAGTAGGTGAAGGACAACAACAGCAGCAGCAGGGACAATAGTGAATTCTCAGGTGGAGACACTGGCTGATATGTCTTGTATAGATGTACATAGAGTCCTATGTGTCATCTCTGTACTCTCAGGTCCTCGGAGTAGTAGTTACTGCTTTTGAGATTTTGGCTTAGTGCCTCATGATTTTATACTGCCTGTATTTAGTTTAACAGAGCAGTTGATGCATGTAATTCTCAGAAAGAGATGATACAGGACATGTACTTGTGAATCAGTATGTAATTAAATCACTCTAGTTCTTTATGAAAGAGTTTTCCTATGTGTGGATCTCTTTGTAAAATGGTTTTAATTTTTAGTTATTTTCAGTAATCCGTTTCTTAGTGATTGCTTCCGCTTAGTTAATAACATTTTATTCGGACGTTGCGTCACAATTTAGTGGTATCAGAGCTCTAGGTTCGCTGAGTCTACAGAGACATAGGACTAAGATGTTGAGTCTGTTCTAAGTGTCTTCCAGTTCATTTGATAGTATCTTCTGCTCATATAGGAGAAGAAGAACTTGAAGATGTCTGGAACACATGAAGAACATGCTGCTGAGAGCAGCATTGCTGCACAAGGAGGAGGTGTAAGGGATCAATCTAGGGAGGAGCCAGTACCTGGATATCCCCAGTTTGACCCAGCTATGATAGAGAATCCATCCTTCCATACCCTGTTTAGTCAGTTTATGGCGACTATGACGCATATGGCGGATAGGATGCCACCACCTGCACCTAGGGCACCAGTCCACAATGAGGGATATGGAGCCGGCAAGACTTTTGAGTGACTTCGTCGGGTTGGATCCATAGATTATGCTGGTACAGCTGATCCAGCAAATGCTGATCTATGGTTGATAGAGCTGGAGAAGGCTTTCAGAATCCTTGATATTCCTGAAGCCGAGAAGGTAAGACATGTAGTATATCTCCTAAAAGGGAGTGCTGGTCACTGGTGGATATTAGAAGAAGACAAGAAGCCATGTGAAGAAATTGGATGGGAGGCATTTCGACGAGAGTACATCAGTAAATACTTCCCTAAGACATATTTATATGAGAAGATCTCCCAATTTGAGAGGATTAGACATATTTAGATGTCACCATATGAACATTAGCGAGTATGAAGCTAAGTTCATGGAGTTGTTGCGGTTTTGTCTGCATATGGTGGTTAATGATGAGGAAAGAATTCGACATTTTAAGAAGGGGTTGAACGCTGAACTGACCACTCCTGTGTCTGCTTTAGATAATACAGAGAGGTTTCCCACTTTTGTGGAGTCGGTAAGGAGGATAGAAAGGTTTGAAATCGAGAAATGATAGACCAGTGGTAAGAAAGTATACACTCAGTTTCAAGGACAAAGATCTGAAAGTTTTAAGAAGCCGAGATTTTCTGCATTGGCAGCACCATCGAGATTCAATACCTAGACGCAATGGACGTCAAGTAGGGGTAGGGACCGTAGTATTTCTCCAAGTAGAGTCTCCGACATAGCATCAACATCGGTGACTGGATCTCACAGACCCTATTTTGTGACTAGGGTCTGTTATCAATGTAGACAATCGGGACATCTAGCAAAGGATTGTCCAGATGGGAATACAATGGCGACTCAACCCCAAGGGTAGAGTCAGCAAGGATCACAAAGGAGGTAGTTGTCTAGAAACAATAGAGGACGTGGACAAGCATCCCGAGTTGGTTCATCAACACCTAACAATCAAGCACAGGGTCAACAACCACCAATTGCAATGATTTATGCAATGAATCAATCTGATGCAATAGTCAACCTGTTGGGTTTTAGGGGAGGCAGAGAAGGCAGCGGAAACAAAATTTTTCCTCCCTAAACCCAAAACAAGGAAATGCGTCAACGTCTATACAATAGGAAAGGATGGTTTGGGAATCATACCTTGTCCCTAGGCTTGCTCGGTGACAATACCTCGTGCCTTGTGTGGTCTTCACCTCTGGTCTTAGACGGTGTATGTGCAGCTCCTGGTCGCACCGGGATTGACGACTCCTGGTCTCACCGGGACTGTCGGGATTGACAGCTATCCTCCGAGTGGCAAAAATCTCTCGCCTCTGAAGTAGTCCACACGGACCACCTGGAACTCCAATCTCCTTGTCTCACAAGCAATTGGAAGGAGTCACACCCTCCTGTCAGTGTAGTAGTCGCCGACACACTCTCCTGCCACCAGTAGATTTCTGCATTTGTCTTTCCCTTGTTGTGCCTCCCTTATCAGGTAGCACTTACTCGGGCTCTCTCAGTTACCAAAACCAGAGAGAACGACAACTTCACAGAGCAACTGGTTGCACTGAGTTGTTGTCTTTGAGAAGCCCCCAATACCCCTATATATAGGAGGGTCATGGGACAGGGTTCTCTATCCCGGGGAAAATGGGACTAAAGCAGGAGTAGAAGGGTTCGAGGTTTTCCAGAAAAAATAACCAACTGCGTGACCTGAACCGATTGTTTCACAACTGAAATGGTCGGTTAGGGACCTGAGTCGGTCGGTTGACACCTCAACCGATCGGTTCACATCTCAACCGATCGGTTCGTGGCCCTGGTCAGTTCCCGATTGACTTTTATTCTTTTGTTTCTAATTGGTATCAAATACCAATCCTTGTTCCAATCAAATTGGGTAAGTGAAACGAAAAGAATTTTCTCACCAATCCTACTTTCCCAACTTGCTCTGTTGGACCAGTGAGTCGATCGTTTCAACATTTGAAGCAATCATTTCACCCTGTGCGTGAGCTGATCGACTCACCATCTAAACCGATCGGTTCACCAAGCTGAGCCAATCGGTTCATCACATGAGTCGATCGGTTGGGAGTGCAGATTGTGCAGAATCAGTCAATTGCAGTTTCAATCAATTCGATACTCCAATCAATGTGTCCAACACCTTGAACATTATGACATGGAGCTATCAATTAATTGAGTGTTTAATTGAACTACTAAACTCCTTTAGTAATCAATCTAAACATTGTTTGTGGACAAAACTCCTCTTCCAGGTTAAATCCTATGTGTGTGACCCTATAGGTCCTTTTCACGTTGGCAGTGAAAGTCCATAACACTCATGAATTCACAAGCAAAGTGAGGTGCCTAGTCACACATTAGTGCTACCCAAGTGAAATAGAAAGTTGGAGAACAACTTTCAATCCTAAAATCTGTGAATGGTGTTATAGTGAATGTATAATTCCTTTGTCACTGACATCCTGAATGAACTTGAGGCATGGAATAGTCATCCTGTCAACGTTCATTCACTTTCTTGATCTCAGAGTAGATTGTAAGAGATATGTATGACATCAATATCATATACTAATTCATACATGCGTGCACGTCTTCCTCAATCCTACTCATTAAGTGGCCATGGATATCAAACTCCCTCAGGAGGGACAAATCCCATATCTATCACTCACCCCTTAAAAGCTCCATGTGTCAAAGACACCCAATCATCACCTTTATAACAACCCATGTTTCAGGACTGCGTTTGATGATGTCAAAGTGTGCTCAACTACATGTGTTGAGTGTAGTGATTTCAGGTCAAAGAATCACACTCACCACCATCACTGTGAGTACTGACTGTGACTACCATGTCATGGTTCCTTGTGTCAAACTCATGGTGGGTCTGTCCGGTACACTTGTTCTCTAACAAGTACATATGTGTTTGGTTTGATATCTCTATATCATGACTAATGAGATTTTGTCATCAACCAACACCACAATCTAGTCTTATGTGTCATTGCTGTCTATCTACCTTCCAAAATGACATCCGACTAGGGACATAATGAGAATGTACAAACTCTTAGCATCCGTATGATCTCATCGTTCAGGTCCTGAACCTGAAGGCATACATCATTGAGTATTGTAATTTTCTAGACATTCTATCTGTTCTATCACTATCTCATATGACTGAACCAAAAAGAATTGGAAGCTTGTCTTTGATGTTTATCAAATCAATCATAATGTATCCCACCAATCATCCCATGATTGGCTCTCAGGGCATACATACCAACAGACTCTCACTTGCACTGCGAGCCAATCACCCTTGAATCATATTCATAGTGATCTTCAAACATGTCCCACATGTTACTGTGCTCTAGTGCGAACATAGTGAGTTATGGCAACACCTTGCAAAAGTTAGTATCAATTGCATGTCTCACATCTCTTCACTGTACGTCACACATATGAGATGGAGTTGACGTAATATGTGATCTAGTATTCCTTTGCTAACCTTTAGCCACATTGCATGATCAAGGATTCCATACTTGTCATCAATGAGCGGAATATATATAAGTTCATCTCATGAACTTCCAGATCCATATAGTATCCACTGTTGTTCTCTAACACATAGATACCTGGCATTTCCTTTTAAATGGTTTTATTGGAACACTTCCAATCATCAACAAACTTTCACTTTTATATATCCTATATATATTTTGCGATTAATTTTCTGTCCTTTTGGAAGTTCGCATCAATGTAACTCTTTACATTGAACTCTTCCTTATCTCCATAGAACTAGTACTTCTAAAGTACTTATCAAGTTCTCATGGTATTCTAGTAACCCTTACTGGAAGTAGACAGACATCCACTCGTCATGTCCCACATACGGGTTATTAGGATGAGCACATCATATTTCCATGTCCTACATACAAGATGATGAATGCATTTTGTTCTTGCCATGTCGATATATGAAAGATAATGGGATGATTACATACATGATAGATCCATATCTATTCTTAGTGTTCCCATTCTTCATAAGAATTGGACACTTGGCCTTGGGATACTAACTCCATGTAACATGTACAAGTTTTCTCCCACTAAATCTGTGCATACTGAACCCTTCAGTACAGATTGCCAATGTATGCTTTCTCTTTTCAGATCAAGAGGTTTTTCGAGAACTATCTCTATAGATCTCTATTCCTATCACATAGGAAACATCTCTATCTTCCTTAAAGATAATTTCCACTTTTGGATTTCCATTCTAGAACATTTCCATTTCACATCAACATGTGGAATGTGAACACGCTCCCACTAAATCACAGATCCCTTCTTTATCTTTGACATATCAGTCAAAGCCTTTGACTATATCATCAAAGTAAAGATCCAATTCTGAGTTGCTTGTACTCAATCAATCACATTGATTAGTCCATTGTAACTTATAGACTTCATTTGCATTAGTGGATTCATAAACCTTATCAGTTGTGTCACGTACACATCCTTGTTTTATTCCTTATAGGAATGTGGTTTTAGTATCCATATGCCAAATGTCTTAGTCATTAACTTGCAATCAACAATTATCATCCTTCTCAAAATGTTATCCATGTGTCTTAACACTTAAGATTCATGTTCACTTATGGATTTCATCCAATGGGTGCTACCATCAAGGTCATACCGTACGGTTCACATGGATGTCATTTAGGATGTAATGGTCATAAACCATAACTCAAAATTCGGTTCCTCATATTGATCTAGATAGTTGACTCATCACATGAACAACTCATCACATAGATAAACGAGGTGTATTCGTCAAGGACATAAGAAATTACAACTCCTTGTGATTCTTAATGTCCTTTATTAGTGTGGGGTATTCTTTTATTAAGAAGAATTCAGTTATTTAATCATTCTCTAACTCCTTAGAGTATGATTCCTTCTTGATTTAGACATCACCATGCCTTAATCATGAGTTCACTATGATGCACTATCATAATCACTCAAAAGGATCTCAAACAGTTGGTCCAAGTATTTCATTCATTGATCTCATCAAGAATTAACACTTTACCAAATTTGCACTTCATCTATGATAACCTTGAACACTTTAAGATATTCATATTGGTATTTCTCCAAACACCATTTGAAGTATTAACATTTGTTCCAATAGGTATGTAAATACATCACATGTATCATACCTAATAGGATAATCATTCTCCCACTACCTTTAGTGAATATTGATTAATGATGTCTAAGACATTCATGTCTCTTACTGGTTCTCTAACCAAAAGAGTCCAGATTTATCCATCACATGGAAACTAGAAATGAATTTATCATGATTGATGCTAATTTGATTGTTTGATTTATCTATAACTTTTAAGTATCATTTTATCTTATGCATATCAAATACCACAAGATAAACAAGGCATTGCCACAAAGATCATATCTTTAGAAATTGAAACATCTCTTTATTGATTGCCATCGTTGTCATACAATATGCAAAATAAAGTGTTTCTATCTATTGGCAAATATGAAATAGCAGTTCATAACTGTATTACATGCCTTTTAGGCTGAAAATAAACTAAAGTACTCCTATCTATGGCGGAAACACTTGCCCCATTTATTGAGTGCTTTACACTTTACATCTTGGTATCATACACCTCAAAAGTGTTACAAGTTTACTTTCATGACACCTTTAAGTAGAGATGTTTGTTGCCTCCTTCTTCTTTTATTCTTCCAGATAGAGAGGACAATTCCTTTTCCAATGTCCTAGCTTTTGACAATGGTGGCAATTGCCTTTCTTGGTCACACCTCTCTTGGCATTGAGAGCTGAAGACGACTTGGGCTCTTGGCTAGCATCAGAACCTTTCTTAGCTTTCACTACTACAGAAATAGCATTCAATGTCACTTTTCTGGGCGTCGGTTATTAAGAAAAACCGACGCCTTATATGTTAGGCATCGGTTTTTTAAGCAAACCGACGTCTATATTCAAAGACCAGCCAGACACGGGTACCGCTTTGTATTCAGCGTCGGTGGTTTATAACAAACTGACGCTGAAATTCGGCCGCGAAATCCAAATTTAGATAAAAAAAAATAGTGTCATTGTCAGCGTCGGTCATGTAGGTATACACCGACGCCTATGTGCGATGAAAATTTGCGCAAAAAGTGTCACTTTCAGCGTCGGTTATCCTTTTATAACCGACGCGGAAGGTTGTTCCCGCCAAACAATTTCATGAAAATATCGTCCAATTGGACATCGGTTGTTGCAAACAACCGACGCTAAAGACGTTTAGGCGTCGGTGGATGCAAACAACCGACGCTATATGGGAACTAATACTCCGCGATCGCCCGACTCTTCCCCTTTCTTCTGTTTCATTGCGAGCAATTACCCTATTTCTCTGCTGCCGGCGATTTCTCTCCGGCGATTTCTTCTCCAGTGCCATTTCTCCGGCTATTTCTTCTCCGGCGCCCCCTTCTCCGGCGCCCCCTTCTCCACCACCACTCCTCCTTCTCTGCGCCCCCTTCTCCGCCGCCCCTACTGCCCGCCCCTGCTGCCTGCCCCTGCTGCTCCAAGCGCCTGAGGCCGCCGCCACGCCTGACTCTTCGGCGCCGCCTGGTGCTTTTCCACGGTCGTCGCGCCGCCACAACCACCGCCAGAGCCACTGGAGCTGCTAGCTGCTCCTCCACCGCCGTCGCTGCTAGCTACTTCTCCAGCCAGAGCCACCGGAGCCTCTGCCTTCTTCCCTCTGACAAGGTTGGTCTTCCCGCTGCTAGCTGCTCTGCTTTTTTATGCATCGATCAAATTGTTGTGATAAAAATGCATGTAATGTATTTGATTAGAGTTAATCTAATCTGGATGTTCATAATAATGGTATGTTAAATATGATGATTAGGGATAAATATAATGTCTAGTACACAAATATTAGATGATATTCAAGAAAACCCTAGTTTGATGAGCATGTTGTTAATCATGTTAATTATGATTCTTCTATATATTCTGATGTCATTATATAATTATGTGATCCCAACATATTAAATTGAATTAGAATGATTTCATGAATTATAGGGTTTTAAAGTTGATAAACATGTACATGCAGAAATAGGGTTATTAAACCAATGGTTATAACATAGTATGATCTTAATCTGATCTGGATGTTCATAATAATGTAGTATGTTAAATATGATGATTAGGGATACATATAATGTCTAGTAAAGATTCCTAGACCTTTTGTTTGAAACTATTGATTTCTTGATTTATTATTTAATAATGCTCTATTGATTAGGATTAACCATGTTGCCTGTACTTTATAGACATTTATTATATATAAGAATGACAACACATGTATTTGTTGGCCTAGAAACCCGTCCAAGATTGGCTCATTAGGAGTAAATCTTGGATAGTCCCCGGTTTGGGACTGTTCTTGAACACCTAATCTCACTTAGGATGTAAGTGTATAATGTGTATTGGGTTTTCGAGAAAATTTCAGTAGCATTTCCCCGTTTGTTCTCTAAGTACATATGTACTTAGAGAACAGCGGGGAAATGCTGCCGAAATTTTCTTGAAAACCCAATACACATTATACACTTACTAGTGAAATTAGGTGTTCAAGGATGGGATAGGTGGTACACATTTATTATATATAAGAATGACATGAAATGTGTTTGTTGGCCTAGAATGTGAACAATCATTGTTTTTTATATTACTTGTACATTGATATAAATTAGAATGAACAATCACTAAATTATATACTGTTTGTATGGAGTCCGGCTTCATTGTAGATATCTATTATTGTGTTTGTTGGCCTAGAAACCCGTCCAAAATTTACTCATTAGGAGTAAATCTTGGATAGTCCCCGGTTTGGGACTGTTCTTGAACACCTAATCTCACTTAGGATGTAAGTGTATAATGTGTATTGGGTTTTCGAGAAAATTTCAGTAGCATTTCCCCGTTTGTTCTCTAAGTACATATGTACTTAGAGAACAGCGGGGAAATGCTGCCGAAATTTTCTTGAAAACCCAATACACATTATACACTTACTAGTGAGATTAGGTGTTCAAGGATGGGATAGGTGGTACACATTTATTATATATAAGAATGACATGAAATGTGTTTGTTGGCCTAGAATGTGAACAATCATTGTTTTTTATATTACTTGTACATTGAAGGATTGCTAATTGATAAAAGATCACAATTTTAGAGACATGTATGTTTATACAAATGCTAAATGTTTTCCTTATTCTAGTTGATACAAATGCTAAATGTTTTCCTTTTTAATGAAATTTTCAGATGGCTCACCATGATGAGAATGATGTCCATGATGAGCATGAAGTCCATGATGAGCATGCTGTCCATGACGAGCATGACGAGGATACCAACGTAAGTTCTAAAAACATATCCCGTATTTCTATAAAATTCATTATCTTCTAGTTATGTCATATATCCTGTATTTCTATATTGGCTTAATTCGGTGTGTTTATTTTTGTCAAATTTTAGGTTGATGATGCACAGCTACCCACTGAAGCAATTGAGCAACTTGATGCGCAGCAACAAAAACTTAACAAGAAAAGGGGTATCACTCTGTTGAAAAAGTTACTTGCGCTGAGTGGCAGTGGATCCAAATTGGTTGTGGAGTTTGATAATGGAGGGAATGCAATTGGAGTGAACCGCAATAATTTTATAAACTATCTTGGGGTTGTCACTCGAAGCCATTGTGGTGTTAAATATGATAATTGGCATAAAGTTCCTCAGGCGAAGAAAGACTTGATATGGAAAGATTTATGCGTGAGTTATTATTATTTGCAATTCTTTTTTGTAGATTACAAATTCTATTATTTGCAATTATATTTTTGGTACTAGTTAATAACATTTCTATTTTACAGAATCTGTTTGCATTGGATGAGATGTTGCATCGTAAAAGTGTGATGCAACGCGCTGGAAAGATGCTTAGGAATTACAGGACAAATCTGAACAGAGAATACATAAGACAGGGTGATAAGAAGAAGAAGTCAGCCCTTGAACAATGGAACTTCTTGGACAAAGAAGATTGGGACAATTTTGTTGCTTCAAGAAAATCTGAAGAATTCAAGGTATTAGGCGTCACTCCCATTTTAATTAATATACATTGTATTCACCTATTCAAGATTAAGATTTAGTGCTACTAACGTAATTATAAATGTGCATACTAACTAGGCCCTCAGTGACGCACAAAAAGCAAGGCGTGCACTGAATGTACATGACCATACTATGGGTCCAAAAGGCTATGCAAGCGTTCGCCAAAGACTACAGGAGGAGTCTGCGGCTACTCAGGAGTCTGCGACTACTCAGGAGTCTGCAGCCACACCCTTCCCTCGCCATGATATCTGGATAGCTGGCAGGAAAAACAAGAAGGGTGAAATAAAGAAGCCTGAAACTGCTGAGGCGGCTGCAAAAATGGTAAAATACAACTCTTAGAGAAATCATTTGAATATTGATTATTTTTGGTGTTAACTTACCAATTTTTGTTTATGGTGATTAGCGGGAGCTGCACGAGCAGAGAAAACAAGGCACGTTCATCCCTCAGGGCACAAGGGATGAATTGACAGTTGCTCTGGGTAACCCAGAGCATCCTGGACGTGTTAGAGGTGCCGGCGCTGGTGTGGGCATCAAAGCATTCTTTGGGCCATCCCAGCGCAAACCCAGAGCGGGACTTTCTCAAGAAGAGGTAACATATATATTCTATTTTTATAATGTTACTGCAAAAGGAAATTCATTAATAAAAAGCTAATATTTGTTTTATCCATGTATAGGAGAATAAGAGAGTCGAGGATATAGTTGCTAAGAAGCTCAACGATGTGGTTACTGAGAAGGTCAAGGAAGAATTGCTGCGGTGGCAGACATCTCAGGCTTCCAATCAGCCTATGCCGACCCACTCTTCTCCTGGTGCACAGACTGCAAGTAATCCTGGAGACCCATCGCCTAACACGTCTGCTGTAAGTATTGTTTATGACATTGTAGCTAGTCTTTTCAAGATGATATGTTTTCAAGATGATATGTATATATGTATAACATTCTTTACGTAAATTTGTAGGCATTGAAGCCATGCCGCTTAAGAATGGAAAACTATGTTGTTGCAGAGGCGCAAGCTTACCAGTCCCTTCCTGGGGCAACGTTTCATGGGAGTCCAATGCCGCAGGGCTACATTCGTGTGAGCCCGATACATGTATTACCCGATTGGAGGGAAGTTGCGTTGCCATATGCCCACCCAGATATTGATACACTTGGTGACGCAGAAAGCGGGGTCATATTGTGGCCCAAAGCAGATGTCTTCTACACGACTGAAATTGTAAGATAAATTTACATTGATTTAGACTGTTAATGTGTATATATGATGTCAACTGATCTAAAATTATATATACAGGTTAAAAAGAAGACACCAGGAGCACCTAGGCCTCCACCTCCAATTCCCGCATTACCAACTTGGGTTCCAACTGACCTACAATACCCGTTAGGTCCTGCTTGTAGGGGAATGGCATGTTGGCTACGGGCACATAATATACTTTGCCCTATAATTGTTTCTTTAGATGCAGATTATGCAGGTCAATCATACGACAGCTCTTTATTTATACAAGATATTATTGAGCTGTTTATGTATGAATGGTTGAATACATCAATGATAGAGACATGGATAAGGTGAGATCTTGTTTATACATCCATATACCTTGTGTAAGATCCGGTGATCTAGTTTCTTATATATTAATGCATACGTCTATATGTTTTGCAGCTACTTAATCGAAGATCATTGCAAACAATTTGCATATGATCATGTGGGATTTTTGATTCCATCATTGATTAGTATGGTAGCTAAAGACCCTGATAGTGTTCAACAATACTGTATAGATGCTTTTACAATTTTTGGTCATCAAATGAAGACGATAATAATAGCTCCATTAAATGTCAAGTAAGTTTGCTTTATTTATAATTTGGACTTAAGAAAATTCCATTATTATTTTGCATTTTGAGTTATTAATTGTTAACTTTTTACCTCTAGTGGTAGACATTGGGAGTTACTAGTTATTGTCCCCGGGACGTTCACTGTTTATTATCTAGATCCCGCAGGAAGTACATTAAACACTAAAATTGGACACGTAATGAGAATGGCATTATTCTGGTGAGAAATATTTCATTTTTTATATCCGTTAACATCTTTTATTACATTACTATTTACTTATGCAACTTAGTGTGTTATATTAACATGTAGGGGTTTAGATGCATTCAAAAATGCTGGAGGAAAGGTCCCAAGGAAAAAGAACCAGCCATTGTCTTGGGAGAACGTAAAAGTAAGTTCCCGACTCCCCGACTCCAATGTATATATTATTGATGTGAATTGTGCTTAGTTGTATTAATTTGTATGTTTCAATTTATAGTGCGCTACACAAGACAATGGCTGGGCATGCGCATACTATGTGATGCGATTTATGCAGATGATTATCAAACATGCCGCATTGGACATCGATACCATACATGAGGTATTATATATAGTCTCATTAGTTAGTATGAAATATATCAATCTTATTTTTATATTATTACTTATATATATACATCATTCTCTTTGCAGGTGTTTAAAACTGACCACACTATAGGCAAACGCTTAAAAAATGTACATGCTCCATATACGAGGGAATCATTAAATGAAGTAAGAGAAGAATGGGCAATAGCTGTACAAACAGTGGCAAATGTAAGATATAATTGGGATGTTGATAGTGATGATGAATGATACTCTGTAAATGAATGTTTCTGAATGTTAAAACATGTATTTGAATGATTCTATATGTGTGAACGTGACAATTGAATTGATGTCTGAATGTATCTACTTGTGTGAATCTTTTTATGTTAATTTTGCAGGTTTGTGGCCTGTTTGTAGGCTGATATCAATGGATGTCGTAAACCTGCAGTTCAGAAAACTGAACTGCAGGTTCTCATCCTGCTGACCAGCCACAGCAGGCCTGCAAACAGATTTATAAAAAAAAAAATAGATATAGGCGTCGGTTATTTACCGATAACCGTCAGCACAGACTTACAGCGTCGGTGTTTTATAAAACACCGACGCCAAAAGTGTTCGCGCTACAGGAAATGGGAGTCATCTAGGACACTTTTCTGCGTCGGTTGTTTAGTATATAACCGACGCAGAAAGCGTCCTAGATGACGCCGTTTTCTGTGGCGGGAACCCTTTTGGCGTCGGTGTTTTGTAAAACACCGACGCCTTTATATTAAATAGGCGTCGGTTTTTTAACCGACGCTGAAGTGTCCACCCTTTTAGCGACGCCCACATAGGCGTCGTTCAGAAACCGACGCCAAAGGGGGTTAAACAACCGACACTAAAAGGCACTTCTGTAGTAGTGTTTTCCCTTGCCCTTGCACTTGGACTTGCCTTTCTTGCTCGTGATCACCATCACAGACTTAGGCTTGTCCTTCTTCATCTGTGTCTCGGCTATCCTCAACATGCACAACAAATCTGAAAGTGGCCTATCAAAGTTGTTCATGTTGTAGTTCATCACAAACTGACTGTAGGATTCTGGCAACGATTGCAGTATCACGTCATTAGCCAACTCTTAGCTCAGTGGAAATCCCAGTCTTGTCAGGTTCTCCACATACCCAATCATCTTGAGTGTGTGAGGACCAACTGGAACTCCTTCTGTCATGACGCACTTGAATAGTGCCCTTGAGACATCGTATCTCTCTTGTCATGCTTGATCTTCATACATGTTCCTGAGATGCTGAATCATCTCAATGACACCCATGTTCTCATGTTGTCTCTGCAACTCGTGGTTCATAGAGCACAACATCAAGCACTTTGCATCAATGGCATCATCAGAATGCTTCTTGTAAGCGTCCCTTTCTGCCTTTGGTGCATTAGGAGCAGGTTTCTCTGGAGTTGGAGTATCCAGGACATAGAGCTTTCTCTCTTGAGTGAGAACAATTCTCAATGTCCTATACCAGTCGTGGAAGTTTGTCCCATTTATCTTGTCCTTTTCAAGGACCAATCTCAAAGAAAAGTAATTGTTGTTTGTTGTCATTTGTACTACAAAAGGAAATATGCAATTTTAGTCCAAAAACTCATTTTTGACTTATTTGATTGATTTGAAAAGTTGATGATATAATTAGGCCTTTAATTAATTATCGCTCCCACTATTTTAGTTCAAATTGATAGCCCTCACCATCAATTCGGAAGATTGCAGCATACAACCTACTAGTGGGCAAGATACTAAAATCATCTAAGTCATGGACTAGCTAAGGCTGTCACCCACAACTTAGATCTCTCAGGTAGGAAACTCTTGCCAATTGCATCATATGCAACTCTTGATAAGATGTCATATGCAACTCCTTGCCATGATCATCTCCATGCCTCAAGGTACTAGATCCCATCTAGATCACCTTGTTAAGTCTGACCCAAAGCAAACACGATTAATATGCACCCTGCTAGGGCAGACCCACATATCCATCCTTCACGCTTCCACGAGATAGACGGTGCACCACGCTAGGGCATGCCCACACTTGGTCGATCAAGTTTTTCACGTGTGTCACATTTGGAAGGCATCTAAAACTTAATATTTTAATGAGGGATTTGGTTTTATATACATATACATATCGAATCACCACAATACATAGTATGTATCATATACATGCTATATCCCATAGAAAACATGCAAAACAATAAAAGTGATGATTATGGCCATCCTAATGTGATTCCTCGAGCTAAGAGGAATCATGGTCATCTAGGTCTACATCACATGCAACCTTTACAAGATGAACTCTGTGCTTTGCCTTTCTGGGTTTGATCAACTCATCACATGAATGATCGGCTCGCCATCAGACTGGTTGACTGGGTGCCACCAGCCGATCGGTTGGCTCCTCCAACCGATCGGTTCGCCCGGTCGTCATGCATCTCATCATGGCTGCCACCCACTCATCTCGCTCCTTGAACCGGTCATCAACCGATCTACTCACTCCTTGAAACGATCATCTCAAACGTCAACCGATCGGTTCACGCCTTGCACCGATCGTCTCAGCTGTCGTCCGGATGTCCTCCGTTCTTTGACATAACAGGAAATAAAATTCTATCCTATTTTACATTTTAAAAAGAGAAACCTTGAGTTACATTCGAGGGGAGCAAAGGTAGGAAAGAAATCTCGAATTATTTCGAGTTACATCAGGAATAGGAGAAGGAAGATCGGTGTGCAGACCGAGATGTAAGCAACCACATACAACCATACACAGATAGGGTTTATTGGCCATAACCACGCTATACATCCACAACAAAACTCGTTTAAGGGCGACGCGTATCGAGTGCATTCATAATACATATCATATATGTAAATTGGGATTTGTGGATTTAGGATTGGACATGCATAAAGCCAATTTTATTCACATCGTATGCAATAAATAAAGGCGACAAACCAAAATCGATCATATCGATAATCCTAAAGTATAGAGTAGTTGACGTGGCTCTGATACCACTGTTGGGTTTTAGGGGAGGTAGAGAAGGCAGCAGAAACAAAAAATTTCCTCCCCAAACCCAAAACAAGGAAACACGTCAACGTCTATACAATAGGAAAGGATGGTTTGGGAATCATACCTTGTCCTGAGGCTTGCTCGACCACAATACCTCGCGCCTTGCACATTCTTCACCTCAGGTCTTGGACAGTGTCTGTGCAGCTCCTGGTCGCACTGGGACTGACGAATCCTGGTCTCACCAGGACTGTCGGGATTGACAGATGTCCTCCGAGTAGCAGAAATCTCCCGCCTCTGAAGTAGTCCACACGGACCACCTGGAACTCCAATCTCCTTGTCTCACAAGGAATTGGAAGGAGTCACACCCTCCTGTCAGTGTACTAGTCACCAACACACTCTCCTGCCACCAGTCGCTTTCTGCAGTTGTCTTTCCCTTACTGTGCCTCCCTTATCTGGTAGCACTTACTCGGGCTCTCTCAGTTACCAAAACCAGAGAGAACAAAAACTTCGCAGAACAACTGGTTGCACTGAGTTGTTGTCTTTGAGAAGCCCCCAATACCCCTATATATAGGAGGGTCATGGGACATGGTTCTCTATCCCGGGCAATATGGGACTAAAGCAGGAGTAGAAGGGTTTGAGATTTTCTACAAAAAATAACCAACTGCGTGACCTAAACCGATCATTTCATAACTAAAACGGTCGGTTGGGGACCTGAGCCGGTCGATTGACACATCAAACGATCGGTTGGGACACCTCAACCGATCGGTTCACATCTCAACCGATTGGTTCGTGGCCCTGGTCAGCTCCCGATTGACTTTTATTCTTTTGTTTCTAATTGGTATCAAATACCAATCCTTGTTCTAATCAAATTGGGAAAGTGAAACAAAAAGAATTTTCTCACTAATCCTACTTTCCCAACTTGCTTGGTTGGACCAATGAGTCGATCATTTCAACATTTGAAGCAATCGTTTCACCCTGTCCATGAGCCGATCGACTCACCATATGAACCGATCAGTTCACCAAGCTGAGCCGATCGGTTCATCACATGAGCTGATCAGTTGGGAGTGCAGATTGTGCATAATCAGTCAATTGCAGTTTCAATCAATCTGATACTCCAATCAATGTGTCCAACACCTTGAACATTATGACATTGAGCTATCAATTAATTGAGTGTTTAATTGAACTACTAAACTCCTTTAGTAATCAATCTAAACATTGTTTGTGGACAAAACTCCTCTTCCAGGTTAAATCCTATGTGTGTGACCCTATAGGTCCTTTTCACGTTGGCAGTGAAAGTCCATAACACTCATGAATTCACAAGCAAAGAGCGGTGCCTAGTCACACATCAATGCTACCCAAGTGAAATAGAAAGTTGGAGAACAACTTTCAATCCTGAAATCCGTGAATGGTGTTATAGTGAATGTATAATTCATTTGTCACTGACATCCCGAATGAACTCGAGGCATGAAAAAGTCATCCTGTCAATGTTCATTCACTTTCTTGATCTCAGAGTAGATTGGAAGAGATATGTATGACATAAATATCACATACTGATTCACACATGCGTGCACGCCTTCCTCAATCCTACTCATCAAGTGGCCATGGATATCAAACTCCCTCAGGAGGGAAAAATCCCATATCTATCACTCACCCCTTAAAAGCCCCATGTGTCAAAGCCACCCAATCTTCACCTTTATAACAACCCATGTTTCAGGACTGCGTTTGATGATGTCAAAGTGTGCTCAACTACATGTGTTGAGTGTAGTGATTTCAAGTCAAAGAATCACACTCACCACCATCACTGTGAGTACTGACTGTGACTACCATGTCATGGTTCCATGTGTCAAACTCACGGTGGGTCTGTTTGGTACACTTGTTCTCTAACAAGTACCTATGTGTTTGGTTTGATATCTCTATATCATGACTAATGAGATTATGTCATCAACCAATACCAAAATCTAGTCTTATGTGTCATTGCTGTCTATCTACCTTCCATAATGACATTCGACTAGGGACATAATGAGAATGTATAAACTCTTAGCATCTGTATGATCTCATCGTTCAGGTCCTGAACCTGAAGGCATATGTCATTGAGTACTGTAATTCTCTAGACATTCTATCTATTCTATCACTATCTCATATGACTGAACCAGAAAGAATTGGAAGCTTGCCTTTGATGTTTATCAAATCAATCTTAATGTATCCCACCAATCATCCCATGATTGGCTCTCAAGGCATACATACCAACACAACCCTCGGGTTGTGACAGGTCATATGAAATAGATTCATTCTAATATTTCATTTCCTAATTCTATGTGTTAAAAATAAGAAAGTTGTTGTTTTTGAACTCTCTCTGACTAGTCCTATAAGGACACAAGAGAGATTAGAACTTACATTTTACTCAGTATTCTTTAAAATGCTTTATAATCTCTCTTATCTGTGTGTTAAAAGATGAGATATAGAAGTGATGCCTGAAGAAAATTCAGGAATTAAAAATCCTGTGAGTATAATGATATGAAAAGTGAGGAACATGATAGTAAATGAAGTGCTTACTACCTAATCTCAATACTCGTATACCCTGGCTAGCTATATGATTATTGGAGATGGGGCAAGTATGAAACTCTTATATTGTCATCTTTCTGATTACTCTGATCAAGTAGTCATTCTGAAACAATCTAGTGCGTATAATGAAATTATAAAGGGAAATGCTAAGTGAACTTTCTCAATTACATAAGAAGTGCTAAGTGAACTTTCCTAATTACATAGGGAAATGCTAAGTGAACTTTCCCAGTTACATAGGAAGTGTTAAGTGAACTTTACTAATTACAAACGGAAATGCTAAGTGAACTTTCCCAATTACATAGGAAGTGCTAAGTGAACTTTCCTAATTACAAACGGAAATTCTAAGTGAACTTTCCCAATTACATAGGAAGTGCTAAGTGAACTTTCATAATTAAAAAGGGAAATGCTAAGTGAACTTTCCCAATTACATAGGAAGTGCTAAGTGAACTTTCCTAATTACAAAGGGAAATGCTAAGTGAACTTTCCCAATTACATAGGAAGTGCTAAGTGAACTTTCCTAATTACAAAGGGAAATGCTAAGTGAACTTTCCCAATTACATAGGAAGTGCTAAGTGAACTTTTCTAATTATAAAGGGAAATTCTAAGTGAACTTTCCCAATTACATAGGAAGTGCTAAGTGAACTTTCCTAATTACAAAGGGAAATGCTAAGTGAACTTTCCCAATTACATAGGAACTGCTAAGTGAACTTTCCTAATTACAAAGGGAAATGCTAAGTGAACTTTCCCAATGACATAGGAAGTGCTAAGTGAACTTTCCTAATTACAAAGGGAAATGCTAAGTGAACTTTGCCAATTACATAGGAAGTGCTAAGTGAACTTTCCTAATTATAAAGGTTAATGCTAAGTGAACTTTCCCAATTACATAGGAAGTGCTAAGTGAACATTCCTAATTAAAAAGGGAAATGCTAAGTGAACTTTCCTAATTATATAGGGAAATGCTAAGTGAACTTTCCCAACTAATGAGGAAGTGCTAAGTGAACTTTCCCAACTAATGAGGAATTGTTAAGAAAACTTTCTCTATCACATAGGAATTGCTAAGTGAACTTTCCCAAACAAATAAAGGATTGCTGAGTGAATTACCTCTGTGTAATATATATGTTTTCTCCTTTGATAAACAACCTTGAGTAATGATAGGGGTATGATCCTTTATGTTTCTTCCTTTCATTAACATGGTAATCAAGTAAGTATTATGATGTTTGATATACATGGATTAGAGATAATCCATTGATGGATACTTAGAAAAGTATTAGATGCTTTGGACTTTGGTTCCAAGATAATGATATATGGAACAAGTAATGTCCTAAAGTAAAATAAATACCGTGCGCATGTATACCCTTGGTTGTAACAATAGAGAAATGAATATGATAAGGATGAGATGTGTTCTCAACACATATGTTGAATTCCAAAGTAAGGATTTTGGTACCTAAGAAATAATAGATGATTTATGTTGGTTACCTATATTGGCCAACTTTGAAATCAATCTAGTTACATAAAATAATGTGGACATCATATGTTAGGGGTTTATGCTCTGCATAAACATAAACATTGATAAGATTGAACTAATGGAACAAACAATTATAATTAGTGGAAAAGTTTATCAAGCTAAAAGAGTTTCCTTAGAAAAACCTTGTGTGGAAGATCTTTGTGTGGACTAAAGGTCTATGGTATCTCCATGACATTAGTATGTTATGTGGAGACTTGATGATATAATAAGTGAATAAAATATATCTCTCTTTTTCCTGGGATTTCGAGGATGAAATCCTTGTTAGGGGTTTATAATTTGTAACATCCCTGACCTGGGTTATGCTTAAACCCAAATGTTTTTCTTAATAAAGTGGATTATATTCTTGCTCTTATCTCTTTAAAAGTAATTAAGGCTCAAGAGGGACTTAAATTTCAATTTTAGTCCTATTTGAATAATGTTGAAACAATGTTTTGTTAATTTTGGACTAAAGTGCAAATTACCCAAGTTGAGGGGTTGACTTGCAAATTGTACATGATAAGATGTTCCTCATGTGTTGAAGAATCATGAGAATGAAGATGATGCATAGGTATGGCTTGTGGTAGCCTGAGTACCAAGAAAGAGCTGATAAAGCAATGTTTGTGCATTAAAACCTAGTTTTGGTGTAATGTGCAATTTACCCAAAACACAGGGTTCAATATGCAAATTACCACTTAAAAATAGTCCCTAATAATTCTTGGCATCATGTAGAGCAAAGAAAATGAGAGGGGTGTATCTTTTGTATCTCTTTGGAGGAGAGAGAATCTTGATATTAAAATAATCAAGATTTAAGCATAATTGGAACTTTATTTCAATTCAATGCAAAAATAAATATCTTAATTGAGGAGTCCTTTAACAAAAAGTGGGGGATGATTTTGCAAAAGTATGGAATACTATGTGCCTTGAAAAGGCACGAAAATATCCAAAGGAAGTGGATAACTCATTCACATTATTATAAGAAAAAGAAATATCCACTCACTTATGGATATTATTATAATATGATTTGAGGTGTTTAGTTTGTTTTCCTTTAAATTGTGGATAATTGAGAGGAATAAGAGGCAAGGAATATATCCTCGTATCTAATAAGGAAGAGAAGAGGGAAAATGGCAAGGATATGGATGAGTTATCCCCTACTTTCTCTCTCTTGAAATGAATTTAATAAAAATGAATATAAGCTCATTTATCCATAGCTTGAAAGGGGAATTTCGAACCCACTTTCATTCTTTGCTTGCAAAACGACCAAGGAGGATAAGGAGCAACAGGAGGACCAAGTTACAATATGTAGGTAAGCTTCTTGATCACTTTCAACCATGATTTCATGGTGGAAATTGAAAATAAATGATGGTTTTCTTCTTTTCTCCATTCAATCTTCAATCCTAGCCAATCTTTTCACTCCAAAGCTTGAGGACGAGCCTTGGGAGAGTTGAAAAAGCTTATTCCACCATTTTTGACGTGAATCTCTAATATTTTAAGCTCAATTGAAGGCAGGTTATATAACTTGAATCCTTATTCATTGTTATTGAACTCAATTTCTCAATCAATTATGTTCAATTTCTCTTCTTGCAATTCCTTTGATTACTTGATGTAACTACCATGATAATGGTAGTAGTTTTCGATGGACTAAGGGTTTATGATAATGGCATCATCTTAGGCACACTTTCCAACAAATTTGAGTTGCAAATGGTTTTGGACCTTTGGTCCAAACGGTCACAAAATCGTTTGGAGACCAAACAATTTGCAAACTGTTTGGTGATTTGAGTCCCAAACTACATGAGAGTGTTGACCGGTTGGATGGGTTGACCATTTGAGGTTTGAACCCTAGTACATTTTGGATGATGATCCAATGGATCCAATTCATTGATTAAATGTATGGACAATCCACCAATTACGACTCTAATCGATTTGTTGGAGGTTCCATAGATTGATCCATTTGATTTCAAGACTTTTTGGGTCAAACGGTCTTGAAAGCATTTTGGATCAAACAGTTTCAAAACCGTTTGGTGATCCAATGGTTGAGATTTTAGGGTTGGAGATCCAAGAGCCAATAATTGTTGAACTTCAATAACTCAATTGATTGAAGGTTTCAATGTAGCAAATCATGTTCAACCAATTGATGGATGTACCTAATGAACCCTTGCGGTTTTGAGACTAATTTGGCCCAAACGGTCTTGAGACCGTTTGAGTCCAAATGGTCTTGAAACTTTTTGCGGTCAAACGGTTTCGAAACCATTTGGGATCAAACAGTTTCATAACCGTTTGGTGATGAAACTTCAAAACCGAATAAAGGTCAACTGTGATTCAATCATTTGGAAATTGAAGGTAATGATTGTTCCAATGATCCAATGATTGATAGTAATGACAATCAATGATAGGTACAAAGGTTGAATCCCTAAATTACCTAATTGATTAATACCTTTAAAGGGATAAACCCTAATTGCTTATAAAAATAATAACTTAGTACACTATGCCAATCATTGTTGTATGTACTTGATTGAAGGGTTGATATAACCTAATCAAGTTGAGAGGATGATAGAGAGGAAATCATACATGAAAATGATTTATGTGGTAATTAAGGGTATGATCCTCAGCAAAGAGATCATAAAACCCTAATCATGAGCGTAAACCCTAATTGAGGGTAATGTCATGTGAAACCCTAATTGAGGGTAATGCCATGTGAAACCCTAATTGGGGGTAATGCCATGTGAAACCTTAATTGAGGGTGATGCTATGTAAAACCTTAATTGAGGGTGATTCCATGTGAAACCCTAATTGAGGGTAATTCCATGTGAAACCTTAATTGAGGGTAATGCCATGTGAAACCTTAATTGAGGGTGATGCCATATGAAACCTTAATTGAGGGTGATGCCATGTGAAACCCTAATTGAGGGTAATTCCATGTGAAACCTTAATTGAGGGTAATGCCATGTAAAACCCTAATTGAGGGTGATGCTATGTGAATCCCTAATTGAGGGTGATGCTATGTGAATCCCTAATTGAGGGTGATGCTATGTGAAACCCTAATTGAGGGTGAAGCCATGTGAAATCCTAATTTCAGGTAATGCTATGTGTAACCCTGATATAGAAGAATATTATGTGAAACTCTAATGTAGAGTGATACTATGTGAAATCCATAAATATGGGAGATTCTATGTGAACTTTAAATTATAAACATGGAAAACTCTATTCCTAATAATGGAATGGTGATTAATATATTGACAAGTATAACACCTAAAGAGGTTGATAATGAATGTCCTTATATCAATAGTTCCTAACTCAAAAATGAGTCCATATTATTAACAAGGGTTGTACTTTCTAAATAAGTGACTTATGACCAATGCAATACATGATAAATGTGATGAGTTGATGCACAAAGTATTAGGATGGAAAATACCCTAATACAAGCTAAGTGAATGAATTCAAGTATGATAAAGGTGACGAGGGAAGTGATATATCAAAGAATGATAGATATCACATTCAACACCTCAATATTGATATATCTTGATGTGTTTTAAATCCAATATATTTGTATGAGTGACACATGAAGTGTGTCATGTCAGTTGTTTCATAAATGTAGGCTATCATGCCTTATGAAAAGGTTAATCCAAATCAATAGCCTATGATGCAATCATATTTTGGTAAAGATGAGAGAGGAACTCATACTTTGTGTTGATAATCCATTTAACAATGAATGATGAGAATAAATAAGTATGATTGAATACTTATGTTATCAATGTTGGCTCCAAGCTATGTGGAGCAATGAATTAAGGTTTGATCATTAATAACATGATCTTAAGAACCTAAATGGTTATTCATAGAAAACCCTAATGGAGGGTGATGATATGCAAGAGAAATTCTGACCCTAAAAAGGGAATAATGGTATTACTTTGTGTTCCATGGTGCTGATATGAAAGCATTATAAAAGTTATCATGAGTATTAATCATGCAGGTATGTTGAGCTGATAAGCCTAGCCAGGTATGAGCTATGATGCTTTGTATATTGAAAATGTTTTATTGGCCCTATAAGCCTTCATATGCTTGGTTGCTTAGTGAGAGGAAATTTAAAATTAATGAGCCTTGTGTTCCATATGATGTTTTAATTATTGAAATTGGTTATGGGCTATATAAGCCATGATGTGCCTTGATTACCTATTTATAGGTAACGAGAGGTGAATTAAGCTCTGTGTGCTATGTGTAATGTTTGTTTAGTAAGGATCATGCTTACCTTGATCAAATGACCTGAAGGTATTAAGTTACATGTTACGTGGTAACAAGTATTTTATGATGAATTAAGGGTTTGAATACCCATGTTCTATAATCATGATGATGAATTTATTAAGAAATGGAAAGGTACTTGATGAGATGAGGGATTAAGATTCTAATACCTTGTTAGAAGAGTATGGCAACAAGCCATGACTCCACAAAACAATGTCAGGCATTAGCTGTGTGTTCTAAGCCTAAAGATAGTATATGTTGTGGCTATAACTCTATAATGAAGATGTCAATTTACTCTGGCAAGTTAACTACAGCCTGACACATGATGTGAAAAATATAATCAACTGTGTTGTGTATTTGCATATGTTGAAATACGAGAAACATTAGTTGATATTATCCTGCTTAGTGTAGCGGATAAATGTTATACATGATCTTCACAATACCTTATTGGATAAGTGACATGCTCCTCTATCAGGTTACAACTGCAATTCTTTATATAAGAATAATGTTCTAATCTGTTAAATATTGAATTAACTACTATTAAGCAATTATGATTCCTCTGTTCAGATTTATCTTATTAATCTGCAATAATAATGTTTTTGGCGGAGAGTTATATCTCTCGCTGGGGCAATTTACAATTATCTCACCCACGTGGGAACCACATTTTTTAGGTCGACGCGGACGAGGAGGCAGGAATCCTTCAGTCAGTGAAGGACAACAACAACAGTAGCAGGGACAACAGTGAATTCTCAGGTGGAGACACTGGTTGATATGTCTTGTATAGATGTACATATAGTCCTATGTGTCGTCTTTGTACTCTCAAGTCCTCAGAGTAGTAGTTAGTGCTTTTGAGATTTTGGCTTAGTGCCTCGTGATTTTACACTGCATGTGTTTAGTTTAACAGAGCAGTTGATGCATGTAATTCTCAGAAAGAAATGATACAGTACATGTACTTGTGAATCAGTATGTAATTAAATTGCTCCAGTTCTTTATGAAAGAGTTTTCCTATGTGTGGATTTTTTTGTAAAATGGTTTTAATTTTTAGTGATTTTCAGTAATTCACTACTTAGTGATCGCTTTTGCTTAGTTAATAATGTTTTATTCGGACGATGCGTCACACTAATATAGGGTGATGTTATGTGAAACCCCAATATAGGATGATGTTATGTGAAACCCTAATATAGGGTGATGTTATGTGAAACCCTAATTGATAAAGATGGGAAACCCTAACCCTAATGAGGGAATAGTGATGTTATCTTTGTATTGCATAATGTTGATATGTAATTGATATGGTTGTTATTAAGTATACTAACCATGCAGGTATCATGAGATGATGAGCATAACCAGGTATGAGCTGTGATGTTAATGGGCCTTGTGAGCCATTATTTTATTTGTTTCCTAGTGAGAGGTGACAAGAAGTTGAATATGCCTGGTGAACTATGTGAGATTCTTGTATAACAAGTATCATGAATACCTTGGTCAGATGTCCTGGAGGTATTAATTACCTGATAATCGATAACCTTATTCAGTGATGATCTAAGGGTTTAAATACCAGATCCAGTAAACATGATGATGATATTGATGAGGGGTGTGAATTCTTAGTGATGAGATAAGGGATTGAGATCCCAATGTTCTATAAATTTTTGAAAAGCACTTGATAGAAGTATTACATGTTTCTTTGAAGCATTTTTCATAATAATTCCTGTTTGAAATCTTGATTGATAATAAAATAATATGGTAATATACTTAAATAATCTAGTGGAATATTATCATGTAGAGCCTTGGCCATAGATCCATCATCGTCAGTAGCTGGTGATGATGAAATGGGTTCTCCTTCTGGTTAATCCGGAGCGTATATTTTTGAATATGTGGGGTTTCTCCTAGCTAAAAATAGGAGGATTAGAGTGCAACTTCGGTTGTAAACTCAAGATATATTTAAGAGTATGGTGAACAGTCTCATGGCTTAGTGTTATGGAGCATGAATGTGTTCATGGCTCAGGGAGCACGGTGAACTGGCCCGTGGCTCAGATTTACTAGTGCCGAGACCTATACCAAGGCAGGCTAGAGAATGGGTATCCTATGGGAGCTAACCCTGTGACTGAAGTCACTTAAGCAAGAGACTGTGGTCCTGCTTGTGGTCTCACACTGACCAGGATGGATGAGATCGAGGAGTCTGGCTCTTCCTTTGATCTTGTATGGCACCAGATTTGGGTTTCGCAACCAAAGGTTGGATTTGAGCGATACGGCTAACTTCCTCAGGGCATAAGAATGATTATAAAATGTAATCAGCCGTGTAGCATATTTTCTTATGTACGAATTACGAAAATCATTGGTTGATGTTACATCACTTATTATATCCTAAATGGATAGATATTATACATGTTCTTCATATTCCTTATTAAAATGAATAGATGATTTACTACTTTATCATTAATAGCTTTAATGTTTTAAAAGATGATATTCCTCTATTCTGCTTAATAATAATTAAATCATGCTTTTCCATAGAGATTCCTATGCTCATTTTATTACTATTTATCTGCAATAATAATATTTATGGAGGATATCTCTCACTGAGACATTGGTCTCACTTCGTTGATCACCAACATTTTTAGGTGGACCCAGACGAGGAGGCAGGAACCATACGCCGGGGGAAGGACAACAGCATCAGCGACAATAGTGATATCTGAGGTGGAGATACTGATTGTTGCATCTTGTAGTTATGAGTCCTATGTGTCGTCTCTGTACTCTCAGGTCCTTGGAGTTGGTAGTTAGTGCTTTTATGATCGATCTGAGATTTTGGCATTGAATGCCTCGAGGTTTTATGTTGCTTATGTAAAGTTTTGGCAGAGCAACTATTGTATGTAATCCTCGAGAAGAGAAGGTACATAGTATGTACTTTGTGGACCAGAATGTATATATAATATTTTGGTTCTTGTTATAAATGTTTCCTAGAAATGGATCTCTTTTCAAATGGTTTTAATTTTTAGTTATTTTTGCTAATTCACAGTTTATGTTTAATTCTGCTTAATTGTAACGATTTGTATATCGGTTTGGTGATTGCGTCATATGTTTTTGGTATCAGAGTTTAAGGTTCACTAAGTCTATAGAGACATAGGATTAAGGTTGTTGAGTCTGTTCTAGTGTCTTTTAGTTTATCTGATAGTGACTTATGCTCTCAGGAGAAGAAGTAAAGCTTGAAGATGGCTGGATCACACGAAGAACATGCTACTGAAAGCAGTGTTGTTGCACCAAGAGGAGGTGCAAGGGGTCAGACTAGAGAGGAACTAGTACTTGAGAATCCCCAGCCTGACCATAGTACACTAGAAAACCCAACTTTCCATGCTCTGTTTGGGCAGTTCATGGCGACTATGACACATATGGTGGATAGGATGCCACCACCTGCACCTAGGGCACCAGCCCACAATGAGGGACATGGAGCTGGCAAGACTTTTGAATAGCTTTGACGGGTAGGAGCCACTGATTATGGTGGTATAGCTGACCCAGCAGACGTGGACTTGTGGCTGAATGATCTGGAAAAGGCCTTCAGAATTCTTAATATCCTAGAAGCTGAGAAGGTTAGACATTGGTGGGGCATAGAAGAAGGCAAAAGGCCAGGTGTTGAAGTCGGATGGGAAGAATTTTGACGTGAATATGTTAGTAGATATTTTCCCAAGACTTACCTAGATGAGAAAATCTCTCAGTTTGAGTGGATAAGGAAAGGACAAATGAACATTAGTGAGTATGAAGCTAAGTTTATGGAGCTTCTATGGTTCTGTCTGCACATGGCTGCTACAGATGAGGAGAGGATTCAGCGTTTTGAGAAGGGTTTGAACGTTGATTTGACCACACCTGTATCTGCTCTAGAGAATAGAGAGAGGTTTTCCATCTTTGTGGAGTCAGTTAGGTAGATAGAAAGGTTCATGACTGAGAAGTGTCAGGCCAACAGTAAGAAAGTATATACACAGTTCCAAGGATAGAGGTCTGAAAGTTTTAAGAAACCAAGGTTTTTTGCACCAACAATATGACCAAGGTTCAATACTCAGATGCAGTGGACATCCAGCAAGGGTAGAGGCCGTAGTTTACCACCAGATGGAGCCCACAGCTCAGCATCAATGTCAGTAGTAGGACCATCTAGGTCGCAGTGGGAGAAAAGAAGCTGTTATAAATGTGGGAAGATGGGACATTTGATGAAAGATTGTCTAGCTAGAGACGTGGGTGTAACCCAACCACCGAGGCAGAGTCAACCAGGCTCTCAGAAGAGACAGTTTAGCAGTGGCACTCGAGGATGTGGAGATGCATCCCAAGCTGGCTCATCTATATCCAACAACAAGGTGAGTGGTCGACAACCGGCAACGAAAAGATTCTATGCTATGAATCAGTCGGAAGTAGTGGTCAACCCACGAGTCATGACAGGTCAGATGGAATTATTTCATTCTGATATGTCTTCGTCCTGCTTTGTATCTATTTTGATTGATCAGGGTGCTACGCATTCCTTTATCACTCGAGAAGTGATTAATGACTGCAATATGACTGTCAGTCACAGAGCAGATAACTTGTTATTAGAAACTCCTTTAGTTGGATCTACAGTGTTGCGGGAGGTATATTCTCCTTGTGTTCTTTCTTTTTTAGAACATAGCATTTAGGTGGATCTTATACCACTTGATATGCATGTGTTCGACATAATCCTTGGGATGGACACCCTAGAAAAGTATAAGGTTGTCTTAGATTGTGGTTCCAAGCAAGCTATGTTCATAGACAATGGTGATGCATGGGTTTTTTAGGGGGACAGAAAGATTCTTCCGACCTATCTAGTGTTAGCAATGATAGCTAAGAAACTGATGTGACAAGGATGTGAAGCATTCTTGGCACATGTGGTAGATACCAGAGCAGAGAGTCCTAGTCTTTTTGAAGTTCCGATTGTTAGGGAATTTGAGGATGTGTTTCCTGAGGAACTTCCAGGTGTTCCTCCACCTCGAGAGATTGATTTCAAGATTAATCTAATCCTGGGTACACAACCAATAGCTCAAACACCTTATAGAATGGCACCTGCTGAGATGGAAGGACTCAAGAAACAGTTACAGGAATTGCTTGAAAAGGGTTTTATTCGACTAAGTACTTCACCTTGGGGTGCTCCGGTTCTTTTCATTAAAAAGAAAGACAGGTCTATGCGATTATGCATCGACTATAGACAGCTAAACAAAGTAACCATAAAGAACAAATATCTTCTTCCAAGGATAGATGACCTGTTTGACCAGTTCTGTGGTGCAACTATATTCTCTAAAATAGATCTCAGGGCAGGATACCATCAGTTATGCATCAAGGAGAGTGACTTATCTAAATCATCTTTCAGAACAAGGTATGGTCACTATGAGTTCATAGTTATGTCGTTTGGACTAACTAATGCACCAGCTGCATTCATGGAACTCATGAACAAAATCTTCCGGCCATTCCTTGATCAATTCATAGTTGTCTTTATATATGACATCCTGATTTACAATAGAGATGCTTGACAACTTGAGAAACACCTTCGTCAGGCCCTGACTTTACTAAAAGAGAACAAGCTATACGCCAAATTTAGCAAGTGTGAATTCTGGTTATTGATGCGAGGATTTTGAGTGACTTTTATAGACTACTTTTACATGTGTTTTATGTGTTTATTAGTAACATTTGTGGTTAGTATCACATGATTCACTTGCTTTAGTCTATAATCTCATTTTGCATCAAATCTACTATATTTCATCTTTTTGGTTATAAATGATCATATGGATGTGTTTTAGCAAGGCTCATTCGAATTTACTTTTAAATTTTAGGAAAAATGAATATTGGCAACTGTCGATACCATCGATAGCTGTCAATAGTATCGACTCGGCCACAGTGAGATAGCCGCAAGGAACAAAGATGAGTTGATACCATCGACACTGAAGTCGATGGTAGTGAGATACCTACAACGAGCAAGCAGTCAACTGGTCGATACTATCGACATAAAGTGGATACTATCGACCTCGCCCAACTTCAGTGTCAGATTGGTGATAAAAGCGACGCCTAAAGGTGTCGATACCATCGACACTGAAGTCGATGGTATCGAGTCTGCATCAGCACAAAACGTGAGGAAAAGGAAGAATTGTCGATATTATGATGGGCCGATACCATCGACCCACATCAATGGTATCGACGCTGTGAGATCAAGTTTTGTTACAGATCGTTGCTAATCAGACGGTGGTGATCTTTTGGCGATCTAAAGTGGTGCATATACCTAATTACGGCGGCCCTAAGTGGGGTATCACATCCTTAGTCATTGCATTAGTCTCAAGGAGGATAGGAGAGAAGAACGGAGCCCAGAGCCACGCCCCGATCATTCTGAGAGTTGTAGAAGGAGTTTTCCACTACCGAAAGGTTGTAGATCGCCCATTCTACGCCGAGGAACGCCCATATCTCCTCCATTCAGGGGTTAAATCACTTCTATCAACGTCTTCCCCATGTTTTCCCTTTCTCTCATCATGTCTTTCATGGATATGAACATGCGGGGCTAATCCCCTTTATCTTTAGGATCAGGAGTAGCCTGGGTGATTGTTGTATGACAGCTTTACTATAGTATTTCATAATTTGTCTCTTAAATACGTCGTATGATTTTGTTTTCTCCATTATATCATTATGATTGATCACCCTAATTATAATCTAATGCCTTTAATTACTTTGAAAGAAGAATTAACGGTTGAAAAAAGATGAAATTCACATTAACTAATAAATCCTTTGAACAAGGCGATGTACTGTTAATGGTGGAAACCCATAGTATGGTCTTCATGCACCTAGTTTAGGGTATAGGTTACTACTACCATGGAACCGGCCTAGATTTAGGTAGTGAATTGTATCACGAAAGTGAGCAATCTTGAATACAGGCCACTACCCAGAATGAGAGGAGAATTAGGATAACTGTGTAGGAATTAATACAATGAGAACATGCGGTGAAACCACAATCCCAAAGACTCCCATTCAAATTGATTAAACCAAACATTTAATCGATTGCTCGGTTTTCTTTTATTTTTATTTTCTTTTTCAATCAACTGTCAAATCATTTTAAATCAGTCTAGCTGATTGCAAGTTGTTAGTAGTAGTCTACCAATAATTATGTTTCCCTAAGTTCGACTTGGGCCTCACAAAGGCCTATATTACTCTGACGCGTGCACTTGTGTTTTACGCACGGTAAATTCGTGTCAAGTTTTTGGCGCCGTTGCCGGGGAAACGGCAGTTGTTGGCACTAAGAGTGCTATAAGAGGCCACTCTAGCCTACCTTTTTCTTTTAATTACATTTTTAATTCTTGCAATTGATTGTCTGTTTTTTAAGAAATATATATTCGTCTAGCACCTTAACTAAATATATCATTTTGCAGTTACCAGTGCATGGTGAGCACGCGTAGCACAGACTACGCACAGTCATTACCAGAGGTTCAATCTTCGAGATCAGATGACGAGGAGCAATACATTCAAAATCAATATGAGAGAGTAAATTCAGATTCTAAACAAGAAGAGATGGCTGAAGAAAAGATGATATGGGAAAAGATCAAGGTGTCTTCTTCCTCCACATCAAAAGGGTCGATCAAGAAGCAGGCAGTTAACATCCCGCCTTATAAAATTGATCCAGCACTAATAAATCTAGTCAAATCTCAAGCATTCCATGGACTAAAGAATGAAGATCCAGTGGCTCACATAAGCACCTTCGTGGAGAATTGTGACATGATCAAGATCGATCGTTTTCTATAGGAGACACTATATTTGAAACTGTTCCCAAGTTCGCTTGCAGGAAATGCAAGGGAGTGGTTTCATAATCTGGATGATGAGATTGTTGAGACTTGAGATCAGATGATCGAGGTTTTCTTCGAGCGTTGCTTCCCACCTAAGAAGACTAATGATTTAATCAAGAAAATCCACAACTTCACTCAGAATGCAGGGGAAACTTATTTGGAGACCTGGGAAAGATTTCAGATAATGATGAGAAGATGCCCTCATCATGGGTTAGACAAGGAAAAATAGGTGAAGATTTTCTACTTCGTGCTTAATGAGCATGACAGAAGCAATTTAGATTCAGCAGGATTAGGATTCTTTCTGAACAATACTGATACAAGGTGTTGGGAGATTCTTAAAAACATGGCAAAGAAACAGTCCTGGGGTACCAGAGATGCACCTGAACAAGGTAGATCTGTAGGGGATGCTAAAGTCATTACAGAACTGAATGATAAGATGGATCTTATTGCAAAGAGACTTCTGGAAAAAGAAAATGAAGAGTCTGATGATGAAGCACATGTGAAATTCATGTGTCAGCAACATGGATATAGGAATAACGACTATTCCTAGAGGAAGGATAAGAAATTTTCCTAGAAAGATCTCAACAATTTCTTATAGGATTTGGAAGCGAAGCCACAACCCACTGTAGAAGAAAAGAGCAATGAGTTGCTCAATCAAGTAATCAAGAAGAATCAAGAACTCATGAGCATGTTTGGTCAACAAATCAAGCAATAAGGAGAGTTCATGAATCAGTTTGGGAAAACTTTACAAAGTCATGGGGCTCAGATGAGGACACTCGAGACATCCTTAGCACATATGGCAGTAGATATTTCAAGCTTGAAGAAACCAACGCAACAAGGTTTTCCTAGAAATATAAATGTTCCAGGAGGAAATCAACAAGACAAAGCAATTCTATTAAGGAGTGGAAAGAAGATTTTAAACTCTAAGGCCGATGAACCAAGCACACCCCAGCCAGAGACCACAGGTGAGGCCATAGAGGAGGTCACAATCACAGATCCAATAGAGGATGATGTAGAGGAAGCCACAATAGAGCCCATTGATGAGGAAGAGACTGAAAAGAGAATGCCATATGTGCCGCCACATCAGAGGGCATAGACTGTTCTAGTTCCCTATCCAAATAGTCTGAAGGCAAAGAAAGTGGATGCCCAGTTCAAAAAGTTCCTAGATAGTTTTAGGAAACTTTCAGTCAACATCCCGCTGTTAGAAGCTATTGAGCAGATACCCTCTTATGGTAAGTTTCTGAAGGATATAATTACCAACAAGAGGAAGATTCCTGATACTGAGGTGGTGGTTCTTAAAGAGCAGGTTAGCGCCTTCATTTTGGGAACATTACTACCAAAATGACAAGATTTGGGATGCTTCAATATTTCATGTTACATTGTTAAGGTGAAATTCGGTGAAGTGTTGTGCGATTCCGGGGCAAGTATAAACTTGATGCCCCTCTCGACATTCAAGAAACTGGGTCTTAAGGAATCTAGACAAAGCAACATGAAGATTCAACTCACAGATAATTCTGTGGTACAACCATATGGTATTTGTGAGGATGTCCTGGTAAAGGTTGATAGATTTGTATTTCCAACTAATTTTGTGGTAATGGAAATGCAAGATGACCAAGGGAATGAGCAACTCCTAGGAAGACCCTTCCAGGCTACTGCTGATATGATATTGGAGATGGGTAGAGGTCGATTGACATTGGGAATAGAAGATGACCGATTTGAAATGGTAATGCCAGCAAGTACAAAACAATCACAGGCAAAGGAGCAATGTCGCATGGTGAAGCATTTTGATCAAAACATTTATATTTGTTCAGGGAAGACATTTCTGGATATGTCTCATGTAATGACCAAGGTAGATAAGGGGACACTGGCAGTAGATATTATAGAACAAACAAAAGTTGTTTCTCTTTGTAAAGTTGTGGGTTATCCAGATGATGAAGAGGAGGAAATTCCTATATATACTGAGGATGATGCAATAGCAAGTTTTACGCTTGACTCATATCCACAATTTCCCCTTGAAGCTTGCTTATTTAATATCATGAATGATTGGATGAGAAACATGTCATTATAAGAATGTATAAAGATGCTTAAAGTGCTCCTGTGCTATTATGTCAAGCATTATGAGGATCTTGGGCCTCTCCCACCACCGCTTCAATCATCATTGATCTGTCCACTAGAATTATAATTGAAGCCACCACCCCCTCACTTCAAGTATGCATTCTTAGCTGATGGTGAAAAACTACTGATGATTATTTTGGCATATCTGAGTATCGGTGAAGAAGATCAATTGATGATCGTGTTGAAGAACCACCGAGGCACATTCGGGTGGTCAGTTGCTGATATTAAGGGGATTTCTCCTATGTTGTGCCAATACAAGATCTGGATCGAGGAAGGAGCCAAGTCTGTGATTCAACGACAACGTCGACTCAACCCGAGCATGATGGAGGTCGTCAAGAAGAAGGTGATCAAGCTCCTTTCTGTGGGCATCATCTACGCTATTTCAAACTCGACGTGGGTAAGCCCTACACAGGTAGTCCCTAAAAAGGGGGGAATCACCGTGACTCATGATCTTATGAATGAACCTATTACTACCCGATTGGTAACCGAGTGGCGTGTTTGCATTGACTATCACTGTTTGAATTCCGCAACTCTAAAGGATCATTTTCCGCTCTCATTTATTGATCAGATTTTAGAGAGGCCGGTTGGCATTTTTGCTTTTTAGACGGTTATTCTAGCTATAATCAGATTTCTATAGACCCTAAGGATCAGGAGAAGTCCACTTTCACTTGTCCTTATGGGACTTTTGCATATCGTCGAATGCCATTTGGGTTATGCAATACACCATCTACTTTTCAGCGTTGTATGTTAGCTATATCTTCTGACATGGTAGAACACTGCTTAGAGGTTTTCATGGATGACTTTTCCATCCACGGTGCATCCTTTGATGAGTGTTTGAAAAATTTAGATAGAGTGCTACAAAGATGTGAAGATACACATCTAGTCTTAAATTGGGAAAAGTGTCATATGACGGTTAGCAAAGAAATAGTGCTTGGACACAAGGTGTCTAGCAAAGGACTGGAGGTAGATCTAATAAAAATCAAGGTTATTACCAAATTACCTCCATCGAACTCGGTGAAGGGAGTGAGGAGTTTCCTTGGGCATGCGGGCCTCTATCGCCGTTTTATCAAAGATTTTTCCAAAATTGCTAAACTATTGTCTGAATTGCTTGAGAAGGACGCAATGTTTGATTTTATTGATAAATGCATGCATTCCTTCAATGTTCTTAAAGAACAATTAATTTCGGCACCGGTTGTTCAAACGCCAGATTGGACCAAACTGTTCGAGCTCATGTGTGATGAATCGGATTTTGATGTTGGGGCTGTTCTTGGGCAGCATTTTCAGAACAAACCTGCAGTAATTTTCTATGCATCAAAGACCTTATTTAATGCACAACTTAACTATACTACCACTGAAAAAGAACTACTTTCTGTGGTTTTTGCATTTGAAAATTTTTGGCAATATTTAGTGGGGTCAAAAGTTGTAGTTTGGACGGACCACGCGGCTATTAAATATTTAATGGAAAAGAAAGATGCCAAGCCTAGATTAATTAGGTGGATCTTGCTCTTATTAGAGTTTGACATTGAAATTAAAGACAAAGAAGGTATTGAGCACGTGGTTGCATACCATTAGTCTCGATTAGAGTGGGTAGATGAGCGAGATATCAATATACCCATTACCGAGATGTTTCCCGATGAGCAAATCCTTGCCATAAACTCCAAAGATCTGTGGTTTTTGCACATTGTAAATTATCTTGCATGAAAGGAAATACCGGACGATTGGAATTTTCAAGAAAAGAAGAGATTTTTTCATTCTTTAAGATATTACTTTTGGGATGACTCCATTTTGTTGAGGCAATGCAGGGATGTCATCTTACGCAGGTGTGTACCAGAGGATGAATATGAGAGTGTATTTACACACTGCGATACATTACCCACTGTCGGCCATCATGCGAGCACAAGGACATCGTCCAAAGTGTTAGAGAGTGGTCTTTATTGGCCTACACTCTTTCAGGATCCCTATGACTATGTGAAAAGATGTGACGCGTGTCAAAGGGCAGGTAATATCTCAAAGCGGCAAGAGATGCCCCTCAATGTGTTTCAAGAAGTTGAGGTATTTGACTTATGAGGCATCGATTTCATGGGATCATTTGTGTCCTCGAATTCTAATTTATATCTTTTGTTGGACGTTGATTATGTGTCGAAGTGGGTAGAGGCAATACCCACAAGAACTAATGACGTTGTGGTAGTGTGCAGGTTCGTGAAAGAACATATCTTTTGCAAGTTTGGTGTGCCCCGTATGATTATAAGTGATGGAGGCACCCACTTCATGAACAAGAAATTTGCTACACTAATGAGTAAATATGGAGTCAAGCACAATGTCGGTACCCCGTTTCACCCGTAGACTCAAGGTCAAGTTGAGGTTTCCAATCACGATATCAAAAAGATATTGGAATGCACAGTGGCATCTTCCAGGAAAAATTGGAGTGCACTCCTACTGGATGCTTTATGGGCATATAGGACCACATTTAAAACACCTATAGGCACTACACCTTTTAGGTTGGCTTATGGGCAGGCTTGCCATTTGTCGGTTGAGTTAGAGCACAAGGCGCACTGGGCACTACGGAAGCTCAATGTGAGTTATGATGATGTAGGGAAAAAGAGACTATTGGAGCTAAATGAGTTAGATGAGCTTAGGATGAATGCCTATGAGAATCAAATGATTTATAAAGAGAGTACAAAGCAAATCCATGACCTCCACACTCAAACGCATGTTTTACTGTTCAACTCGAGACTGAAGCTTCATCCTGGGAAATTGAAATCCAGGTGGAGTGGACCTTTTGTGGTGGAGGAGGTGCACCCACATGGTGATATTATGGTGAGAGATGGAGAGCTCACATTCCTAGTTAATGGTCAAAGGTTGAAGCTTTACTTTATAGAGAACTACACGAGAGTAGTGCATGAGGTTAAACTCATGGCACTTAAGGAAGAATGAAGAGCCTTATTGCATCTAGCCTAAGATAATAAACAAGGTCACTTGTTGGGAGGCAACCCAACCATCGGTAGTTTTAATTTGTAGTTCCTTCATTTTATTTCTCATTTGCAAGTTAGTTTTGTTTAATTTTGTTTTTAGTGTAAAAATGATCCCCTAATTGTTTTGCTCAGTGTGCAGTATTGAATCAATGTTGATACCATCAACCACAATGTCGATGGTAGCGACATGCGTGCAGGGAAGCGGCTATAGAAATTTTTCTGAGTTGATACTATCGACGGCCTCATCAATGGTATTGACATGCTATCAGTGAACAAGAATAGAAGCAGTCGATAGTATCGACAATGAAGTCGATGCTCGTGAGATCCCTGAAGATTTATAGACGAATTCTTCTCAGTGAAGTCGATACCATTGACATCCCAATCGATGGTATCGACCTGAGGTCAGCAAAGAAGTGGTGCCCGGGCCTCGCGAGGGTAATAGAATCATAAAGAGTCGATACCATCGACACCCCGTCGATGGTATTGACGTGACACATCACCGATCCGCAAGAGGAGATCAACGGAGCGTGCCAAAATGAAGTAGTCGATCCGTTGGATGGGTAGATACCATCGACCCATGTCGATAGTATCGACACGTCACCTATCCAGCCCCCCACATCAAGCAATCGACAACCATCAATGGTCACGAAGAGAGGATTGTGCTCCAGGTGTCGATACCATCGACACCCCGTCGATGGTATCGACGGAGCGACAGTAGCGACGAGTTCAGTTATAAAAGGAGGGGTAGTTTCTCATTTTTATTCACACCTTCAGAGTGAATCCTCTCAACTCTTGCGCCAAGCATCCCGAGAAATTGGAGATCTTCATCGAGCATAGAGCAATTGAGTGATCTTCACCAAGCTCTTCATCGACATTGGAGATCATCTTCTCTGAGCAACTCCGATCTTCATCAAGCTCCATTCTTATGTCCTCTTTCTTTCATCATGAGGAGGAACACTGCTGCATCATCTTCAAGCACTGTGCCAATGGAGATTGAGACGTTTATTCCACCCCCTCTAGGCTCCATCCCTCATCCCCGACTTGCACATCCTTCTACGGATGTGAAGAATGTTTATGAGGAGTTGATGAAAAGAACTATCGAGCCGACTCGATATTGCGACAGACAAATGATCTGAGATCTCAGATTTGAGGATAATCTAATGTACATCCTCCATGGTCAGGAAGGGAATATGAGCAGGCTTGACAACGTGGTCACCCATCATGTGGAGGGCCACCCCTTTTTCGGTGAGTGGCTGAATTATAAAGAATTTGTTGGCTAAATGGACATCTAAAAATCCCTTTGTTTTGATTATGACAAACATTTCATTCTTATTAATCTAACGAGCTACTTGAGTGTGCAGGACTAAGATGGATGGCAAAGCAACTAGGGAAAATCCACAAGCTAAATTGTTTATATTTTCATGCAATGTAATCATTGTTGTAAAAACTTGTACAAATATATAATGTACAAGTACTTAGAATTGCATGTAAATCAAGCGTTAGATTTTCCCTAGCCAAACACCATAGTTAGACATGTCATCCCATTTAAATAGGATCATTTATGCACACTCACACATATAATTAGTGCCTAAATTGAAATCTTGAAACAGGATCATTCTCGGTCGACAAACTCCTCGACCGAGACACTCTCGGTCGACAATCTTCTCGACTGAGAAAGATCCAAAGTAGCCGTTAGACACAACAGACAAGTTAGTTGGCAGTTGAAGAAAGACGTTGCAAATCACTTGTTCCAGAGAGCCTGTCGGTCGACAAAAGTTCGACCGAGTAGGTGTCTCGGTCGACCATTTGTCGACCGAGATGGTCTCTGACAGCAACTGCAGAATAAATTAATTAGCCGTTGTTAAAGCAACAACTTAGTACCTAACGGCTAGTTAAGCACTTAGAAACCCCTAGAAGTTGTCTAGAACGTCCTTAAGCATACTTAGGCCATTTCTATAAATAGGACAAGCCATAGGACACTAGAATTCACTTGTTACACTTGAGAATACACTTGAGCATACTTGAGCAATCTATTGCAAGCAATTTGAGCACTGTGATCATTTGTCTACATTCTCCTTAGCTCAATCTCGTGTCCTATAGGCTAGATTCTCCTATCCACAACAATCACAAGTTCACACACTTGGCTAGGAGATCTATATGCTTGATCTAGGCATATCAAGCCTTGGGCTTAAAGGATAAGTTGTAATTTCCTTTTTCTTTCTTGTTCCTTTTTATCTTTTGTACTCTCCTTGCTACTCCTAGGGTTGGAGGCTGCGGATTGGAGAGGGTTGACTTCTCAGGTGGAGAAGGGGACTTCAAGCTACTTCAAGAAGGCTATCGCAAGGGAAGCTACTTCAGAAGGCTGGTGCAACAGGAGTTGGTGCATCTACTTCAAGGGAAGGCTGCTTCAAGGTTGGCGATTACTTCTAGGTGAAGGCTGCTTGAAGGGTTTGGGAAAAGAGATTGTATTTTATGTAAATTCCTTGCGAGGTAATAAAATAAATTTCTTTTCAAATCCCGGTTGGGTAAGCAACCGGGTAGTGGATTGACGGCTATAGTATTTGCTATAGTTGGAACCACTCTAAACCCTGTGTCTCCTTGTCCAATATTTTCATTGTGGTTGTTTGAGTTCAATAATTGTTAAATTATCTATAAAACTCTATTCACCCCCCCTCTAGTAGTTTTCAATTGGTATCAGAGAGGGCTTCAAGGAACCCTAACCAGGTCTTGAAGAATGGAGGGAAATGGTGAAAAGCGCTTGGACAAAACCACTACATGCTGCAATTGGTGTTTAGGAACAAGCCACAAAACAAAAGGATGCCCATGGGGATCAAAGGAAGAAGATAAGCACAAAGAATGCCTTATTACTACAACTAGTGAAGAAGAAGAAGAAGAGGTAAGTCTTTTTGATTTATCTAAAGAAGAACTAGTTGCTATTATTGAAGAAACACATAATAAATATGTTGAGTGCAAAAAGAAATTAAAGAAATCAAATAAGGAAAATGATGATCTAAATGTTAAACTTCTTGCTCTTGCATCTGAAAATGAGGATCTCAAAGAGGGAAATAAATTTGCTGATCTTAAGTTAAAATCTATGGAAGCCGATTGCAAGCTCCTTTCTATTGAAAATTCAAACTTACAGACTCAAGTAAACGATCTTCAAAAACAACCATTATTGTGCACTCATATAGATTATGACACTATTGTTAAAGAAAGAAATTTATTGTCATCCAATCTAGACCAAGCAAAAATAGACATTAAGAAAAGAATGGATGAGATTGCCAGCTACAACAACAAATTCGTAGTTTGAATAAACATGGCATTCTTGATCAAATTCTAGATAATCCCTATCAACAAATTGGGAGAAGGGGACTAGGTTACAAGCCTAAAGGAAAATCTCATCAACAACCTAGTCAGAGAAAGTCACAAACCCAATCTATATATGTACCTAAAAGGACATCCTCACCCAATGACAACATAGGACACAACCATAGAAAAAGATATGAAATTGACTCAATATGTTGTCATTACTGTTTACGCCTTGGTCACTATTCATTTTCATGTCCTTACAAGAGAAGAGATGTCGAATTAGTTTGGGTTCCTAAACCTCCAAACTAAACAAATAAGATTAAGTTGAGATATGACCAAAAGACATTAGTTGCATAATTCTATGTCTATCTCAACTTAACATAATGAGATTACAAATAAATGTAAGCATCTAAATAGTTAACCCACATAATAACTTCGAAACAAATAAACAGTTCCAGGAATCTTGTCAGTCGAGCAACTGTCGACCGAGACCTCATCGGTCGAAAAAAATTGTCGACCGAGCATATCACTGTTTTCAGTTTACTATGAAAATTGCTGCATTTATTTTTCTAGTAAAATTGCTATCTTTTTATGATTGATGACTGGATATACTTTTGGAAATCATCTTTACAAAATTAATAATAGTTTATTCTCTGGAAGATTTAAGCTTACACTGAAATTATGCTTAGGCAAGCAAAATGAGTTATTGGTAGTATTATGCTTCAATTTGATATTTATTGCAGATATTATACTCATACACTAAATTTGAAAAATCTGCAAAATTTGCCTCTTGGTCACAATCAAATTTGACCAAGGGGCGCTATGGTCGGAGTCAAATTTGACCTAAAATAAGTTTGACATAATAACTATTTTGGATGGAGACATTTTATGTAGTCTAAGATTAAACGATTCTCTTTTTATTTAGGGCTTAACATCCATTGATAGATGAGAAATCAATAAACATTCATCATAAGCTTAAAGGAATCTCATATCATTTCAAGGCTTAACATCCTTTGCAAATGATTGAGAAACAAATTGTGGCTAAATTAGAAAAATATGATATTAAATCCATGTTCCTAATAGGATATCTAATTAAGGGGGAGTTTTTATTCTTAACGGTTATCTTTTTGAAATGACAAAGGGGGAGAGATAAATAAAACTATAACTTAGTATTTATGTAAAACTCAATCAATGAGTTTCATAAATATACTCTTGGCTTTACATTGAAAGTTGCTATATTCCCAAATGAAATGGATTTCATATTCCATAATTCATTGGGAATAATAAGCACACATTTTATAAACAAGAGGAAAAGCTACATAAGGCAATCTAAAGGTATGAAATTATATGTTTTATATTTCCTTATTTATATTTTGGAAATGTTTGTCATCTTTAAAAAGGGGGAGATTGTTGGCTAAATGGACATCTAAAAATCCCTTTGTTTTGATTATGACAAACATTTCATTCTTATTAATCTAACGAGCTACTTGAGTGTGCATGACTAAGATGGATGGCAAAGCAACTAGGGAAAATCCACAAGCTAAATTGTTTATATTTTCATGCAATGTAATCATTGTTGTAAAAACTTGTACAAATATATAATGTACAAGTACTTAGAATTGCATGTAAATCAAGCGTTAGATTTTCCCTAGCCAAACACCATAGTTAGACATGTCATCCCATTTAAATAGGATCATTTATGCACACTCACACATATAATTAGTGCCTAAATTGAAATCTTGAAACAGGATCATTCTCGGTCGACAAACTCCTCGACCAAGACACTCTCGGTCGACAATCTTCTCGACCGAGAAAGATCCAAAGTAGCCGTTAGACACAACAGACAAGTTAGTTGGCAGTTGAAGAAAGACGTTGCAAATCACTTGTTCCAGAGAGCCTGTCGGTCGACAAAAGTTCGACCGAGTAGGTGTCTCGGTCGACCATTTGTCGACCGAGATGGTCTCTGACAGCAACTGCAGAATAAATTAATTAGCCGTTGTTAAAGCAACAACTTAGTACCTAACGGCTAGTTAAGCACTTAGAAACCCCTAGAAGTTGTCTAGAACGTCCTTAAGCATACTTAGGCCATTTCTATAAATAGGACAAGCCATAGGACACTATAATTCACTTGTTACACTTGAGAATACACTTGAGCATACTTGAGCAATCTATTGCAAGCAATTTGAGCATTGTGATCATTTGTCTACATTCTCCTTAGCTCAATCTTGTGTCCTATAGGCTAGATTATCCTATCCACAGCAATCACAAGTTCACACACTTGGCTAGGATATCTATATGCTTGATCTAGGCATATCAAGCCTTGGGCTTAAAGGATAAGTTGTAATTTCCTTTTTCTTTCTTGTTCCTTTTTATCTTTTGTACTCTCCTTGCTACTCCTAGGGTTGGAGGCTGCGGATTGGAGAGGGTTGACTTCTCAGGTGGAGAAGGGGACTTCAAGCTACTTCAAGAAGGCTATCGCAAGGGAAGCTACTTCAGAAGGCTGGTGCAACGGGAGTTGGTGCATCTACTTCAAGGGAAGGCTGCTTCAAGGTTGGCGATTACTTCTAGGTGAAGGCTGCTTGAAGGGTTTGGGAAAAGAGATTGTATTTTATGTAAATTCCTTGCGAGGTAATAAAATAAATTTCTTTTCAAATCCTGGTTGGGTAAGAAACCGGGTAGTGGATTGACGGCTATAGTATTTGCTATAGTTGGAACCACTCTAAACCCTGTGTCTCCTTGTCCAATATTTTCATTGTGGTTGTTTGAGTTCAATAATTGTTAAATTATCTATAAAACTCTATTCACCCCCCCCCCCTCTAGTAGTTTTCAGAATTGGTGGTGGAATTCATGGTGTCGCTTGATATCTGTGTTGTCCCAAACAACCTCAATGAATCCGACAGGGAATGGGTCAAAGGTCGTGTGTCTTTCCAGCTTTTCAACAGGAATTATAATCTTACTCTACAACAATTCAACTCCATCTACAACTGGTGGCACTCCCCCGAACAGCACCGGTGGCCAGACAACCGAGCTAATTACGACAGCATGTTCACAAAGCTAGTGACAGCCCCTCAAGGCAAAACGATTAGCTATCACAATGTCGCAGTGGCTGATTTTGAGCATCCCTTTGTGCGGGTCTTACACCGCATGTTGTGTATTACCTTTTTCGCTCGGGGAGAGCTTTCACTGAGTAAATTCCAAGAGACTGACCTCTTCTTTCTGTATAATCTGCTGACACGAGGCAAGCTTAATTGGGGCACGTTCTTCCTAATGTGCATAATGGCGGTGAAGAAAAGTACTCGGCGGGCCCCAATTCATTTTGGGGGACTCATCACTCCTTTATCCCTTTACCTTGGGCTAGACCTTTCTTCAATGCCTCCCCTTCTAAGTAAAAGCTCTGTCAATCTTCATCATTTGCATCGGTCTAACTTGTTGACATTTTGTGATGGTGTGGTATATGCACATTGCCACGTAAACAAAGAATATCAAGAGTGTGCCCTTCCAGATCCCGTCTTCAACATCCAAGGCGTCCAGCATTTCAAATGGCCTATAATTGCCATTGACGACTCTGACAGTGGAGAAGACGAGGACGACAACGACAATGACAATGATGATGGTGATGAGCAGGAGGAGGAAGAGGAGACTGTTACTCCTCTTTGTTTACGAGTGGCACCTAGGAAGCGGCCACACTTCTACCCGGGTGCGTCATCATCCTCGCAGCCTCAGCCACCACAACCCTCTCAACAAGGAGAGGATGTTTATTCTATGCAGGGCATGTACACCATGCTGCAGAGCATTCAGGAGACGCAACAATAGCACACTACATCATTTGCTGATATCCATGATACTATGAATCAGTTGTAGTTAATCAACAAGCTATTTTCGAGAATGAACGTCAACTATTCGACAATCAACAGCTGGTCTACGACCGGTTGGGGAGGATTGAACAGTAGCATCATCCATTCTATGATCACTACTGGCGCCAAAACTATTTCGGGGGATATCCTCATCCTCCGCCCATCCCCCCATATGATCGAAACTTCCAGGGGCAATATCCATCATGGGATCCCAACGCCCCACAATACCCACCACCTGAGCAATAAATGGTATCCATGTTCCACCTGTTGAGTTTGTTTTAGACTATGAGGCCATAGTTGAATTCAAGCATGGGGGGGAGATGGAACAATTTCTATCTTTTATTTTCCTTTGTTTTTATCATTTATTGACTTTTCTTTTATTTTAGCAATTTTCTTAGCTTTTAGGATCCACATGCTATCTAGTGTATTTGTGGATGTCTAATGTAATTTGTCATTTCTATGTTTTCACATGGGAGTTATGGGTAAATTTGAAAAAATTTCATGTAATTGCAAGCTTGCGTTGTTTGAACTTGAGCACTTAACTTATGAAAATAATTGGGTCTGTCAACTTTAAAACATAAGACCACAACTGTACATGCCTATGATTCAAGGGAAGTGGACAGAATTGGATGTTGAGCCTAAACTGACCAAATGGTAATGGGACTTTAATCTAAAATACGAGAGAGAAACTTGTGATCTATCCACCTCATCTCATTTACACTCTACCATAAGAATTGGGAGCACTTTGTAGTTTGTCATCTCTTGATTGCATATCATGTAGATAGGATTGCATTGTAGTTAGTTTTTACATCTGTTGCATATATGAAAAAAAATGTTGCATTATAGTCATGCATGCACAAATTTTAGAATGCATGTCAATGTCATTTTAGTTGCATTTTGCATAATTTTAATCATTTTTTTTACATGATATGCCTTGCTTCTTGATCGAGAATAAGGAACTTGTTTCATACTTTCTAAAAATTAAAATACAATGAAAAAACACTAGTTATGGGAATAAGCCCAAGACGAAGATGTGCAAATTTCATCTTAGTTAATGAAGAAAAATAAGGGTTGAAAAGAGAAAAAAAAAAGAAGAAAAAAATAATAAGTAAGTGAAGATCAGAAGGAGGAAGGAACTTGTTCACATGCATAATAAGAAGAACAAGCACATGTGTAGTTTTGTAGATATTCTATCTCTCATTGGGATGGAATGATAGTTCATGCATCATTCCACCTAAAATGTAAGCATTAGGTCATTTCCATATGCATGGGCATCATATAGGTCATTTTTTTACTGTTTCATGTCAAACTGTATTGTGCTACTTTTTCTTACATAAATCGCCTATCCCATCCACCCATTTCTCAAAATGGTAGGCCACCCATGATTATCTCCTCACTTTTGTATTTAAGGAGATCTGCTTCCATGTAGATGGTAGTTAGGTTATGAGCTACATAGATAGGAGATCACAAGATGCACCAATCCTGAGCCGGAAGATTTTATTATATTAACTGTCTTATTTGATAGTGTTCACTAATCTTGGAGTGGATATCTATTATGGATGATCATTGTCACCTGTAAGGTAGTTACCATTATGTGGCTAGTGAGGGCTGGTATGTGAATGTCCGGTTGGAATCATACGGTAATGTCTGTTGTGATAGTATGATCTTTAGTTGACCCTAACAATTTTATTCTATAATTTTGTTGCTCGAGGGCGAGCAATGTTTAAGCTTAGGGGAGTTTGATGCAAGGATTTTGAGTCGCTTTTATAGACTAGTTTTACATGCATTTTATGTGTTTATTAGTCACATTTGTGGTTAGTATCACATGATTCACTCGTTTTAGTCTATAATCTCATTTTGCATCAAGTCTACTATATTTCATCTTTTTGGTTATAAATGATCATATGGATGTGTTTTAGCAAGGCTGATTCGAATTTATTTTGAAATTTCAAGAAAAATGAATATAGGCAACTGTTGATACCATCGACAGCTGTCGATAGTATTGACTCGTCCATAGTGAGACAGCCGCAAGGAACAAAGATGAGTCGATACCATCGACACTGAAGTCGATGGTAGAGAGATACCTACAATGAGCAAGCAGTCAACTGATCGATACTATCGACATAAAGTCAATACTATCGACCTTGCCCAGCTTCAGCGTCAGATTGGTGATAAAAGCGACGCCTAAAGGTGTCGATACCATCGACTTCAGTGTCGATATTATGAAGGGTCGATACCATCGACACTGAAGTCGATGGTATTGAGTCTGCATCAACACGAAACATAAAGGAAAGGAAGAATCATCGATATTATTATGGGTCGATACCATCGACCCGTGTCGATGGTATCAACGCTATCAGATCAGGTTTTGTTACAGATCGTTGCTAATCGGATGGTGGTGATCTTTTGGCAATCTAAAGTGGTGCATATACCTAATTATGGCGGCCCTAAGTGGGGTATCACGTCATTAGTCATTGCACAAGTCTCAAGGAGGAGAGGAGAGAAGAGCGTAGCCCAGAGCCATGCTCCGATCGTTCCGAGAGCTGCAGAAGGAGTTTTCTACTACCGAAAGGTTGTAGATCGCTCATTCTATGCTGAGGAATGCCCAGATCACCTCCGTTCAGGGGTTACATCACTTATATCTATGTTTTCCCCATGTTTTCCCTTACTCTCATCATGCCTTTCATGGAGATGAACATGCGAGGCTAATCCCCTTTATCTTTAGGACTGGGAGTAGCCCGGGTGATTATTGTATGATAGTTTTACTATAGTATTTTATAATTTGTCTCTTAAATCCATGGTATGATTTTGTTTTCTCCGTTATATCATTATGATTGATCACCCTAATGATAATCTAATGCCTTTAATTACTTTGAAAGAAGAATTAATGGTTGAAAAGAGATGAAATTCACATTAACTAATAAATCCTTTGAACAAAGCGATGTACAGTTAATGGTTGAAACCCATAGTATGGTCTTCATGCACCTAGTTTAGGGTATAGGTTACTACTACTGTGGAACCGACCTAGATTTAGGTAGTGAATTGTATCACGAAAGTGAGCAATCCTGAATACATGCCACTACCCAGAATGAGAGGCGAATTAGGATAACTGTGTAGGAATTAATACAATGAGAACCTGTGGTGAAACCGCAATTTTAAAGATTCCCATTCAAACTGATTAAACCAAACATTTAATCGATTTCTCGGTTTTCTTTTATTTTTCTTTTCTTTTTCAATCAACTCTCAAATCATTTTAAATCGGTCTAGCTGATTGCAAGTAGTTAGTAGTAGTCTACCAATAATTACATTTCCCTAAGTTCAACTTGGGCCTCATAAAGGCCTATATTACTCTGACGCGTGCACTTGCATTTTATGCACGATAAATTTGTGTCAGTTATCAGAAGTGTCTTTCCTAGGACACATAATCTCTGCCTCAGGTATCCGTGTTGATCCTAAAAAGGTAGAATCTGTCTTGGAGTGGGAACAGCCAAAGACACCAATGGAGATACGTAGTTTTCTAGGACTGGCAGGATACTATAGGAAGTTCATTAAGAACTTCAGTTCTGTAACATTACCCTAACCAAGTTGACCAGGAAGGAGGTTCCTTTTGTCTAGAATGATAAGCTTCATCGTTCTTTCCAGTCATTGAAAGAAAGGTTGACCAGTGCACCTGTGTTAGTGTTACCTGATTAGGGAAAGGGGTATATTGTTTTCTGTGATGCTTCTAAGAACGGTCTAGGATGTGTGTTGATGCAGGATAAACAAGTGATTTCTTTTACTTCTCAACAACTTAAGAAACATGAGGAAAATTATCTAACGCATGATCTAGAATTGGTTGCAGTGGTTCATGCGTTGAAGATCTGAAGGCATTATCTCTATGGAGAGACATTCCAGATTTTCGCAGACCATAAGAACTTAAAATACATCTTTTCACAACATGAGTTGAACATGAGACAACGCCGCTGGATGGAGTTAATCAAGGACTACGATTGTACAATTAATTATCATCCAGGAAAGGCTAATGTAGTGGCCGATGCACTAAGTAGAAAATCATCATTTCCAACCATGGACAAGGCACAGTTGAACTCTTTAGTGTGATTTAAATGAGACATGCTTGTCCCTTTGAGGCAAAACAATGTACAACTTAAAGTATCCTTGTTAGCTGGACTGTTAGCTGGGATGCACATAAAACCTACTCTGAAACAACAGATCAAAGAGGCACAATAGGCCGATACTATGATTTAGCAAATCATGTCTGAGTATGGTAGTGAGAAACGGGATGGTTTTCATGAGTCAGATGATGAGGTAGTCTATCACCATAGTAGGATGGTAGTACCTGATCCCAATGACTTAAGGAAGTTAGTATTGGAGGAAGCTCATTCCTCTATGTATGCAATGCATCTAGGGAGCACCAAAATGTATCATAACGTGAAAGATATGTATTGGTGGCCTGGTTTGAAGAAATATGTAGCTGAGTTTGTTCTGCGGTGTCTAGTATGTCAACAGGTTAAAGCTGAACATCAGAAGCCCACAAGAACAATGCAACCCTTACCTATACCACAGTGGAAATGGGATCACATGACCATGGACTTTGTGGTTGGTTTACCCAGAACAACAAAAAGTCAGGATTCCATTTGGGTGATAGTTGATAGGTTGAATAAGTCAGCACATTTTCTTCCTATCAAAACAACCTATACTGCTGAGAAACTTGCACATATCTATATAGATGAGATAGTGCGTTTACATGGGGTTCCAACTACAATTGTTTCTGATAGAGGTTCCCAGTTCACGAGTCATTTTTGGGAATGACTACATAAAGCTTTGGGCACGCATTTAAGGTTTAGTACTGCCTTTCACCCACAGACAGATGGATAATCTGAGAGAACTATACAAACTTTGGAGGATTTTCTTAGGGCATGTGTCCTTCAGTTTGTAGGAAGTTGGGATATACACTTGAGCTTAATAGAATTCACTTACAACAATAGTTATCAGCACAATATTGATATGGCACCATATGAAGCATTATATGGTATACGTTGTAGATCTCCATTGTGCTGGTATGAAATAGGATAATACCAACTTTTGGGTCCTGAGTTAGTGTAACAGACAACTGAGAAGATTAAAGTAGTACAACAACAGTTGAAGGTTGCACAGGATAGACAGAAGTCATACGCTGATAAACGGTGAAGACCTTTAGAATTCCAAGTTGGAGACAGAGTATATCTCAAGGTCTCACCTTGGAAAGGTGTTCTTTTATTTGGGAAAAAGGGTAAGTTAGCTCCTAGATTTATGGGGACTTATCCAATCACTGAACAGATTGGAAAGGTAGCCAATAAGTTGGAGTTTCCACCTGAACTACACAGATTGCATCTAGTATTCCATATATCCATGCTGAGAAAGTGTCACCCTGGTATGGAGTTAGTATTACAACCTGTGGAGGTAGAGTTAAATGAAGATAAATCCTATGTAGAAGGACCAATGATGATTCTTGATAAGAGAATCAAAAATTTGAAAAATAAAGATATAATTCTTGTGAAAATTCTCTGGCATCATCGTGGCATTGAAGAGGCTATGTGGGAGTTGGAGGAAGAGATGAGGAGGAAGTACCCTTCTCTTTTCTCTTAATGATTTCGGGGACGAAATCCCTGTTAGGGGTGGATAATTGTAACATCCCTGACCTGGGTTATGCCTTAACCCTAGAATTTTTTCTTAAGTAAGTCATTTTGATTCTTGTCTTTATCTTTTGAAAAGTAATTAAGACTAAAGGAGAGCTTATGTTTCAATTTTGGTCCTGTTTGAATAATGTTGAAACAATATTTTACCTATTTTGGACTAAAGTTCAATTTACCCAATTTAAGGGGTTACCTTGTAAATGTTACATGATAAATGTTCCTCAAGTGTTATAGCATCATAAGAATGAGAATTATGTTGAGGTATGGCTTGTGGAAGCCTATGTTCCAAGAAGGAGCTTGTTTGAGTAATGCTTGTGTATTGAATGCTAGTTTTGGTGTAATTTGCAGATTACCCAAAATCTAGGGTTGAATATGTAAAATACCACTTCAAGAGTGTCCCTACTATTTCTTGGTATCATTTGGCGAAAATAAAAAGAATGGGGAGTCTTGTTTGAACTAATTTTTAGGAGAGATAATCTTGATAATAAAATAATCAAGAGTTAAGCATAATTGAAACCCTAATTTATTTTGTAGCAAAAATAAATATATTAATTGAAGTGCCCATCAACTAAAAAGGCTGTGGTTGAAATCCTATAGTGGGAGGACATCCAAATGCTTTGAGTGGCACCGAAATATCTTAAATAAGTGAAGAAATCCACTCACATTTGTTAATTAAAAAGTAATGTCCACTAAAAATGGATAATGGTATTATAATGATTAAGGTGCTTAAATGGTTGCTTTTAATTCAAGGATAATTAAGAGGATAATGAAGAAAAAGTAATATGGCTTCGAAGGCAAGGAAGGGAGGGGGCATGTGGCAAGAAAGTGGATGAATTTTCTCCTACTTTCTCTCTCCTAGAAAATTAATTATATGTTCTCAATTTTCTCCTTACTTGAAAGGCTATTTTGCAAACCATTTTCTTCCCTTGCTTTGGCCAAGGACTAAGGAGCTTAGGAGTAGTAGGAAAATATTCCCCAAGCTTAAGGTAAGCTCCATGATCATCTTCAACCTTGGATTGATGGTTGAAATCGGATTTCAACATTTATTTTCTTCTCTCTTCCATCCAAAGCTCAACCTTGGCTATCTTTTGCATCCAAAGAGTTGGAAACGAACCTTGGATAGTTGAAGGAGATTCTTTCACCATTAGATATGAGAAGCTTGAAGCTTTGAAGCTACTTTGAAGGTGGGTTATATAACTTGAACCCATCAATGTTATTATTATTTTCAATTTCTCTTTATATGTTGATCTTTTATTCTTTTCTTGAATAATTGATGAATTCATCATATATATGACAGTAGAATTCGGAGGTCTGAAGTTTGATGATGATGACATCATATTAGCACACACCTCAAGAATATAAAAAATAAATAGTTTCGATTTTGTATGACCAAATGGTCTCAAACCGTTTAGGGTTAAATGATTTCAAAGTTATTTGATCAAATAGTTTCATCTCTGAATTGACCAAACGGTCTCAAACCATTTGAGGACCAAACTGTAACATCCCTGACCTAGGTTATGTACTAACCCTAGGTGTTTTGCCTAATAAATTTGATTAGATGCTTGCTTTTATCTCTTGAAAAGTACTTAAGGTTCTTGAGGAACTTATATTTCACTTTCAGTCCATTTTGAATAATGTTGAAACATTGTTTTGTTAATTTTGGACTAAAGTGCAAATTACCCAAGTTGAGGGGTTAATTTGCAAATTTCACATGATAAAGTGTTTGTCTGATGTTGAGACATCATAAGAATGAATATGACGTAGTGGTATGGTTTCCACAAGCTTGGGCATCAAGATAAAGCTTGTAGATCAATCCTTGTGCATTAAAACCTAGTTTTGGTGTAATGTGCAATTTACCCACAATCTAGGGTTCAATATGCAATATATCACCTCTAGAGGGTCCGTACCCTGAAGCGCGAGAGTCCCGTAAATGTCCATCTTCAAATCCCCGAGGGGGACCCAGACTGTCAGGGGCCTAGCAGAAAGAGTCGTTTCAGAACCCGAGAATGAAGGAGAGATTCAGATTCAAGTTCTACTCTTATTCATCTCTTGGAGTCAAATTAGTAAGGGAGTTCACATCTGGAAATCAATCCTAAGGTGGAAGACCCATGGAGATGAACGTATCTACAACTACATCCTCGAGCGGCAGTAAACACCCAGCGAAGATATGGCAAACAAATAAAGTAGCCCTATGTTCAAATCTGACAATTCTCTCATGTTTCTTGGCATCAAGTAGAGCAAAGAAAATGAGAGGGGTGCCTCATTTGAGTTATCTTGGAGGAAAGAGAATCTTGACATTAAAATAATCAAGATTTAAGCATATATGGAATTTTAATTTAATTTAATGCAAAAAGAAATAAATTAATTATGGAGCCCTTTAACCAAAAGTTCAAGGATGTGTTTGCAATAGAGTTGGAGGATCTTGTGCCTTGCTATGGCACAAAAAGATCTTAGTTTACTGGAAGCCACTCACATTAAGATAATAAAAAGTAATATCCACTAAAATGTTGGATATTAATATAAAATTCTTTAAGGTGCTTAATTCCTTTTCCATTAATTCTTGGATAATGAAGAGGTTTTGCAAGAACATGAAGGTGTCCTTGTGTCCAAGAAATGGAGGGGGATTTTATGGAAATTATTTTGTATTTAAAGAAAATAATCTTTTTTCTCTTTCCTTGAAAACCCCTTATGTATATCTTTTTCCAATACACATAAGAATCATTTCCTTAGTTTTTCTTTCCTCACTTTGCTTTGGCTGACCAAGGGAGATCTCTGGAAAAGGAAAAGGATGACCACAACCTGTTGGTGAGTTTTGATCATCTTCTACCTCATATTCATGGTGAAAACCATAAAACAATGCTTAATTATTGGTTTTCTTCACTCGATTTCCAATCCTAGCCATCGTTTTCATCCAAAAGCTCAAGGACGGACCTTGGATAGTTTCTGGAACTCCACCCACCATTAAAGACGTGGATCTTGGAGCTTGGGATCAGTTTTAGAGGTGGGTTTTATAACTCAAACCCTTAATCATTGCTATTGCATCCATTTCTATGATAATCGTTGGTTATTCTTTTCTATTTGATACTCTTTTGGTTCATTGCTGAAATTCCCATGAAAAACGGTTGTTGTTCTTGGTTGAACGGAGGAATATGATTATGAAATGATCTTATATGTTTATCCAAAGAAAAATCCCAGGTCATACGGTCTCCTTAGTAGCTCAAACGGTTTCCCAAACCATTTGGGAGTAAACGGTTTCAAACAGTTTGGAATGAAATAGTTTCACCCAAACCACATGGAAGAAAATGGTTTAAGACCGTTTGGTGAAGTTTACCAGGGTTGACCATTTGGGGATTTGTTCATAATGATCTAGGTTAATGACCCATCAATTATAATTGATCAACTCTAATTGGTTCATGAGTTGAAGGTCCACCAATCACCAAAACCCTAATCGGGTTAAGTGCTGATTTCATAATTGATTGAGTTTGAAACTTGGGTTGATTGACCCAAACGGTTTCAAAACCATTTGGGGATCACCCAAATTGTCTCAACACCATTTGGGGGTCACCCAAGACCGTTTGTAGGTCTAGGGTTGAGTATGGTCAAGTGTTTGAAGATCCAAAGATATGGTATAAACCCTAATCGGCTAAGTGCTGATTTTGCAAGTGAATAAGTTGATGTTTTGGGTTGATTGACCCAAACTATTTCAAAACCATTTGGGGATCACCCAAACGGTCTCCAGACCGTTTGGGGGTCACCCAAGACCGTTTGGAGGTCTAGTGTTGAGTATGGTTAGGTGTTTGAAGATCTAAAGATACCAAGTTGATTTGCAATCAAATGCTGATTTGGTGATCAATCTAGTGATCCAAACCTTAATTGAATGACATGGTTAATGATGATGTGATGGGAAAATGATCTAAAGACCGTTTGGAGGTCATCCAAATGATCCCAAGACCGTTTGGGGGTCACCCAAGACTGTTTGGAGGTCTAGGGTTTACTATGGTTAGGTGTTTGAAGATCTAAAGATACTAAGTTGAAGTGCAATCAAATGTTGATTTGATGATCAATCCAACGAACCAAATCCTAATTGGTTGACTTGGATTTTGATGTTGACATGGGAAAACAACCTCAAGACTGTTTGGAGGTCATCCAAATGACATCAAGAGCATTTGGGGTCAGGTCATGTCCAATTTGGATGATGGTTCAATGATTTCAAAGTAACAAATCTCACATTGATTATGTTGAAGGATCAACATTTCTAAACCCTGATCCAATTGATTCAAACCCTAATTGATGACCAATTGAGGGTCAATTGTGGGTCAAATCAGCTGAATGTTGACCTAATTAAACTCATTTGAAGCATGAAGATAGGTCCAATTGATGATTGGTTACATGAAGTCAATGATTGAAGGAATAACGTTGGAAACCCTAATTTAATTGGAATGGTTGAGACCCTTTTTGGTCCTTGCAGTTTTGAGGAGGTTTGGACCAAACGGTCTCAAGACCGTTTGAGTCCAAATGGTCTCAAGACCGTTTGAGTCCAAACGGTCTCAAGACCGTTTGGGACCAATCGATCCCAAACCATTTGAGTTCATGCATTTTCAAATGTTACTGTAGCAAATGGTCTTCACCGCCTACTTTATTAAACTATTTCAAGTATGCAACCAAGACCGTTTGAGGTCTAATTTGGTCAAGACCATTTGGGGTCTAAGTGACCAAGACCGTTTGGTGGACAATTAACCAAAACCGCATGGGTACTTAAAGTAATTGAAGGACAAGTTGATTATTTGATTAATACATGATGTAATCAAAGATGATTATAGTATTTGTACCCTAATGAGGTAGGGTGATTAGTGCCCTTTAAATAGTTAGATTTTATAATCATGGTGATAATTATATGACCCATGATGTCAATCCTTCTTCAAGATTGAGTTGACTTAGCCTTATTAAGGCTGAAGTAAATATCATCCTATAGAGGATGAGAGAGAGAAAAGACTTCCTACATGAATGATAATTAAGTATTAGACTTCCAATATCTATGAATGCCTAATTACAGTATGATCCATCATAGTTAGATCATGAAACCCTAATTATGAAGGTTAATGAATCATAACCCTAATTGAAGACATTGATAGGTAAAATCATAATACATGATGATGGTATGATCTTAATTCATAATGATGACATGAGAAACCCTAATTTAGGGTACTTTGATGATCACTCCTACTCGAAATGAATAGTAAACCCTAATATAGGGTGATATGATGTGAATAGTAAACCCTAATCTAGGGTGATGTGAAGTGAATAGTAAACCCTAATCTAGGGTGATGTGATGTGAATAGTAAACCCTAATTTCAAATAAGGTAAATAAGAATGTGTAACCCTAACTCTAGGTGATACTTTATAGCATGAAGCTCTAAGGTTGGATAATGAAATGATGAGTCATTTATCCTAATTGAGCTAAGGCGATGATTAACCCTAATCGAAATGAAAAAGGGAAACCCTAACCCTAGCAAGGGTATAGTGGTGTAACCCTTGAATAATGATGTCATAATTGTTTTGCAATATGCTGATATGAAATTGATGTATCTGTTATCATCTGTACTAATCATGCATGTTTTATGAGATATTGAATATAGTCAGGTATGATCTATGATTCTTTGTTTATTGAAAGTATTTTATGAGCTTTGTAAGAAATGATATGCTATGTTGCCTAGTGAAAGGTAATAAAAGAGATTGATAGGCTGTAAGAGCCATGTGAAATACCTGCATTGCAATTATCATGTTTACATTGACAGATGACTTGACAGCAATACGTTACTTGTCAAAGTTGTAACAAGTATTTTTATGATCTCAGGGTTGAACACCCATATTCTGGAATCATGATGAAGAGATGATAAGGGATTAAGTTCCCAATGTTGTTAAAGTTATGAAACGAACTTGATAGAATAATATTCATTCTTTATAGTAATTATTATAAAGGTTTATGTTTGAAAACATGCCTGATGCTAAAAGAATGTTGTAATGTACTTAAATAATCAAGTGAAGTGATATCATGTAGATCCCTGACCATAGATCCATCATCGTCAACAGTTAGGTGATGGTGAAATAGGTTTTCCTAAGGGAACTCCTGGAGAGCATACTTTTGAGTATGTGGGGGTTATGGACGCAAATATACTTACGTCCTAATGGAGGAATTGATGTGAGATAAACATTCAATCTCTCAATCCTTCATTATATGTGTATGCCAGGATGATGTATCACTAATCTCCTAATGATAATGTTAATGCCGCATCGATGTGAGATAAATAAGGAAATCACTCAATTGCAAAAAAAGTACATCATGCCACTGTAACTCTAATAGCGAAGTTGCTAGAATACCCTGGAAAGCTATTTTAGTAGAGACACGAGATGTCCTGCATGTTGGTCCTCACACTGATTGAGGAAGATGAGGTCATAGAAATCTGGCTCTTCTGATGACCTATGTATGGTACTGATTTCAATTTCACAATGGTCGGTTGGAGTATGAGCGGCATACCTCATCTCCTTAGGGCATAAGTATGATTGTAAAACGTAATCAGTCGTGTAGCATATTTTCTTAGGGTTGAATTATGAGTATCAATGGTTGATGATACATGGTCTATTATATCATAGTTGGATAAATGATATACATGTTCTTCATATTCCTTATTGAATAAATGACTTGCTACTTAATCAAGTTATAACTGGAATGAACTGTGTAGAGAATACTGCTCTACTTAGCTGAGTCAATGATTTACATGCTGTTGAATAATTATAATTCTACTACTCATTGTTATTCTATTATCAGCAATAACAATGTTTCTGGGTGAGAGTTATATCTCTCACTGGGATAATTTTCAATTGTCTCACCCCCATGGGATTAAAATTTTTAGGTAGACACCGAGGAAGAAGAAACCCTTCAGTGGGTGAGCAGCAACAACAGCAACAACAAAAACAAGGACAACAGTGATCCTCAGGTGGAGACATTGTCTGTCAAGTCCTATATATAGAGAAAGTCCTATGTGTCGTCTCTATACTCTCAGGTCTTAGGAGTCAGTAGAGAGTTTGATATAGATCTGATATTTTTTGCTTGATGCCTCGAGATTTTTGTATACCACTTATGTACAGTTTAACTGGGCAGTCAATGTTATGGCTCTCGAGATGAGATGATAAAGACATGTACTGATGAATCAGAATGTAAATAACTTACTTTGGTTCTTTATGATAGAGTTTTATAGTTTGTGTATTTCTTTGCAAAAAGTTTTAAATTTTTAGTGATTTTCAGTAATTCCACCGCTAATAATTTGCTTCCGCATTAGTTAATCTTGTTTTCACAAGTTAGATGCCACAAGTGTTGGTATCAGAGCTCTAGGTTCGCTGAGTCTACAGAGACATAGGACTAGGGTTGTTGAGTCTATTCTAGTATCTTCCAGTCTATCTGATAGTGTCTTCTGCTCATATAGGAGGAGAAGAGAAAACTAAAGATTTCTGGATCACATGATGAACATGTTGCTGAGAGTAGTGTCGCTTCACCTGGAGGAGGTACAAGAGACCAAGGAAGGGAGGAACCTGTGCCTGAACCACCCCAATTCAATCAAGATGACATGAGGAATCCAGCCTTCCAAGCCATGTTTGGGCAATTTATAACTACCATGACTCACATGACTGATAGGATGCCCATACCTGCACCTAGGGCACCTACCCATCAAGAAGGACAAGGAGCCGGCAAGATGTTTGAACGACTACACCGGGTAGGAGCCACGGAGTATGCTGGAACAGCTAACCCAACAGATGCTGACATGTGGTTAACTGAGTTAGAGAAGGCCTTTAGAATCCTGAACATCCCAGAAGCTAAGAAGGTTGGACATGCTGTGTACCTTCTCAAAGGGAGTGTTGGTCACTAGTGGACCATAGAGGAAGGGAAAATGCCAGGTGTGGAGATTGAATGGGAAGTTTTCTGACGGGAATTTGTTAAAGGATACTTTCCTAAGACGTTCCTGGATGAGAAAATCTCTTAGTTTGAGAGGTTAAGATAAGGACCAATGAACATTAGCGAGTACGATGCTAAGTTCATGGAGCTTTTGTGGTTTTTTCTGCATATGGCAACCACAGATGAAGAGAGGATACAACATTTTGAGAAGGGATTAAACGCTGAGTTGACCACCCCTGTATCTGCTCTGGAGAATAGGGAAAAATTTGCTACTTTTGTGGAGTCTGTCAGAAGAATAGAGAGGTCTGTGACAGAGAAGCGACAGACCAGGGACAAGAAGGCGTACCCCCAGTTCCCAGGATCCTCATCCAAAAGTTTCAAGAAACTGAGGTTTTCCATGCCTACTGTGACGTCCCCGGATTTTCTAAAACTTAATCTGATGTGTGACGTCCAAATTGAAACCCTCACCTCAGCGAGAATCCCAATTTAAACATCCCACACGAGGCTAAGAAGAAGAAAATCGAGGGAGTCAGAAGGAAACAACAGTAGCACATGTACATGAACAATAATAAAACCATACACACATGTTCACCATTCAACATATAATTACAACATGAATTGTTACAACATTTGATATTACATATTGAACAGCAAACTTAAACATATACATGTACTACCACTAGACTGCAGGATCTTAAGACAACAGGTCCACCTGTACATCAGCTCGCTATACAACTCTCACTATCCTGGATCTTCAAGAGCATAACCCCAACCTAAACAAAAGATTACATGCGGTACACGTCAGCACAATATTTCAAGAATATTGTACTGAGTACGCCTACATGTCTTTTATATACCTCTCATCATATCTTGGCAATAAGATAAAACTAATACTTGGCAGTAACAGAAGAATATAAGAAAAGCGTATACTTGCACAAGGATATTCATTAACAAAAGAGAACACATATTTTAAGCTTATTTTCCATTATATACCAAGGCCTTTATGATCACTACCAAAGAGTTAGATCATTTGTACAAGGTGACCACTACCAAAGAGTTAGGTCAGACCACTACCAAAGAGTTAGGTCATATGTACAATGTGACCACTACCAAAGAGTTAGGTCACTTCCAAGCACACTACCAAAGAGTTATTGCTTTCATATAATGGAACAGATATATTATGTTTGATGTGTTCATAACAATAAGTATGAAAAGCTCAAACAAAATAGTATATAAGAACAATCATTTCAATCAATACCATATGCCAAGTCTTTACTACTATATAACACAAGCATATTGTATAATAAGCCAAGCAAGAGGTAATGGCGTACCTTCCAAAGAGATAGATCATACTAAACACATCTTCCTCATGTCATCTATATCCTTGGTCAACCCTGATTAAGATAAGATCATATACTATCATCAGGTTCTCATCATCATACTTCTCATCTTAACCCTAATCGTGTTCATTAGGGTTTCACTTAGTCATTATGTTATATACATTATTACTTGTCTTCTTATAATTAGGTTACTGATTTTATATTCAAGATTAGAGTACATAATCTGATTACCTGGTTACATATGATTATGTGCACATGTTAACCCTATGTTACATGTATTAATCATATTAAGGTTTATATCACATTAAGGGCAAACATTATCATATAACATGAATTATGTGTATCATCCTGATCTCATACTTAAATATGAGGTTCCAGATACTGATATGAGTCTATTCTGTAAATTCTATCATTTATTGAGCATGCTTGTATTCATTGCATTTTCTTTAGGGTTATTAGCCCTAATTATCCATATAAAGAAAACTACATGATTTCATACATCAACATGACCGTAACTGACATCATATGCATTATACACATAATTATAGCCTTACAAACATTTTTCCATAATTTTAGGTTATCATTTAGTATTTACTACTCATGAACTAAGCATTCTATATCTTACATGATATCCCTGATATTAGTTCGTCAAAAGTCTGATATTATGCTTCTATATTGTTCTACATATTTTTCTGAGAATTTCGGTATTTTACTTATATTTTTCTGATGCTCGAGCTAATTTCTATGAATTATCTAAGAACTGGATATATTTGAGCATTTACCTTGTTCAGCCAATGGAACGCTACCACGTGTCACTTGGTGGGGGTGGGCTCACTCCTCCTTGCATGGTTCGCTTGAACCGGCTGCTCTAGGCTCTGAGTTTGCCTAATTTTTGGGCCGGTTTGCTTCTGGTTTGAGCGCTGGCTGACCTAGTCCGCTCCCTCTCTCACAGATCGCGTTCTCCGCGATCCCAAAGCTTGATGCCTACGTATGTCGTCGTCATGAGGATGGATCTGCGGTGAAGGCTCGATCTCCAATCTCATCTCCTAATCACAACCCAAAGTTCCTAAGAGCTCCGGTGGACGACCTGCTCCACCTCCGGCCCCTCAGCACGCCGCTGCCATAGGGATTTCACGTAAGGAATCGCCCTTCACGCAAGAGCCCACCCACTGGCGCCGCCTCTGGCTGGACTCTGATTCGTCATGCTTGACGTCAGAGTCACAGTGGGGCTCTGTTCATGAGGGCTGCCTCCGTCAGGTTCTCCTCCGGTAGATCTCCATCTCTCTCTGCCATCATCTTCTCCGGCAAGATGGCGTCATGCCTTCACCTCATTGGAATCCTCTCGATCTCCTTAAACGAGCACCAGAAACATGCTCGATCTCGCTGCTGGGTGGGGCTGCAGCCTTGCCGCTGTGCTTGAACCTGATGCCTACGTGCGTCGTTCCCTGCTTGATGGCGTCGACATCGTTTCGTCAGTCCTCGTACCGTCGTCGGTCTTCCCTCCCCTTTCCTTTCTCGGTGGACTGAGGTTCATCGACTTGCCGCTTGACGTCTCTGTCTACGGTGTCTTCCCTCTAAGAGTTCATCACGGGCATCCTCACTAGTTCCTGTGAGGACCTCCTCCTGCGAGAACTGGGTTTCTCTCCCCGTCACCCTTCTCGGTTTTCTTGCTATCTGCTACAACTTCCAAAGGAGAGGAGTACGAAGAAGTATCGATAACCTCCAGTATAGAGAGCCTCCCCGTACTTATGAGGGATCAACTCTTCTCCTCGAGGCTGAACTGCATACACTACCAAACACACGTCCGAGTCCACGTTCAAGGACGTGGAGTAAGAGGTGGCTTAGTGCTTCCGGTCACCCGTCTATGATCTACGAGACTACTATCTAACCATCCAACACAAGACATCGAATAATGACCTGGCTGCCATGATGTTAATTCCCATCTTATGGGGCACGTGATACTAGGCTGCAAATTAGAACTTAGGCTAATTGCTCAGAACCTTGGTTCATCACTCATAAATATTCACATTATTTCACACATTTCAAACCTAAATATCTCTCTCTAGGAGGACCCCATTGCCACCAAAATTTAACCATAGCTTCTTCACTACTCAATCTTCCTTCTACTCAAATTTGGTGCCAAAACTCAATGGTTATACCATCCAATTAAATTTCCTCAAAAGGCATAAAAAGAGAGATCTTCACCGTGATATCAACATCACATCAACATAACTACTTCATCAAAATCTTGGAACTCTCAAAATAGCTCAATCATATGATTTCACTTATGTCAGTGGACATTTAGGATTCTAAAAGTCCACTCCATCACATCCTACACACCTTAAAAGAAATTCTGTCCTCGGAATTAAGCCAGAAAAACCACTTTGTCACATCATATACATCTTAAAAGAACTTTCATCCTCGAAAGTCAACCATATTCGTACTCCAAGGAAAACTACCATGACTTCATCCACATGTAGGCACTATTCTATGTGTAACATATCCGTAAAGGTTACCTAGAACCATGTATCCAAAGCACTATTAGGGGGGTTTACAACCATCTTGGTGCACAAACACTCTGTTCAAGGTTAAACTCTGGGTTTAGAAACTTCGATTATGTCATGACGTATCTCATATATCAGGGTTGCACCCTTACCTTAACCCGTGCATTAGGATTTCTACGTCATATTAACATGTTCCACAGAAGTTAACTAAAGTTAACTGATTGTATCAAGGTGTCATAAACATATTTATTGAGCTAATTTGTTAGAACATGTTCTACATTAACATATGCCTTTTAGGAGGGAGTTAACTAAAGTTAACCCACTTTATCCATCTGAATCATATTGAGGTGTCACCATCATTATGTTGTGCTAACTTTCAAACTATATTTTTATCATTATTAAGCACTAAGCTTAACACTTTGTGTAACATATTTCATTCATATGATCTTATTTCATTGTTCATCTTAAATTGCAACAGTTAGTAGTGATCTCATCACAAGATTAACCAACCATATCACTTTAGCATCATTATTCATGTGTATGGTTAACTATTTATGCATTCATATTTATTAAAGCATCTCGAAGTTTCCATCATGCCATATATCACATCTTGATATTAGATTGCATCCTTACAATTATTGTATCATGGTTGTGCTAAACAAACTTTGGTGAGTGTGTAATAAAACACATATCAAAACATCATCTAGTCCAATTGAGGTTCTCCTGGCCCATCTCATGAGGGTAGTTCCAGGCTCAGTCTCTCTGAGCTAACTCATGTCTGTGAGTGTCTCATATGCACATGCTTTATCTTTCCTCTCTTAGTCTAGGGTTTTCGGATTACCTCATTGGCACAAGTGATAGCCTTACAAGCTCTAGCCACATAAGCACAAACCAAAACATGCTATGACATAATATTCATAGGTCTTCTACCCATGACACATCTTACCCAAAACTTTCTTATATACACCACTAGATTCCTATGTGGGAAACCATCAACCCGAGCATGAGGCTTCACAGAACTAACATAGCTACCTCCTCCAGGGTCTTGGGCTCTCTCCCTCACCGAGATGGCAGGCACTCATATTCATGTTCACATGCACATATATCCAGCCTCTCTCTGTCTCTAGGATTTGGTCCTCCCAAGGACATCTAGGGTTCAAGAAAACTATAGGAATCATACATAGAGTGACTCAACTCAATCACTCAGGAGTATTCTAGTTTAGGACATATCATATCACATATTTCTCATATTGTGGAGTCTAGGTTCTCTGACCTTCTCCCTGTGGGTCTCGCTCTCTCTTGAGCTAACCCCAAACCGGTCCTAACACTAGAGGTCCTCCTTTGTAAAAGAGCTTGAGGCCCATGCTGACTCACAACCTTGTCTTAACTTAACATATCTTATCTCATAAAAGAACTCATACTTGCATCATCAAAACTTATATCAAATCCTCAAACTGAACTTAAGTCCTCGAAGACAATCACATATCATCATAAACATCGTATGTCTTCTATATAAGACCTACATCATATCATCAAAACTTATTTCATCTCATCCATCTATCATATATTCCAAACAAGGCTCTAGACATCTAATCTAAAACTACACTCTCTTCTAGACTGATGTCATTCACTTTCACTTAGGTTGCATGACCACCTCCTACTCGTACATGTGTGGGGACACATTTTTGTAATACATATACATAATAGAATATTATATAGTTTTTCTCCAATAAAACAAGCGTCAGAGAAAACTACCAAGGTTCGATCCGATTGGAATAAAAAACCAAATCTAGAAACGAGTGCCCCACACATAGTAGAGAGTACAGTGTCATGAAAACTAGTGAAAAGGGTGAGAACAAGGGGTAGACTAGTGTAGCTACTCTAGACAACATGCGCAATATGTCTAGGGTTTCTCTTCCCTTGATGCACGTCATTTCCAAATAGTGCAACGTCCCATACCGCTGCACTACAAGGAAAGAACGACATCTCAGGACTTGCTACTCAACAAGCACCAGTCTACACCTAGTTCTCGGACATCTAGGTGCTAACCTAGAGGCTAGGTCAGATCTAGTGTCTAAAAGACAACTAATCTAACCCTAAAGATTATTAAGGTTCAATGTTCTTTAGTTTTGAGTTGCATGATGAGCAAATGTCAGGCTTTGCTATTTTTCATGCTCTGATACCACCTATGATGTCCCCGGATTTTCTAAAACTTAATCTGATGTGTGACGTCCAAATTGAAACCCTCACCTCAGTGAGAATCCCAATTTAAACATCCCACACGTGGCTAAGAAGAAGAAAATCGAGGGAGTCAGAAGGAAACAACAGTAGCACTTGTACATGAACAATAATAAAACCATACACACATGTTCACCATTCAACATATAATTACAACATGAATTGTTACAACATTTGATATTACATATTGAACAGCAAACTTAAACATATACATGTACTACCACTAGACTGCAGGATCTTAAGACAACAAGTCCACCTGTACATCAGCTCGCTATACAACTCTCACTATCCTGGATCTTCAAGAGCATAACCACAACCTAAACAAAAGATTACATGCGGTACACGTCAGCACAATATTTCAAGAATATTGTACTGAGTACGCCTACGTGTCTTTTATATACCTCTCATCATATCTTGGCAATAAGATAAAACTAATACTTGGCAGTAACAGAAGAATATAAGAAAAGTGTATACTTGCACAAGGATATTCATTAACAAAAGAGAACACATATTTTAAGCTTATTTTCCATTATATACCAAGGCCTTTATGATCACTACCAAAGAGTTAGATCATTTGTACAAGGTGACCACTACCAAAGAGTTAGGTCAGACCACTACCAAAGAGTTAGGTCATATGTACAATGTGACCACTACCAAAGAGTTAGGTCACTTCCAAGCACACTACCAAAGAGTTAGTGCTTTCATATAATGGAACAGATATATTATGTTTGATGTGTTCATAACAATAAGTATGAAAAGCTCAAACAAAATAGTATATAAGAACAATCATTTCAATCAATACCATATGCCAAGTCTTTACTACTATATAACACAAGCATATTGTATAATAAGCCAAGCAAGAGGTAATGGCGTACCTTCCAAAGAGATAGATCATACTAAACACATCTTCCTCATGTAATCTATATCCTTGGTCAACCCTGATTAAGATAAGATCATATACTATCATCAGGTTCTCATCATCATACTTCTCATCTTAACCCTAATCGTGTTCATTAGGGTTTCACTTAGTCATTATGTTATATACATTATTACTTGTCTTCTTATAATTAGGTTACTGATCTTATATTCAAGATTAGAGTACATAATATGATTACCTGGTTACATATGATTATGTGCACATGTTAACCCTATGTTACATGTATTAATCATATTAAGGTTTATATCACATTAAGGGCAAACATTATCATATAACATGAATTATGTGTATCATCCTGATCTCATACTTAAATATGAGGTTCCAGATACTGATATGAGTCTATTCTGTAAATTCTATCATTTATTGAGCATGCTTGTATTCATTGCATTTTCTTTAGGGTTATTAGCCCTAATTATCCATATAAAGCAAACTACATGATTTCATACATCAACATGACCGTAACTGACATCATATGCATTATACACATAATTATAGCCTTACAAACATTTTTCCATAATTTTAGGTTATCATTTAGTATTTACTACTCATGAACTAAGCATTCTATATCTTACATGATATCCCTGATATTAGTTCGTCAAAAGTCTGCTATTATGCTTCTATATTGTTCTACATATTTTTCTGAGAATTTCGGTATTTTACTTATATTTTTCTGATGCTCGAGCTAATTTCTATGAATTATCTAAGAACTGGATATATTTGAGCATTTACCTTGTTCAGCCAATGGAACGCTACCACGTGTCACTTGGTGGGGGTGGGCTCACTCCTCCTTGCATGGTTCGCTTGAACCGGCTGCTCTAGGCTCTGAGTTTGCCTAATTTTTGGGCCGGTTTGCTTCTGGCTTGAGCGCTGGCTGACCTAGTCCGCTCCCTCTCTCACAGATCGCGTTCTCCGCGATCCCAAAGCTTGATGCCTACGTATGTCGTCGTCATGAGGATGGATCTGCGGTGAAGGCTCGATCTCCAATCTCATCTCCTAATCACAACCCAAAGTTCCTAAGAGCTCCGATGGACGACCTGCTCCACCTCTGGCCCCTCAGCACGCCGCTGCCGTAGGGATTTCACGTAAGGAATCGCCCTTCACGCAAGAGCCCACCCACTGGTGCCGCCTCTGGCTGGACTCTGATTCGTCATGCTTGACGTCGGAGTCACAGTGGGGCTCTGTTCATGAGGGCTGCCTCCATCAGGTTCTCCTCCGGTAGATCTCCATCTCTCTCTGCCATCATCTTCTCCGGCAAGATGGCGTCATGCCTTCACCTCATTGGCATCCTCTCGATCTCCTTAACGAGCACCAGAAACATGCTCGATCTCGCTGTTGGGTGGGGCTGCAGCCTTGCCGCTGTGCTTGAACCTGACGCCTACGTGCGTCGTTCCCTGCTTGATGGCGTCGACATCGTTTCGTCAGTCCTCGTGCCGTCGTCGGTCTTCCCTCCCCTTTCCTTTCTCGGTGGACTGAGGTTCATCGACTTGCCGCTTGACGTCTCTATCTACAGTGTCTGCCCTCCAAGAGTTCATCACGGGCATCCTCACTAGTTCCTGTGAGGACCTCCTCCTGCGAGAACTGGGTTTCTCTCCCCGTCGCCCTTCTGGGTTTTCTTGCTATCTGCTACAACTTCCAAAGGAGAGGAGTACGAAGAAGTATCGATAACCTCCAGTATAGAGAGCCTCCCCGTACTTATGAGGGATCAACTCTTCTCCTCGAGGCTGAACTGCATACACTACCAAACACACGTCCGAGTCCACGTTCAAGGACGTGGAGTAAGAGGTGGCTTAGTGCTTCCGGTCACCCGTCTCTGATCTACGAGACTACTATCTAACCATCCAACACAAGACATCGAATAATGACCTAGCTGCCATGATGTTCATTCCCATCTTATGGGGCACGTGATACTAGGCTGCAAATTAGAACTTAGGCTAATTTCTCAGAACCTTGGTTCATCAGTCATAAATATTCACATTATTTCACACATTTCAAACCTAAATATCTCTCTCTAGGAGGACCCCATTGCCACCCAAATTTAACCATAGCTTCTTCACTACTCAATCTTCCTTCTACTCAAATTTGGTGCCAAAACTCAATGGTTATACCATCCATTTAATTTCCTCAAAAGGCATAAAAAGAGAGATCTTCACCGTGATATCAACATCACATCAACACAACTACTTCGTAAAAATCTTGGAACTCTCAAAATAGCTCAATCATATGATTTCACTTATGTCCGTGGACATTTAGGATTCTAAAAGTCCACTCCATCACACCTACACCACCACCTAGATTCAGTACCCAGACGCAGTGGACGTCAAATAGGGGTAGAGGACGAAGTTTACCACCATAAGGAGCCCGTACCTCAGCATCTGTGTCGGTTACAGGACCATCCAGACCTCAACAAGGGATCAAAAGCTGTTTCATATGTGGAAAGATGGGGCATCTGATGAAGGATTACAGAGCCCGAGAGGTAACTATGACTCAACCTCAAAGGTAGAGTCAGCAAGGTTCTCAAAGGAGACATTTTCTAGATGGCACTAGAGGACGTGGACAAGCGTCCCAAGCTGGATCATTGGCACACAGTCATCGAGAACCAAATCAACCACAGGTGATGGTGAGATTCTATGCGATAAATCCACCTGATGTAGTGATCAACCCTCGGTTTGTGACAGGTCAGATGAAATTGTTTTATTCTGATATGTCAACATCGTGCATCGTATTTGTTTTAATTGATCTGGGTGCTACACATTCTTTTATCACTCAAAGAGCGATTCTTGACTGCAATATGATAGTTGGTCATAGGGAAGAGAGTGTGAAGTTGGAGACTCCTTTGATGGGATCTGCCGTGTTGCGGGAGGTGTGTTCTCCCTACATCCTTTTCTTTTCTGAGCATCACGTTCAAGTGGATCTTATACCACTTGAGATGCATGGGTTCGATATAATCCTTGGGATGGATACCTTAGAAAGGTATAAAGTTGTCTTGGATTGTGAATCCAAGCAGGCTGTGTTCATAGATAATAGTGACACATGGATCTTTCGAGGAGATAGAAAGATTTTTCCAACCTGTCTTGTGTCATCTATGGTAGCTGAAAAGCTGATGAGGCAAGGGTGTTATGCATTCTTGGCCCATGTGGTACATACCACCATGGAGAGTTCTAATCCTGCTGAAGTTCTTGTAGTCAGGAAATTTGAAGATGTATTTCCTGAAGAACTTCCAGGTGTACATCCGCCCCGAGAGATTGATTTTGAGATTAATCTAATTCTAGACACACAACCAATAGCACAAACACCGTATAGGATGGCGCCTGCTGAGATGGTAAACTCAATATACAACTACAAGAGTTGCTGGAGAAGGTTTCATCCGACCAAGCACTTCACCCTGGGGTGCTCCGGTCCTCTTTGTTAAGAAAAAGGATGGGTCTATGTGATTATGCATTGACTATAGATAGTTAAATAAAGTAACAATAAAGAATAAGTATCCTTTGCCAAGGATTGGTGACCTCTTTGACCAGTTGCGTGGTGCAACTATTTTCTCAAAGATAGATTTGAGATCGGGATATCATCAATTGTGTATAAAGGAGGGTGACATATCCAAGTCTGCCTTTAGGACAAGGTATGGTCACTATGAGTTCATAGTTATGTCATTTGGACTAACTAATGCACCAGCTGCATTTATGGAACTCATGAATAGAATCTTTCGACCTTTTCTTGATTAGTGTGTTGTCATCTTCATATATGACATCTTGATCTACAGTAGAGATGCTCATCCACACGAATAACATCTTCGTCAGGCTCTAACTTTACTAGTAGAGCATAAGTTATATGCTAAGTTTAGCAAGTGTGAGTTCTGGCTACCAGAAATTTCTTTTCTTGGACACGTAATATCTACATCAGGTATACGTGTTGACCCTAAAAAGGTAGAATCTGTCCTGCAATGGGAACGGTCGAAGACACCAACGGAGATTCGAAGTTTCTTAGGGTTGGCGAGCTATTACAGGAGGTTCATTAAGAACTTCAGTTCTATAGCTTTACCCTTGACTAAGTTAACCAGGAAAGATGTTCCTTTTGTCTGGAATGACAAGTGTCAACAATCATTCCAACTGTTGAAGGAAAGGTTGACAAGTGCACCAGTGTTGGTGCGACCTGAGCAAGGGAAAGGGTATATAGTTTTCTGTGATGCCTCTAACAATGGACTAGGATGTGTGTTAATGCAGGATAAAAAAGTGATTTTTTTTTCTTCTCGATAGCTTAAGAAACACAAGGAGAATTATCTGACACATGATCTAGAACTAGTTGTTGTAGTCCATGCCTTGAAAATCTAGAGACATTACCTCTATGTAGAAACATTCTAGATTTTCACTGACCATAAGAGCCTAAAGTACATCTTTTCTAAGCATGAGCTAAACATGAGGCAATTCCTCTAGATGGAGTTAATCAAGGACTATGATTGTACAATTAATTATCATCTAGGGAAGGCCAATGTGGTTGCTGAAGCTTTGAGTAGGAAATCAGCAACACCAGCCCTAGATAAAGCACAACTAAATTCTTTTGTGTGCTCTAGGAGGGATATGCTTATCTCTTTAAGGTAAGACAATGTATAGTTAAGAGTATCTTTGTTATCAAAGTTATTAGCTGAGATTCACATAAAACCTACTATGAGATAACAGATTAAGGAAGCACAACAAACTGATGCAGTAGTTCAGCAGATTAGGTCAGAATATGGTAGCGAGAAACGAGAAGGTTTCCATGATTTAGATGATCAGGTAGCCTGTTATCATGGTAGAATGATAGTACTTAATGTGGATGACTTAAGGAAATTAGTCCTGGAAGAAGATCATTCCTCAATGTATGGTATGCATCCAGGAAGCACCAAGATGTATCATAACTTGAAAGATATGTATTGGTGGCCTGGATTGATGAAAGACATTGCTGAGTTTGTTATGCGGTGTCCAGTGTGTCAGTAGGTTAAAGTTGAACACCATAAGCCCGCAGGAACAATGCAACCTTTGCCTATACCACAGTGGAAGTGGGATCATGTGACCCTGGATTTTTTGGTTGGGTTACCCAGAACAGCTAAAGGTCATGATTCCATATGGGTAATAGTTGATAGGTTGACAAAGATAGTACATTTCTTACCTATCAAAACAACCTATTCTGCTGAGAAGTTGGCACAGTTATATGTAGATGAGATAGTGAGGCTGCATGGGGTCCCAGTTACCATTGTTTCTGACAGAGGTCCCCAATTTATGAATCATTTTTGGGAGCAACTTCATAAAGCCTTAGGCACACAGTTAAGGTTTAGTACAACCTTTCATCCTCAGACAGATGGACAATCAGAGAGGACTATACAGACCTTGGAGGACTTTCTTAGGGCATGTGTCTTCCAGTTTATAGGAAGTTGGGATCTACATCTAAGTTTGATAGAGTTTTCCTACAACAATAGCTATCAACGCATCATTGACATGGCACCTTATGAAGCTTTGTATGGTAGACATTGTAGATCTCCCCTATATTGGTATGAAATTGGTGAATATCAACTTTTGGGTCCTGATCTTGTGCAGAAGACCACCGAGAAGATTAAAATAATACAACAACAATTAAAGACTGCATAGGATAGATAGAAATCTTACATTGATAAGAGTCGTAGACCTTTAGAATTCCAGGTTCGAGACATAGTGTACCTCAAGCTCTCACCTTGGAAGGGAGTTCTTAGATTTGGAAGGAAAGGAAAGTTAGCTCCAAGATTTATGGGGCCTTATCCAATCATTGAACGGATTGGAAAGGTAGCTTATAAGTTGGAGTTACCACTTGAGCTGCAAAAGTTACACCCAATGTTCCACATTTCCATGCTAAGGAAATGTCATCCTAACACAGAATCAGTTCTGCAACCTGTAGAAGTAGAATTAAACAATGATATATCTTATGTCGAAGGAGCTATGTTGATCCTTGACAGAAGGATCAAGATGTTGAAAAAGAAAGACATTAGTATTGTAAAAGTCCTCTGGAATCATCGTGGCATTGAAGAAGCTACATGGTAACTAGAGAAAGAAATGAGGAAGAAATACCATACTCTTTTCTCTTAAAATGTTTTGTTAATGATTTTGGGGGACGAAATCCTTGTAAGGGGTGGATAATTTGTAACATCCCTGACCTGGGTTATGTAATAACCCTAGGTGTTTTTCCTAATAAAGTTGATTAGATGCTTTCTTTTATCTCTTGAAAAGTAATTAAGGTTCTTGAGGAACTTATATTTCACTTCCAGTCCTTTTTGAATAATGTCGAAACATTGTTTTGTTAATTTTGGACTAAAGTGCAAATTACCCAAGTTGAGGGGTTAATTTGCAAATTGCACATGATAAAGTGTTCCTATAATGTTGAGACATCATAATAATGAATATGATGTAGTGGTATGGTTTCCACAAGCTTGGGCATCAAGATAAAGCTTGTAGAGCAATCCTTGTGCATTAAAACCTAGTTTTGGTATAATGTGCAATTTACCCAAAATCTAGGGTTCAATATGCAATATATCACCTCTAGAGGGTCTCTCATGTTTCTTGGCATCAAGTAGATCAACTAAAATGAGAGGGGTGCCTCATTTGAGTTATCTTGGAGGAGAGAGAATCTTGACATTAAAATAATCAAGATTTAAGCATATATGGAATTTTAATTTAATTTAATGCAAAAAGAAATAAATTAATTAAGGAGACCTTCAAGCAAAAGTTGAAGTATGTGTTTGCAATATAGTTGGAAGAGCTTGTGCCTTGCTATGGCACAAAAAGATCTTGGTTGAGTGGAAGCCACTCACATTAATTAATAAAAAGTAATATCCACTAAAAGGTTGGATATTAGTATAAAATTCTTTAAGGTGCTTAATTCCTTTTCCATTAATTCTTGGATAATGAAGAGGTTTTGCAAGAACATGAAGGTGTCTTCATGTCCAATAAATGGAGGGGGATTTGATGGAAATTATTTTGGAATTTAAAGAAAATAATCTTTTTTCTCTTTCCTTGAAAACCCCTTATGTATATCTTTTTCCAATACACATAAGGATCGTTTCCTTAGTTTTTCTTTCCTCACTTTGCTTTGGCCGACCAAGGGAGAGCTCAGGAGAAGGAAAAGGACGACCACAACCTATTGGTGAGTTTTGATCATCTTCTACCTCGGATTCATGGTGAAAACCCTAAAACAATGCTTATTTATTGGTTTTCTTCACTCGATTTCCAATCCTAGTCATCTTTTTCATCTAAAAGCTCAAGGACGGACCTTGGACAGTTGTCAGAACTCCACCCACCATTAAATCCATGGATCTTGGAGCTTAGGATCAGTTTTAGAGGCAGATTTTATAACTCAAACCCTTAATCATTGCTATTGCATCCATTTCTATGATAATCGTTGGTTATTCTTTTCTATTTGATACGCTTTTGGTTCATTGCTGAAATTCCCATGAAAAATGGTTGACGTTCTTGGTTGAACGGAGGAAGATGATGATGACATCATCTTAGATGTTTATCCAAAGAAAAATCCCAGGTAAAACAATCTCCTTAGTTGCTGAAACGGTTTCCCAAACCGTTTGGGAGTAAACGGTTTCAAACCGTTTGGAATGAAACAATTTCACCCAAAACACATGGAAGCAAATGGTTTAAGACTGTTTGGTGAAGTTGACCAGGGTTGACCATTTGGGGATTTGTTTATAATTATCTAGGTTAATGACCCATCAATTATAATTGATTAACTCTAATTGGTTCATGAGTTGAAGGTCCACCAATCACCAAAACCCTAATCGGGTTAAGTGATGATTTCATAATTGATTGAGTTTGAAACTTGGGTTGATTGACCCAAACGGTTTCAAAACCGTTTGGGGATCACCCAAACAGTCTCAAGACCATTTTTGGGTCACCCAAGACCATTTTTAGGTCTAGGGTTGAGTATGGTTAATTATTTTAAGATCCAAAGATATGGTATAAACCCTAATCGGCTAAGTGCTGATTTTGCAAGTGAATAAGTTGATGTTTTGGGTTGATTGACCCAAACGGTTTCAAAACCGTTTGGGGGTCTCCCAAGACCATTTGGAGGTCTAGGGTTGAGTATGGTTAGGTGTTTGAAGATCTAAAGATACCAAGTTGATTTGCAATCAAATGCTGATTTGGTGATCAATCTAGTGATCCAAACCTTAATTGAATGACATGGTTAATGATGATGTGATGGGAAAACGGTCTCAAGGCCGTTTGGAGGTCATCCAAATGATCCCAATACCGTTTGGGGGTCACCCAAGACCATTTGGAGGTCTAGGGTTGACTATGGTTAGGTGTTTGAAGATCTAAAGATACTAAGTTGAAGTGCAATCAAATGCTGATTTGGTGATCAATCCAATGAACCAAACCCTAATTGGTTGACTCGGATTTTGATGTTGACATTGGAAAACGGTCTCAAGACAGTTTGGAGGTCATCCAAATGACCTCAAGACCGTTTGGGGTCAGTTCATGTCCAATTTGGATGATGGTTCAATGATTTCAAAGTAACAAATCTCACATTGATTATGTTGAAGGATCAACGTTTCTAAACCCTAATCCAATTGATTCAAACCCTAATTGATGACCAATTGAGGGTCAATTGTGGGTCAAATTAGTTGAATGTTGACCTAATTAAACTCATTTGAAGCATGAAGATAGGTCCAATTGATGATTGGTTACATGAATTCAATGATTGAAGGAATCAACATTGGAAACCCTAATTTAATTGGAATGGTTGAGACCCTTTTTGGTCCTTGCAATTTTGAGGAGGTTTGGACCAAACGGTCTCAAGACCATTTGAGTCCAAACGGTCAATACCGTTTGGTACCAAATGGTCTCAAGACCGTTTGGGACCAAACGATCCCAAACCGTTTGAGTTCATGCGTTTTCAAATGTTACTTTAGCAAACGGTCTCAAAAGTCAACTTTGGGAAAACGGTCTTCACCACCTACTTTACTAAATGGTTTCAAGTATGCAAACAAGACCATTTGAGGTCTGATTTGGTCAAGACCATTTGGGTTCTAAGTGACCAAGACCGTTTGGTGGAGAATTAACCAAAACCGCATGGGTACTTAAAGTGGTTGAAGGACAAGTTGATTATTTGATTAATACACGATGTAATCAAAGATGATTATAGTATTTGTACCCTAATGAGGTAGGGTGATTAGTTCCCTTTAAATAGTTAAGATTTAATAATCATGGTGATAATGATATGACCCATGATGTCAATCCTTCTTCAAGATTGAGTTGACTTAGCCTTATTAAGACTGATGTAAATATCATCCTATAGAGGATGAGAGAGAGAAAAGACTTCCTACATGAATGGTAATTAAGAATTAGACTTCCAATATGTATGAATGCCTAATTAGGGTATGATCCATCATAGTGAGATCATGAAACCCTAATTATGAAGGTTAATGAATCATAACCCTAATTGAGGGCATTGATAGGTAAAATCATAATACATGATGGTGGTATGATCTTAATTCATAATAATGACATGAGAAACCCTAAGTTAGAGTACTTTGATGATCACTCCTACTCGAAATGAATAGTAAACCCTAATCTAGGGTGATATGGTGTGAATAGTAAACCCTAATCTAGGGTGATGTGAAGTGAATAGTAAACCCTAATCTAGGGTGATGCGATGTAAATAGTAAGCCCTAATTTCAAATAAGGTAAATAAGAATGTCTAACCCTAATTCTGGGCTATACTTTATAGCACGAAGCTCTAAGGTTGGATAATGAAATGATGAGTCATTTATCCTAATTTAGCTAAGGAGATGATTAACCCTAACCGAAATGAAAAAGGGAAACCCTAACCCTAGCAAGGGTATAGTGGTGTAACCCTTGAATAATGATGTCATAATTGTTTTGCAATATGCTGATATGAAATTGATGTATCTGTTATAATCTGTACTAATCATGCAGGTTTTATGAGATATTGAATATAGCCAGGTATGAGCTATGATGCTTTGTTTATTGAAAGTATTTTATGAGCTTTGTAAGCAATGATATGCTATGTTGCCTAGTGAAAGGTAACAACAGAGATTGATAGGCTGTAAGAGCCATGTGAAATATCTACATTGCAATTATCATGTTTACATTGACAGATGACTTGATAACAATAAGTTACCTATCAAAGTTGTCACAAGTATTTTGATGATCTCATGGTTGAACACCCATATTCTGGAATCATGATGAAGAGATGATAAGGGATTAAGTTCCCAATGTTGTTAAAGCTGTAAAATGAACTTGATAGAATAGTACTCATTCTTTATAGTAATTGTTATAAACGTTTATGTTTGAAAACATGCCTGATGCTAAAAGAATGTTGTAATGTACTTAAATAATCAAGTGAAGTGATATCATGTAGAGCCCTGACCATAGATCCATCATCGTCAGCAATTAGGTGATGGTGAAACATGTTTTCCTAAGGGAACTCCTGGAGAGCATACTTTTGAGTATGTGGGGGTTATAGACATGAATATCCTTACGTCCTAATGGAGGAATTGATGTGAGATAAACATTAAATCTCTCAATCCTTCATTATATGTTTATTCCGGGATGATGTATCACTAATCTCCTGATGATAATGTTAATGTCTCATCGATGTGAGATAAATAAGAAATCACTCGATTGCGAAGAGAGTACAGCATGCCACTGTAACTCTAATAGTGAAGTTGCCAGAATACCCTGGAAAGCTATTTTAGCAGAGACACGAGATGTCCTGCATGTTGTTCCTCACACTGACTGAGGAAGATGAGGTCATAGAAATCCGGCTCTTCTGATGACCTATGTATGGTACCGATTTCGATTTCGCAATGGTCGGTTGGAGTATGAGCGGTATACCTCATCTCCTCAGGGCATAAGTATGATTGTAAAACATAATCAGCCGTGTAGCATATTTGCTCAGGGTTGAATTACGAGGATCAATGGTTGATGATACATGGTCTATAATATCATAGTTGGATAAATGATATACATGTTCTTCATATTCCTTATTGAATAAATGTCTTGCTGCTTAATCAAGTTATAACTGGAATGAACTGTGTAGAGAATACTCCTCTACTTAGCTTAATCAATGATTTACCTGTTGTTGAATAATTATAATTCTACTGCTCAGTGTTATTCTATTATCAGTAATAACAATGTTTCTGTAGGAGAGTTATATCTCTCGCTGGGAAAATTTTCAATTGTCTCACCCCCGTGGGATTCAACTTTTTAGGTAGACGTCGAGGAAGAAGAAACCCTTCAGTGGGTGAGCAGCAACAACAGCCACAGCAGCAACAGTAGCAACAGCAAGGACAATAGTGATCCTCAGGTGGAGACATTGTTTGTCAAGTCCTGTATATAGAGAAAGTCCTATGTGTCATCTCTGTACTCTCAGGTCCTAGGAGTCAGTAGAGAGTTTGATATAGATCTGAGATTTTTGGCTTGATGCCTCGAGATTTTTGTATACTGCTTATGTACAGTTTAACTGGGCAGTCAATGTTATGACTCTCGAGATGAGATGATACAGAGATGTACTAATGAATCAGAATGTAAATAACTTACTTTGGTTCTTTATGATAGAGTTTTGTAGTTTGTGGATTTCTTTGCGAAAAGTTTTAAATTTTTAGTGATTTTCAGTAATTCCGCTGCTAATAATTTGCTTCCGCATTAGTTAATCCTATTTTCACAAGTTGGATGCCACAAAAATGGTCTCAAACCGTTTTAGGATCAAACGGTCTCAAACCGTATAGGGTTAATCAATCTTCAAACCGTTTGAGGGTCTTGGGTTGAAACGGTTTTCAAACCGTTAGATATGAAACAGTTTCAAAACTATTTGATGAGAAAAAGGTTCAACACCGTTTAAGGATATAAAGACCAAGACCGTTTGAAGGTCTAAATGGTCTCAAACCATTTGATGGTTTAGGACCAAACCATTTGATGGTTTAGGACCAAACCGTTTGAAGGTTTAGGGCCAAACCGTTTGAAGGTTCAATTAGTTCAAACCATTTGAAAGTTTAATTGGTTCAAACCGTTTGACAGTCCAATTGATTCAAACCATGAAAGTAATAATAACCCCATAAGTGGTTGAAGAGTATCTCAAGGTTGATTTCAATGAAAGTACCTCTAAAGTACTTAGGTGATTAGTATAATTAGATTGATTATCACTCGATGCCTATGAAAGTAATAAATTCAATACACTATGATAAGCATAGCTGCATGTACTTTAGTAAGAGGTTAAGTCCACCTAATAAGGTATGATGATGATGTGCGTTCCTAAGTACATGGAACAATGATAAGTATGATTTTATATAGGGTGATGTTATGAGAAACCCTAATTGATAAAGATGGGAAACTCTAACCCTAATATAGGGTGATGTTATGTGAAACCCTAATATAGGGTGATGTTATGTGAAACCCTAATTGATAAAGATGGGAAACTCTAACCCTAATATAGGGTGATGTTATGTGAAACCCCAATATAGGATGATATTATGTGAAACCTAAATATAGGATGATGTTATGTGAAACCCTAATATAGGGTGATGTTATGTGAAACCCTAATATAGGGTGATGTTATGTGAAACCCTAATTGATAAAGATGGGAAACTCTAACCCTAATATAGGGTGATGTTATGTGAAACCCTAATTGATAAAGATGGGAAACTCTAACCCTAATATAGGGTGATGTTATGTGAAACCCCAATATAGGATGATGTTATGTGAAACTCTAATATAGGGTGATGTTATGTGAAACCCTAATTGATAAAGATGGGAAACCCTAACTCTAATGAGGGAATAGTGATGTTATCTTTTTATTGCATAATGTTGATATGTAATTGATATGGTTGTTATCAAGTATACTAACCATGCAGGTATCATGAGATGATGAGCATAACCAGGTATGAGCTCTGATGTTAATGGGCCTTGTGAGCCATTATTTTATTTGTTTCCTAGTGAGAGGTGACAAGAAGTTGAATATGCCTGGTGAACTATGTGAGATGCTTGTGTAACAAGTATCATGAATACCTTGGTCAGATGACCTGGTGGTATTAGTTACCTGATAAGCGATAACCTTATTCAGTGATGATCTAAGGGTTTGAATACCCAGACCCAGTAAACATGATGATCATATTGATGAGGGGTGCGAATTCTTAGTGATGAGATAAGGGATTGAGATCCCAATGTTCTATAAAGTTTTGAAAAGCATTTGATAGAAGTATTACATGTTTCTTTATAGCATTTGTCATAATAATTCCTGTTTGAAATCTTGATTGATGCTAAAAGAATATGGTAATATACTTAAATAATCTAGTGGAATATTATCATGTAGAGCCTTGGCCATAGATGCGTCATTGTCAGTAGCTGGTGATGATGAAATGGGTTCTCCTGCTGGTTAATCCAGAGCGTATATTGTTGAATATGTGGGGTTTCTCCTAGCTGAAAATAGGAGGATTAGAGTGTAACTTCGGTTGTAAACTCAAGATATGTTTAAGAGCATGGTGAACAGTCCCATGGCTTAGTGTGATGGAGCATGAATGTGTTCATGGCTCAGGGAGCACGGTGAACTGGCCCGTGGCTCAAATTTACTAGTGCCGAGACCTGTACCAAGGCGGGCTAGAGAATGGGTAGCCTATGGGAGATAACCCTGTGACTAAGGTCATTTAAGCAAGAGACTGTGGTCCTGCTTGTGGTCTCACACTGACCAGGATGGATGAGATCGAGGAGTCTGGCTCTTCCTTTGATCTTGTATGGCACTGGATTTGGGTTTCGCAACCAATGGTTGGATTTGAGCGGTACGGCTAACTTCCTCAGGGCATAAGAATGATTATAAAATGTAATCAGCCATGCAGAATATTTGCTTAAGGATGAATTACGGAAATCATTGGTTGATGTTACATTGCTTATTGTATCCTAAATGGATAGATATTATACATTTTCTTCATATTCCTTATTAAAATGAATAGATGATTTACTACTTTATTGTTTATTGCTATAATGCTTAAAAAGATGATATTGCTCTATTATTCTTAATAAGGATTAAATCCTACTTTTCAATAGAGATTCATATGCTCAGTTTATTTTATATCTCTCACAGGGACATGGGTCTCAATCCGTTGATAACCAACATTTTTAGGTGGACGCAGATGAGGAGGCATGAACCATACACCAGGGGAAGGACAGCAGCATCAGGGACAACAATGATATCTTAGGTGGAGATACTGACTGTCACGTCTTGTAGTTATGAGTCCTATGTGTCATCTCCATACTATCAGGTCCTTAGAGTCTGTAGTTAGTGCTTTTATGATCGATCTGAGATTTTGGAATTGAATCTCTCAAGGTTTTATGTTGCTTATGTAAAGTTTTGGCAGAGCAACTGTTGTATGTAATCCTTGAGTAGAGAAGGTACATGGTATGTACTTTGTGGACCAGCATGTATATATAATATTTTGGTTCTTGTTATAAGAGTTTCCTGGACATGGATCTCTTTGCAAATGGTTTTAATTTTTAGTGATTTTTGTTAATTCGTTGTTTATGTTTAATTTCGCTTAATTGTAATGATTTGTTTATCGGTTTGGTGATTGTCATCACAATTATGGCCATACGTATAAAAATTTATGGCATGATTGATAACAGAGAACAACCCAATTCTCCAGTTGCGGCCTACACACCATCAATAATTTAGTTGGAGTCTCTAAGGATGTATTGCTAACATCCTATCCTAAGACTTGACATCATTCGAAGACTAATCTCTTACTAACTTGCAGGCATGACACTAACAGGTTTCCCAGGGGAAAGACACATAGATACATTAAGCATCAAAGTAATTACATAGTGTCATCCAATTCACCTGACAACTTGTTATTACCACATTGAACCCAATTTATGGGATCTCCACTCTATTAGATTGGGTTGCTACTTCCTACAAATAATGAGAGGTTTTAGTCCCATCCCCAAATTGGATTTTTCCACTAAAGCTAAGGTAACTCCTTTAGTGAAAGGATCAGTTGTATTTTCTTTGGTATCGATGTAGTCCACAACCATGACCCCATTAGACATTAACTCCCTTATAGACTTGAGTCTGACTTGGATCTGTCTACGCTATTTTTTATTGTACTTGTGACTCTTTATCTTGGCAATAGTTGTAGTGCTATCATAGTGAACTGAAATTGTAGGAAGTGGATTCTTTCCCATAGGTAAACTGGACATAAGTTTGTGTAGCCATTCAACTCCAATCTAGTTTCATCTAAAGCACACAATTCTGCCTCAAAAGTAGACCGAGACAATATGGTATGTTTCTTAGACCTTCATGAAGCAGCTCCTCCTCCCAACATGAATACATATCATGAGACACCATTACTCCCAGAGTTTATGGCAATCTAGCTTGCATCACTATATCCTTCGACTACAGAAGGATATTTTCCATAATATAGCCCAAGGGAACAAGTTCCCTTGATATACCTCAAAACTCTGTCAAGAGCTTACCAATGAGTCTTGTCGCGACAACTGGTGTATCTACTTAACGTACTCACATTAAATGCAATGTCTGGATGTGTGCAGTTCATAAGATACATCAAACGTCTGATAATCTAAGAGTATCATAATTGATACAATGGAACCCCAGTCTCATTCTTGAACAAGGCCTTGGATGAATCATATGGAGTCTTAACAAGTTTACGTGATGTGTACTCAAACCTCTCCAATATTTTCTCAATATAGTGAGACTAAGAGAGAGTTATACCATCAGTAGACCTTATGATTTTAAGCCCTTAAATCACATCAGTGATGCCCATATCTTTCATCTAAAACTTTCTACACAAGAATGTCTTTGTCTCATTTACTAATTTCATATCAGAACCAAAAAGCAGGATATCATCGATATATAAGTATAATAAATTGAATCCATCATTGATGATTTTATAGTAGAGAATCTTCTCAAATTCATTAGAAACAAAGCCAAATGATGATATCACAGAATCAAACTTCTCATGGCATTGCTTAGGGGCTTGTTTCAAGCCATATAATGACATAACAAGTTTACAAACTTTGGACTCATTCCCATGACCTATAAATCCCCTAGGTTGTTCAATATATATATATATATATATATATATATATATATATATATATATATATATATATATATATATATATATATATATATATATCTTCCTGAAGATCACCATGTATGAACGCGGTCTTCACATTCATCTGATGGATACAGAGATTATAAATGGAAGCCAATGCTATAAGCACTCAGATTGTGGTCTTATAGGAAACATGGGAATATGTATCAAAATAATATATTACTTCTCTCCGTGTGTAACCCTTAGCAACTAACCTAACCCTATACTTATTGATTGTCCCACCTGCATTAAGTTTCTTCTTAAAGATCCACTTGTATCCAACTGCAGAACAACAAGGAGGCAAATCCATCAATTTCCAAGTTCCATTCGAGAGAATTGATTGGATTTCATCATTAACGACTTCTTTCCAAAACTTAGCTTCTGGAGATTCCATAGATTGATTGAAAGTTATAGGATCATCCTCAACATTGTAAGTGAGAAACTCACTTCCAAAGTCCTTGGATGTCCTAGACCGTTTACTTCTCCTTAGTTCAACTATTTCTTCAGAATCATCAGATTCAGAAATAACATGTTCTGAGTCGCTCCCCACATTTGTCATCCTTTCCACATTCTTGGGAATGCAACATGTGGTGAATGAATCCTCTTGAGATACTCCATTGAGCATACCAAATTTTATGGGAAACACATTCTCAAAGAATGTATCATCATGTAGTTCCACAATTGTATTAACCTCAATGCTTGAGATATCAAATTTTACAATCACAAATCTATAGACATAACTTGTTCTACATACCCCAAGAACATGGCATCAACCATTTTTGGTCCCTATTTCTTCCTTTTATGTCCAGGAACAAGTACCTTAGAAAGGTACCCCCACACTCAAAGGTATTTGAGACTCAATTTTCTTCCTCTCCATAACTCAAACAGACTACTCTCTACATGTTTGTGGGGAACTCTATTCAGAATAAGGCTAGTCATATTTAGAGCTTCCCCCCACATGATGTCGGGTAGTCCTGATGTTTGGAGTAAATAATTTACCATATCTATAAGGGTTCATTTTGTATGTTCAGCTATCTCATTAGATTGTGGTGAATACATAGTGATAACCTCATGAACTATACCATGTAATTGGAAAATTTCAAAAAACAAAATTGAGGTATATTCTCCTCCCCTGTCAGACCTTAATCGTTCAAGTAATTTACTAGTTTGAGTTTCAACTTCTTTCTAATAAATTTTAAATTTATCCGATGCCTCATCTTTACTTATAATAAAAAATACATGACAATATCTACTAGAATCGTCAATAAAAGTTATGAAATAATGCTTTTGATCCCTTGTAGCAATACCATAAATTCACAGATATCTGTATGTACTAGATCCAATATTTTTGAATTCCTATTCACAAGATTAAAAAGGCTTCCTAGGTAATTTAGCTTGCACACATATTTCACATTTATTATTTCTAATTTCATATTTATGGATCAAATTCAGATTCATCATATGTTTCATTGAGCCAACATTCACATGTCCCAAATGTGCATGCCAAACATCAGATGATACAAAATTCAAGCATACAGAACTATTATCATTCAAATTTAAAATAGAACTTGAAATAGGTTCTACAAGAATCTTAAACAAGTTCTCCATATCACAAAGATACCCCTTTCCAAAAAATAAAGAATCTCAAAGGTGAGTAACAATAGCTTTATTACATTTACAATATATTCTAAAACCATCTCTAACTAAAATTGCGCCACTAATAATATTGTGTCTTATTGGTGGAACGTGTATGACTTTATGAAGCATCAGAACCTTTCCCGAAGGAAACTTCAACTCCACCCCTCCTTCACCTTTGACTTCTACATCACTGGAATCGCCCAAAGTCACAGATCAACCTTTAGAGGCCTGATAAGACACAAACAAGCACTTGTCAGTACACAGATTAACATTAACCCCAACATCTATAATCCAATATAGTGATTCAAAAATAGAAAGAACTTTATTTTTTTAGATATGTACCCACCATTGAGGTTCAAGGATGAACTAGTCAAAAAAAGAGGTTCAAGGATGCAGTCATCATGTTGACCACAACCTCCTCAGTTCCAGATGCAACAACTTTCTTGGCCTTCTTTGTAGGGCAATTCTTGTTCCATTGCCAAGCTATCTACAAGTCTAACAAGGTTTGTTATTCAGTTTCTTCTGAATCTTGGCCTTAGGTTTAAGTGAATTCTTAGATTTCTTATCCTTGTTCTTAGTAGTAGTAAAATTAACAATCACATTAGCATCAGTTGGTACTTTGATAGTATTCTCTTTCAGATTTCTTCCTGAATATTGATATCCATCATGAGATCGTTCATTGACATGTTTCCTTTGTGGTGCTTAAGATTCATGCCATATGACTCCTAATATTTTGGGAATTTCTCAATGATTGACATAGCAACAAACTTTTTCATAAGTGTAATGCCCGCATCAGCAAGCTCTTGCACCAAGAGTTAAAAATCGTGTGTTTGATCAGAAATAGACTTTCCCTCAGACATATGAAACTTAAGAGATTTAGAGACACAATATGTTTTAGTTCCCTAATTATCAGTATTATATTCGTTTTGTAATGCTTTCTAAAAATCCTTAGATGTAGTAACATACGACTTAGAGTATGAGTCATATAGTGTTACAACCCCAATTTTTGGGTTCATTTGGTGAGAAATGTAATTTCTCATATTAAAGATATTTGAACAAATAATGATATAATTTGTTTTGAATAAATGGATTTCATTTACAATAGCCTTGATGATTGTGTTGTGGGCTTTATTGGCTATTGGGCCCAATAACAAGGAAATGAAGAAAGGAAATTCAATTATTAAATTAGTAAATGAATAATTGAGTTTTTGAGAAAAGAATGAGATGGAAACCTCTAGATGGAAAATCCAAAGAGGGATTTTGTGCCTCTTGGGTTCCTTGGGTTCCAAGGAGTCCAAAGTTGCAAATAAAAGGCAATAATAAAAGAAAATATTAATTAAGAATTTCTTTATTAAGAAAGAAATTGACAAAAATGGTAAAATGTGGAAAACAAGTGAAAAGATGTATAATTGAGTTATTCTTGGTGGAATTTCGTATCCCAAGGATTCCTAATATTAAAAGGAATACCAATGAGGAAAATAAAAGAGAAATAAAGAGAAATCCTCAAAAAGAGATATTTTAATGAGAAATAAACAAGATAATGTGAAATAATGCATATAGATGCATCTAGAAGGATAATAAGTATCCTTGAAAAAGGAATTTCGAAATAATAGAGTGTCTTGGGATCCAAGGAGTCCTAATAAAGAAGAAAGATAGAGAAAATACCAAAATAGAAAAATAAAAGGATAATGTGATACATTATTAATGAATTATGTGCTGTTTTCAAAAGGTGGTATTTTTTATTAAAAGAAAACATGATTTCATGGAAAATAATTAAAAGGCAAGTATTAAGAAGATAAAGGGGGTGATTTTCAAAATTCTAACATCTCAAGAATAATGAACCTCAAAAGGTTATTTAAGAGAGAGAAAAAGACTTGCTTCTCATTGAAGGAGTAGGATTCCTAGTAGGAGAGGACTTGTTTCCTCTTAGAGGGGCACGTTAGGGCGTGGATGACCTCCCTATATAAGGGGGTCGAACCCCTTGGCCAAGCCCAGAGAGATCCCACATAGATATCTCTCTCTCTTCTTCACCTTCTTCATCATTTTCATCCAAAAACCCTAGTATGGAGGAATATCAGGTCTACGAGAAATGAGGAACCAGTAGACGAGTACAAGGGAAGCACGATGCCCCCACGACATCTCAGAAGAACTCAGCCATCCTTCATGAACCCTTGTTCTTGCACGACGGCAGCAGGAGAGCAGCATGGCCACCCACGAGTTACAGAGGTAGAAAGCTTGTTTTGGCCATCTTGGACATGACCCAGCGGCACCCTCACGTGCGCAGAAGCACGGCGGAGGCAGAGGAAGCCTCCCTGGGGGTCATCGGGGTCGGGGAAGAAGGAGTCGAGCCACATCCTTGGCCGCTAGGGCGGCAGCGGCACCTACGTGAGGTAGAAGATAAAGGAACAGTCATTGGACCGTTATACCCCTCCAAGGAACAAAGAAATGGGTGGCCACACCAAGGATATGACCGTCATTTGATTCTAATTTCTAAATGGGCCGCGTGCATGGAAAAGGGTGACGTGTCACCCTCTAATTGGCTCAAGTAAGCTAATTTTACAAAAATCATATCTCCTTTTTCGTGACTCCGATGGTAGCAAATAATATATGCATTTTTCTCGAAAAAATGAGAGGAATCCAATAAAAATATAGTTAGAAGCTAGTTCCTCTTGATATTCGAATAGTAGTGTAAGTTATCAACTTTAACGAATTAAAGATTAAGAAACCCTATTTTTGAAATGAATAATGTGTTTAATGGATGATTAAAGTTGGTATTAACCTGTTAATGATAAAAAGGAACGTTAAGATTGAAAAGGATGATCATTTCCATGTGATTAGTTTAATTTAGAGTTTCATGTGCTTTAATGGGCCTTGAAACCCTAATATTGGTAAATGTGACTCTTAATGGCTTTAATTATTCAAAATTGTGGATAAACATATGATATGATGTTTCTAATTTATTTCGAGAATAAAGATTCCTAATTATGGGCAAATAACCTTAATATAGTAATTAGGGTTTTCTAATGAATAAAAGGTGGATTTAATGATATATAGAGTTCATTTGTGAATTAGACCATAATAAACTATGAATTGATGATAAATGAGCATAATGATCTTGCCATGGATTAAAAGGATGAAAATGGTAGTTGTAATATAAAAGAGGCATAGTGGGCTTAATTAATGTTTAAGTGTGCCTTTAATATGAAATTAGGGTTTGTAAGTAATTATATAAATTAGGGTTTAAAATAGTATAAATGAAGTGAAACCCTAATTGCAAAGGAAACCCTAAAATGGATACGAAAACCTTAGAAGTGATTTCAAGTTGAATAGAAAGAATCTTGATAATGTGTGTAGTAAATAGAGTACATGTGTTTTTCAGGATTCTAGATGATGTGGTTGAATTACTTGCTTGGATTGCTTTCTTGGTTGGAATTGATATTAGCTTGAGAAATCTACTGAATAGGTATGTGGTTATGTCTATGAATAATCGCTTTAGTTTCACAGTGATTCCCGAACGATTCTATCAGTTGCTTGAAAATAACTGTTGGATGTATTTTATTTCATGCAACTATAAAGTGACTATGATTATCACTATGAATGTATATATAACTGGCTTCGATCCGAATACACCTCTGTGGCTTGTAAAGGCTAAAAAGGGGTAACCTAGAGTAAGGTCTAGGTTATCGTGGGTTAGAAACTGGGCTACTAAGTGTAGTGCCATGAGGCCCTTTAGCATTCCATTTGTTAAGGAGTGGGCTACTTACGGGTAGTGCCATGTGACTCAACCCTAGAAACTGGTTCACCTATAGGTGGGACCATGAGGGGTTTACTGGGGATCTACTATAAGGAAAGTTGCATCTAGGTCCACTGCAGGGACAGCGTAGAGGATAGGGAATGCATGAATCGCGCAGTTATATTTCAAACGTAAAATTGTTTGTTAAATGGTAATTGGCTGCAATACATTGTTATAAATAATTGCACGATTATTGTTTCCCCCACATACCAGCTTCGGCTGACCGACGTTTTGTTTGTCGGCATTTTAGGTACAAAGCCAAAAGGACAAACGGTAAATCGTCACATTGAGAAATACATGAATTGAAATACAAGGAGGATTAGTTAGAGTAGAAATTCATATGCGGATAGAAGTTTAGAGATCCAAATTTTAAAAAGGTATGCAAAAGTTTATTTTCTTACAACTTTCCAGTATAGTATGTTAAAATTTAATAATTGTTCTTGGTTAAATGCCAAACCTTTGATCCAGAAATTATGTGTGTGGCTTCGACCTCTCAGTCTCCCTTAATTGGGGGTTATTGGGAGGTGGGGTCATAACATTTGGTATCAGAGCATAGGTTCCTCACTTAACCATTAATAATTATTAAATTTTACAAACTCCATAGAACCCAAGGGAGTTATTAGAGGATTATCCGAAGGACGGAGGTGTCTACAAAAGGATCACGACCGGGGGCTGGCAATATTTTCCTCCGCACTGCTAGTCGGAATACGAGGACTCCCGGATCCATGTGACTGCCTGGCCAAAGTCTCAGGGTATGATTCGAAATAAGATACCTTTAGGACTCTCTCATCTTTTTCATCCCCTCTCAACTCAAATTTTGTTAAGGACCTTAAGGATTAGGGTTTTCTCTCTTCTCCTCACCCTCTTGATGTATGGGTAAGGTTAATAAGGTCTAAGGAATCCTCCACCAAATTAATGAAAAAGTATGTAAATAAGATGTCATGGACATAAGATTAATAGATTAAGCGCATACTAAAGGATAGATACATGCTTAAGTCGTATGACATAAGTTGTCATGCCCTCAGAAGAGACATGAGGTGAGACCTTCTTGTAAGGAGGATAGATAAAGAGAGTTAGTCTTAGAGATAGAGGTCTCCATTGCAAGTAGAGACCTGACACATCCTATGAGGATGATTTTAACCCTAACCCTAAGTGACAGTTAGAGAGAGAGATGGCATGATGAGTTAGATTAGGTGTTTGGATGGACATGCCTTGGATGACATATGAGCCATGAGAGGTTGGATGACATAGTACCTCTGGCGACCTAACCCTAGGAAGGGTCGTGCATGTTAGAGTGAAGGATAGCTCCTTCATTGATGAGGTTAGAGAAGAACCTATGGAAACCCCATGAGCTTATATATATGGGCATAATAGGCACCCATAATGTATTAGTAGTGCGAGAAATAGGTTGAAACCCTAGCTGGGAGAGGTTGATGGATAGCTTATGTGATAAGCCTAAGGGGCTATGGATAACCTTGAGCGAATAAGAGTTGAACATAGGCTTCATCCAGGTAGGGGCATGCTTTTGAGGTTGACCCTTCATGAAAAGAGGACCTCTAATGGTGAGGTTGGTTGTAGGATTAGCTCTAGAGAGAGAGCAAGAAACCAAGCAAGAAGGTTGGAATCCTAGACTCTGAGATATGAGGAAAAGTAGGGAGTTGAGGATGATGCGACCTAAGTGGATGATAGTGGTCTCCACATGCTTGATCCTTAGAGGTTGATGATGTCTTGGTTGCCATGAGAGGAACCAAACCCTAGAGAGAGGATGAGTCTGCTGATACCTTTGTGCCTTTGGTATAGGTGTTTCCCTTCTGAGATAGGGAGAAGAGTTCCTTAGACCTGGAGAGGTTTAGTAATAGGTTATGAGGCCTTATACCTTATTGATTGTCCTTGTGGAGGACTCAACTTTAAAGTGTTGATCGAGGAGAAGGATGACATGAAGTGTATGTCATACCAGGTACATGTTTGGTTTGTGGTTAAGAGATTGAGTAGGCAGTTGGACATTAGGAAAGTGAACCTATGGTTCCTAGACCTAAGAGGGGAAGTGGTATACCTAATGCTCAGGATGAGAATTAAGTTGCTATAGTTTCGAGCATGGTACTCCTCATATATAGAGGAAAAGGGAAGCCCCTTAAGTTTAAGATATGTTTAATGAACCCCTCACAACAAAGTTGATGACAAGGGAAGGTATGATCCTGATCTAATGTTGAATGACCTAGCCTGGTTTAGTGGTCTGCTTGTGCCTTAATAGCTTACTAGGGCTAAGCAAATGGATGTGAACCCTAGACCTAAGGGGGGTTGTGACCTTGTTGTCAAGAGATAGTTTCCTCCCATCCTGGGAGAGGGACCCTTTTGAAGGGGGTACACCCCTTTTTTTTGGAAACCTAAAGAGGTCTCATTGGATCTTGAGAAGCTAAGTGAAAAGTACATGGTATAAGAATGAACATGTAGACCCATAGATCTCCATCTCTAAGTGCACATGGATGTGTTACCATGGAGGTAACTGGTAAGGGGCCTAGCCAAGGTAGGCAGGTCACCATGACCCCTATGAAAGGATGAATGTCAGCCCATGTATACAAAGCTTGGGTAGGGTTCTAAGTTGGACATGTACTATAAATGGAATCTTAAGTCTATCCTAGGGTCAGGTGGGGATAAGACCGATGGAAGTGGAAGTTGCCTAATTCCCTAGTTGCACATGACCATAGGGTTGGGAGGTAACAACTATCATTGTCTGAGGGCAATGGGTTAGGAGATTGATCACCTTCATGAACTCATGGGACCCAAAGGGCAGATGAATAGGGAAGTCTCTGGATGCATAAGGGAAGAGGGATAACCCCAAAAGTGTCAGTACCCCCATCGAACTAGAGGAGATGACCAAGGGATGTGTATAGGTTCGAGACCAGCTTTTCATAGAAGTAACTTTGATATCGAGGTGATTGTGATGTAGAGACATATGTTGTGCATTTCAACTTAGATTTGAAGGTGTACTGGCAATGTGGGATGTACCATCTCTACTCGTGGAATAGGTAGAACTTTGTATTTGGACAGCCGCCAAATGCTTATTTCCTCTTGTTATGGGAGTGAGAGATAGCACAGTACACATGCCATACACCAAGGATAAAGATGATGTGAGTTGGGACGTTGCTACGAGGTATGAGGACATAGATGATAACATACCCTGGTGGAGTGAATGATACATGGATGGTTTGCAAACACTAAAGGGAATAAGGTAGTCATCTAACGAGGATGTTTTTATCATGAGCTATGAGTTGTATAAGGTTGAGTTTAGAAACCAAGAGGATGGGCTCATAGTTTTCTCAATGAAGATAGACTTAGAGCTGAGATGAGATAATAAGTGGAATACATGGAGGTGTATGTCTTCAACATTACCTAAAACCTAAGGATGTGAAGTGGTAATGGATGCTATGGTTGGGATGTAGCTTTCTAGTTTGGCTAGAAGAGGTTGTTAGGCTAACCCTAAGATTGGAAAGGAGATGTGTTTGGCTAACACTCAGATGTAACGAGATATGTTGGAAAAAAATGGTTGTTTGGTTAGCCAGTCTAGTCCTTGATATAACGAAAGGATGGTGATAGAACCTCAGATACACTTCTTTGGATAGGAAGGTAATAAAACTCTTATGAGAGTGGTTTAGGGTTTCTGAGGAATTGATCTGAAGGAATCATGACAATACATGATATCATGATTTAAGATTACCATATACCATGGTACTACCAAGATAATAGGTGACAGTAGTACTTTGGATGCCTAAGATGAAGTTTCATGTGGTATGTTGCCATGCAAGCCAGGAGGTGAAGGATGAACACCAGTAACCCAGTGTATTGATATAAGGAATAAAGAGTCCCCGAGAGGGAATGGGGGTTCATCACTATGGATGATGTGGAAAGTATCCCCTTGACCAAGGAGGGTCATGATGCAATATGGGTTATGGTAGATCGCCTTACCTAGATGACATGAGAAATAAAGAGTTTTGTCAAGGGATAGATCTGGTTGAACCACACATGAGAGAGATGGTTCAACTACACCATGATGTGAGTTTAAAAGTTCTTGAGTATGACGCAAAGGTTCACTTCCATAAGGTGGAAGTAGGTGCATGAAGAACTCGATGTTAGTATAGTTTATCACCCCTAACTAATGGTTAGTATGATCTAGACTAAAGGGTCTGATGAGAGCATGTGTGCTCGTTCAGGGTGATATCTAGAGACAGTTCTTTTCCTATGAAAGATGTGACGATAACCGCCATAGCCAGTATCTCATTTTAAAGAAGCTCTGTAAGGGAGGTTGTGTCGGTCACCACTTCAGTAAGGTGATGTTGGTGAAAGGACCACGTGATGGTTAGAAAAGGATCACAGTGCGTGTAGATGAAGTCGCTTTGATCGTGCAATGGCTGAAAGGAGCCTAGAGATGACGGGAGTCGTGAGCGAATGCAAAGTAGACTGACATGCAATTCATTGTGGGAGAATATGTGACATGAAAATCCGACCCCTCTAAGTTATAGCTAAGAGAGCTAAGCCCCCGATGCATGGGTTCTTTTGACATGGTTTGGTGGAGAAGGTTAAGTTTGATCTTACCCCTCAGGATAAAGTAATGTCTGATGAGTTCAAGGTGTCCAATTTAGAGCACTATGTGAGGTACCCAGACCATGTGCTGAGCAATGAACCTAGTGAGCCCCAAGGGAGGCTGAAATGGCATGAGTCACTTGTGTAGTTTAGACGCCAGGATGAAAGAACTCAGAGAAAAGAATATGTGATGATAAAGGTTCTTTGGAAGCATCATGAGTAAGGTAAAGCCACGTAGGGGCCAATGATGGACATGGAAAAGTCTTATCCTGAATTGCTGTTTATTTGCTTGATAGAATTTTGAGGATAAAATTCCTATAAGAGGGGAAGGATGTTACAACCCCAATTTTTGGGTTCATTTGGTGAGAAATGTAATTTTTCATATTAAAGATATTTGAAAAAATAATGATATAATTTGTTTTGAATAAATGGATTTCATTTACAATAGCCTTGATGATTGTGTTGTGGGCTTTATTGGCTATTGGGCTCAATAACAAGGAAATGAAGAAAGGCAATTCAATTATTAAATTAGTAAATGAATAATTGAGTTTTTGAGAAAAGAATGAGATGGAAACCTCTAGAAGGCAAATCCAAAGAGGGATTTCATGCCTCTTGGTTTCCAAGGAGTCCAAAGTTACAAAGAAAAGGCAATAAGAAAAGAAAAGATTAATTAAGTATTTCTTTATTAAGAAAGAAATTGAAAACAATGGTAAAATGTGGAAAACAAGTGAAAAGAGGTATAATTGAGTTATTCTTGGTGGAATTTTGTATCCCAAGGATTCCTAATATTAAAAGGAATACCAATGAGGAAAATAAAAGAGAAATAAAGAGAAATCCTCAAAAAAAGATATTTTAATGAGAAATAAACAAGATAATGTGAAATAATGCATATAGATGCATCTAGAAGGATAATAAGTATCCTTAAAAAAGGAATTTCGAAATAATAGAGTGTCTTGGGATACAAGGTGTCCCAATAAGGAAGAAAGATAAAGAAAATACCAAAATTGCAAAATAAAAGGATAATGTGATACATTATTAATGAATTATGTGTTGTTTTTCAAAAGGTGGTATTTTCTATTAAAAGAAAACATGATTTCGTGGCAAATAATTAAAAGGCAAGTATTAAGGGGATAAAGGGGGTAATTTTTGAAATTCTAACATCTCAAGAATAATGAACCTCAAAAGGTTATTTAAGAGAGAGAAAAAGGCTTGTTTCTCATTGAAGGAGTAGGATTCCTAATAGGAGAGGACTTGTTTCCTCTTAGAGGGGCACGTTAGGGCGTGGATGACCTCCCTATATAAGGGGGTCGAACCCATTGGCCAAGCCCAGAGAGATCCCACACATATATCTCTCTCTCTTCTTCACCTTCTTCATCATTTTCATCCACAAACCCTAGTGTGGAGGAATAGCAGGTCTATGAGCAATGAGGAACCAGTAGACGAGTACAAGGGAAGAACGATGCCCCCACGACATCTCATAAGAACTCAACCATCCTTCCCAATCCCCTATTCTTCACAGTGGTAGCAGGAGAGCAGCATGGCCGCCCACGCGTTATAGAGGTAGAAAGCTTGTTCTGGCCGTCTTGGCCATGACCCAGCGGCACCCTCACATGCGCAGAAGCACGGCGGAGGCAGAGGAAGCCTCCCAGGGGGGCATCGGGGTCGGGGAAGAATTAGTCGAGCCACATCCTTGGCCGCTAGGGCGGTAGCGGCACCTGCGTGAGGTAGAAGATGAAGGAACGGTCATTGGACCGTTATACCCCTCCAAGGAACAAAGAAATGGGTGGTTGCACCGAGGATATAGTCGTCATTTGATTATAATTTCTAAACGGGCCGCGTGCATGGAAAAGGGTGACGTGTTACCCTCTAATTGGCTCAAGTAAGCTAATTTTACAGAAATCATGTCTCCTTTTTCGTAACTTCGATGGTAGCAAATAATATATGCATTTTGCTCAGAAACATGAGAGGAATCCAATAAAAATATAGTTAGAAGCTAATTCCTCTTGCTATTTGAAAAGTAGTGTAAGTTATCAACTTTAACGAATTAAAGATTAAGAAACCATATTTTTGAAATGAATAATGTGTGTAATAGGGTTTAATGGATGATTAATGTTGGTATTAACCTGTTAATGATAAAAAAGGAATGTTAAGATAAAAAAGGATGATCATTTCCATGTGATTAGTTTAATTTAGAGTTTCATGTGTTTTAATGGGCCTTGAAACCCTAATATTGGTAAATGTGATTCTTAATGGCTTTAATTATTCAAAATTGTGGATAAAGATATGATATGATGTTTCTAATTTATTTCGAGAATAAAGATTCGTAATTATGGGCAAATACCGTTAATATACTAACTAGGGTTTTCTAATGAATAAAAGGTGGATTTAATGATATATAGAGTTCATTTGTGAATTAGACCATAATAAACTATGAATTGATGATAAATGAGCATAATGATCTTGCCATGGATTAAAAGGATGAAAATGGTAGTTGTAATATAAAAGAGGCATAGTGGGCTTAATTAATGTTTAAGTGTGCCTTTAATCCGAAATTAGGGTTTGTAAGTAATTTTATAAATTAGGGTTTAAAATAGTATAAACGAAGTGAAACCCTAATTGCAAAGGAAACCCTAAAATGTATACGGAAACATTAGTAAGCGATTTCAAGTTGAATAGAAAGAATCTTGATAAAGTGTGTAGTAAATAGAGTACATGTGTTTTTTAGGAATATTCTTGATGATGTGGTTGAATTACTTGCTTGGATTACTTTCTTGGTTGGAATTGATATTAGCTTGAGAAATCTACTGAACATGTATGTGGTTATGTCTATGAATAATCGCTTTGGTTTCACGATGATTCCTGAACGATTCTATCGGTTGCTTGAAAATAACTATTTGATGCATTTTATTTCATGCAACTATAAAGTGACTATGATTATGACTATGAATGTATATATAACTGGCTTCGATCCAAATCAACCTCTGTGGCTTGTAAAGGCTAAAAAGGGGTAACCTAGAGTAAGGTCTAGGTTATCGTGGGTTAGAAACTGGGCTACCTAGAGTAAGGTATTTTATATACCTCTCATTACTAAGCTTGGCAAGAAGATAAAACTAATAATTGGCATATATAGAGAAATATAAGAAAAAACATATACTTGTACAAAGATGTTCATTAACAAAGAGAAAACATAGTTTAAGCACACTTTCCATTATATCATCCATGCATTGACCGTCAAAGGTTCAATGCATTGAAGGACTTATGACTGACTATCAAAGAGTTGGATCATTTCATAATGTGATCAGGCTACCAAAGAGTTGGATCACTTTCAAGTACTTGATTACCAAAGAGTTGAAGTACTTTATTTCCAACACTTGACTACCAAAGAGCTAAAGTGCTTAGATATAATGGAACAAATATATTACGTTTCATGTGTTCATAGCAATAAGTAACAAAAAAAAGCAACATATCATACAAGAACAATCATTTCATCCAATATCATATGCCAAGTACCTTACTACACATATAATACAACCATGCTAAATAGTAGGCCAAGTAAGTGGTAATGGCGTACCTTGAAGAAGACAAACCTAATCAAATTCATGATATCAAATTTGTGGTCATGTCAACTATATGTTGGACAAACCCTGGTAAAGACAAGATCATGCATCACCATCAGGTTCTCATCTTCTGAACCCTAGTTGTGATTCATTTTAGGGTTTTCTTAGTTGATTAGGATATTCCCACTTTTACTTGTATTCTTATCTTAGAATTATCTTACTAATGTCTTATTTTCCAATTATGTTACAAATTAGGGTTCATCATTTGAACATTAGCTTCCATAGTATTTTATGCACATATTAACCCTAGGTTACATCATCAACCTAAATTAGAGTTTCATAATATGTATTAAGGTTCATATTCATATAACATTAATTATATGCATCTAACTGATAACAAAGTTTCATATTAACTTCCAGTTACATATACGAGCTTACTCTGCAATTTCTCGGGTTTCTTGAGCATCTTTGTAATTATTACACATTAATTAGGGTCATTAACCCTAATTAGCCGCATTAAGCAAATTACATGATTTCGTGCATCAAAAACACAATTACTGATATCAAGAGGATTATAAGCATGAATATGGATTTACTAACATTTTATCATAATTTAAGGTCATCATTCGATATTTATTATCTAAGAAATAAGTATATAACATCTTACATGATATTACTGATATTAGTGCATCAAGACACTGATTTCATGGTTCTATGTTGTTCTAATCATTTTCTAAGAATTTTAGTATATGATTTGTATTTTTTATAACTGTTCTATTTTTTATTAATTATCTAAGATTTAAACATTTACTGAGATGATTTACCTTTTTGGCCAATGAAGAGCTGCCACGTAGCCTAAGGAAAGGCCTGGTTCACTTGATCTGGCAACTAGGTTCACTTCTATGTGATCGGTTCACGCCTGGTCTGGAACTGGGTTTGGTTCTAGGGCTCTGGACTCGGTTTGTCTCTCCTCTCACATCGCAATCTCAAAGATCCGCCCACATTCTTCAAGGATCTCAGCACCGCCGCTTGGCTTCATTGGCCTTCACCTACACTGAGACCATGTGGCCCTTCACAGATGCTCTAGTCATGATCTAGACCCCGAGTCTTACTGCCCGCAAGCTTGTGTTTCAAGTGTGAGTGAGTATCACCTCGATCCTATTACTCTAACGTGCATTAGACCGGAGTCAACTCATCCTCTCCTCGTTGTAAGATCACTTATGGTTCCTACACTTCTTAGATACGAATGTGGAGCTCCTTCTCCATGAGGCTTCCATACAAGGACCACTCTAGATCTCCGACTCCCTCTCTCTTTCTCTCCTACTCGACGTGGCTCGTCTCTCAGAACCGCTACTATCAGTTCATGTGCATGTGAGTCTTCTTTTGTGGTACGAGATGATGTTATGCCATTGTCCCTTCCACGTGAGTCCATTGTAGGGTTGTGTTCTAACCACCACCGCCGATGGCTCTCCAGTGAGAGAGATCAATGCCTCTCTTATCACCTTCATATCTGAAACCTTCACCGGTTGGGCTCAGCGTCTGGCATCATGGAGAGTCTACTCCACCCAAGGATCCTTTTCACAACCTTTCTGCACTCACTACAGCCTGAACATCGATGAGCAACTGCCCCCCACTTCACCATGAACCTCCTTTAGTGCCCAACTCTATTTCCAGCTTTAATGTTCCTCCATTAACATCCCTCTCCATGTTCTTCCTTCTTCCTCATACTGTCAGTGGAGAATCTAAGGAAGAGAAGGCCTCATCGATGTCGTCACCTCACCGTCATTCCTCAAATGAGGGTTCACACTGAAGATCTTGATAAGAAAGGGAAACTACCCATATAGTTTCTCTCATAGGGACATGACTAGAACATGGGATTGGTTGAGACTTGGCATAGCCATTCACCCCCATGACGCAGCCATAATTGCATGGTAGAAGATACTACATACATTGTTGAGTCATGGTGTGTGGCTGGGATGGAGACTGACCAACTAGATTTGTGTCTTGCAAACCACTTGGGCACTTGGTTGGGACGGATATCAAGCTTAAGGAAGACAAAGGAAACCTTAGTCTATCATACTTAAAAGTTTATATTATTTGATCATTTGCATATGTCATTACCTTCTCCTAGGTACATCCTAATTTCATGAAACTTTAGAAATAGCTTCATTGCCATCCAGATCTCATGTCGTCCAATTTTGGTATCAAAATATCAATATTTTACCAATCAATTAAATATTTCAAATAGGCATATATTAAGGAATGTAGAACATATTTTCAACATCAATCAACTTCCAACTATATCAAATTATACATAAATTTAAAAGTCCATTCCAAACTCAAATATCTGAACTCACTTATCCAGTGCGTATCCAAAATCTTAAAAGTCCACTCTATAACAGTTAGGGTTTCATGTATAGCCGACTAGGGTTCCATATTATTATTCAACCACCAAACCTAGTTTCATCACCTCTAAAATGCTGGAGTGTGCTAGGATGAGACACTATAAATTATGATTAAGCATTCATATCCACATCAACATGTAGTGTCCAAAAACATAACATAGTGACCAAAAATCAAACAAGTGTAGAGACCTCCTTTGGTGAGTGAGTGTAGCAACCATGGTCCACTTATAGTGACCACTTTTCAACCAATGCCAAGATTAAGACCCTATTGTGACCTTAAGATAGTGTAGAAACTCAAACACAAACAAATAGTAGCAACTGCAAGACAAACAAAGAGTAGCAACCACCCACTAGGGTTAGGGTAGACGCCACAAGCAAAGGTATCACCTTGTGTAGCAACCCGCTACACATCACCTTGCATGCCTTAGCCAAAACCCATCCAAGTTTCATTTTGTTTTTCGAAACAAATTCAAGAGAAGCAACTAATGTAGCCAAAATAGGTGTGCAACCAACATAGAACCAATGTAGCGACCCTCTATACAAGGGTCACATGCTTCAACCGAAACAAAACCAAGCATAACGACCATCAACCAAGATCAAGGAGTGTCGACTAAAGCAATCTCAAGGGTTTAGCCACCAACAATGTCAAGATACCTCAACAACACATAACCATCCCCAAAAAAGAGATAAACCATGATCAAACAGGTGGTAGACATCAAGGACACTGAGCACTACCAAGGAGTAAAAGCTCCATGCAAGGATGATCACCAAAACCCTAAAACATGTATAATAGAAATCACCGTGAAAGAACCTTATTAAGAGAGACAAAGCCCACATTCAACATGAAAAATAGAACTAGATTTTCATGATATTGCAAGATACTCGAACCATATGCATGTTGATAGGAAATCCATAATCAAAAGCAAGAGGAACCATCCCTTCCATAACTACCCCAAAATCGGGTACAAATATTAGGGTTTATGATAAAGAGCAATCTACTAGAGAACACTACAAAATATTAAATCCTAATTCATAATTACTTCATATAGCATATTAGGAGCACATTTTAGATATTATAGTGGTAACATGCATGCAAGAAAAATGTGAAATAATAGTAGGGAGAAAAGTTATATAACCCGCCTTATGTCGAGTATCAAGCTCTAAGATCACAATCTCCAAGAAAGAGAAGGAATCTCCAACCAAGAGCAACTCCACGGCCAAAAGATCACCTCAAAAGAGAAGAACACCATGGTTAAAAGAAGAGCTCAAGAAAGAGGGTGAAAACCCTAGGCCGAATAAGAATAATAAAGAAGGGAGCTTCTTCTCACTTGGGTACCACCATGGTAAAACCATAGTCTCCGACCCTTGTGAAGAGAAGATCCTCAAGATAGAAACCATGGTTGCACCATAGTATCACGGACAAGAAGGAAGATGTAGGTGCAAAAAAAAAGATCTAGGGTTGAAAACCACTTACCAAAAAAAAAGATCACCAAAGATCACCACAAGGAAGATGATCAAGCTCAAGGTCACCACATGCAAGGTTGGTCGGCCACAAAAGCTCCAAGAGTAGTCCTTACTTGCTCCAAAAAGGTCCAAGAATGAAAAAAAGAGATAAGAAAAATAGTAGGGCCAAAAAGGATACTTGCATGTGAAGGAGAGGGGTAATATACTCAAGGTATGATGGAAGCAAGGGGGGTATGAGGTGTCAACACAAGAGAGCACCAAAAGAACACTTGACCTCCAAGGAAACAACCATGGAACCACTTAACACATGCATGCATCGAAGGGTGATACAACGAAGATGGTGTAGCAACCACTTAGGTTCACTACACACCTTGTTGCGGTCAAAACACAACAAGGAACACATGTAGCGACCACTACACAAGATCACACACATTAACATGGTCGAAGAACCCCACTAGGGGACAAACCCTAGAGACTAAACCTAAACTAGATCACCATGGTTGAATCAAGAAACACCTAGGGTAAGTGTTGTGGTCACACCACTCATCCAAGAGAGGTGGTGCGGTCACAACACACAAACCCTACCAAGGTCGATACACATCAACAAGGCAAACCCTAGAAACCCTAATATCACCATGTGATGTCACATCATCAACCATGGTCCAAGAAAAGTGCCCCTATACATATTTCTCTCTCTAAAGATGAAAAGACATTGAGGGCACACTCTACATGTGAAAAATTGCAAGATAACCCTCACTTATGGGTAAATTGCAATTTGATCCAAAATAAGCATAGAAAGCTCAAACATCATCCAAATAGGACCAAAATGAAAATGTAAGATTGTCACACGTTATAAAAGCATCTCAAAAGGTTAGATTAAGGTTTAAGAATTTTATTAAGCAAATCAAGCACAACCAAGCACTAAGCTAGGCTAGGGGTCTTACAACCATAAACCCCTAACAAGGATTTATCCCTAAAATCCTATGTGAAAAGAGATGGGTACTTCCTGCGCATCTCTTCCTCAAGCTCCCATGTGGCTTCCTCTATGCTATGGTGATGCCACAAAACCTTAACTAGAACGATATCCTTCTTCTTAAAATTCTTGATCCTTCTATCCAGGATCAACATAGGTGCCTCCACATATGACACGTCCTCATCCAGCTCAACCTCTATGGGCTGAAAAACTAAATGTCAGGGTGACACTTCTTCAACATCAAAACATGGAACACCAGATGTAGCCTGTGCAACTCAGGTGGTAACTCCAACTTGTAGACCACCTTCCCGACACATGCCACCATAGGGTAAGGTCCCATAAACCTGGAAGCCAATCACTTACCCTTCTTCCCAAACCTAAAAACACCCTTCCAAGGAGAGACCTTGAGATACACCATATCTCCCACTTGGAACTCTAAGGGTCTTCTACAATTATCAGCATATGACTTCTTCCTATCCTGGGAAGCCTTTAACTATTGTTGTATCAGAATATCACTATGTTGTGCCTCTCTGATCTACTACCTCAACTTAGGCTTCACCTGTAACTATGCCAACAAGCCTGCCAACAAGGATACCTATAACTTCACATTCATCTAATGCAAGGAGACTAACATGTCTCTCTTATGGAACACCAAGGAGCATAATTTTTGCTTATCCATAGATTAAAAAGAAGACTTCCTACTCAAAGTGTCTGCTACCAATTGGCCTTCCCTAGATGATAGTCTATGGTGCAATCATTATCTTTAATCAACACCATCCAACATCTCTATTGCATGTCCAACTCGTTCTGTGAAAAGATGTATTTGAGATTCCTATAGTCGGTGAAAATCTGACACTTCTCACCATAAAGGTATTGTCTTCATATCTTCAAGGCATGTACCACCGCTGCAATCTCCAGATCATCCATTGGGTAGATTTCCTCATGTTTGTTAAGCTATCACAAAGCAAAAGAAATCACATTATACATCAGTATGCAACCCAAACCGTTCATTGAAGCATCATTAAAGATGATATACCCTTTCCTTTGCTCAGTTAGAACCAATACTAGCACACTAGTCATCTTCCCCTTCAAGGTCTGGAAGACTGGATGACACTTGTCATCCTAGATGGAAGGTACACCTTTCCTCATCAGCTTCATTAGGGATAATGCTACGATACTGATGTTCTTGATGAACCTCCTATAGTAGCCTGCCAGACCCAAAAAACTTTGAACTTATATAAGCGTCTTCGGTTGCTCCCACTCTATTACATATTCAACCCTCTTGGGGTCTACATGAACACCTTCAACAAATATCATGTCCCAGGAAAGACACCTCCTTCAACCAAAACTCACACTTGCTAAACATGGCGTACAATTAATGCTATCTCAACACGGTCAACGCTTAACACAGATGTCACTCATGTAGTTGGATGTCACAGGAGTAGATCAAGATGTCGTCAATGAACACCACCACAAACTGGTCAAGGAATGGTTTGAACACTCTTTTCATCAGGTCCATGAACTTTGTTGGTGCATTGGTTAGCCCAAATGGAATAACCATAAACTCATAGTCACTGTACTGAGTCTTGAAAGCTAACTTGGGTACGTCATCCACATTGATCCGAAACTAATGATATCCTAACCTCAGATCTATCTTTGAGAACACTGCAACACCCCTCAACTGATCAAACATGTCTTCTATACATGGTAAGGGATACTTGTTCTTGATCGTCACCTTTTTTAATGGTTCATAATCTATGTAGAACATCATATATCTCTACTTGTTCTTCATGAGCAACATGGGAGCACACCAAGGTGATGTGTTGGGTGCAATAAAACCTTTCTCAAGAATTTCTTAAAACTATTTATTCAACTTTGTCATCTTAACTGGTGCCATCCTATATGATGTTTGTGCTATAGGTCGCGTGTCGGGCACTAGATTGATCTAAAAATCAATCTCTCAGGTTGGGGGAAACCTGGAAACTCATCTACAAACACATCCTCAAACTCACAAACAACTAACACTTCCTGAATAGAAGGACTTCTTACATTAGTATATGTCACGTGTCAAAAGGCCTCACAAACCTTCCTCATCAGCTTCTCTACTATCATCGTTGACACTAATCACATCGGAAGAATCTTCCTATCCCCTTGGAAGATCTACAAAATGTCACCATCGAACAAACATTGCCATTTTGGAACTATAGTCCAAGACTACTCAATACTTCTCTAGAGTATGACATCATGCCTCGAGGTCACTTTATTTCCAACAGTCTACTTTTGGTTCAAGAAACATGGATTGAACATTGAGATAATGATCTACCATGCCTCGAGTTCATCATCGTTATCAGTGATAAAGGAATTATACAATCACTATAACACCTTACATAGATTGTAGGTTGAAGTTGTTATCCAACTTTCCATTTCACTTGGGCAACACTGATGTGCGACTTGGCACCGCTCTTTACTTGTGATGTCATAAGATAGCTATGGACATTCACTTCCAATGTGACATGGGACCTATAGGGTGACGTACATAGGAACTCTTCTAGAAAAGTAGTTTGATCTTAAATGACAATTGGATTGATTACTAAATTGTTTAGGTATTCAATTCATGCAACTGATTGCTTGATTGGCTGACCAGGTCTGCCAAATGACCATCTCACTGAGTAAGACGGATGTTTGGGTAGCTAGATGACATCTCAAATAGTTGAGACGACCGTTAGGGGGTCAGGTTGATTGGAGTTTGATTTGTCTAAGTTCTTCCCTTAAACTGACCGTTTCAATATGATTGAACCAACCAACTTAACTAAACTCACTAGACAACCTTCTGGGTGAGTGAGATGGGCATCTTGCTCAGGTGAGATGGCCCAGTTGGGTCGAATGAATGTTTGAGATGTTTCCTGAATAGTTTTGATTGTTCTTTACTTGACGAATAAGGATTTTAATATTATATATTTATTTAACTTAAAATAGCCAAATTCATTTGAGATTGAGAACATCTAAATGATTGTTTGGTAGTATGAGATGATTGTCTCACACACCAGACAACTGTTTGAGTGTGTAAAATGGCCATTTCTATTGTTGCAGATTCCGAAAATTCAAGATCTTCCGGTTCTTTCCACGCTCACACCTTTATCTCATATCAGATAGCAACTGGGAACCTTGACCTTGGCTTCTACTATAAATAGTGGGGTATTGGGGGCTACCCAGAGTACAACAACGCAACACAGGCATTTGAGAATCAATTCCTCTAAAAAATGTTGTCCTCTCTGGTTGTGGTAAATAAGAGATCTCGGGCAAATCCTACCTAAAAAATAGGGATAGGCAACAGGAGAGAACAACTGAGAAGTTGTCATTGTGGGAGAGTAGGCTGGTGACTAGTACACCAATGGGGAGGACAACTCCTTCCTCTCCTGTAACATCCCTGACCTGGGTTATGTTTAAACCCAGATATTTTGCTTAATAAAGTAGATTATATGATTGCTCTTATCTCTTGAAAAGTAATTAAGGTTCCAGAGGGACTTATATTTCAATTTTAGTCCTATTTGAATAATGTTGAAATAATGTTTTGTTAATTTTGGACTAAAGTGCAAATTACCCAAGTTGAGGGGTTAACTTGCAAATTGAACATGATAAGATGTTCCTCATGTGTTGAACCATCATGATAATGAAGATGATGTAGAGGTATGGCTTGTGGTAGCCTGAGTACCAAGAAAGAGCTGATAAAGCAATGTTTGTGCATTAAAACCTAGTTTCTGGTGTAATGTGCAATTTACCCAAAACCCAGGGTTCAATATGCAAATTACCACTTCAAAATAGTCCCTAATATTTCTTGGCATCATGTAGAAAAAATAAAATGAGAGGGGCGTCTCTTTTGTATCTCTTTGGAGGAGAGAGAATCTTGATATTAAAATAATCAAGATTTAAGCATAATTGGAACTTTATTTCAATTCAATGCAAAAATAAATATGTCAATTGAGGAACCCTTTAACCAAAAGGTGATGGATGATTTTGCAAAAGGATGGAAGACCATGTTCCTTTCAAAGGCACGAAAATATCCAAAGGAAGTGGATAACTCACTCACGTTATTATAAGAAAAAGATATATCCACTCACTTATGGATATAATTTCAATATGATTTAAGGTGCTTAGTTTGTTTTCCTTTAAATCGTGGACAATTGAGAGGAATAAGAGGCAAGGAATATAGCCTCGCATCTAAGGAGGAGAAGAGGGAAAATGGCAAGGATATGGAGAAGTTATCCCCTACTTTCTCTCTCTTGAAATGAATTTGATAAAAATGAATATAAGCTCACTTATCCATAGCTTGAAAGGGGAATTTCGAACCCACTTTCATTCTTTGCTTGAAAAACGACCAAGGGGGGCTACGTAGAAATAGGAGGACGAGTTCCAACCTGTAGGTAAGCTTCTTGATCACTTTCAACCATGATTTCATGGTGGAAATCGAAAATAAATGATGGATTTCTTCTTTTCTTCATTCAATCTTCAACCCTAGCCAATCTTTTCACTCCAAAGCTTGAGGACGAGCCTTGGGAGGGTTGCAAAAGACTCTTACACCATTTTTGACATGAAGCTCCAAGCTTTGAATCTCAATTGAAGGTGGGTTATATAACTTGAACCCTTGAACTTTGTTATTGATTCCATATCTTCATCCATTGTTGATTCTTTCTTTGTTTCCAAAATTTTATTTGGTTGATTGATGCAATCACCATGAAAATAACAAAAAGCTTCGTGGTTTTATGGATTTATGATGATGACATAATCATAAGAACACACCTCCACAAATATATTTTTCAAATGGTTTCAACATATGGTCCAAATAGTTTCAGCAAACCGTTTGGTGACCAAACGGTTTGCAAACTATTTGGTGATTTGCGTCCCAAACCGCATGAGAGTGTTTACCATTTGAATGGGTTGAAAGTTTGATGTATTAACCCTAGTACATGTTGTATGATTATCCAATGGATCCAATTCATTGATTAAATGTATGGACAATCCACCAATTACAACCCTAATCGATTTGTTGGAGGTTCCATAGATTGATCCATTCGATTTCAAGACTTTTTGGGTCAAACGGTCTTGAGACCATTTGAGCCCAAATGGTCTTGAAACCATTTGGGATCAAATGGTTTCAAAACCATTTGGTGATCCAATGGTTGAGATTTTAGGGTTGGAGATCCAAGAGCCAATAATTGTTGAACTTCAATAACTCAATTGATTGAAGGTTTCAATGTAGCAAATCATGTTCAACCAATTGATGGATGTACCTAATGAACCCTTGCGGTTTTGAGACTGATTTGGCCCAAACGGTCTTGAGACCATTTGAGTCCAAATATTCTTAAAACCGTTTGGGGTCAAACGGTTTCAAAACCATTTGGAATCAAACGGTTTCAAAACCGTTTGGTGATGAAACTTCAACATCGAATAAAGGTCAATTGTGATTCAATCATTTGGAAATTGAAGGTAATGATTGTTCCAATGATCCAATGATTGATAGTAATGACAATCAATGATAGGTACAAAGGCTGAATCCCTAAAGTACCTAATTGATTAATACCTTTAAAGGGATAAACTCTAATTGCTTATAAAAACAATAATTTAGTACACTATGTCAATCATAGTTGTATGTACTTGATTGAAGGGTTGATATAACCTAATCAAGTTGAGAGGATGATAGAGAGGAAATCATATATGAATATTATTTATGTGGTGATTAAGGGTATGATCCTCAGCAAAGATATCATAAAACCCTAATCATGAGCATAAACCCTAATTGACAAGATTATTGAACCCTAACCCTAATCCAGGGTAAGGATGTAACCCTAATCCAGGGTGAAAATATGAGTAACCCTAATTTTGTGTAATGGAACATGAAACCCTAATTGGGATGAATAGTAAACCCTAATTATGGGTAATGGAACATGATACCCTAATTGGGATGAATAGTAAACCCTAATTGAGGGTGATGCCATGTGAAACCTAAATTGAGGGTAATGCCATGTGAAACCCTAATTGAGGGTGATGCCATGTGAAACCTTAATTGAGGGTGATGCCATGTGAAACCCTAATTGAGGGTCATGCCATGTGAAACCCTAATTGAGGGTGATACTATGTGAAACCCTAATTGAGGGTGATGCTATGTGAAACCCTAATTGAGGGTGAAGCCATGTGAAATTCTAATTTCAGGTAATTCTATGTGTAACCCTGATATAGAAGGATATTATGTGAAACTCTAATGTAGAGTGATTCTATGTGAAATCCGTAAATATGGGAGATGCTATGTGAACTTTAAATTATATACATGGAAAAATCTATTCCTAATAATGGAATGGTGATTAATATATTGACAAGTATAACACCTAAGAGGTTGATAATGAATGTCCTTATATCAATAGTTCCTAACTCAAAGTTGAGTCTATATCATTAGCAAGGGTTGTATTTTCCAAATAAGTGACTTATGACCAATACATTACATGATAAATGTGATGAGTTGATTCACAAAGTATTAGGATGTGAAATTCCCTAATACAAGGTAAGTGGATGAATTCAAGTATGATAAAGGTGATGAGGGAACTGATACATCAAAGAATGATAGATATCACATCCAGCACCTCAATATTTATATACCTTGATGTGTTTTAAATCCAATATATTTGGATCAGTGACACATGAAGTGTGTCATGTCAGTTGTTTCATAAATGTAGGCTATCATGCCTTATGAAAAGGTTAATCCAAATCAATAGACTATGATGCAATCATATTTTGGTAAAGATGAGGGAGGAACTCATACTTTGTGTTGATAATCCTTTTAACGATGAATGATGAGAATAAATAAGTATGATTAAATACTTATGTTATCAATGGTGGCTCCTAGCTGTGTGGAGCAATGAATTAAGGTTTGATCATTAATAACATGATCTTAAGAACCTAAATGGTTATTTATAGAAAACCCTAATGGAGAGTGATGACATGTAAGAGGAATCCTAACCCTAAAAAGGGAATGATGGTATTACTTGTGTTACATCATGTTGATATGAAAGCATTATAACTGTTATCATGAGTACTAATCATGCAGGTATGTTAAAATGACAAGCATAGCCAGGTATGAGCTATGATGACTTATATTGGAAATGTTTTATAGGCTTTATAATCCTTCATATGCCTTGTTTACTTAGTGAGAGGTAATATGAAATTAATAAGCCATGTGTGCTATATGATGTTTTGATTATTGATTTTGTTTATGGGCTTCATAAGCTATAGTATGCCGTGTTGTCTATTAAGAGGTAACAAGAGGTGAATTGAGCTTTGTGTGCTATGTGGAATGCTTATGCAATAAGAATCATGTTTACCTCGGTCAGATGACCTGGAGGTATTAAGTTACTTGTTAAGTGGTAACAAGTATTCTATGATGAATTAAGGGTCTGAATACCCATGTTCTATAATCATGATGATGAATTTGTTAAGAAATGGAAAGGTACTTGATGAGATGAGGGATTAAGATCCCAATACTTTGTTAGAAGAGTATGGAAACAGGCCATGACTCCACAAAACAATGCCAGACATTAGCTGTGTGTTCTAAGCCTGAAGAGAGTATATGCCGTCACTATAACTCTATAATGAAGATGTCAATATACTCTGGTAAGTTAATTGTAGTTTGACACATGATGTGTAAAATATAATAAGTTGTGTAGAGTATTGCATAAAGTTGAAATACGGGAAATATAAGTTGATATTATCCTTCTTTGTGCCACGGATAAATGTTATACATGATAAATGTTATACATGATCTTCACAATACCTTATTGGATAAGTGACATGATGCTTTATCAGGTTACAGCTGCAATGCTTTAAATAAGAATAATGTTCTAATCTGTTAAATAATGAATTAACTGTTGTCAAGCAATTATGATTCCTCTGTTCAGATTTATCTTATTAATCTGTAATAATAATGTTTCTGGTGGAGAGTTATATCTCTCCCTGGGGAAATTTACAATTGTCTCACCCCCGTGGCAACCACATTTTTAGGTGGATGCAGACGAGGAGGAAGTAATCCTTCAGTAGGTGAAGGACGACAATAGCAGAAGTAGGGACAATAGTGAATTCTCAGGTGGAGACACTGGCTGATATGTCTTGTATAGATGACATAGAGTCCTATGTTTCGTCTATGTACTCTCAGGTCCTCAGAGTAGTAGTTAGTGCTTTTGAGATTTTGGCTTTCTGCCTCGTGATCTTACACTACATGTGTTTAGTTTAACAAAGAAGTTGATGCATGTAATTCTTAGAAAGAGATGATATAGGACATGTACTTGTGAATCAGTATTTAATTAAATCACTCCAGTTCTTTATGAAAGAGTTTTCCTATGCGTGGATCTCTTTGTAAAATGGTTTTAATTTTTAGTGATTTTCAGTAATCTGCTGCTTAGTGATCGCTTCCGCTTAGTTAATAACGTTTTATTCGGACGATGCATCACTATTTAGTGGTATCAGAGCTCTAGGTTCGTTGAGTCTACAAAGACATAGGACTAAGGTGTTGAGTATGTGTTAGTGTTCTCTAGTATACCCTATAGTGGCTTTTGCTTATGCAGAATAAAGGGTAAAGTTTATAAATGACTGGGGAACATGAGGAACACATTGCTAAGGGCAATGATGTTGCACCAGGAGAGGGTGTAAGGGATCAGGCAAGAGAAGAACAAGTACCTGAGAATTCCCATCTTGACCTGATCAGGACAGAGAATCCTATGTTTATGCTCTTGAAGGGCAGGTTAGGGCAATAGTAATGCATATAGAAGACTGGATACTAGCATTACAACCTAGGTTACCAGTCTTTAATGTGGAAAATTAGGGCGTTGAAAGGGTTCCTGAATGACATAGTCATGTTGGAATAGTAAAAATGTGAGAAAGATTAATATATGGCAAGAAAGTAGACTCTGCCATAAGTTTAGACAGATAGTATATATGTGATGGTAGTGCCCAAGAAGGGGCAATAAGCTGAGATTTAAGGTAAGATCTCTATAAGTTTAGAGACATTTTCCTAGTTGTTCTGAAAAGCCAAAGTTTTTGGTGCCACCAGTGCAATAAATGCCTAATGCACCAGGGCAATAGCCCTGAGTAAAGGCAAAAGCAACAACAAGCCACTACAAGGATCTATGCAATGAAGCAATATGATGCAATAGTTAAACCTCGGGTTGTGACAGGTCAGATGAAATATATTCATTCTAATATTTAATTTCCTGATTCTATGTGTTAAAAATAAGAAAGTAGTTGTTTTTTAACTCTCTCTGACTAGTCCTATAAGGACACAAGAGAGATGATAACTTACATTTTACTCAGTATTCTTTAAAATGCTTTATAATCTCTCTTATCTGTGTGTTAAAAGATGAGATATAGAAGTGATGCCTGAAGAAAATTCAAGAATGAAAAATCATGTGTGTATAATGATATGAAAAGTGAGGAACATGATAGTAAATGAAGTGCATACTACCTAATCTCAATACTTGTATACCCTGGCCAGGTATATGATTATTAGAGATGGGGCAAGTATGAAACTCTTAGATTGTTATCTTTCTGATTACTCTAATCAAGTAGTCATTCTGAAACAATCTAGTGAGTATAATGAACTTACAAAGGGAAATACTAAGTGAACTTTCCTAATTACAAAGGGAAATGCTAAGTGAACTTTCCCAATTACATAGGAAGTGCTAAGTGAACTTTCCTAATTGCAAAGGGAAATTCTAAGTGAACTTTCCCAATTACATAGGAAGTGCTAAGTGAACTTTCCTAATTACAAAGGGAAATGATAAGTGAACTTTCCTAATTACAAAGGGAAATGCTAAATGAACTTTCCCAATTACATAGGAAGTTCTAAGTGAACTTTCCTAATTGCAAAGAGAAATGCTAAGTGAACTTTCCCAATTACATAGGAAGTGCTAAGTGAACTTTCCTAATTACAAAGGGAAATGCTAAGTGAACTTTCCTAATTACAAAGGGAAATGCTAAGTGAACTTTCCCAATTACATAGGAAGTGCTAAGTGAACTTTCCTAATTGCAAAGGGAAATGCTAAGTGAACTTTCCCAATTACATAGGAAGTGCTAAGTGAACTTTCCTAATTACAAAGGGAAATGCTAAGTGAACTTTCCTAATTACAAAGGGAAATGCTAAGTGAACTTTCCCAATTACATAGGAAGTGCTAAGTGAACTTTCCTAATTAAAAAGAGAATTTCTAAGTGAACTTTCCCAATTACCTAGGAAGTTCTAAGTGAACTTTCCTAATTACAAAGGGAAATGCTAAGTGAACTTTCCCAATTACATAGGGAAATGCTAAGTGAACTTTGCCAATTACATAGGAAGTGCTAAGTGAACTTTCCTAATTACAAAGGGAAATGTTAAGTGAACTTTCCCAATTACATAGGAAGTGCTAAGTGAACTTTCCTAATTACATAGGGAAATGCTAAGTGAACTTTCCCAACTAATGAGGAAGTGCTAAGTGAACTTTCCCAATTACATAGGAATTGCTAAGTGAACTTTCCTAACTACATAGGGAAATGCTAAGTGAACTTTCCCAACTAATGAGGAAGTGCTAAGTGAACTTTCCCAACTACTGAGGAAGTGCTAAGTGAACTTTCCCAACGAATGAGGAATTGTAAAGAAAATTTTCTCAATCACATAAAAATTGCTAAGTGAACTTTCCCAAACAAATAAAGGATTGCTGAGTGAATTACCTCTGTGTAATATATATGTTTTCTCCTTTGATAAATAGCCTTGAGTAATGATAGGGGTATGATCCTTTATGTTTCTTCCTTTCATTAACATGGTAATCAAGTAAGTATTATGATGTATGATATACATGGATTAGAAATAATTCGTTGATGGATACTTGGAAAAGTATCAGTTGCTTTGGACTTTGGTTCCAAAATAATGATATATGGAACAAGTAATGTCCTAAATTAAAAGAAATACCCTGTGCATGTATACCCTTGGTGGTAACAACAGAGAAATGAATATGATAAGGATGAGATGTGTTCTCAACACACATGTTGAATACCAAAGTAAAGATTTTGGTACTTGAGAAATAATAGATGATTTATGTTGGTTACCTATATTGGTCAACTATGAAATCAATCTAGTTACAAAAAATAATATGAACATCATATGTTAGGGGTTTATGCTCTGCATAAACATAAACATTGATAAGGTTGAATTAATGGAAGGAACAATTGTAATTGGTGGAAAAGTTTATCAAGATAAAAACATTTCCTTAGAATAACCATGTGTGGAAGAACTTTGGGTGGAGTAAAGGTCTATGGTATCTCCATGACATTAATATGTTATGTGGAGACTTGATGATATGACAAGTGAATAAAATCTGTCTCTCCTTTTCCTGGGATTTCGGGGACAAAATCCTTGTTAGGGGTTTATAATTTGTAACATCCCTGACCTGGGTTATGCTTAAACCCAGATCTTTTTCTTAATAAAGTGGATTATATGCTTACTCTTATCTCTTGAAAAGTAATTAAGGTTCAAGAGGGACTTAAATTTCAATTTTAGTCCTATTTGAATAATGTTGAAACAATGTTTTGTTAATTTTAGACTAAAGTGCAAATTACCCAAGTTGAGGGGTTAACTTGCAAATTGTACATGATAAGATGTTTCTCATGTGTTGAAGTAGCATGAGAATGAATATGATGCAGAGGTATGGCTTGTGGTAGCCTGAGTACCAAGAAAGAGCTGATAAAGCAATGTTTGTGCATTAAAACCTAGTTTTGGTGTAATGTACGATTTACCCAAAACCTAGGGTTCAATATGAAAATTACCACTTCAAAATAGACCCTAATATTTCTTGGAATAAAGTAGAGCATATAAAATGATAGGGGTGTCTCTTTTGTATCTCTTTGTAGGAGAGAGAATCTTGATATTAAAATAATCAAGATTTAAGCATAATTAGAACTTTATTTCAATTCAATGCAAAAATAAATATGTTAATTGAGGATCCCTTTAACCAAAAGGTGAGGGATGATTTTGAAAAATTATGGACTACCATGTGCCTTGAAAAGGCATGAAAATATCCAAAGGAAGTGGATAACTCACTCACATTATTATAAGAAAAAGAAATATCCACTCACTTATGGATATTATTATAATATGATTTAAGGTGCTTAGTTTGTTTTCCTTTAAATCGTCGATAATTGAGAGTAATAAGAGGCAAGGAAGATAGCCTCATATCTAAGGAGGAGAAGGGGGAAAATGGCAAGGATATGGAGGAGTTATACCCTACTTTCTCTCTCTTGAAATGTATTTGATAAAAATGAATATAAGCTCACTTATCCATAGCTTGAAAGGGGAATTTCGAACCCACTTTCATTCTTTGCTTGCAAAACAACCAAGGGGGGCTAAGGAGCAACAGGAAGAAGAGTTACAACCTGTATGTAAGCTTCTTGATCGCTTTCGACCATTATTTCATGGTGGAAATTGAAAATAAATGATGGATTTCTTCTTTTCTTCATTAAATCTTCAACCCTAGCCAATCTTTTCAATCCAAAGCTTCAGGACGAGCCTTGGGAGGGTTGCAAAATCTTCTTTCACCATTGTTGACATGAAGCTCCAAGCTTTGAACCTCAATTAAAGGTTGGTTATATAACTTGAACCCTTGAACTTTGTTATTGATTCCATATTTTCATCCATTGTTGATTCTTTCTTTGTTTCCGAAATTTTATTTGGTTGATTGATGCAATCACCATGAAAATCACAGAAAGCTTCATGGGTTTATAGCTTTATGATGATGACATCATAATAAGCACACACCTCAACAAATATCTTTTGCAAATGGTTTCAGCATGTGGTCCAAACGGTTTCACCAAACCGATTGGTGACCAAACAGTTTGCAAACTGTTTGGTGATTTGAGTCCCAAACCGCATGAGAGTGTTGACCGTTTAGATGGGTTGACTTTTTGAGGTATGAACCCTAGTACATGTTGGATGATGATCCAATGGATCCGATTCATTGATTAAATGTAGGGACAATCCACCAATTACAACCCTAATCAATTTGTTGGAGGTTCCATAGATTGATCCATTCGATTTCAAGACTTTTTGGGTCAAACGGTCTTGAGACCGTTTGAGCCCAAATGGTCTTGAAACCATTTGGGATCAAATGGTTTCAAAACCGTTTGGTGATCCAATGGATGAGATTTTAGGGTTGGAGATCCAAGAGCCAATAATTGTTGAACTTCAATAACTCAATTGATTGAAGGTTTCATTGTAGCAGATCTTGTTCAACCAATTGATGGATGTACCTAATGAACTCTTGTGGTTTTGAGACTGATTTGGACCAAACGGTCTTGAGAATGTTTGAGTCCAAATGGTCTTGAAACTTGTTGGGGTCAAACGGTTTCAAAACCATTTGGAATCAAACGGTTTCAAAATCATTTGGTGATGAAACTTCAAAATCGAATAAAGGTTAATTGTGATTCAATCATTTGGAAATTGAAGGTAATGATTGTTCCAATGATCCAATGATTGATAGTAATGACAATCAATGATAGGTACAAAGGTTGAATCCCTAAAGTACCTAATTGATTAATACCTTTAAAGGGATAAACCCTAATTGCTTATAAAAACAATAACTTGGTACACTATGTCAATCATAGTTGTATGCACTTGATTGAAGGGTTGATATAACCTAATCAACTTGAGAGGATGATAGAGAGGAAATCATACATGAATATGATTCATGTGGTGATTAAGGGTATGATCCTCAGCAAAGAGATCATAAAACCCTAATCATGATCATAAACCCTAATTGACAAGATTATTGAACCCTAACCCTAATCCAAGGTAAGGATGTAACCCTAATCAAGGGTGAAAATATGAGTAACCCTAATTATGGGTAATGGACTTGAAACCCTAATTGGGATGAATAGTAAACCCTAATTATGGGTAATGGAACATGATACCCTAATTGGGATGAATAGTAAACCCTAATTGAGGGTGATGCCATGTGAAACCCTAATTGAGGGTAATGCCATGTGAAACCTTAATTGAGGGTGATGCCATGTGAAACCCTAATTGAGGGTAATGCCATGTGAAACCCTAATTGAGGGTGATGCTATGTGAAACCCTAATTGAGGGTGATTCTATGTGAAACCCTAATTGATGGTGAAGCCATGTGAAATTCTAATTGTACGTAATGCTATGTGTAACCCTGATATAGAAGGATATTATGTGAAACTCTAATGTAGAGTGATTCTATGTGAAATCCATAAACATGGGAGATGCTATGTAAACTTTAAATTATATACATGGAAAACTCTATTCCTAATAATGGAATGGTGATTAATATATTGACAAGTATAACACCTAAAGAGGTCGATAATGAATGTCCTTATATCAATAGTTCCTAACTCAAAAATGAGTCTATATCATTAGCAAGGGTTGTATTTTCCAAATAAGTGACTTATGACCAATACATTACATGATAAATGTGATGAGTTGATGCTTAAAGTATTAGGATGGGAAATACCCTAATACAAGCTAAGTGGATGAATTCAAGTATGATAAAGGTGATGAGGGAAGTGATACATCAAATATCACATCCAGCACCTCAATACTGATATACCTTGATGTGTTTTAAATCCAATATATTTGGATGAGTGACACATGAAGTGTGTCATGTCAGTTGTTTCATAAATGTAGGCTATCATGCCTTATGAAAATGTTAATCCAAATCAATAGACTATGATGCAATCACATTTTGGTAAAGATGAGAGAGGAACTCATACTTTGTGTTGATAATCCATTTAATGATGAATGATGAGAATAAATAAGAATGATTAAATACTTATGTTATCAATGGTGGCTCCTAGCTGTGTGGAGTAGTGAATTAAGGTTTGATCATTAATAACATGATCTTAAGAACCTAAATAGTTATTTATAGAAAACCCTAATGGAGAGTGATGACATGTAAGAGGAATCCTAACCCTAAAAATTGAATGATGGTATTACTTGTGTTGCATGATGCTGATATGAAAGCATTATAACTGTTATCATGAGTACTAATCATGCAGGTATGTTAAGATGACAAGCATAGCCAGGTATGAGCAATGATGCCTTATATTGGAAATGTTTCATAGGCTTTATAAGCCTTCATATGCCTTGTTTTCTTAGTGAGAGGTAATATAAAATTAATAAGCCCGATGTGCTATATGATGTTTTGATTATTGAAATTGTTTATGGGATTCATAAGCCATAATATGCCTTGGTGTCTATTAAGAAGTAACAAGAGGTGAATTAAGCTTTGTGTGCTATGTGGAATGCTTATGCAGTAAGAATCATGTTTACCTCGGTCAGATGACCTGGTGGTATTAAGTTACCTATTAAGTGGTAACAAGTATTATATGATGAATTAAGGGTCTGAATACCCATTTTCTATAATCATGATGATGAATTTGTTAAGAAATGGAAAGGTATTTGATGAGATGAGGGATTAAGATCCCAATACTGTGTTAGAAGAGTATGGCAATAGGCCATGACTCCACAAAATGATGCCAGGCATTAGCTATGTGTTCCAAGCCTGAAGAGAGTATATGTTGTGACTATAACTCTATAATGAAGATGTCAATATACTCTGGCAAGTTAATTGCAGTTTGAAACATGATGTGTAAAATATAATCAGGTGTGTAGAGTATTGCATTAAGTTGAAATATGAGAAATATTAGTTGATATTATCCTGCTTAGTGCGACGGATAAATGTTATACATGATGTTCACAATACCTTATTGGATAAGTGACATGCTGCTCTATCAGGTTACAGCTGCAATGCTTTAAATAAGAATAATGTTCTAATCTGTTAAACAATGAATTAACTGTTGTCAAGCAATTATGATTCCTTTGTTCAGATTTATCTTATTAATCTACAATAATAATTTTTTCTGGCAGAGAGTTATATCTCTCGCTGGGGCAATTTAAAATTGTCTCATCCCTGTGGGAACCACATTTTTAGGTGGATGCGGACGAGGAGGCATGAATCCTTCAGTAGGTGAAGGATGACAACAGCAGCAGCAGGGACAATAGTGAATTCTCAGGTGGAGACACTGGCTGATATGTCTTGTATAGATGTACATAGAGTCCTATGTGTCTTCTCTGTACTCTCAGGTCCTTGGAGTAGTAGTTAGTGCTTTTAAGATTTTAGCTTAGTGCCTCATGATCTTACACTGCATGTGGTTAGTTTAACAAAGCAGTTGATGCATGTAATTCTCAAAATGAGATGATACAAGACATGTACTTGTGAATCAGTATGAAATCACTCCAGTTCTTTATGAAAGAGTTTTCCTATGTGTGGATCTCTTTGTAAAATGGTTTTAATTTTTAGTGATTTTCAGTAATCCGTTGCTTAGTGATCGCTTCCTCTTAGTTAATAACGTTTTATTCGGACGATGTGTCACATCTCCATTCTTGGTGAACAACATGAGTTCTAGTTGATCCGTGTGGACTACTCTAGAGGTAGGAGTCCTTTGGCTGCTGCTTAGAGAGAAAAGTCAACCTGTAGTCTGTGGCTAGACCACTAAAGTTTATTTAGAGGTTTCCCAGACGTTGTTCATGGTGAAGACTAGGAGCTACACAACCACCATCCAATAAAAACTTTTCAACAGTTGCAAAGAAGCAAGTTTTGTCACTAAACTTGCTCCAAGACAAGGTATAACTCACTAAAACCATCCTTCCTATTTCACAGTAGTTGATGTGGTTTTGCTGTATTGGAGAATACAAATAGACAAAATTTTTGTTACCGCTGTTATACTTTGTCCCTGAATTTCCCAACAATGGTATCAGAGCCATGTCAATTTACTATGTTTTAGGATAATTGATATGATCAGATTTTGGTTTTATCGAATACTTATTGCATAAAATGTGAATATTTAAACTGCTCTCATATGTGTATCCAATCAAAGACCAAATAATCCCAAACTAATATATATATATATATATATATATATATATATATATATATATATATATATATATATATATATATATATATGATATATATGCAATTTACATGCATCACCCTAAAAGCAGTTTTGATGGTGGATGTGTAGTGTGATTATGGCCAATACCTTTTATCCATGTGTGGTTTGATGGTTTGGTTCTTGTTTATCTCAGTCTGCATATCGAGCCTCTACCTCTTTCTTCCCAATGTAAAGTTAATGCTTTCCTACCTTTTCTCCCCTCGAATGAAACTCGAGGTTTCTGTTATTCAATGTAATAGAGTAGAAATAGGATAGTTTCTTTTCATGCAATGACGTTGAAGATGTTCATCGTCAGTTGAGATGACCAATTCATGAGACAAGCCGACCGTTCTGAGGATCATGAAGGACAGAGAACGATGGAACCAGAAAATTCCCTAGTGGGCCCAACTGACCCTCTCGAAGGAGTCCAGACATCAGTTGGATAGGAGGCCATATGACTGTTCCTGGAGTCCCAACCTACCATTTGGAAGGAGTCTAAACATCAGTTGGATAGGAGGACCAACCGACCGGCCAAGAGGCAAGATGACTGATTCAAGGGTTGAAACGATCTACCCAGATATGCAAGCATAGATCTATGCCAAATGCAAGTTCATACATATAATGTGATGATAAACCTATGTGGTAGTAATTCCTAGTGGCTCTAAGGAATTTGAAGTAGACATGGCCATAAACATCACTTTTTGTTTTATATTTCAATTTTATGTTGTGGGATATAACATTTATATGATACGTACTATATATGTGGAGATTGGGTACAATATATGTATATGTATGATATATATAAAAACCCCTCAATCAACCATACTAAGTCTAAGATGCTTTCCAATAGAAATACACATGAAAAACTTGTTTGACCAAGTGTAGGTTAAACTAAAGCGTGGTGTGCCATCTACCTCATGGAAGTGTGATGGTAGTAATGTAGGTTCCACAAAAGTGGGGTGCATTATTATTGTATTCGCTATTGGGTCGGGCTTAACTTGTAATTCTTAGAGAGTCTAGGCCCATAGTCATGCAGATGATTATGGCAAAGAGTAGTGCATGTCATCTATCCAAGAATTGCACATGATGCAATTGGCATGATTGCCTACCTTAATGATTGATTATGGATGCTGGTGTAGGCCAGTTAATAATTGAATCATTGGCTCATTAAAAATTTGTTCGCTAAAATTTAGAAAATTGATACTTGAGGGTTGTCAACTTTGATCAAAATAATGAGAATGATAATTAATTAGAGACCTAATTATTATCACCCAAATTTTAATCAAATCAAAAATTGAGTTTTTGACAAATTGCAAATTCTGTTGTAGAACCAAATGGCAACAACAAACAATCACGTTTCTCTGTGATCGGTCCTTGAGAAGGACAAACTTGTTGGGAAAAACTTCCACGACTGGTGTAGGACGCTGAGAATTTGTCTCACATGGGAGCGAAAGCTCTATATCCTAGAAATGCCAAAACCAAAGGAACCTTCTCAAAATGCTCCAAGGGATGACAAGGATGCTTATAAGAAGCATACTGAGGATGTCGTGGATGTGAAGTGTATGATGCTATGTTCCATGAACCATGAGTTCCAAAGGCAGCATGAGAACATGGGGGTGATTGAGATGGTCACACATCTCAAGAACATGTACCAAGATTAGGAAAGACATGAGAGATATGATGTCTCCAAGGCATTGTTCAAGTGCAACATGACAAAAGGAGATCAAGTAGGTCCTCGTGTACTCAACCTCAATGGGTATGTGGAGAACCTATCTAAACTAGGATTCCCTTTAGGTCAAGAGTTGTCCACTGACGTGATTCTATAGTCCCTGCTAGAGGCATATACTCAGTTTGTCATGAACTACAACATAAACGACTTTCACAAGCCATTGATAGAATTGTTGGACATGTTGAAGATAGCTGAGACACAAATGAAGAAAGATAAGCCCAAGTCTTTGATGATGATCAGTAAGACAAATGGGAAGTCTAAAGGAAAAGGCAAAGCTAAGAAGGGTTCTAAAGCTATCCATAAGCTCAAGTCTTCATATCTCAAGGCAAAAGGTGGAGTAAAGAAATAAAGAGGTGATTGTCACCAGCCTGGACATTGGAAGAGAAATTGCCCACTCTGTTTATAGGAACTAAAGAAGAAGAAGCATGGCACTAAGTCGTCCACTTCAGGTATAAACACTACAAGCTACATTTGATTACTTCTTAAAATTTATTATATGATACCAGATATAGATCCAACATACTGATGTGCAGGATCTGACAAGAAGTAAAGGCCTTCATGGAAGGACAAAGATGGACAAATGTTGTGGAAGCTAGAGTATGTTTAAATTTATCTTATCCCAATGGGCATGTAATAGAGTTATTAGAACTGCTATTTCAGAATGCCATAAGGAACAATTTACTTTAGATCATATTGTATGACAAGGATGATATATCAATAAAGTATGAGATTAATGTTTCAAAAAGTTATGATCTTGTATGGCATTGGCCCAAAAACATCTTATGATATTTATATGAGATGATCCAAAAATGAATGTTTATAATGTTTATACCAAATGGATTATAATTGATAACTCAAGACTATCATTAGCATAAGTCATCTTGTATGTATACGTAAGAAATGCATACCTAGATTACATGTTGATGTTGATCTAAATTCCCTCAGTTGGTGAACCTAAGGAAATATGCAAAGTCTTACTTACACACAATATGACATGACATTCTTTACTAGATGTAATGGGAGGATAAGTCTTCCATTAGACCTCATGCATATGATGCATGAAGATCTTATGGAATGAATGCTATAGATAAATAACTAATACTTCATTTGATTTACTGGTAATATGATGATATGTAGAAAATGAAATGAAAGCATTAATCTCTTGAAAATGTTCAAGGAGATTAAAAATGAAGTGTGATATTGTTGAAAGTAATAAGATACTTTGATATGATCAAATGTTGAAATACTTTTACATAAATATCTTGAGAACCTTCCGGAAAAGACTATGATAATGTATCACACATCGAATCCACCTGAGCATGATTATGTGTCCAAATAAAGGAATTATACCATGGTGAGTCATGATATAATTGTCAATTAATCTAATCTTCTTATTTCCTCACAAATATATACCTATCACTAAATAATGTACCACAAATGGTTTGTAAGACATCATATATGATATGTTTTGGGAATGTCCCAATATGTCTAATATACTAAAACCTAAATTGAGAAAGTTTTTCTTGAATAAGGTTTATCCATAAACCATGATTGGTCAACATTATTGTTAATCCCAGTCTAATAAAAAATTTGTTTTGTTGATAGGATAATTGAGTTCCTAAAGATTTAGTGGAGTAAAAGTAGAACTCAAAGTGTTTGACGTCAACAACAAGGGTACAATGAGAACAATGACAATTACAAGTTGTTGCAGAATCTCATGTTCATTATGTAGTATAGAGAAAAATATTCTAGTAGAACACATCTGAGATTGGAGGATTATATATCCAACTATTCAGATGGGTTGGTCATTATAGGATGAGCCAACTAGTCAACTAGAAGCCTTTTTCTAAGCTATATGGAATCCATGTAAGCTAACAAGGTAGGACCTTAATGAATCATTTTTTTCAATCACCCGTCCCCCTGCAGCCTGTCGCTCAGGCGATTAGGGTTTCCAGGCAGTGGACAATTTCCATCCACCCACTAGGGTTATCTGTCTTATAGGTTCAAGTGTCTGGGCTATCCTTCTGGTCTCATCTCCGAGATGGAGACGACATTGGAAGATAGGTATGCAAGTCTTTAACTAACAGACGAAGAGGAGGAACCGATCAACGTTCAACCGAATTGAAGTGGGGATGAAGAGGACCACACGGAACTAGCATTGGTAGGGAGACTATTAATGGATCAAACATATAAATTTAGGGATATGGAATGGATGCTGCGTAGGCTTGGAGCTTGCAGGAGAAGCCGGAGTTCAAGAAAATTGAGGGTGAGATTTTCATCATCCAATTCACCCACTGGAGGGACAGATAGTGAGTAATCAATGGGGTGCCATGGAACTTTGATGGACGACTACTGCTATTCAAGGAAGTTTGCAAAGAGGAACAATTAGGGCACATTACCATAAACATGAGTCCTTTCTGGATATGGATGTATGGATTTCCATTGGGATATAGAGGAGAGAACATAGTTAGGGAGATAATGGGGTGTGTGGGTAAGGTCCTGATGATAGACAATGACGACGTGGGGTCAGACTCCTCACTCTGGGATAGATCTCTATTAGACGTCCCAAAGCCTCTGAAGAGGGCCCTAAAACTTAGGGTTAAAGGGGGAGCCATTGTTGAGGTGAAATTTAAGTATGAACACCTCTCAAATTTCTGCTTTGACTGTGGAAGGCTAGGGCATGTTGATAAGGACTGCCTGGGAATGATGGAGGAGGGAGATCAGTTGCAGCGTTGGGGGAACTAGTTACGGGCATCACCTTAGAGACAAAGGAGGACAAAGTGAGATTAGTCAGGGATGACCACGGCGGCGAGGAGAAAACTAACTTTCAAGAATAAAGAAGAGGAGAGAACGTCGACCTCAAGGGTGGAGGAGGCCTTTTGCAGCAGTGGAGGCGACCATAGTAGTCATGAACATCGAGTGCACTATGGACGATCCAAGCAATTCCCACTCAGGTGGGGCGCAGGTGACACACCAAGAAAGGCTCCCCAGATGAGCAAGGCAAGGGAAGGTGGAGTGTGACCATGACCTTGTGAGGAGAGCACTCTGAAGACGATGGGGAAAGGAAGCACATGGTCACTGGATGAAAGGGTGGGATGCTACGCAGACGAAACAACACTGACAGGGAGCACAGTGGAGTGTAGGATCACCCATTTCTCAAGAGATGAGATGTTCGCCCTCCAAACGGTGATCAAGCTTGAGGAAAGAACACCGAAAGGAGAGGAGGAGGAGTTTGTTGCACCAAGATCCTTAGAGAAGACATGGAAACTTTGAGGGAAGCAAGCACAAAGTCTAGAATGGTAGGATATTGGTAGAGAACGAGTGGCACAGAGGGTTGTTACCTTCTCTGAGGGAAACAATGTATCATGGTCCAAGGCAAAGAAAGGCACAAAACCAACTCGAGGAAAAAAGAAACATCAACCATGGGTGTATAAGATGAGTAGAGGAGCACGACTAGACATTCCAGAAGGAGAGGTGGTTTTGGAGAAAACAACAGGAAAGAGGAGTAGGGATTCTGAATGGTGTGACATGGAGCTAGATGACCAACCAGACCAAGGCACAGTGGAGAAGAAAGAAAAGTAGGCCAAAGAAGGTGGGTCTGAGCTAGACAGGGTCATTGCGACCCAAGTAGCGACAATTGGTAGTGGCCAATCCCGCAAAGGATAATGAAAATCTTTAGCTGGAACTGTCAGGGATTGAGCGACTCTGACACGTCTAAGGCTCTCCGATCTTTGTATTGGAGAGAACATTCGAACATAGTTTTTGTTATGGAAACCATGATTGCAGGGAAGAAATAGGAGGATATTCAAAGGAGTTGTGGTTTTAAGGATGGGTTGTGCATCTCGAGTAATGGACAGGTGGGTGGTGTTGGATTCTGGTAGAAGGACACTGATGTTGAGATCCTCAACTGCTCTAATAGGCATGTGGCTAGCCTAGTCAAGGATGACACTATATGGGTTAGATGGAGAGCCATAGGTGTCTATGGTTGGGCAGAGCGACATAATAAGACTAAAACATGGGTTCTGAGGAGAAAACTGAAAAATGGGTAGAGGAACCTATCATCTTCTTTGGGGACTTTAATGAGACCGTCTCAAATGCTGAAAAGAAAGGAGGGCCACTGAAGGAAGAAAAAAATATGCAGAACTTATGAGATGCTATAGATGAGTGTGAGTTGCTGGACCTGGGTTTTGAAGGGAATATCTACACATGGCGAAGGGGATTGACTGAGAAAACCCTTGTGCAAGAACGGTGGGACAGATTCCTACCTAAGTTAAAGTGGAGAAATCTTTTCAACTACTGTAAGATCATCCACATGCCTATTTTTTAGTCAGACCATACTCCTATCATCTTAATGGCAGACAATAGAGAAATCCATAGGAGAAAGATGAGAAATTACTTTGCTTTTGAACCAATGTGGGCTGGAGAACAGGACTGCAAACATACTATCAAGGCAGAATGGGAAACCATAGGAGGAGAGGACATTAATGTAAAGCCAAGCGCCTGCAAAGAACATCTTAAAAGGTGGGCAGATGGCAAGTTTGGGGAGAGGCAAAAGAAAGTGAATGAGTTGGAAAATGAACTAAAGCAAGTTTAATCTCTTCCCCAGATCAAGTAATGCTTCAAAAGGTAGAGGAAAAATCAAAAGAGTTACAATATTGGCTGCAGAATAATGAGGAGTATTGGGCTGCGCATGCACGTGTGAAGGAACTTAAGGAGGGGGACTGAAATTGTGATGACCCAATATCAAATCAAGCCATCACTAGTAAATAATTGTAGAATAACCATAAGCAACAGATTAACAAAAATCACAAAAAAAATTAAAACCATTTTAGCAAAGAGATCCTCTTCAAGGAAACTCTTACTGAAAGAACCAAAACTTTATATACATCAGGGTTCAAATTGTACTTAAATTGTACCATCTCATCTTGAGGATAACATATAATAGTTGCTTTGTCAAAACATATACTAAAGGAACATAAAACCTCGAGGCATATAAGCCAAAATCTCAATTTGTTTACAAAACCTTTACGTACTGACTCCAAGGACCTGAGAGTACAGACACGACACATAGGACTTCTATCTACAAGACACGATGGACAATACACTCAGCCTGAGATGCTACTTATACCCCTCAAGCTGTTGTCTCCCACTGCACTATGGTCTTTACCTCTTCGTCCACATCCACCTAAAAATGTTGGTGACCAATGGGGTGAGACCCATGTCCCAGTGAGAGATATAACTCTCCGCCAACAATATTATTATCATAGATAAATAGTATAAAACTGGGAAGAGGATTCTTTTACATTAATAAGCAAGATTTAATTACTGTTTAAGAAGAGTAGAGAAATGTCATCTTCTGAAGCATTGCAGCTATATATGATAAAGTAGTAAATCATCTATTCATTTTATAAGGAATATAAAGAACATGAATAACATCTATGCAATTAAGATGTATAAATGAAGTGTACATCAACCAATGTTTTCTGTATTCGATCCTAAAGAAAATACACTACACGACTGATTACATATTTACGACCACACTTATGCCCTGAGAGATGAGGTATACCACTCATTCTCCAACCGGCCACTATGAAGTCAAAATCCGTACCATCTAAGGTCAATGGAAGAGCCAACTGCTAAGAAATTTTCCATCTCAGTCAGTTCGAGACCACTAGCAAGACATCTCATGTCAGCTGCAATTAGCTTACCAAGGTATATTGGTATCTTTTCTATAGAGCTACAACTACATCATGCACTCTCTTCAGGGAGATTTCAGTTATCCATCCTCGACATTCATCTTCATCGGGAGATTATACATCCATCCCAGATTATAATGAAGGATATCTCACATCAATCCCTCATTAGGACATCTGGATATTGGCACCCATCACCCCCACATATTCAAAAATATGTGCACCAGGTAATCCTGTGGGAAAACTCGTTTCACCATTCACCAGCTACTGACATTGATGGATCTATGGCCAGGTCACTACATTATAAGATTCCATTTGATTAATTAGGTGCATTATAGTATCTTTTAGCATCAACCAAGTTTCAAATGTGAATTATAACAGATGCTACAAAGAAAGGTGTAATACATTTATCACATACTTTTATAACCTTTGGAACACTTTGAATGCATAACACTTGGGATCACCGTCCCTTATCACATTACTGGGAATTATCATCCCTTAACATTATTATCATCATGATTTCTAGATCTGGGTATTCAAACCCTTAGTTCATCACTAAACATTGTTACCTATTATCACGTAATTGTTACCTCTAGGTCCTCAGACCAATGTATTCATTACACTTGTTGTAAAAGTATTTCACAAAGTGCACAAGGCCCATTAAACGTCTTGTCACCTTTCACTAGGCAACAACTATTCATATGGCTCACAATGCTATTTAAACATCTTGACACCTCTCACTAGGAAACAACTATTCACATGGCTCATAAGGCCCATTAAATATCTTGTCACCTCTCACTAGGCAACAAATATCTTTTAGATCTTCAGACCATATAAACATTATACTTGTTATACAAGTATTTGACATGTTTCACAAGACTTATGCAATAAGAGAAATACAACCTTCCCATTATTAGGGTTAGAGTTTCCCTTTATAGCCGAATAGAGTTTCAAGTTCATATTATCAATCCAAACCCTAATTCATTGCTCCACACATCTAGGAGCATACATTGATATCATATGTATTCAATCATACTTGTTTATTCTCATCATTTATCAATAAATGATTATCATCACAAATTATGAGTTTCTCTCTCATCCTTACTAGGGTATTGATTACATCACACTTTATTAACTTGGCTTAACCCTTTCTCAAGGTATGTTAGCCTACACTTCTCCAAGTGCATTAAACTCATTACATCTTAATGTAACAATTGACATGACACACTTCATGTGTTACTCATCCAAGTATATTGGATTTAAGGTGCATCAAGGTGTATCAACCTTGAGGTGCTAGATGTGATACTTATCATGCCTTGGTATATCACTTCCCTCATCACTTTTAACTTACATAAGTTTATCAACTTATATTGTATTAGGATATTTCCCATCCTAATAATTTATGCACTAACTCATCACATTTATCCTGTAGTGTATTGGCCATAAGTCACACACTTGAATTACCCAACTATCATCAAGTGATATGGACTCATCTCGGGTTAAGGCATTGTTGATATAGGGTTGACCATTATCAACCACTTTATGTGTTTCACCTATCAAGGTATTAGTCACACCATTACTTGGTGTTACACTCATTACTCCTAAGAGTGTTTTGCCCTCACCTTTACAAGGTGTGTCGGGTTGAATCATGTATATCAAGTTGAACACATGTATTGGGTTAGGTGTATAGGGAAATAGGCATCATCATATCCCTCATACCCTTACCCATTAAGGTATCAACCTTGCCAATCTTATGGTGTATCACCTTCACCCTACAAGGGTGTAATATCCTCACCTCACTTGAAGATATTAGCCACACCATACATTAGTGTATTGTCCATCACATGTTTTAGGGTATTAACCACCTTACCACTTTTATCATCTAGTGTATTGGGTTACCCACCATATCGTATTAGAGATGTGTGCTCAACACCATATCATCCAAAAGGTGTATGCTTAACCCAATATCAGTTTAGAGGTGTATGCTTGCTACCCATATCACATTAGAGGTGTATGTGTGCCTACCATATTGGGCAAGAGGTGTGTGTATGTGTCACCCATATCAGGTTGCTAAAAATTAGGGTTTAGCATATCAATTAGAGGTGGGTACTTGACACTATATCGTGAATGGGGTCTTTGCTTCACCTCATATCATGAAAATGGTATATGGTTGACACCATATCGTGTTCAAGACGTGAACTTCATTAACATATCATGCAAAGAGGTATAAACTCATAAGCATATTGTGCTAGTGATGTATGTACATGACCATATCGGGTTAGTGGTGCTTGCTTGTGTGTTTGAACCTGATATTAGTTTGTATCATGATACTAATAACCTCCCATTTTGTGATGTTATCTTATTAGTTTTTCTTAGTTTTCCATACTAAATCTTAGATTAATTAGATTAAATACATAACTTTCTAGCTTTATTGTGAATATACCAATAGACTAATATTTCTCTTTTCTTCTTATAGGTCAATCGAAAAAAATTGCAAAAGTCTCAACCAAAATGATCTCAAGACCGTGAAGGTCCAACTGGTCCCAAGACCGTGAGGAGCCAAACAATCCCAAGACCAAGTGAAGTTTACCGGTACCAAGAATGAATGAAGATCCATCAGTCCTAAGACCGAGTGAAGGTCTATCGGTCCCAAGACCGAGTGAAGGCCAAAAGGTCCCAAGACTGAGTGAAGTCCCAACGGTCCCAAGACTGAGTGAAGGCCTATCAGTCCCAAGACCGAGTGAAGGCCTATCAGTCCCAAGACCGAGTGAAGGGATATCGGTCCAAAGACCGAGTGAAGACACATCGGTCCCAAGACCGAATGCAGACTCATACATCCTAAGACTGAGTGAAAGGCTACCAGTCCCAAGACCATGAGGATCCAAACGGTCTCCATACCATGAAGATCCAAACAATCTCAAGACCATTCAAAACCCCCTTGGAGCCTATAAATAGGACTCAAGGGGTTGTCATTGAGGGACGAGGTCATATACACCCAAAGGCCGCTTCCATTGTTTGAGAGCTACTTCATCCTCCATCCTTCGCCCCAAGGATGTCGGTCTAAGATCCACACTCCATCCATAAGCCTACTTTCTCTCTCATCAACATAGAAGGTGGGAAGTGAAGGATTCATCACCAAGGCAACCACATAGTGTGAAGATAGTTGTTCTCTACTCCAAGGGGTCGACCTTCCTCCCTCCTATGTGGAGATGATGTTTTCCTTCTCCTCTCCTATCTCCTTCTTTGTTCTTTCCATGAGCGAGTAGTTCCTTACACTAGGGTGCAAGGAGTAGCCCCTCTACCCATGTTTTCATTCCATGCAATGTAATTCATGAGTTTGCAATAAAAAATACTATCTTTTTAGTTCAACATCAATCATTTAATGAATGCTAGTTGCTTGATCACCAACCTACGTTACTTATTATCTGCTAGTACAAATTGTCTATGTTTGTGCTTTTAGATTCGATTATCAATTATATGTTGGTTCTTGATGTATATAGTCACCATATATCTGTTTTAGAATCTAGAAGCGCATTTCAAGGAGTGGAGTAAACTCTCCTCCATCGTTGTACTTTCATACTATGAAATGGAATTAGTTGGCGTATGAAAGTACAACTTTGATAGGTTGAAGAACACACTTTATGAAGGAAGTGATGCAAAGTAAGTGACCATTCATTTGGGGATAGTTGGCATTGCAATACTCCCACATTTCTCGTAGTTAGCTATTCGAAAGGAAGCTAAGTCTACAAAGATACTAACTATTTAGACTCTTATTGCAAGCCATGTTATTATGATGTTTGTTATGATCCATGCATAGTGGTGGTGAAACTCGATCCCATCCTAGTGGTTTCCAAATATTATTTACAACCTTAAGTTTACATTCCTGTCATTTAATTTACATTTGCATATTAGTTTAATCATCAAATAAACTCTTTGATCTAGATATTTTTTCCCTCGAGTAGATAAGTGGACTTATAACTTTTTCCATCTTGTTAATCTTTAAAAAGACCTTTGTCTCGTGGATTCAACCCTCAACTGTGCTACGATAAGACTTCCACATACCTTAGTGTACGTGGGTGGAGATCTTATTATAGCACACACAAGGCTAAACTTAGAGACTTACTATCTCTAGGATTTTTTGTTGTGCATGCAACTCCACACGAGTGGAGGCTCCATCAAAAAAATTGGCATCGTTTCCAGGGATAACAGAATGTTTTAATTTCATTTATCAACTTGCTAGTTCATATCTTTTTTATTCCATCATTTTTCAATACCATCTAAAGTGTGATTTTTCTTCTACTTAGGTAGAAAATGTGTATGCAAAACCGTGGATTCTCCCCTAAACCAAAGCACGACTCTGAGGTAGAACGAAACTTCCACCGATGCATCAGACTCAACTGCCAACAAGCCAGACAGATGGCTGAAGAACAATGCCAAGCCGCCTTGATACTGGAAAGAGTCAACACAGCTATAACAGCTCAGAGAGCACTACTCATCGCTGATACACATGCTCAAGTCCAAGCCAAAGTCCGAGTTGAAGAGCAAGCTCGCATCCAAGCTGAAAATGAGGCAGCCACAACAGTTGCTCAATTATTAATAAGGAAAAAGAAGCTTTGAGACTACATTGTTCCTAAGAATTTTGAGGATAATCACCCAATTCAGCCTCCACTCATTAATGTTCCTAACTTCGAGATTCGAACATAATGGATCCAAATCATGCAATGCATCTCATTCTTTAGAAACACTGGAGATGATTGCATGGACCATCTGAAGCAATTCAAGGCACTCTGTCGATTGGTACCACAAGTCATAGCTACGCTTGATGCAATCATGCTCTGACTTTTCAACTTCACTCTGTCTAGAAAGGCACTAAGCTGGTATAACTCTTTAGATGGAGAGCCAATCACCACCGGGGCTCCCTTTGAAGAATTTTTTTTAGAGAAGTTCTTTCCTCCCTCATTGACTTACCAAATTAGGGGATAGATCAACCAATTCCTCCAACTTCCTGGAGAGTCACTAGTATAATCATGGGAAATATTTATGGAACGTCTGAGAAAATGCCCACATCATGGAATCTCACAAAACCATCTCATAGAAACATTATATAGAGGGGTAAGTGATGAAATAAATAAGTTTTTGGATTCCTCATCTAGAGGAGATTTCATGAGACAGAATAATGAGGATGCCTGGAAGATTGTTATGCTCGGAGCTGAGAACCAATCTAATTGGGGAAGGCCATCTACAAGAGGAGTCCTAAAAGTCTGCAAAGCTAACGAATCTGTAGAAATGAAAGCCATTGTTAAAGCTCTGAAAACCATAGCTCATAAGCAACAAGCCCTTGAAACATCATTTGGAGAATATGACAGGAAGAAGAACTCCCAAGTTCAACAAGTCAAAGCAACTACTGAGACTTGTGAAGCTTGTCATGCATCAGATCACCCAACATTATCATGTGGCCTTTTATATGATGTGATGATGAATCTGCAGACACCTCAGCGACAATATGAACCAATCATTGAACAACCCAATGATCAGATGCCAGAGAAGGTTAACTCTATCCACACAATACCGGGTCAAGCATACTATAACCTGGATCAACTGAGAAACCACCCTGGGTTTCAGTATGGGAATCCCGCGGGAACTTCCAACCCGCAACACCAAACACAAGGATGGTCTTCTAACAGACCACCACCTAGATTCCAGAGCAATTATAACCAAAACCAAGGAAACTATAGAGGTGGGTTTCAAAGATTTGTCTACCCAAGAAATTCTTCTTCATACTATCAATACACTCACCCTCTGTTGCACCCACAATTACAACAACCTCAGTCACAACAGCCGCAAATTCAACAACTTCAGTTTCCAGCACCTCAACAACAACAACCTTACGGACATCAACAAATTACACAGTATCAACAAAAGAATGCTCAACCTCCATCAACATATGAGTTTTCTGTGATAAGGCAAATGTTGTAATCTCAACAGACCATGCTTGCCAACCAGCAGGCTCAACAAAAAGTTGTAGAGACCCAATTGGCACAAATTGCAACTCAGTTGAACTCTCTGGTGGGTACTTTCGTCGGTCAGTAGGAAATAAATCTCAGACATGATCAACATATACTAGAACAACTGAATGCAGTTACCACAAGATCTGGTCATGTTCTTACTAAAGCTACCAAAGTCATTCAGGAAGATGAAGATACCACTAAAATCATACCAACTATAAACATAAATCAAGAAACTAAAAAATATGTAGAGCAAGAGAAGGAAAAGGACAAAGAACTAGTTTCCAAAGAACCAGATGTCCCACCATACAAGCCCAGGATACCCTATCCAGGCATATTGAGAGAGACTAAACTGGATACTGGATTCCTAAAGTTCAAAGAAGCGATGAAGAAGCTATATGTTGATATCCCGTTCCTTTACGCTCTCTCTGAAATCCTAGCTCGGTCTAAATATCTAAAGACTTTGCTATCATAGAAATACATGACCGAAGAACACGAGACCGTCAAATTAGCTCATACTACTTCTAATATCATCCTCAATAGAATTCCGAAAAAATAGAAGGACCCTGGCTCCTTCGGCATCCAATGTTCTATCAAAAACACCTCTTGCAAGAAAGGATTAGCTGATTTGGGGGCCAGCATATCTATTATTCCCTTTTCTATGTGTAAAAGATTGGGCTTTACCGATTTGCTACCCACAACAATGCAATCCCGTTGGCTGATTCTACCATTATTGCACCTTTGGGAATTATTAAAGATATCCTAGTGAGAGTAGGAAGAGACTCTTATGTCCCTTGTGATTTTATTGTCATGGACATAAAAGAAGATCTGAGATATCCAATAATTTTCGGCAGACCTTTCCTTGTGACAACCATAGCGTGAATTGATGTCGAAGCAGGCACAATTACCTTAAGGCTAGGGAAGGAAATTGTTCAATTCAGAGTCTTTGACAGCCTAACAAATCCCACCATTCATGAAGAACTCTTTCTTCTTGAGGCAATTGATAAAATGTCCCAGCTCAAGCAAGAAATTTGCGAACCATCTTTGTAACGACCCTAACCTGGATTATGAGGTAACCCTATTTGTTTTGGCTAATACAATTGCTTAAAAACTTTAATATAATCCTCTAAGGTGCTTTTCTATCATGTGACACACTTATGTTTCGAGTTTGGTCCCGATTGAATGTTGTTTGAGCAATTTTCCTTTGTTTTGGACCAAAGTGCAATTTACCCAAGTTGAGGGGTTATATTACAATATGTCACATGTATAACGTGCCTTATATGTTTTAGAATCATAATAGAGAGAATGATACTAAGGGGTGGCTTGTGGAAAGCCTAAATTTCAAGTTTGAACTTGTTTGAACAATGCTGGAGCATTGTGCACCAATTTTGGTACAAATTGTAATTTACCCAAAATGTGGGGTTGTTATGAAAATTACCACCTCTACAGTGTTCCTACTTCCTCTATGTATCAGTTAGAGGAGAGAGAATGAATGAGACACCATGTTTGAATCAATTATGAATGATGGTAATCTTGGTGATGAAATGACTAAGAAAAGGGTTGAATATGAAAGCTTAACTTGAGTTGTATCAAGTTGAAAAGCTTATATATGAGTTCCTATCGGCCAAGGAGCCCAAGGAGGTGTCCCATATCATTTTTTGAAATCTTGGAAAAGTCCATATCGTGCAAAGCACCTCAAGGAGGTGAGGTGTGACGGCCAACAAGTTTCCTTAGAAAAGGTGTATCAGCTTGACTTAAAATAGTGATTAAACCTAGATAACTTATCCAAATGGATAAGTAATGGACGAATTTGTATCTCAAGATGATCCTCAACTGTTTTGCAAGACAAGATAAATGTTGATGAATGCATGGACATGTGTCAACCATGCATGACACGTGGAACCTACTAGCTCAAAATGTTGACACCTCATTTTTGCCTTCTTTCATGAACAACAAGTATATATACCCCTAGTTTCACCCCTTGGTGCAATTTTGCAACCCTTACCACCCTCCAACCTTAAGTTATCGTGCATAGAGCTCCCATATCGTGAAGGGATGCTGTGGTATCGTGCATGGGCCTTGGGATATCGCCCATGGCAAGAGCATGTCGCCCAAGTAGGTGATATTGGCCATATAGGGTGATATCGGCCATAGAGTGAAGTTTTGACTCCAAGTGAGTGTCATATCATGAAAGTGAGTGCCATATCGTGCAAGAGGGGTGGAGTATCTTGCAAGGACACTAGTGTATCGTGTAAAGGTGTTAAGGAGCAAGAAGGAGCACATACTTAACCCTAAGGTGAGGATAAGATCATCTTCAACCTTGGATTGAAGCATGAATTTAGGGTTTTGATCTTCCTTTCTTTTCTTCTTCACCAATTGCTTATCCATGGTGATTCTTTGCATATAGAGGAGTTGTGAAGTCCATATTCAACCTTAGGAACGTGGAACTTTGGATCTTGGAGCTTTGAAGTCGTTCTTAAGGCAGGTTATATAACTTGAACTCAACCATGTTATTATTCAACACCTAAATTGGTATACTTATTGAAATTACTTTTAATTCCGAAATTTCCTGAAATAGTTGATGAGATTATGAGTTCTAGTAGTTGCTTGGACCTATTGACATGAACTATAATAGTTATAACAAAGGTATAGAGCTTGAAGATGATGATATCACCTTATAAAAGTGATATCGGGTGCAAGCACACAAGAAAGTACCTTTACCCCGATATGATGATGCACCTACTTCACTTGAACGATATGGATATGAATGAATACATTGTTTCACGATATGGGGGGTGTAGTATACACCTCTTGCACGATAGGGAGTCAAGTATAGACTCCATGCACGATACAAGGTCAATTGTATACTTGTAATTTGACAATAAACCCTAATTTGGGTAACCCGATATAAGTGAAGTATAACAAGTGCTATTGCATGACATGGTTGAACGAAATGGTTGCATGACATAGTTTCACGACATGGTTGCACGACATGGTTGCACGACATGGTTGCACGATAGGGTTGCACGATACACAACCCTAGATGATATGGTAACCCTAATCCGTCATGGGTAACCCTAGATGGTGACTAGCCCGATAGGGTGATTGAATGTACTTCTAGCCCGACATGGTGATGGTTTGAAACCTCATAAGTATCATGGGAGACACATACATACACCTTGTGCCCGATATGAGGTCAAAAAGATACCTCATGCCCGATATGGAGACAAGTACAAATCCTAACCAGATATGGTGAGTGTTCATACACCTCCAACCCAAGACACCTTGTAAAGGTGAGAGTAAGACACTCTTAGGAGTAATGACTGTAACACCAAGTAATGGTATGACTGATACCTTGATAGGTGAAACACCTAAAGTGGTTGACAATGGTTAATCCTATACCAACAATGTCTCAACCTGAGATGAGTCCATATCAATTGATGATGGTTGGACAATTCAAATGTATGACTCATGATCAATACACTACATAATAAATGTGATGGGCTAGTACATAAAGTATTAGGATGAGGAATACCCTAATACAAGATAAGTTGAGGAACTTAAGTAAGTTAAAAGTAATGAGGGAAGTGATACACTAAGGCATGGTAAATATCACATCCAACACTTTAAGGTTGTTACACCCTGATGCACCTTAAATCCAATATACTTGGATGAGTAACACATGATGTGGAATGCACTTTGATAAGTGTAGGCTATCATACCTTGAGAAAGGGTTAAGCCAAGTTAATAAAGTATAATGTAATCATACCCTGATAAGGATGAGAGAGGAACTCATACCTTATGTTGATGATTCATTTAATGATAAATGATGAGAATAAATAAGTATGATTGAATACTTATGATGTTCATGTATGCTCCTAGATGTGTGGAGCAATGAATTAGGGTTTGGATTGATAATATGAACTTGGAATCCTATTCGGCTATAAAGGAAAACCCTAACCCTAATAGTTGTTGCCTAGTGAGAGGTGAAAAGATGTTTAATGGGCCTTGTGAGCCATGTGAATAGTTGTTGCCTAGTGAAAGGTGACAAGATGATTAATGGGCCTTATGAGCCATGTGAATAGTTGTTGCCTGGTGAAAGGTGACAAGATGATTAATGGGCCTAGTGAGCCATGTGAATAATTGTTGCCTAATGAGAGGTGACAAGATGTTTATAAAAATCTCATGTAAGGAATGGTTATGTGAAAATAAACTAAGGGAAATGGAAACCAATAACTTCATAATACTAAAAAATGGTTATAATAATAATGAAATCTTGATCATACATGCTTTATGATTTTAACCAAATAAGGGCTATAGTGTTTTGAATATGCTTAAAGGAAATAAGAGGAACACTTGTAGTACTTAAAGAATGTGAATTGATACGATGGCTTGCCCCAGGGTATAATGCCTAGTAAAAGGATGTGATAACCAATGATGAAATTAAGGGACAGATATCCCATAACGAATGTGTAATCAGGTTTGGTTATGGACCAATACCTGGAAGAGGCGTGAAGCATGTAATTAGGAGTGGTTAGAGTCCACTGCCTGGCGGTGTAATCATGTTTGGTTACAGACCAATACCTGGCAGAGGCATGAAGCCTATAATCACAGGATTGGTAATAACCCAATACCTGGAATAATGTCACAGGATTGGTCATAACCCAATACCTGGAATAATTGCACAAGATTGGTAATAACCCAATGCCTGGAATAATATCACAGGATTGTCATAGATCAATACCTGGAATGCAAATGATTGGTAATAACCCAATCCCTGGAATAATTGCACAGGATTGGTAATAAACCAATGCCTGGAATAATATCACATGATTGACATAGATCAATACCTGGAATGCACAGGACTGATAATAAGCCAATACCTGGAATAATGTCACAGGATTGGTCATAACCCAATACCTGGAATGCATAGGATTGGTAATAACCCAATGCCTAGAATAATATCACAGGATTGACATAGATCAATACCTGCAATGCACAGGATTGGTAATAACCCAATACCTGGAATAATGTCATAGGATTGGTCATAACCCAATACCTGGAATGCACAGGATTGGTAATAACCCAATACCTGGAATAATATCACAGGATTGACATAGATCAATACCTAGAATGCACATGATTGGTAATAACCCAATACCTAGAATAAATGCACAGGATTGGTAATAACCCAATACCTGGAATAATATCACAGGATTGACATAGATCAATACCTGGAATGCACAGGATTGGTAATAACCCAATACCTAGAATAATTGCACAGGATTGGTAATAACCCAATATCTGGAATAATATCACAGGATTGACATAGATCAATACCTAGAATGCACATGATTGGTCATAACCCAATGCTTGGAATAATGTCACAGGATTGGTCATAACCCAATACCTAGAATAATTGCACATGATTGGTAATAACCCAATGCCTAGAATAATGTCATAGGATTGGTAATAACCCAATACATGGAATAATTGCACAGGATTGGTAATAACCCAATGCCTGGAATAATGTCACAGGATTGGCATAGTCCAATTCCTGGAATGGTTGTGTATGATTGGCATAGTCCAATGCTTGGATAGGATATGATGATGTATACTTATATGACTGGTACAATTCAATATCTGATTAGCATATTGGCTGAGGCCAACAGATAGAACTGAGAATGATTCATGGATGAGATACCATGACAATGAGCATCACATGATAAGCTTGAGATAGTATGATGGGTAAGTGATATATGTGTTCTCCATATTCCTTACAGAGTGAATAGATGAATTACTGCTCTATCATAGACAACTGCCATGCTTTAAAATCTGAAAATGTTCTAAACTGCTTATCCTCTACTCAGTTTAATATTATTTGACTATGATAATAACATTGTTGGCGGAGAGTTATATCTCTCACTGGGGAAATTTTCAATTGTCTCACCCCCGTGGGATCCAAATTTTTAGGTGGACGTGCATGAGGAGGTGAAGAACTTTCTGTAGAAAAAGAACAACAGCAGTAGGGACAGTAGTAATAACTCAGGTTGAGTGTACTGTCTGTCATGTCCTGTAGATAGAAGTCCTATGTGTCGTCTCTGTACTCTCAAGTCCTTGGAGTTGGCTCGTTATGGTTTCATGAATGATCTGAGGTTTTTGGCTTGTAAGCCTCGAGGTTTTATGTTGCTTCAGTATATGTTTTGACAAAGCAACTGTTATATGTTATCTCCGAGAAGAGATGGTATAGTGTATGTACAATGTGAACAATGATGTATATAAAGTTTTTATTCTGCCTTAAAGAGTTTTCCTAGAAATGGATCTCTATGCAAAATGGTTTTAATTTTAAGTTATTTTTGTTAATCTGTTGTTTATGTTAAAATTACGCTTAATTAGTAATGATTTGTTTGTGGGTTTGGTGATTGTCGTTACAAGTTTGGTATCAGAGCTTAAGGTTTGCTGAGTCTACAGAGACATAGGACTAAGGTGTTGAGTTTGTGTTAGTGTCCTCCAGTATACCCTTTAGTGACTTCTTCTTATGCAAAGTAAAGGGTAAAGTTTATAAATGATTGGGGAACATGAGGAACACATTGCTAAGGGCAATGTTGTTGTACCAGGAGAGGGTGCATGGGATCAGGCAAGAGAAGAACAAGTGTTTGAGAATTCCCATCATGACCCGATCAGGATAGAGAATCCTATGTTTATGCTCTTGTGAGGCAAGTTAGGATAATAGTGATGCATATAATAGACTGGATACTAGCATTACAACTGAGGTTACCAATCCTTAATGCAGAAACTTTGAGTTTTGAAAGGGTTCCTAAATGACATAGTCTTGTTGGAACAGTGGAAAATGTGGGAAGAATTAACATATGGCAAGAAAATAGACTCTGCCATAAGTATAGATAGATAGTACTTATGTGATGGCAATGCCCAAGGAGGGGCAATAAGCTGAGAATAAAGGAAGGGTCTCTATAAATCTAGAGACATTTGCCTAGTTGTCTAAAAAGAAAATTTTTTGGTGTTGTCAGTGCAATAAATGCCTAGTTCACCAGGGCAGTAGTCGTTAAGTAAAGGAAAAAGAAACAACATGAAACAGCTAGACTCTATGGTTGAGTCAACCAGATGTGGTGGATGATTGCGAGGGATGACAGTCAGATAGAGCTTTCTCATTCTGATATGTCTTATCTAGATTTTATCTGATAATTATAAGAAGGTAGTCTGTATTTAGTTCTAAAAGGACACGAGGAAGAGATAAGAAGGATAAGAACCTATATTCGGTCCAATGTTCTCTTGTATGTTTTGGAATTTCTCTCTTCATGTAGAAAAGGAAGAGATGTAATAGAAACACCCAGAGAAAATTTGAGATACTAAGTAGTAAAATTTAAAGAAATATTAAAAGCATGAAACATAATATAAAATGAATACATACTACCTAATTTCAGTTCTTGAATACCCTGGCCAGGTATTCATTTATTGAAGGCAAGGTAAGTATGACATATTTAGATTGTTATCTTTTTGATTACTCTGATCAAGTAGTCATTCTGAAACAATCTCAAGAGTCTAAAGAAGAAGGAGATGTGGCACGGATATTTCTACCACATTCTAATCGATATATAATGAATTTGATTTACTCATAAGTCAACTTATAAACAAAAATGAGGATGTGATGTGTTATTAACACATGTTAGATACCAAGGTAAGGAATTCTGGTATCTGAGAAACATCATACTATCTTATGATAGTTACATGGAATGGTTAACTGTGGAATCAGTCCAGTTACCTAATGTAGTATGGACATCAAATGTTAGGAGTTTCTGCTTTGCATAAACATAACATTGATGATAATGATCTACTTGAAGGAATAATTGTAAAAATATTACAATAAAAGTTTATCAAATGAGATTAACAAACAACCTCTATCTGAGTGAGAAAAGTGTTACCTGACCCAGAATTAACTACAGAGTTGATAATGAAAAGACAGTGAAGCATGTATCCTATGTGTTTGATTCCATGGGATTTTTGTGTAAAAGAACTTTGTATTGATCAAAGTTCTATGGTGTATCCATAACAATGATATGTTGTGTGGAGACTTGATGATATAACAAATGAATAATATATGTCTCCTTTTATCTGAGATTTTGGGGACGAAATCCTTGTTAGGGGTTTATAACTTGTAACGACCCTGAACTGGGTTATGAGGTAACCCTATTTGTTTTGGCTAATAAAGTTGCTTAGAAACGTTAATATAATCCTCTAAGGTGCTTTTTTATCATGTGACACACTTATGTTTCGAGTTTGGTCCCAATAGAATATTGTTTGAGCAATTTTCCTTTGTTTTGGACCAAAGTGCAATTTACCCAAGTTGAGGGGTTATATTGCAATATGTCACCTGCTAAACGTGCCTTATATGTTTTATCATCATAATAGAAAGAATGATGCTAAGGAGTAGCTTGTGGAAAGCCTAAATTTCAAGTTTGAACTTGTTTGAACAATGTTGGAGCATTGTGCACCAATTTTGGTACAAATTGTAATTTACCCAAAATGTGGGGTTGTTATGAAAATTACCACCTCTAGAGTGTTACTAATTCCTCTATGTATCAGTTAGAGTAGAGAGAATTAATGATACACCATGTTTGAATCAATTATGAATGATGGTAATCTCAGTGATGAAATGACCAAGAAAAGGGTTGAATATGAAAGCTTAACTTGAGTTGTATCAAGTTGAAAAGCTTATATATGAGTGCCTATCGGCCAAGGAGCCCAAGGAGGTGTCCCATATCATTTTGTGAACTCTTGGAAAAGTCCATATCGTGCAAATCACCTCAAGGAGGTGAGGTGTGACGGCCAACAAGTTTCCTTAGAAAAAGTGTATCGGCTTGACTTAAAATAGTGATTAAAGCTAGATAACTTATCCAAATGGATAAGTAATGGACGAATTTGCATCTATATATGATCGACAAGATAAATGTTGATTCATGCATGGACACATGTCACCCATGCATGACACGTGGCACCTACTAGCTCAAAATGTTGACACCTCATTTTTGCCTTCTTTCATGAACAACATGTATATATACCCCCAGTTTCACCCCTTGGTGCAATTTTGTAACCCTTACCACCCTCCTACCCTAAGGTATCGTGCATAGAGATACCATATCGTGAATGGATGCTGTGGTATCGTGCATGGGCCTTGGTATATCACCCATGGCAAGTTCATATCGCCCAAGTAGGTGATATTGGCCATATAGGGTGATATCGGCCATAGAGTGAAGTTTTGACTCCAAGTGAGTGTCATATCGTGCAAGTGAGTGCCATATCGTGCAACAGGGGTGGCATATTGTGCAAGGACACTAGTATATCGTTCAAAGGTGTTAAGGAGCAAGAAGGAGCTCATACTTAACCCTAAGGTGAGGATAAGATCATCTTCAACCTTGGATTGAAGCATGAATTTAGGGTTTTGATCTTCCTTTCTTTTCTTCTTCACCAATTGCTTATCCATGGCGATTCTTTGCATATAGAGGAGTTGTGAAGTCAATATTAAACCTTAGGAATGTGTAACTTTGAATCTTGAAGCTTTGAAGTCATTCTTAAGGCGGGTTATATAACTTGAACTCAACCATGTTATTATTCAGCACCTAAATTGCTATACTTATTGAATTACTTTTAATTCCAAAATTTCCTGAAATAGTTGATGATATTATGAGTTCTAGTAGTTGCTTAGACCTGTTGACATGAACTATAATAGTTATAACAAAAGGTCTAGAGCTTGAAGATGATGATATCACCTTATAAAAGTGATATCGGGTGCAAGCACACAAGAAAGTACCTTTACCCCGATATGATGATGCACCTACTTCACTTGAACGATATGGATATGAATGAATACATTGTTGCACGATATGGTAGGTGTAGTATACACCTCTTTAACGATAGGGAGTCAAGTATAGACTCCATGCACGATACAAGGTCAATTGTATACTTGTAAGTTGACAAGAAACCCTAATTTGGGTAACCCGATATAAGTGAAGTATAACAAGTGCTATTGCACGACATGGTTGCACGACATGGTTGCATGGCATAGTTTCATGACATGGTTGCATGACATGGTTGCATGACATGGTTGCACGATAGGGTTGCACGATACACAACCCTAGATGATATGGTAACCCTAATCCGTCATGGGTAACCCTAGATGGTGGCTAGCCCGATAGGGTGATTGAATGTACTTCTAGCCCGACATGGTGATGGTTTGAAACCTCATAAGTATCATGGGTGATACATACATACACCTTGTTACCGATATGAGGTCAAGAAGATACCTCATGCCTGATATGGAGACAAGTACAAATCCTAACCCTATATGGTGAGTGTTCATACACCTCCAACCCAAGACACCTTGTAAAGGTGGGAGTTAGACACTCTTAGGAGTAATGAGTGTAACACCAAGTAATGGTATGATTGATACCTTGATAGGTGAAACACCTAAAGTGGTTGACAATGGTTAATCCTATACCAACAATGTCTCAACCTAAGATGAGTCCATATCAATTGATGATGGTTGGATAATTCAAATGTATGACTCATGATCAATACACTACAGAATAAATGTGATGGGCTAGTACATAAAGTATTAGGATGAGGAATACCCTAATACAAGATAAGTTGAGGAACTTAAGTAAGTTAAAATTAATGAGGGAAGTAATACACTAAGGCATGGTAAATATCACATCCAACACTTTAAGGTTGTTACACCTTGATGCACCTTAAATCCAATATACTTAGATGAGTAACACATGATGTGGAATGCACTTTGATAAGTGTAGGCTATCATACCTTGATAAAGGGTTAAGCCAAGTTAATAAAGTATAATGTAATCATACCCTATTAAGGATGAGAGAGGAACTCATACCTTGTGTTGATGATTCATTTAATGATAAATGATGAGAATAAACAAGTATGATTGAATACTTATGATGTTCATGTATGCTCCTAGATGTGTGGAGCAATGAATTAGGGTTTGGATTGATAATATGAACTTGGAATCCTATTCGGCTATAAAGGGAAACCCTAAACCTAATAGTTGTTGCTAGTGAGAGGTGAAAAGATGTTTAATGGGCCTTGTGAGCCATGTGAATAGTTGTTGCCTAGTGAAAGGTGACAAGATGATTAATGGGCCTTGTGAGCCATGTGAATAGTTGTTGCCTAGTGAAAGGTGACAAGATGATTAATGGGCCTGGTGAGCCATGTGAATAATTGTTTCCTAATGAGAGGTGACAAGATGTTTATAAAAATCTCATGTAAGGAATGGTAATGTGAAAATAAACTAAGGGAAATGGAAACCAATAACTTCATAATAATAATAAATGGTTATAATAATAATGAAATCTTGATCATACATGCTTTATGCTTTTAACCAAATAAGGGCTATAGTGTTTTGAATATGCTTAAAGGAGATAAGAGGAACACTTGTAGTACTTAAAGAATGTGAATTGATATGATGGCTTGCCCTAGGGTATAATGCCTAGTAAAAGGATGTGATAACCAATGATGAATTTAAGGGACTGATATCCCATAACGAATGTGTAATCAGGTTTGGTTACGGACCAATACCTGGCAGAGGCGTGAAGCCTGTAATCAGGAGTGGTTAGAGTCCACTGCCTGGCGGTGTAATCAGGTTTGGTTACAGACCAATACCTGGAAGAGGCATGAAGCCTATAATCACAGGATTGGTAATAATCCAATACCTGGAATAATATCACAGGATTGGTCATAACCCAATACCTGGAATAATTGCACAAGATTGGTAACAACCCAATGCCTGGAATAATATCACAGGATTGACATAGATCAAGACCTGAAATGCACAAGATTGGTAATAACCCAATACCTGGAATAATTGCATAGGATTGGTAATAACCCAATGCCTGGAATAATATAACATTATTGACATAGATCAATACCTAGAATGCATAGGATTGGTAATAACCCAATACCTGGAATAATATCACAGGATTGGTCATAACCCAATACCTAGAATAATGTCACATGATTGGTCATAACCCAATACCTGGAATAATATCACAGGATTGACATAGATCAATACCTGGAATGCACATGATTGGTAATAACCCAATACCTGGAATAATATCACAGGATTGGTCATAACCCAATACCAGGAATGCACAGGATTGGTAATAACCCAATACCTGGAATAATATCACAGGATTGACATAGATTAATACCTGGAATGCACAGGATTGGTAATAACCCAATACCTGGAATAAATGCACATGATTGGTAATAACCCAATACCTGGAATAATATCACAGGATTGACATAGATCAATACCTGGAATGCACAAGATTGGTAATAACCCAATACCTAGAATAATTGCACAGGATTGGCAATAACCCAATACCTGGAATAATATCACAGGATTGACATAGATGAATACCTAGAATGCATAGGATTGGTCATAACCCAATGCCTGGAATAATGTCACATGATTGGTCATAACCCAATACCTAGAATAACTGCACATGAATGGTAATAACCCAATGCCTGGAATAATGTCACAGGATTGGTCATAACCCAATACCTGGAATAATTGCACAGGATTGGTAATAACCCAATGCCTGGAACAATGTCACAGGATTGGCATAGTCCAATGCCTGGAATGGTTGTGTATGATTGGCATAGTCCAATGCTTGGATAGGATATGATGATGTATACTTATATGACTGGTACAATTCAATATCTGATTAGCATATTGGCTGAGGCCAACAGATAGAAATGAGAATGATTCATGGATGACATACCATGACAATGAGCATCACAAGATAAGCTTCAGATAGTTGATGGGTAAATGATAAACATGTTCTCCATATTCCTTACAAAGTGAATAGATGGATTACTGCTCTATCATAGACAGCTGCCATGCTTTAAAATATGAGAATGTTCTAAACTGCTTATCCTCTGCTCAGTTTAATACTATTTGACTGTGATAATAACATTGTTGGCGCAGAGTTATATCTCTCGCAGGGGCAATTTTCAATTGTCTCACCCCCGTGGGATCCAAATTTTTAGGTGTACATGCATGAGTAGGTGAAGACCTTTCTATAGAAAAAGAATAACAGAAGCAGGGACAGCAGTAAAAACTCAGGTTGAGTGTACTGTCTGTCATGTCCTGTAGATAGAAGTCTTATGTGTCGTCTCTGTACTCTCAGGTCCTTGGAGTTGGCTCGTTATGGTTTCGTGAACGATCTGAGGTTTTTGGCATGTAAGCCTCGAGGTTTTATGTTGCTTCAGTATATGTTTTGAAAAAGCAACGGTTATATGTTATCCCCGAGAAGAGATGGTACAGTGTATGTACAATGTGAACAATGATGTATATAAAGTTTTGATTCTACCTTAAAGAGTTTTCCTAGAAATGGATCTCTATGCAAAATGGTTTTAATTTTAAGTGATATTTGTTAATTCGTTGTTTATGTTGAAATTCCGCTTAATTAGTAACGATTTGTTTGTGGGTTTGGCGACTGTCGTTACAAGTTTGGTATCAGAGCTTAAGGTTTGCTGAGTCTATAGAGACATAGGACTATGGTGTTGAGTTTGTGTTAGTGTCCTCCAGTATACCCTTTAGTGACTTCTGCTTATGCAGAGTAAAGGGTAAATTTTATAAATGATTGGGGAACATGAGGAACACATTGCTAAGGGCAATGTTGTTGTACCAGGAGAGGATGCATGGGATCAGGCAAGAGAAGAACAAGTGCCTAAAAATTCCCATCATGACCCGATCAAGATAGAGAATCCTATGTTTATGCTCTTGTGAGGCAAGTTAGGATAATAGTGATGCATATAATAGACTGGATACTAGCATTACAGCTGAGGTTACCAGTCCTTAATGCGGAAACTTTGGGTTTGGAAAGGATTCCTAAATGACATAGTCATGTTGGAACAGTGTGAAATGTGGGAAGAATTAACATATGGCAAGAAAATAGACTCTTCCATAAGTATAGATATATTGTACTTATGTGATAGCAATGCCCAAGGAGGGGCAATAAGATGAGAATTAAGGAAAGGTCTCTATAAATCTAGAGACATTTTACTAGTTGTCTAAAAAGACAAAGTTTTTGGTGTTGTCAGTGCAATAAATGCCTAGTGCACCAGGGCAGTAGTCGTTAAGTAAAGGCAAAAGAAACAACATGAAACAGCTAGACTCTATGTTTGAGTCAACCAGATGTGGTGGATGACTGCGAGGGATGACAGTCAGATTGAGCTTTCTCATTCTGATATGTCTTCTCTAGATTTTATCTGATAATTATAAGAAGGTAGTCTGTAATTAGTTCTAAAAGGACATGAGGAAGAGATAAGAAGGATAAGCGGGATGACAGTCAGATAGAGCTTTCTCATTCAGATATGTCTTCTCTAGATTTTATCTGATAATTATAAAAAGGTAGTCTGTAATTAGTTCTAAAAGGACATGAGGAAGAGATAAGAAGGATAAGAACCTATATTCGGTCCAATATTCTCTTGTATGTTTTGGAATTTCTCTCTTCATGTAGAAAAGGAAGAGATGTAAGAGAAACACCCAGATAAAATCTGAGATACTAAGTAGTAAAATTTAAAGAAATGTTAAAAGCATGAAACATAATATAAAATGAATACATACTGCCTAATTTTAGTTCTTGAATACCCTGTCTAGGTATTCATTTATTGAAGGCAAGGTAAGTATGACATATTTAGATTGTTATCTTTTTTATTACTCTGATCAAGTAGTCATTCTGAAACAATCTCAAGAGTCTAAATAAGAAGGAGATGTGGCATGGATATTTCTACCACATTCTAATCGATATATGAAGGAATTTGATTAACTCATAAGTCAACTTATAAACAAAAATGAGGATGTGATGTGTTATTAACACATGTTAGATACCAAGGTAAGGAATTCTGGTATCTGAGAAACAACATACTATCTTATGATAGTTACATGGAATGGTTAACTGTGGAATCAGCCCAGTTACCTAATGTAGTATGGATATCATATGTTAGGGGTTTATGCTTTGCATAAACATAACATTGATGAGAATGATCTACTTGAAGGAATAATTGTAAAAATATTACAATAAAAGTTTGTCAAATGAGATTAACAAACAACCTCTATCTGAGTGAGAAAAGTGTTACCTGACCCAGAATTAACGACTCAGTCGATAATGAAAAGACAGTGAAGCATGTATCCTATGGGTTTGATTCCATGGGATTTTTGTGTAAAAGAACTTTGTATTGATAAAAGTTCTATAGTGTCTCCATAACAATGAGATGTTGTGTGGAGACTTGATGATATAACGAATGAATAACATCTGTCTCCTTTTATCTGAGATTTCGGGAACGAAATCCTTGTTAGGGGTTTATAACTTGTAACGACCCTGACCTGGGTTATGAGGTAACCCTATTTGTTTTGGCTAATAAAGTTGCTTAGAAACTTTAATATAATCCTCTAAGGTGATTTTTTATCATATGACACACTTATGTTTCGAGTTTGGTCCCGATTGAATGTTGTTTGAGCAATTTTCCTTTGTTTTGGACCAAAGTGCAATTTACCCAAGTTGAGGGGTTATATTGCAATATGTCGCATGTTGAACGTTCCTTATATTTTTTAGCATCATAATAGAAAGAATGATGCTAAAGAGTGGCTTGTGGAAAGCCTAGATTGCAAGTTTGAACTTGTTTGAACAATGCTGGAGCATTGTGCACCAATTTTGGTACAAATTGTAATTTACCCAAAATGTGGGGTTGTTATGAAAATTACCACCTCTAGAGTGTTCCTACTTCCTCTATGTATCAGTTGGCTGAGGCCAAAAAATAGAAATGAGAATGATTCATTGATGACATACCATTACAATGAGCATCACAGGATAAGCTTGAGATAGTATGATGGGTAAATGATATACATGTTCTCCATATTCCTTACAAAGTGAATAGATGAATTACTGCTCTATCATAGAAAGCTGCCATGCTTTAAAATATGAGAATATTCTAAACTGCTTATCCTCTGCTCTGTTTAATACTATTTGACTATGATAATAACATTGTTGGTGGGGAGTTATATCTCTCGCTGGGGCAATTTTCAATTGTCTCACCCCCGTGGGATCCAAATTTTTAGGTGGACGTGCACAAGGAGGTGAAGACCTTTCTGCAGAAAAAGAAAAATAGAAGCAGGGATAGAGGTAACATCTTAGGTTGAGTGTACTGTCTGTCATGTCATGTAGATAGAAGTCCTATGTGTCGTCTCTGTACTCTCAGGTCCTTGGAGTTGGCTCGTTATGGTTTCATGAACGATCTGAGGTTTTTGGCTTGTAAGCCTCGATGTTTTATGTTGCTTCAGTATATATTTTGACAAAGAAACTGTTATATGTTATCCCCGAGAAGAGATGGTACAATGTGTGTACAATGTGAACAATGATGTATATAAAGTTTTGGTTCTGCCTTAAAGAGTTTTCCTAGAAATGGATCTCTATGCAAAATGGTTTTAATTTTAAGTGATTTTTGTTAATCCGTTGTTTATGTTGAAATTCCGCTTAATTAGTAACTATTTGTTTATGGATTTGGTGACTGTCGTTACAATCTTATGCTCTGGAGAATGTCGTGATGAGCCCAGACACCGAATCTTAGACCGACAAACTAGTTCAACAATGTCTAAAATATCTGGACCAAGTCGAAGAAGACTCAGAAGCTACCTTTGAGATGTTGAAATCTGTCACCACTCCGGAAACTATTGAAGTGTCTAAGGCACCTGAAATGAAATTCCTACCATCTGGACTCAAACACATCTTTCTAGATGAAGAAAAACTATGTCTGGTCATTATCAGTTCCACTTTGATAGATGACCAGGAAGAAAGACTCCTTGTTAAATTAAGAAAGAACAAGAAAGCCATTGGATATAAGATGACCGATCTAATTGGGGTAAATCCAACTTTGTGCAAGGCACAAATTACTAATGATGGAAGAGTTTAAACCATCACGGGAGCACTGGAGGAAGCTAAACCCAAATCTTAAAGAGGTAGTTCTCCTTGAGGTTCTAAAACTTCTAAAAGCTGGTATTATATATCTAATTTCTGACTCCCAATGGGTAAGTCCAGTCCAGGTAGTTCCTAAAAAGGGAGGGACCACCATTATTTTGAATGATAAAAATGAATTGGTACCCACCCGGGTTGTTACTGGATGGAGGATGTGCATTGAATATAAAATATTGAACAAGGCAACAAGGAAAGACCACTTTCCTTTACTTTTTCTTGACAAAGTCCTTGAACGTCTAGATCACCAGAAATTTTTTTGCTATCTTGATGGCTAATCAAGATTTTATCAAATTCTGATACACCCTGAAGATCAAGAAAAGAAAAATTTTACCTGCCCTTTCGAAACTTACTCCTTCAGGAGGATGCCCTTTGGGCTATGTAATGCACCTACAACATTCCAGAGATGTATGTCCGCCATATTTGCAGGTTTAACTGAATCTATCATGGAGGTATTCATGGATGACTTCTCATTCTATGGAGATTCCTTCTATAACTGTCTGATTAATCTCAGTAAAGTGCTACAAATATGTGAGGAAACAAATATGATCCTTAATTGGGAAAAATGTCACTTTATGGTGACAGAAGGTGTTGTCCTTGGGCATCGGGTGAGTGAATGAGGGATTGAAGTTGATAAAGCAAAAATATATGTCTTTTCAATGTTTTCACCACCAAAATACATTAGAGGAGTACGAGCTTTCCTGGGTCATGCTGAATTTTATCAAAGATTCATTCAAGAGTTTTCAAAAATAGGAAAACCCATGACTCACCTGTTAACTAAAGATGCGGACTTCAATTTCGATCAAGAATGTTTGCACAACTTCACGACTCTAAAAAATGCATTAGTATATGTGCCTATACTAAGAGCTCCTGATTGGTCACAACCCTTTGAGATAATGTGTGACGCTAGTGACTACAGTATAGGATCAGTACTAGGGTAGAGGATAGATAAGAAGCCTTACGTGAAATATTACACTTCAAAAATGCTTGATGAGGCCCAAAAGAACTATACAACTACAGAAAAGGAGTTCTTGGCAGTCATTTATGCTTTTGAGAAATTATGTTCTTACCTGATCGGATCAAAGGTTACAGTTTGCACAGATCATTCAGCAATAAAAAATCTGATTCAGAAACAAGATGCCAAACTTAGACTTATTTGCTGGGTGTTGACGCTTCAAGAGTTTGACCTAGAAATAAAGGACAAAAGTGGGGTGGAAAATGTTGTCGCCGATCACTTGAGTCGCATTGAGGCTCAAGATGAAGATAATATACCTATCCATGACTCTCAACCTGATGACCAACTCATGAAGGTCATCACTGGATTCCCCAGGTATGCTCACATAGTAAACTATCTGGCTATAGGAATTGTCCATCCTTCTTCTTCCTATCATGACAAGAAGAAATTTTTCCATGACGTCAAGCAGTACTTCTGGGATGAACCATACATCTTCCTCCTATGCACAGACGGATTATTCCGTCGTTGCCTTCCTGAAGAAGAAATCATCCCAATCTTAGAACGCTATCATTCTGGCCCCACTGGGGGGCACATGAGTTCAAAGAAGACTGCTCTTAAAGTCTTACAGTTAGGTTTCTTCTAGCCGACAATAGAAAAGGATGCACATGAATTTGTACAATCATGTGGTAAATGTCAACTCTCCAGAAGGATATCCAAATGGAATGAAATGCCACTAACTCTGTGGCAGGAGATTGAACTCTTGGATGTATGGGGAGTGGACTATATGGGTCCATTTCTCTCATCATATGGATTCTCCTATATAGTAGTCATTGTGGATTACGTATCCAAATGGGTAGAAGCTATACCTACTGTATCTTGTGATTCTAAGCCGGTTATTAAGCTGTTCAAGGACATTATCTTTCCTAGATTCTGAGTTCCTAGAACAGTCATATCCGACGGAGGGTCACATTTATTGGAATGAAGCTTCGAAGCCTATATGAGAAAATACAGAGTAAAACACAAGGTCGCCACACCTTATCATCCACAGACAAGCAGCCAAGTTGAGGTCTCAAATAGACAAATGAAAGTTATTTTAGAGAAGACTGTCAACAGGAACTGCACAGATTGGTCCACCAAGCTTCCTGATGCTCTTTGGGCATATCACACTGATTACAAGACACCAATAGGAACAACTCCATTCTATTTGATGTATGGAAAGTCGTGCCATCTTCCAGTTGAATTAGAGCACAAGGCTTGGTGCCTATTAAATAGTTGAATTTTGATTTCAAAAGTGCTGGCGAATATAGACAGCTTTAATTACAAGAACTTGAGGAACTAAGAATGCTTACCAGAGTGCCAGGATTTACAAAGAGAAAACTAAGATGTGACATGATGGCCACCTTAAACAAAAGGATATTATAGTCAGAGACAAAGTCCTCCTTTTCAACTCCATGCTCAAAATGTTTCCCAGTTGACTTTGCACTAAGTGGTCAGGGCCCTTTACTATCAAGAACATCTACCCAACTGGAGCCGTCATCATCTTGGATGACAATGGAGGAGAAAGGATAGTCAATGGCCACAAACTAAAGAGATATTACACTCCAACTGAAAAAAGTCCAAGACAAACCATCAAAATTCATGACCCCACTACATCAACCTGATCGATCCAGAATCTCGTCGAGCTAGCGACGTAAAACCAAAGCACTACTTGGGAGGCAACCCAAGGATTGAGTATCACCTTTCTATCTCTTTTAATTTCTTTAGTTTCTTTCATTAACTTCTTGCTCAGTTTTGATACTTTCTCTAGATTCATCAATTTCTTGCATAGATAGCATTTTCTTTACTTAGTCATTTTCCTTTCATACATTTTGTTCAGAAAATTTAAAATTAATATAAACAACCTTACAAAAATAAAAATATCAAAATCTATAACCAAAACAACCTTCTGCCAAACGGTCCTAAAACTGTTTGGACCCTCACGATCTTGAAACTATTTGGATCCAAACGGTCTTGAAATCGTATGAAGCTTCACATAATATGAGAGTTTGTCTGCCCCTTTTCTTTAAATATAACCCTACCCCTACCTTTTCATTTCTTCAACTCTCGATTTTCTCTTGCGCAACTTCGCTTCTACTCCTTGCTTATTCTCCTCACCACCTACAACACCATCACCATCCATGCCTCCTCCTCTGCTGCCTGCAGCACCATCATCATCTGCACCCGCCTCTATCGCGGCCGTGACATTTCTTCCTAGCTTGAAGCATCTTCACCCTTTTCTATGGCTGCTTGCATTGCTAGGTAGAGAGGCAATTTCTGTAATCATCTTCACCACCATCATCACCAACTTCTCTTCTTTTCCATCATCGTACCTCCAACCATTATCGCATGCATCCATCGCCGTCGATGCTTTCATTGTCACTGCCACTTCACATCCCTTCTTCCATAATCAACCACCTGTGCTCTTCTCAAGGTCCTGAGACTGTGAGACCTCCTCGTGGTTTCACTCCTCACGGTTTCACTCCATGCGATTTTTCTCCTCACTGTTGTACCCCTCATGGTTTCAATCCAAGCGGTTTCACCCATCACAGTTTTTACCCCTCGCGGTTTCACTCCTCATAGTTTCACTCCACGCGGTTTTGCTCCTTATTGTTTTACCCCTCATGGTTTCACTCCACACGGTTTCACCCTTCACGGTTTTTACCCCTTGCGGTTTCACTCCTCATGGTTTCACTCCATGTGTTTTCACTCCTCGTTGTTTTACTCTTCACGGTCTTGCTCTTCACAGTCTTGAGACCGCATGGCCTTTTCATGATTATGAAACCATGTGAACCTCTTCACAGTCTTGAGACTGTAATGCTTTCACAATCTACACACCACTCACCATTAATACAGTAATTCTATTATCATTAAATCTCAATTCTTTCTAATATATGATTCCTTGTTAACACTTTACAGGATGGCCTCACCTGCGAAGGAAATCACTGAAGCAACCCATTGGACCTGTAACAACCCTGACCTGGGTTATGAGGTAACCCTATTTGTTTTGGCTAATAAAGTTTCTTATAACTTTAATATAATCATCTAAGGTGTTTTCTTATCGTGTGACACACTCATGTTTCAAGTTTGGTCCCGATTGAATGTTGTTTGAGCAATTTTCCTTTGTTTTGGACCAAAGTGCAATTTACACAAATTGAGGGGCTATAATGAAAAATGTCACATGTTGAACATGCCTCATGTGTTGTAGCATCATTATTGAGAGAATGATGCAAGGTGGTGGCTTGTGGAAAGCCTAAATTCCAAGTTTGAACTTGTTTGAACAATGTTGGTACCTTGTGCACCAATTTTGGTACAAATTGTAATTTACCCTAAATGTGGGGTTGATATGCAAATTACCACCTATAAAGTGTTCCTATTTCCTCTATTTATCATTTATAGGAGAGAGAATGAATGATACACCATGTTTGATTCGATTATGAATGATGGTAATCTTGGTGATGAAATGACCAAGAAAAAGGGTTGAATTTGGAAGCTTAACTTGAGTTGTATCAAGTTAAAAAGCTTATATATGAGTGCCTATCGGCCATGGAGCCCAAGGAGGTGTCCCATATCGTTTTTTGAACTCTTGGAAAAGGCCATATCGTGCAAAGCACCTCAAGGAGGTGAGGTGTGACGGCCAACAAGTTTCCTTAGAAAATGTGTATCGGCTTGACTTAAAATAGTGATTAAACCTAGATGACTTATCCAAATGGATAAGCAATGGAGGAATTTGCATCCCTAGACGATTCTCAACTTTTTTGCAAGACAAGATAAATTATGATGCATGCTTTTCCACGTGTCACCCATGAATGACACGTGGCACCTACTAGCTCAAAATGTTGACACCTCATTTTTGCCTTTCTTCATGAACAACAAGTATATATACCCCTAGTTTCACCCCTTGGTGTAATTTTGTGACCCTTACCACCCTCCTACCCTAAGGTATCGTGCATATATCTCCCATATCGTGAAGGGATGCTGTGGTATCGTGCATGGGCCTTGGGATATCGCCCATGGCAAGACCATATCGCCCAAGTAGGTGATATCGGCCATATAGGGTGATATCGACCATAGAGTGTAGTGGTTTGACTCCAAGTGAGTGCCATATCGTGAAATTGAGTATCATATCATGCAAGAGGGGTGGCATGTCGTGCAAGAGCACAAGGATATCGTGCATAGGCCTTGTATATCATCCATAGCAAGTATATCGGCCAGACCATGTTGATATTGCCCATAGCAAGTCGATATCAGCCAATTGAAGTGATTTTGGCCACAAGTGAGGGGGTATCGGCCACAAGCAAAGTTGTGTCGGACAAGATGAAGTCCATATCGCCCAAGAGTGGTAGGGTGTCGGCCAAGGAGATAAGGAACTCAAAACTTAACCCTAAGGTAAGATATAGTTGTCTTCAACCTTGAATTGAAGCATGGAATTAGGGTTATGGTTTACCTTTCTTTTCTTCTTCACCAATTGCTTATCCATGGTGATTCCTTGTATATGAAGGAGTTGTGAACGAGCCTTGGACCTTTGACATCTTCAACCTTAGGAACATGGAGCTTTGTAACTTGAAGCTTTGAATTGATTCTTAAGGCGGATTATATAACTTGAACTCAATCATGTTATTATTCATCACCTAAATTGTTGTATTTAATGATCTACTTTTAATTCCAAAATTTCCTGAAATAGTTGATGAAATTATGAGTTCTAGTAGTTTCTTAGACATGTTGACTTGAACTATAATAGTTAGAATAAAGGTCTAGAGCTTGAAGATTGTGATATCACCTTATAAAAGTGATATCGGGTGCATGCACATAAGCAAGCACCTCTAACCCGATATGATGATGCACCTATTTCACTAAAATGATATGAATAGGTTTGTAAACCTTATTGAATGATATTGAAATGTAATGGGATTAATGCAGTTTGATAAGAGTAGGCTAACATACCTTGAGAAATGGTTTAGCCTAGTTAATAAAGTATGATGTAATCATTCTCTGGTAAGGATGAGAGAGAAACTCATACCTTGTGTTGATGATCATTTAATGATAAATGATGAGAATAAATAAGTATGATTGAATACTTATGATATCAATGTTTGCTCCTAGATGTGTGGAGCAATGAATTAGAGTTTGACTTAATAATATGAACTTGAAACCCTATTTGGCAATAAAGGGAAACCCTAACCCTATTAATTGTTGCCTAGTGAAAGGTGACAAGATGTTTAATGGCCTTGTGAGTCATGTGAATAAGTTGTTGCCTAGTGAGAGGTGACAAGATGTGCAATGTCCTTGTGAGCCATGTGAATAAGTTGTTGCCTAGTGAGAGGTGACAAGATGTGCAATGGCCTTGTACCCATGTTAATAAGTTGTTGCCTAGTGAGAGGTGACAAGATGTACAATGGCCTTGTGAGCCATGTGAATAAGTTGTTGCCTAGTGAGAGGTGACAAGATGTACAATGGCCTTGTGAGCCATGTTAATAAGTTGTTTCCTAGTGAGAGGTGACAAGATGTGCAATGGCATTGTGAGCCATGTGAATAAGTTGTTGCCTAGTGAGATGTGACAAGATGTGTGATGGCCTTGTAAGCCATGTGAATAGTTGCACAACAAGTGAAATGAATACCTTGGTCTGAGGACCTAGAGGTAATGGTTACCTGTTATAGAAGTAACAATGTTATGTAATGATCTAAGGGTTTGAATACCCATATCTAGCAATCATGATAATGATTATGTGAAGGGATGAGAATTCCCAGTAATGTGATAAGGTACTGAGATCCCAAGTATCATGTGTTTTAAAGATTTGAAAAGTTCATGATAGATGTATTATACCTTTCTTTGTAGCATTTGTCATAATAATTCATGTGTGAAAACTTGACTGATGCTAAAAGAATATGGTAATGCACTTAATTAATCAAGTGGAATTTTATCATGTAGTGCCCTGGCCATAGATCCATCATCGTCAGCAGCTGGTGATGGTGAAACGGGTTCTCCTACGGGTTAATCCGGAGTGCATATTGTTGAATATGCGGGGTTGCTCCTAGACAGAAATAGGAAGGTTAGAGTACAACTTCAGTTGTAGACTCCAGAGCACGGTTTCAGGCCCGTGGATCAATGTGATAAGATCATGGTGAATAGGCCCATGGCTCAGTGTGATAGAGCATGAATGTGTTCATGGCTCAGGGAGCACGGTGAACTGGCTCGTGGCTCGATTCACTAGCACTGACACCTGTACCAATGTGGGCTAGGCATAGGGTAGCCTGACCCTGTGTAACTAAGGTCACTTAAGCAAGAGACTGTGGTCCTGCTTGTGGTCTCACACTGACCAAGACGTGGGAGGTCATGGAGTCTGGCTCTTCCATGGACCTTGTATGGTACCGATTTCGATTTTGCAATGGTCGGTTGGATTTGAGCATTACGGCTCACTTCCTCAGGGCATAAGTGTGATTGTAAAATTTAATCAGCCGTATAACATGTTTGCTTAAGGATTGAATACGAAAATCATTGGCTGATGTTACATTTCTTTTATGCATCCTTAGTGGATAGATGTTATTTATGTTTCTTTACATCCCCTGCAAGGCAGATAGATGATTGATAACTCTACCATGGGTAGATGCAATGTTCTCCTTGAGAAAGGAGATTACTACATTTTGTTCATATAATGAATTATCCTGCTTATTAATATAAAAAGAACCTTTTCTTAGTTTATAAATGCTTAATCTGTGATAATAATATGGTCGGAGGAGAGTTATATCTCTCGCTGGGACAATTACAATTGTCTCAACCCCGTGGGACCCAAATTTTTAGGTGGACGTGCACGAGGAGGTGAAGACCTTTTTGTAGAGGAAGAACAATAGCTGAGGCAGCAGTGACATCTCAGGTTGAGTGTATTGTCTGTCATGTCTTGTAGATATGAGTCCTATGTGTCGTCTCTGTACTCTCAGGTCCTTGGAGTTAGTTTGTACTAGTTTTATGATCAATAAGAGATTTTGGCTTACGCGCCTCAAGGTTTTATGTTGCTCATGTATAGTTTGGTAAAGCAACTGTTATATGTTATTCTCAAGATGAGATGTACCGGATATGAACAATGTGAATAATGATGTATATAAGGTTTTGGACCTTTCAGTAAAAGTTTTCTTTGGAATGGATCTCTTTGAATAATGGTTTAAATTTTTAGTGATTTTTGTTATTCCGCTAATTATGTTTAATTCCGCTTAATTAGTAACGATTTGATTGTCAGTCGTTACAGTTTTGGTATCAGAGCTTAAGGTTCGCTGAGTCTACAGAGACATAGGACTAAGGTGTTAAGTCTGTGTTAGTGTCCTCCAGTATACCCTATAGTGACTTCTGCTTGTGCAGAAGAAAGGGTGAAGTTTATAAATGACTGGGGAACACGAGGAATACATTGTTGAGGGCAATGTTGTTGCACAGGAAAGGGTGCAAGGGATCAGGCAAGAGAAGAATGAATGCCTGAGAATTCCCATCATGACCCGATCAGGATAGGGAATCCTATGTTTATGCTCTTATTGGGTAGGTTAGGACAACAATGATGCATATAGTAGACTCGATACTAGCATTACAACCTAGGTTACCAGTCCTCAATACAAAAACTTTGGGCTTTGAAAGGGTTGCTGAATGACATAGTCATGTTGGAACAATGGAAAATGTGGTTAATATTAACATATGGCGAGAAAGTAGACTCTGCCATAAGTTTAGACAGATAGTATATCTGTGATGGCAGTGCCCAAGAAGGGGAAATAAGCCGAGAATTAAGGAAATGTCATTACAATTCCAGAGACTTTTGCCAGTGGTTCTAAAAAGCCAAAAGTAACAACATGAAACAGCTATACTCTATGGGTTGAGTCAACCTAAAGTGGTGGATGACCGCGAGGGGTAACAATCAGATAGAGCTTTTTCATTTTGATATGCCTTCTTTTGATTTTACCTGATAATCCTAAAAAGGATTGCTGTTATGGACTTCCCTATTGATTGTCCTATGGGGACATAGGGAAGAAATGATGAGAACTAGAATTTATATTTTGTTCAGTATTCTTTTAAATGCTCTATAATTGCTCTTATCTGTGTGAAAAAGGATGAGGTATAGAAGAGATGCCTGGAGAAAATCCAGGAATGTTAAATCATGTGTTGGTTATTATACGAAAAGTAAGGAATATGATAGTAAACAAAGTGCATACTACTTAATCTCATTACTTGTATACCCTGGCCAGGTATATAATTATTGGAGATAAGGTGAGTATGGAACTCTTAGATTTTTATCTTTCTGATTACTCTGATCAAGTAGTCATTCTGAGACAATCTAGTGAGTATAATGAAACTGGAAATATGGTATGGACATGTATATCACATCCTAAGTGCAATAAAGTGGAATCTGAGATGATCTCAGATCAATCTGTATGTATGAGGAAATGAAAAGTATAATCCTCATGATAAGAGAATGAGGACAAGGGAGATGATCCATGTCAGATAAAGCATGTGTGAATAGTAAAGATATTTTCCCATGATGTGGAAATGGGAAATATGATAAAATCACAAAATGATCATGAACATGTTAGAAAATAACAAAGAAAGGAATAATGACATGTAATCATCCTTATAATTCCTATGCTGATGGCAAGGAACCTAGGATGAAACACGAGTAAATGACTCATGAATAGTTGAAAGTTCATGCAATAATCAGAGGAGATGATAATCTCTTCTCTTTGATAAACAACCCTGGATGATGATGGGGTGATAACAGGAATATGTTCCTTTGTGTTCTTTCCCTTCTGGTACATGGTAATCATGTGGGTCTTATGACACTTGATGTGCATAAGTTAAAAATGTTCAATTGATGGATACTTAGAAAAGTATTAGTTTGTCTTGGACTTTGGTTCCAAGATAAAGATATGTGTAACAAGTAATGTCCCAAGATGAAAGAAAGATGAGGATGTGATGTGTTTTCGACACATGTGATGGATACCAAGATAAGAAATTTTGGTATCTAAGAAGTATCAAGTGATATGGCAAAGTAAAAGCATAACTCCTAATCAACTGATTTATGTGGGTTACCTGGGATGGCCAACTTTGAAATCAGTCTAGTTATATAAAATAGTATGGACATCACATGTTAGGGGTTTATGCTCCGCATAAACATAACATCGATAAGGATGTACTATTTGAAGGAACAATTGTAAAATCATTGTGGGAAAAGCTTATCAAGCTAAAAATAATTTCTTAGAATACCCCTATCTAGATCTATTAAGGCAACTTATATATAACATCTAAAGATACCTCTAAGATAAGTTCTTAATTGATAAGTAACCTCCCCTTATTATAAGAGAATGTACAAATAATGAGATAGTTGGTACAAGTAGTAAGAAAGTTTAATGTTGTGTCAGTAGATTAGATGACACAGCAGATATATGACAATACTTGTAGTCACAAGTGGGCGATAGAACATGACTCTGGTCTTTCCTTTAAAAGTAAAATGCTAAATGAGGAGTATGGGAGACATCCCAGAATCTTGTCACATAAAGTTGTAAGTTGAGAAAGGTGAAAAATCAATAAGGTATGCCACCTGAGTTAAATAAGATATGAATGATGTTTCCCTGACTAAGAAAGTATTACCTAACATAGAGTTGACTCTACAGTCAATAATGAAAAAGATAGTGGAATATGTGCCCTGTGTGAAAGATTCAATGATAACCCTGTGTGGAAGAACTTTGTGTTGATCAAATTTCTATGTCATCTCCATGACATTAAGATGTTATGTGGAGACTTGATGGTATGAAGAATGAATAATATATGTCTTCCTTTACCTGGGATTTTAGGGACGAAATCGTTGTTAGGGGTTTATAACTTGTAACAACCCTGACCTGGGTTATGAGGTAACCCTATTTGTTTTGGCTAATAAAGTTTCTTAGAACTTTAATATAATCCTATAAGGTTTTTTGTTATCGTGTGACACACTCATGTTTCAAGTTTGGTCCCGATTGAATGTTGTTTGAGCAATTTTCCTTTGTTTTGGACCAAAATGCAATTTTCCCAAATTGAGGGGCTATAATGCAAAATGTCACATGTTAAACATGCCTCATGTGTTGTAGCATAATTATTGAGAGAATGATGCAAGGTGGTGGCTTGTGGAAAGCCTAAATTCCAAGTTTGAACTTGTTTGAACAATGTTGGTACCTTGTGCGCCAATTTTGGTACAAATTGTAATTTACTCAAAATGTGGGGTTGATATGCAAATTACCACCTCTAGAGTGTTCCTATTTCCTATATGTATCATTTAGAGAAGAGAGAATGAATGATACACCATGTTTGATTCCATTATGAGTGATGGTAATCTTGGTGATGAAATGACCAAGAAAAAGGGTTGAATTTGGAAGCTTAACTTGAGTTGTATCAAGTTGAAAAGCTTATATATGAGTGCCTATCGGCCATGGAGCCCAAGGAGGTGTCCCAAATCGTTTTATGAACTCTTGGAAAATGCCATATCGTGCAAAGCACCTCAAAGAGGTGAGGTGTGATGGACAACAAGTTTCCTTAGAAGAAGTGTATCGGCTTGACTTAAAATAGTGATTAAACCTAGATGACTTATCCAAATGGATAAGCAATGGACGAATTTGCATCCCTAGATGATTCTCAACTGTTTTGCAAGATGAGATAAATGATGATTCATGCTTGGACACGTGTCACCCATGCATGACCCGTGGCACCTACTAGCTCAAAATGTTGACACCTCATTTTTGCCTTTCTTCATGAACAACAAGTATATATACCCCTAGTTTCACCCCTTGGTGCAATTTTGTGACCCTTACCACCCTCCTACCCTAATGTATCGTGCATAGAGCTACCATATCGTGAAGGGATGTTGTGGTATCATGCATGGGCCTTGGGATATCACCCATGGCAAGACCATATCGCCCAAGTAGATGATATCGGCCATATAGGGTGATATCGGCCATAGAGTGAAGTGGTTTGACTCCAAGTGAGTTCCATATCGTGCAATTGAGTATCATATCATGCAATAGGGGTGGCATGTCGTGAAATAGCACAAGGGTATCGTGCATAGGCCTTGTATATCATCCATTGCAAGTATATCCGCCATACCATGTTGATATTGCCCATAGCAAGTCGATATCAGCCAATTGAAGTGATTTTGGCCACAAGTGAGGGGGTATCGGCCACAAGCAAAGTTGTGTCAGCCAAGAGGAAGTCCATATCGCCCAAGAGTGGTAGGGTGTCGGCCAAGGATCTAAGGAACTCAAAACTTAACCCTAAGGTAAGATATAGTTGTCTTCAAGCTTGAATTGAAGCATGGAATTAGGGTTATGATCTACCTTTCTTTTCTTCTTCACCAATTGTTTATCCATGGTGATTCCTTGTATATGAAGGAGTTGTGAACGAGCCTTGGAACTTTAATAAATTCATCTTCAACCTTTGGAACATGGAGCTTCGGACCTTGAATCTTTGAAGTGGTTCTTAAGGCGGGATATATAACTTGAACTCAATCATGTTATTATTCATCACCTAAATTGTTGTATTTAATGATCTACTTTTAATTCCAAAATTTCGTGAAATAGTTGATGATATTATGAGTTCTAGTAGTTGTTTATACCTGTTGACTTGAACTATAATAGTTAGAATAAAGGTCTAGAGCTTGAAGATTGTGATATCACCTTATAAAAGTGATATTGGGTGCATGCACATAAGCAAGCACCTCTAACCCGATATGATGATGTTCCTATTTCACTAAAATGATATGAATAGGTTTGTAAACCTTATTGAACGATATGGGGGTGTAGTATACACCTCTCGCATGATAGGAAGTCTATTATAGACTCCATGCATGATACAAGGTCAATTGTATACTTGTAAGTTGACAAGAAACCCTAAATTGGGTAACCCGATATAAGTGAAGAGTAACAAGTGTTACTGCATGATATGATCATATGATACATCATTGATACTTAGCATCATGGGTCCTACATGACCTTTTATGACATGGTTGCACGACATGGTTGCATGACATAGTTGCACGATAGGGTTGCACGATAGGGTTGCACGATACACAATCCTAGATGATATGGTAACCCTAACCCGTGATGGCTAACCCTAGATGGTGACTAGCCCGATAGGGTGATTGAATGTACTTCTAACCCGACATGGTGATGGGTTTATACCTCACAAGTATCATGGGATACACATACATATACCTTATGTCTGATATGAGGTCAAGAAGGTACCTCATGCCCGATATGGAGACAAGTGCAAATCCTAACCCGATATGGTGAGTGTTCATACACCTCCAACCCGATACAGTGGTATCTAGACACCTACAACCCGATATGGGGAACACATGCTTATGATTTAACCCTATATACCTTGTAAAGGTGAGAGTAAGACACTCTTAGGAGTGATTTGTGTATCACCAAGTAATGGTGTGGCTAATACCTTGATAGGTGAAGCACCCAGAGTGGTTGTTAATGGACAACCTTATACCAATAATGCCTTAACCCGAGATGAGTCCATATCATTCATGATGGTTGAATAATTCAATTGTGTGACTTATGACCAATACATTACATGATAAATGTAATGAGCTGGTGCATAAAGTATTAGGATGGGACATACCCTAATACAAGATAAGTTGATGAACTTAAGTATGTTAAAAGTGATGAGGGAAGTGATATATCAAGACATTATAGATATCACACCCATCACTTCAAGGTTGATGCACCTTAAATCCAATATACTTGGATGAGTAACACATGAAGTGTGTCATGTCAATTATTACATTGAGATGTAATGAGATTAATGCAGTTTGATAAGTGTAGGCTAACATACCTTGAGAAAGGGTTTAGCCTAGTTAATAAAGTATGATGTAATCATTCTCTGGTAAGGATGGGAGAGAAACTCATACCTTGTGTTGATGATCATTTAATGATAAATGATGAGAATAAATAAGTATGATTGAATACTTATGATATCAATGTTTTCTCCTAGATGTGTGGAGCAATGAATTAGGGTTTGAATTAATAATATGAACTTGAAACCCTATTTGGCAATAAAGGAAAACCCTAACCCTATTATTTGTTTCCTAGTGAAAGGTGACAAGATGTTTAATGGCCTTGTGAGTCATGTGAATAAGTTGTTGCCTAGTGAGAGGTGACAAGATGTGCAATGGCCTTGTGAGCCATGTTAATAAGTTGTTGCCTAGTGAGAGGTGACAAGATGTGCAATGGCCTTGTGAGCCATGTGAATAAGTTGTTTCCTAGTGATAGGTGACAAGATGTGCAATGGCCTTGTGAGCCATGTTAATAAGTTGTTGCCTAGTGAGAGGTGACAAGATGTACAATGGCCTTGTGAGCTAGGTGAATAAGTTGTTTCCTAGTGAGAGGTGACAAGATGTGCAATGGCCTTGTGAGCCATGTTAATAAGTTGTTGCCTAGTGAGAGGTGACAAGATGTGCAATGGCCTTGTGAGCCATGTGAATAAGTTGTTTCCTAGTGAGAGGTGACAAGATGTGTGATGGCCTTGTAAGCCATGTGAATACTTGCACAATAAGTGAAATGAATACCTTGGTCTGAGGACCTAGAGGTAATGGTTACCTATTATAGAAGTAACAATGTTATGTGATGATCTAAGGGTTTGAATACCCATATCCAACAATCATGATAATGATTATGTGAAGGGATGAGAATTCCTAGTAATGTGATAAGGGACTGAGATCCCAAGTATCATGTGTTTTAAATATTTGAAAAGTACGTGATAGATGTATTATACCTTTCTTTGTAGCATTTGTCATAATAATTCATGTGTGAAAACTTGACTAATGCTAAAAGAATATGGTAATGCACTTAATTAATCAAGTGGAATTTTATCATGTAGTGCCCAGGCCATAGATCCATCATCGTCAGCAGCTAGTGATGGTGAAACGGGTTCTCCTACGGGTTAATCCGGAGTGCATATTGTTGAATATGCGGGGTTTCTCCTAGCCACAAATAGGAAGGTTATAGTACAACTTCGGTTGTAGACTCCAGAGCACGGTTTCAGGCCCGTGGATCAGTGTGATAAGATCATGGTGAATAGGCCCATGGCTCAGTGTGATAGAGCATGAATGCGTTCATGGCTCAGGGAGCACGGTGAACTGGCCTGTGGCTCGATTCACTAGCGCTGACACCTGTACCAAGGTGGGCTAGGCAGAGGGTAGCCTGACCCTGTGTGACTAAGGTCACTTAAGCAAGAGACTACGGTCCTTCTTGTGGTCTCGCACTGACCAAGACGTGGGAGGTCATGGAGTTCGACTCTTCCATGGACCTTGTATGGTACCGATTTTGACTTTGCAATGGTCGGTTGGATTTGAGCGGTACGGCTCACTTCCTCAGGGCATAAGTGTGATTGTAAAATGTAATCAGCCGTATAACATGTTTTCTTAAGGATTGAATACGAAAATCATTGGCTGATGTTACATTTCTTTTATGCATTCTTAGTGGATAGATGTTATTTATGTTTCTTTACATTCCCTGCAAGGCAGATAGATGATTGATAACTCTACCATGGGTAGATGCAATGTTCTCCTTGAGAAAGGAGATTACTACATTTTGTTCATATAATGAATTATCCTGCTTATTAATATAAAAAGAACCTTTGCTCAGTTTATAAATGCTTAATCTATGATAATAATATGGTCGACACAGAGTTATATATCTCGCTGGGACAATTACAATTGTCTCACCCCCGTGGGACCCAAATTTTTAGGTGGGCGTGCATGAGGAGGTGAAGACCTTTTTGCAGAGGAAGAACAACAGCTGAGGAAGCAGTGACAACTCAGGTTGAGTGTATTGTCTCTCATGTCTTGTAGATATGAGTCCTATGTGTCGTCTCTGTACTCTCAGGTCCTTGGAGTTGGTTCGTACTGGTTTGATGATCCATAAGAGATTTTGGCTTACGTGCCTCGAGGTTTTATGTTGCTCATGTATAGTTTGGTAAAGCAACTGTTATATGTTATTCTCGAGATGAGATGTACCGGATATGAAGAATGTGAATAATGATGAATATAAGGTTTTGGACCTTTCAGTAAGAGTTTTCTTTGGAATGGATCTCTTTGAATAATGGTTTTAATTTTTAGTGATTTGTGTTATTCTACTGATTATGTTTAATTCCACTTAATTAGTAAAGATCTGATTGCCGTTCGTTACAGGACCAAAGAATAGTTGTTGGAGTGTTGAGATAGGCTCCAACACATTGTTGACATGTGCGCAAAGATAGGCAAAATGTGACAACCTCAATTTTCTCTCTCCTCTATTATACTCCTTCTCTCTCATCAAGTGTCTCTCTTACTCATTTTGATATTAATTTCATAACTGGATAGTTGTGATGTTCCACTTTGGCGACTGCCATGATCAATTTTACAATGTCTGACTTTAATTTGTACTTTTAACTAAGTATCTCGCTATACCATGTCACCTTCTTGTATCTAATTTCAAATCTCAAAACCATGATCTCTTGTCTTTCTAATAGGCACCACTTTGTAGTGGATTCAATTATGAACACAACATAACAAAAATCAACCCAGTCAGACCGTTGTAGCATGAGTTACGAAAGCTTGAAGATTGCTTTGATTTACTTTGATTTTAAGTACTTTTGTACCCTTGCTTGCCTGTTGGGCCTACCCATCCACGGGCCCAACCAGTGTGTGGTAGCCTGGCTGTAATCAACTCCTTTCCCTTTCGATTTGGAAAGAAAAACGCACGCATAGTTTCTTCCTCCTCAGACTTGCCAAATCGGGAAGGTGACCGTCAGATGGCGATTAGGACCCCAAAACCCTAACCTCTCGCTCTTTATAAACCCCTCCTTCCGTTGGCTTCTTTACCCTTTTCCCTAACCTCCCCCAGCCGCCAACTCTTCCCCCTGCAATCGACACCCCAACATCAGCACCTGCTCGACGCTACCCTGTTTGCCGCCTTGGAGTGGTGCTAACTATGAACCCTAAGAAGAACCAGTACCCGATGGCGTGCTCCGAGTCCATAATGCCTAGGATGACCAAGATTCCGGACCATGCCCGTGCTCCAACTGCCGGCGTCGAGAAGGGGGTGTTCCCCTTGTTAGTCCTCTATTCCTACAGGATGGAACACAATTCGTGTGGAGGGGTGTTGGCAGCTGGAGACGGGACATGCGCACGATGCTTGGGAGGGTGGAAGTCGACCTGCTTTGCCATGGTTTGGCTTGGGGGCGCCGACCGCCGGAGACGCCGGGGCACTGTCCCCTGTCTCTGCTCTGCTCCCGCCCGGGAAACAGAGACGTGCGAGACAAGATGGACGAAGGAGGCGAGCCGGCTATGCTGAGTTCTTGGGAGAGAGTGGCCCAGTAAGAAAAACCGGCCCAAGCCTAGAGGGCAGGCCGCACATAGGACAATGGCCGCGGGATCAAGGATGAACGGTCGGGATCCTTCACATGATGATCATGGTATGCTACCCAATATCTCTATAGTTTGACATATAATCTTCTAAAATTGATATCTCCCAAATTCCTTGGTCAAAGTAGACAAATAAATATACCAAATGGATCAGCTCGACGAGGCCTACCAATTGGGAATCGTTCCAGGTCCTAAATCTGATGTTTACTCCCTTGATTTCTTGAAAATGATAACTTTATCCATGTTGAGTTCATTCAATGCATCTAGGTGATAAAACTTGAACCTTTAATGATCATCTATCTGCCTAATCATGAAATCAGAATCTTTAGTACATATATGATCTACAAGAGGGTCCTTATCACCCCTATTTCTTAAGAATTACTCCCGTTTGCACTATGTGACTTGTCCTTGGACTTTAATGTGTGATCTTGATCAAAGTTGTTATGTTTCTTGAATATGATTCATGTATCAATGTCTTGATGATACCTAGACCCTAAGGGACATCTACCCAACCTTGTTTATGCCTCTTATATCCTACTCTTGCTGATCTAAAACATTCCTTATGCTTGGTTCTATTTCATTGATGACCTTTGTCCTTGATTACTCTATTATGAGTCTCGTGACCTATTTTGAGCATAAGTGTCCTAAATCTTATCATGTCCAGATGAAACCTCGAGTGGATATGGAACTTGAACCACACTCATATGATGGACCCTAAATCAATATGAGATCACCTAATGTACTATAACCAACCTTGAACCCAACTTGGACAAAACCATAAAATAAAGATAATCATGGTTAATGATGAGAATCTAATGTATACATGTAATCTTCTTGTCGATCAGGTTTGGCATGAGACTAGATGGTGAAGGATATGTTAGTTTATGAAATCTATGAAGCAGGTATGGGCCTTATCTAGTTATATGACTACCGCTTTCTTGCTTGAAAAGACATATATTATATGCTTGTTTGTCTATTTTCTCAAATATTGCCATGTAGTATTGCTATGTCATACTCGATGTTTGCTTCGTCTGTTTTATAACTTGAACACATATATATATATGGAACTCCATTATAATATTGTTGATAAAGGGCTCTTGGTTACGACCTTGAGGTCCCTCTCGTATAAAAGGGTTAGCTAAGCTTGAGCACCCTTACGGACCCTTCCGACGGGAAGTTGGTCAAAGGCCTTAAACATGTTTGATATTGTTGGTATAATGGAGTGAAATGACATAAAATATGATTCCGCATTTGTTAAACAATTAACATGTTTATTCTTGTTCGTTTAGTCTTGAAATCTTTTCAAAATTATGCAAAGCTTATATATATGTGTATCTTTCGGCCCCATACTCAACACCTCGTGTGTTGACCCATTTCTCGTATGTTGTTTTTAGGTTCAGAGATGGCTAGAAGGCTGAAGGGCTTGGTGAGCTATGCTAGGTGTACTTGTTGTAAGATCCAGATATAGTATACATGAGCAGACTTGTACAAAGTGACTCTTGAAACATGTAATTCAAATCATGTAATATAATGATGTTTCTTAATATATCTTGTGGATTGTTGAGATTATGTTGGTGCCTTTATCTTGTTATTTGTTCATGTGTGCTAAGATTTACGCTTCTGCATATCACCTTTGATATTTGTTTGGTTCATGGGACTGGGATTCCGGTTCCGTGACACAAAACTCCAGCTAAACTGCCACAGGCCTGGGAAAATCACATCTAGACCTGCACAATGATTAGACCAAGATTCTAAACCATCGCTCATCCATCTGTCCCCGTCCGTCATGGAGTTTGTGAAATCTAAAGAAGAGAATGAAGCCTACCAAAGTTTCCTCCACTACATATGTTGTTATGAATAACCTCTGCTCATGCTAGTTGTAGGTTTGGATAAGGGTAAATGCTGATAAGGGTATTACAATGGAAAAATGTTAAGAGTTGTTATCGTTATAACAATCTGGAAAATTGTTGCTTTTGTTATATATTGGGCATGCTACTTAATTTTCTATGGTATAACTACCACGAGTTTTGTTACAAATATCTGTATATTAGGTTAAGGACATGTTATTATTGTGACATGTTGATTTTTTTGTTATGTTATACCCACCACAATTTGTGTTATAAAATAATACATTGATTAATTTAGGAAGCATTGATATGTTGTTATGGCTGTCCATAAGTGTTTTTATAAGAAATTTGTGTGTTGAATGGGGTTGTGAACAAGGGATTGGTGTTATATTATGTTGGCCTAGAAACCCATCCAAGATTTACTCATTAGGATTAAATCTTGGATAGTCCCCGGTGTGGGACTGTTCTTGAACACTTAATCTCACTTAGGATGTAAGTGTATAATGTGTATTGGGTTTTCAAGAAAATTTTGGCAACATTTCCCCATTTTTTCTCTAAGTACATATGTACTATTTAATTATGCAATTTAATGTGTTACATCAACATGTAGGGCTTTACAAGAGTTCAAAAAAGCTGGAGGAAAGGACCCTAGGAATAAGGATCATCCACTAATTTGGGAGAATGTGAAAGTAATTTACTGAATCCAATGTATATATTATTTATGTGAATTGTGCTTATTTGTATTTTTGAATATTTTGTATGTTTCAATTTATAGTGTTCTACACAAGACAACGGTCGGGCATGCGCCTACTATGTGATGCAATTTATGGACCTAATCATCAAATATGTTGTAATGGAAATCGATACTATACATCAAGTATTATATATAGTCTCATTAGATAATATGAGATATATCAATCTTATTATATATTATTAATTATATATATACGTCATTCTCTTTGCAGGAATTTAAAACTGACTTCAGCACAGGTGGAAAGTTATTAGATGTACATACTCCCTATATGAGGGAGGAATTAGATGTTGTAAGAGAAGAATGGGCAAAAGCCCTACAAGTAGTGGGAATTTTTAAATATAACTGGGACAATGATGACAATGATGATGATGATATATAAAGAATGATATTTCTACACTTTGTTCTCATAATTATTTTTATGTGAATGTGAATGACTTTTTCTAGAATTGTCATATTTGTGAATGTGAATGACTTTTTCTGGTCAATACATGAATGTCTGAATGTGAAAAGAGATGAAATGAATGGAAATGAATGTGAATGTAAATGACTTTGCATGTTTTTACATGTATATAATCAATACATATGTGTCTGAATGTGAATGACTTTGTAGGTTTGTGGCCTGTTGTTGGCTGATATCAATGGATGTTGTAAACCTATAGTTCAGAACTGAACTGTAGGTTCTACATCCTGCGACCAGCCATACAATAGGCCTACAAACTGATAATAAAAAAATATTAGAACATAGGTGTTGGTTATTTGTATAAAACTGACACCAAAGACATATGACTGGCGTTGATTATCAGTAAGAATCGATGCTTATTGTGGCTAGGCACGACTGTGCTGGTAGGGATATGGCGTCGGTTATTGTTTAATAACTGATGTGTTTAACCATGATATAGTGATGGTTTTCTATACTAACCGACACCTATAGTTCCCTTGTTGGCACATTTTTAGTGGCAGGAAGGGTTATGGCGTCGGTTAGAAACTGACGTTGAAGGTGTTGACTTTTAGCGGCGCCCACTTGGGTGTCGCTTGAAACCCGACGCTAAAGGCTCTAAATAACTGACGCCAAAGGCCTTTTCTATAGTAGTGAGGTCCTTCACGACCTTGATCACGTCAACAAATGTCTGGATGAGGACCACATTGAGGACCTTGAAGATCCTTCCTCAACTGATGAAGGCTCTGACTACGTACCAAATCCGATGAAGAATCCCCAGCCAACAAGTCAATGGGGAAGAGGAAGGCCCAGGAGGCTGCAAAGAAATGACCAACCAAAAGATAGGCAAGGAAACAAGTCCAGCCCATGACCTCCAGGGAACCAATCTTGGTAGGACAAGCTACTCCTCCTGCTACCACTATCGCAGTAGCACCAACCGATCTTCAAATTCAACATCTAGAGGTTGGTGATAAAATTATGTCACCAACAAAGTACATCTGCTCCACCATACTGAAGAAGATGGGAGTCTACAACAGAGTTCTTTCCCTTCTCGACAAGGAAAACCTCTCCAAGCTCTGCTTTGTCGTTGAGAATTCTTATCTTGAGCCCACACTGGAATTCTTCACTCACCTTACCAAAGAACCAGTGGAAGCCAAAGACAAACAAAGGGATGAGGGTTGAACGCAAACTCATAACCTCGCTTTTTGGAAAACAGGTTATATTGACTGAAAACTTGTTGAACAAAATCTTTATTGACAACCCTAACTAGCTTAAGAAGGCTATGGAAGTAGGTCTGGATCATTCACAATTCAACATGCATACTTTCTAGAAGTCTCTAACTGGAATCCCCAGTTATGATTCCAAGACCTGCAAAGCCTCCAACATTCACTCCTATCTGGTGTGAACATTGCACATGATTATAATAGGTGCACTATTCCCTAGAACAGATAGAGGGAATGTTCTCATCTCAGACCTCTTCATACTATGGTCCATCCTAAAGGGGCAGCAGGTCCATATCGAATGATAATTGATACATTAACATACATATTATGCCCCGGGGAGGGAAATCTACATGGGTGGTCATGTGACTACAATCCTGAAGTACCACAAGATGGATGGACCACTCAAGAACTACACTTTCACAAAGGGTGATAACCTAACCAATGAACAGATTCTATCTCACACTAACCACTAATCATGAGATTAGGGCGCGACGGAGGGATTATCACATAAACAAATCACTGAGAACTTTTTTTTTTAAAACCTCGTAATGATATCTGGATTATTGCTGTAAACTAAAACATAATAAACTATTGCGGAAGCATTTCAATTAAACTGGCTAGAGAACATAAACAGAGTTTACAACATGTAACATTGTTTAACAGAAAGTAAAACATAACAGTTAATTTACATCTTTTACACATTCGCCATACATACTCTCTCTCTCACCCACACCATGTCCCAAGGACCGAGGGGAAAGGACTAAGATACCTCTAACTAAACTAACTACATATACCTTATACTTCCAAAAACTAGGATGGAAAGATCCTTCAGATTCTTGATGTTGTTGTTGACCTGAAAATGTTTGAGTAGAGGAGTGAGCCTACTCGCTCAGTGAATAACCTTTCATTTAGCTATCACTAAACAACTCATCAGATTTATAAAATTGTAATAAAGCATAAGAACAGTTCTATACTGAGAAATTCTAATGGCATAATAATTCTATCAGACAATATTCATATTTCTATATAACAGCATGTATCACATAACTGTAAGCATTAAATATCAGGAACTGCATATCTTAATTAGTTAGGCAATTAATAACAACTAACACAGAAGATTCTAAACTACTAACATATTAAATTTACTGTGATCCTATACGATTACATTTTTTGTTATGCCCCAAACATATGCAGCGCACTCTGCATATGAAGATCTGTAGAGAACTACGATCCCACCGTACAAGACTTAGCGACACACCCGAGAAATGCGAAGTCTGACTTCTCGTCCTGGTCTGCACAAGGCTCTCAGGCTCACAAGGCCTCACTGCACTAACTCTGAGTGCTCTGGACTCCTCCCGCAACCTGTAGTGCACAGTAGGAGGGTGTGGGTTACCACCGTGACACACACACGGATTATTGTTGAATAACCCCTATTTACTCCAGTGCCACCGTGACACACGCACGGATTATTGTTGAACACTGCCTTTCTGTCCTCGTGCCACCATGACACATGCATGGATTATTGTTGAACACGAGTCACCGACCATCTAGACACACGCTAGGTAGGTCGTTTCACCCCAAAGGTACAGACCGCGCAATGGGGTTCGACGGTGTTGGGGCACCTAAGTCTATTATAACACAATTATATCTTTCATTACTTTAGAACATACAACTGGATTAATACACTTATTTATGAACTGTACTAACTTCAACAACTACTCTGTATATACAGGAGTATTCATAGAGCAAGTCAATTATCTGTATTGTTCAAACATACACAGCAGTAATATTTCAGTTAATTAAATCTATTTCAACAATTGCATTAAGCACTTTTGGTTTCCATTGAACCAAATAAAATCATTGAACTATTCTACACTGATCAGAAGCTGTTCTAGATCATGTATAATCATACCAAAACAATTTATAAAATAAAATTCAAGTTTCATCAAATACTGATAAAACGCCTGATAACCACTGATATCAGTGCAAAAATGCACAGTTTACCAAAAAATTCCAACTAAGGAGTTAAATGATGATAACTAAATGAACTCCTACTCTCCGGGGTTTGAAACATCTGGATTCGTCCAGCAATGTGTTTAGGGACCAGTTTTCGGGCACACGCAGGTCATCTTTAATCTTGGAACTGTTCTGAACTGAATGTGCTACACACAGCAGAAGCAACTCCTCTCGCGCAGGTAGAATGGAGGTTGAGCTAAGTTCTAAACCATGGCTATTGGTTGTGGATACTTGCATAGACCTCAAGGACGAACCCCAAGTGGTTGATTTGGTGTTGTCCTTCACGCCCAACCGATCCTGGTTCAGACCTGCTGCAAACAGCAGGTGCTTTGCTCACGCACAGGTGGAGGAAGGAGCTCGACTAGTAACTGAATCGAATCTAGGGCTATGGATTCGGGCTAGGGCCTCAGAGCCGAGGTCGAGGTGGTGACAGCTTGGTATCAGAGCATAGGTTGAGTACATGGTTACTCTAAGTCAAGGTCAGGGGACGACAAGAGACCAATAGGATTAGGACTTAAGTGTCTTCCTTCTAACTGCAATTTTCTAACAGGAAGTGTTCTGTTATACTATTGCAGATGGTAGGAAGAGGACGTGGTCACGAGAACCAAGTAAAGAGTTTATGTTGAATCGTCAGGGATCATTAGGGTCGAAAGATAGAGTTATAAGTGAGAAAAATAAGAAGTGATATGTCTTTAAATCTGGGAGGTTTGAGTGTTTAGATACCCTGGCCAGGTGTCTGAATACTTAGATTGACCAGTATCAAGCTACTCTGTCTATTCTTCTCTGGATGCCCTGGCCAGGTATGCAGAGGAAGGATAGGCTAGAGAGAAACCCTAGAAATCTTAGGGTTAAGAAACTGGAAATTTATGTAGGAGTAAGAGATTAAACATAGGATGCGATGCAACTCTTGCTTTATATTGCTTATTTGATTGGAAATCATTAGAAATGCTCTTATATGTATGGATTTAGATTTTCAATTTATAGAATAAATATGATTCTTTTATATTGTTGTGTGTCATGAAGTGATTTATTTATTGTTTATATTCTTTGTATTAAGTATACCAGAAGTTATGTTTAAATGAGTTGTCCCTAAGTGGATATTCTTTCCACATGTTTGAGATTAATAAGAGTTGGTTAATCCTGAGTAGCTCTTGGCTTCAGGACTACAGGTTCGGCCTGGTCCGGCTGGCAGGATGCGTTACTGAGATCTAATGACTCCTATTAACAGTATAATAAGAGTAGACTCTGGATAATTTAGACTCACATCATAGTAAGAATGTACATACACTAAGATGTTGAGATATAAGAGAAAGATTAGAACAACTAAGAATTAGTTGGAACTGATATCGGAGACCCAACATTGGGACCTCATATGAGCAATCCTTAATTAGAAATAAAGGAACACAATAAGGGTCAGATTAAATTTAATGATTAGGTGAGAAATACCCTTAATTGTACTAATCAATAATGCATAACAAATGCATGGATCCAATACATGATTTGTAAACCCTAGTGGAGGGTGTATCATTGTGAACCCTGGTTGAGGGTGTATCCTTGTGAAACCCTAGTTGAGGGTGTATCATTGCGATTGTTTATAGGAAACTTTATAATAAAGTTATGCCTTAAACTAAGATAAGTCCATATCATGTGAGATAGCTGGATAATTCTAATGTGTGGCCTATGCATTATATGCTAAGGGTGAGTATTTTGTGATGGAATGCATTAAGAGGGGAAATACCTTAATACAAGATAAATTTGGTTAACTCAAGAGGGTATGAATTAATGAGAAATGGGGAACCCTAACCCTAATTTGGGGAAAAGGGAATGATAAGCCCTGTTTGATAGTGAACCCTAATTCTTGGTTAAGGAATGATGGTATTACTATTGTATCACATGATGTGATAAATATCTTGTATGATTGTTATCATGCCTAATAACCATGCAGGTATGATGAGATGATGAATATAGCCAAGTTTGGGCTGTGACATTTATATAATAAATGTTGATTGGCTTTTTGTGTGTTGATGTTGTTGTTGCTTAATAAAAGTAATAATGTGTACGGATTTTATGAACCATGTGAATAAGTTGTTGCCTAGTGAGAGGTGACAAGATGTGAATGGCCTTGTGAGCCATGTGAATAAGTTGTTGCCTAGTGAGAGGTGACAAGATGTGAATGGCCTTGTGAGCCATGTGAATAAGTTGTTGCCTAGTGAGAGGTGACAAGATATGAATGGCCTTGTGAGCCATGTGTGATGCTTGGGTAACAAGTATCATGTTTATTTGTAGCATTTGTGTTAATAAGTTATGCTAGAGAACTTGGCTGATGTTACATTTGTGTTATATATCTATAGTTCATTGATGATTATTCATATCTGTTGTATTCATTACAGTAGATGGATGAACTTATGAGATCTAAAGTTTGATTTCAAACTAAGGAAGCAAAGTCACACCACAATAATGCTATGTTACTGATAAGGACCAAACCCTAAAATGTTTAGAGTTGAAGTAGTTCAAGGGATGTCGCTAGTGATTTGACCTTGAATACTAGCATCTCTATAAAACAAAATCATGAGATTTTCACTATGAAAAGTAAACTAGTATTGATAGTAATCTAGGGTTTAAAGGTAGTTAATCTGAAAGGTAGATAAACAATATGAAAATGATTCAGAGAAAAGAATAAGATACAAATTTGAAATGTAACAAATGTGTTTGAAACAAAAGGAGAAATACAATATAAGTGAAGTGTGATATGAAATAAATTCTTACAGTAATAATAAGAATGAGGAATAATCTATTCTTACCTTGTGTGTTTCAATTTTTTCGGGATGTTTATTCTATATGATCAAAATGAGAAGGATAAGTAACAAGAAGTAAGTAGCATAGAATGAGGAGAATTACTCGTCACATGATCTGGAATTAGTTGTTGTAGTTCATGCTCATAAGACATGACGTTACTATCTTTATGGTGAGGTGTGCCAGGTGTTTATAGATCATAAGAGCTTAAAATATATCTTTACCCAGAAGGATCTGAATCTTAGACAGCATAGATGATTAGAATTGATTAAGGATTATGATATAATGATAGATTATCATCCTGGAAAGGTGAATGTGGTCGCAGATGCCCTCAGCAGGAAGTCAAGTTCAACAACTGATGCATTCTCTATGGCATGTTTCAAGAGAGACCTGCTAGTAGAAATGCGGAAGTTGAACATAGACTTTGGGGTGACAGAACAAAGTGGTTTGATTGCACAGATGCAAGTCAAGCCTACTTTTTATGATCAAATTAAAGAACTTTAGCAGAGTGACAGTGGGTTGCAGCAGATCGTACATGACATGATAGGGGGAAAAGACCAGAGTTCAGGTTTTCAGATGACAGATTGCTATATCTGCATGACAGGTTGTGTGTACCTGGAGATGGTGATTCGAAAGAATAGATTCTTGAGGAGGCACATGCATCGATGTATGCTATGCATCCAGGTAACACTAAAATGTACAGGAATCTCAAGGAATTGTATTGGTGGTCAGGTATGAAAAAGGATGTAGCTGAATATGTGGCTAGATGTAGTGTGTGTCAGCAAGTTAAGGCTGAACATCAAAAACCTGTAGGTACTTTGCAATCTTTTCCTATACCAGAATGGAAATGGGAACATATCACAATGGATTTTTTGGTAGGGTTACCCAGAACGCCTAGAGGTTATGACTCGATATGAATGATTGTGGATAGACTAATTTAGTCTGCTCGCTTTATTTCATATTAAGTCAACCTTTGATGTCCTGAAATTTGCTAAGTTATACGTGGACAAGATAGTCAGACTGCACGGTATCCTAAGTTCACATCCAGGATTTTGGAATCAGTTCCATCGTGCTTTGGCACAGAGTTAAGATTCAGTACAACTTTTCACCCGTAGATAGATGGTCAGTCAGAAAGGGCCATTAGAATTCTTGAGGACATGCTGAGAGCAGTAGAAAATTGCACAGGATAGGCAGAAGAGTTATGCTGAAATGAGACGTCGACTTCTTGAGTTTGAAGTTGGTGATGAAGTGTATCTGAAAGTTTGACCATGAAAGGGAGTGTTGAGGTTTGGTTAAATAGGCAAATTGACTCCTAGGTTTATGGGCTTGTATCCTATTATTGAGAGGATTGGACCTGTAGCATATAAGTTAGATTTGCCATCCGAGTTGGCCAAGTTACATGATATGTTTCATGTGTCGATGTTGAAGAAATGTTATCCTGATGCAGAGAAGATAATGGACCCAGGACCTGCACAACTTATATCAGATGTGTCCTATGTTGAGGGACCAGTACATATAGAATAATTGGAAATTACAAGAAGTTTAAGAATCACGAGGTACCGTTAGTGAAAGATCTGTGGAGGAATCATAATTTAGAGGAAGCCATGTGGGATCTTGAATCAGAGATGTGTAACAAGATTCCTTTTCTTTTTAGGAATTTCGGGACGAAATTCTTATAAGGGAGGGAGATTGTTACAACCCATATTAGGGTTAGTCAAGAAATACCTCGATCAGCGTGAAGCACCTTGATTAGTGCTAAGTATTTTGTTAAACATCATGGTTAATCAAAATAAGCTACGTCATGAATCAATAGTTGATTTTGAATCATCTGAGGTAATTAGTGATGATTGCAGTGTCGATCATTAAGTCAAACAAGTGTTTATGAAGTGATTAGTATTTTGATTAGTTGAAACACGCTAATTAGCATGTTTTCTTGCTTCAAGGTTGTAGTGGTTTTTGTGCTTGAAAGTTTGCAACAGAAATCACCTTAATTGGACTTTCGAGGCGGGAGTTATGGTATTTTTAAGAAGTCCTGGACTTGGATGTAATTTTACCAGTAATCGATTTGCTTAAATGAGTCGGTTGATTTTTCTTTTCCTGTAACCTTTCATCTTCACGCGAGCAATGAAACAGGGAACCGCTAGGCGGCGCCCGAGCGACAGAGAGAGTGAGAGATCAGGGGCGATATCGAGCCCCAAAGCTCCATCCAGCAGCGCCACCTTCTCTACCCTTCTCCTCCCTTCTTCTTCCTCCCTTCCCCTTCCTCTTCCTGCCAACAGATCACCCGAGCTGCTTGGGCAGCCGGCGGCCATGCTACAGCGCAGTAGCTGCACGGCTCTGGCCAGGAGCCCTAGGGCACGAGGCAGCACCAAAGAACTTCACCCGACTTCGGCTTGAGGTTCAAATAAGAAACCATGGTGCCCCGACCAGTTGAGCGCGACCAGCAGTAGCTATGCCCTAATCAGCTAGGGGCGGCGCCCCCTCTTGTTGCTGCGGCCAGTAGTTTCAGTCACAGTCAGGGGCCGTTTGGGCATGAGGAGTAGCGCCAAGAAGCCCTCGACCTCAGATATGAGGCCCTAGCCCAAATCCATAGCCCTAGCTTCGATTCAGTTACTAGTCGAGCTCCTTCCTCCACCTGTGCGTGAGCAAAGCACCTACTGTTTGCAGCAGGTCTGAACCAAGATCGGTTGGGCGTGAAGGACAACACCAAATCAACCACTTGGGGTTCTTCCTTGAGGTCTATGCAAGTATCCACAACCAATAGCCATGGTTTAGCACTTAGCTCAGCCTCCATTCTACCTGCGCGAGAGGAGTTGCTTCTGCTGTGTGTAGCACATTCAGTTTAGAACAGTTCCAAGATTAAAGATGACCTGCGTGTGCCCGAAAACTGGTCCCTAAACGCATTGTCGGACGAATCCAGATGTTTCGAACCCCGGTGAGTAGGAGTTCATTTAGTTATCATCATTTAACTCCTTCGTTGGAATTTTTCCCTAAACTGTGCATTTTTGCACTGATATCAGTGGTTATCAGGCGTTTTATCAGTATTTGATGAAACTTGAATTTTATTTTATAAATTGCTTCGGTATGATTATACATGATCTAGAACAACTTCTGATCAGTGTAGAACAGTTCAATGATTTTATTTGGTTCAACGGAAACCAAAAGTGCTTAATGCAATTGTTGAAATAGATTTAATTAACTGAAATATTACTGTTGTGTATGTTTGAACAATACAGATAATTGACTTGCTCTATGAATACTCCTGTATATACAGAGTAGCGGTTGAAATTAGTACAGTTCATAAACAAGTGTATTAATCCAGTTGTATGTTCTAAAGTAATGAAAGATATAATTGTGTTATAATAGACTTAGGTGCCCCAACACCGTAGAACCCCATTGCGCGGTCTGTACCTTTAGGGTGAAACGACCTACCTAGCGTGTGTCTAGATGGTCGGTGACTCATGTTCAACAATAATCCGTGTGTGTGTCACGGTGGCACGAGGACAGAAAGGCAGTGTTCAACAATAATCCATGCGTGTGTCACGGTGGCACTGGAGTAAATAGGGGTTATTCAACAATAATCCGTGTGTGTATCACGGTGGTAACCCAGACCCTCCGACTGTGCACTACAGATTGCGGGAGGAGTCCAGAGCACTCAGAGTTAGTGCAGTGAGGCCTTGTGAGCCTGAGAGTCTTGTGCAGACCAGGATGAGAAGTCAGACTTAGCATTTCCCGGGTGTGTCGCTAAGTCTTGTACGGTGGGATCGTATTTCACTACAGATCTTCATATGTAGAGTGTGCTGCATATGTTTGGGGCATAACAAAAAATTTAATCGTATAGGATCACAGTAAATTTAATATGTTAGTAGTTTAGAATCTTCTGTGTTAGTTGTTATTAACTGCCTAACTAATTAAGATATGCAGTTCCTGATATTTAATGCTTACAGTTATGTGATACCTGCTGTTATATAGAAATATGAATATTGCCTGATAGAATTATTATGCCATTAGAATTGCTCAGTATAGAACTGTTCTTATGCTTTATTACAATTTTATATATCTGATGAGTTGTTTAGTGATAGCTAAATGAAAGGCTATTCACTGAGCGAGTAGGCTCACTCCTCTACTCAAACATTTTCAGGTCAACAACAACATCAAGAATCTGAAGGATCTTTCCATCCTAGTTTTTGGCAGTAGAAGGTATATGTAGTTAGTTTAGTTATAGGTCTCTTAGTCCTTTCCCCTCGGTCCTTGGGACATGGTGTGGGTGAGAGAGAGAGTATGTATGGCGAATGTTTAAAAGATGTAAATTAACTGTTATGTTTTACTTTCTGTTAAACAATGTTACATGTTGTAAACTCTGTTTATGTTCTCTAGCCAGTTTAATTGAAATGCTTCCACAATAGTTTATTATGTTTTAGTTTACAACACTAATCCAGATATCATTACGAGGTTTAAAAAAAAAGTTCTCAGTGATTTGTTTATGTGATAATCCCTCCGTCGCGCCCTAATCTCGTGATTAGTGGTTAGTGTGAGATCGGGGTGTGACAATATTACCATCCATATCAATGGATAAAATATGTTAAAATCTTTCAAAATTACATTTTATATTTTCAAATAAAAATGAAAGATAATCTAATTACAAAAAGGTTTTGTGTTGAACAATTTACTCATAGATCATCGATATCATGGAATTTCTTATATTGTGTTGTTATTATTTTAAACAACTATTGCATATAGACTAGATAGATGGTGTATTGAGCCATTTACTATTAGATCCCAGGTATCCGTGAATTTCACATTTTATATATATTTTTATACAACTTACACATATAGACTATATAGACATAGTGATTCCATGAAACCAGAAATGATAATCAATTTCTTGTTGACTTTCTTGCACCTTTCACCTTTAATGAACCATTTAGCACCATGTTAGGGTGTACCACTACAAATCTCTTTATCATGCTCAACTACTTATTCTCTAGAATCAACTACTCCTTTCCTTCTACATTCAAGTAATGTTACTCTCTAGAATCAACTACCCCTTTTCTTCTACATTCAAGTAATGTTACTCTGTAGAATCAACTACTCCTTTCCTTCTACATTCAAGTAATGTTACTGTTTTATATAGATTTATAAGTTCTAATTTATGGTATTAAATATATAAATGCATGTTGTATATGAATAAATAAGATAACTTATATTGTTTAATTTAGAAAATAGTAGCAATGTTATTATATATAATTTTACTATAACAGTACGAGAGTTTAGAAAAAAATTAATAAAGGATGTTTGTACAAATTACGGATTATATTAGTTACTTTAGTACATCATATACGTTGTTTGATTTACCTGTAATGGTGTTCATTTGTTATGGTTACATAGTTTGAAGTTGTTTTGATCAATTTGCATAAAATGAAAAATAGAAAAATAATGCTAAATACATAATTTGATGAAGGACATGCACATAAGATAATTGCTATTAGTTTTTAAATACTAATGTAACTTTTTTATAGCTTGATGTAAGGATCCTAAATCTCATTTATGACATGGAAGATTGATAAAAGTCTTCTACATGTTTTAATCATGCATTAGATTCTATATATGCTTTAAGACTTTGTCTTCTACTTCACTTTCATGATTTGTATACAAGACGGGACAACAATAACAAACCACCCAGGTTCTCTGATAGTCCTGCATCTATTTCTATTAACGTCCATTAGTTGTTTCTCCATCGTTGTTTCTACCCTTTTCATTCCAAGTGATTAGTTTGTAAGCATTGAATCTACGTAAGAAGACCACAATAAAAAATAAAATCACGTCTCATATGATCTTATGTAGTTACCACTTTGGTTGTTTTGGAGTTTATCATGAATAGAAAGAAAATATGTAAAGTTACTAGGTTCCACCAATCTTCAATGCCTTGTGCACAAAGACATGCGTATGAGATTGGCATTGTATGATGTATCATGCTATATAGTAGGGCCATGGTCTTGGGACATGAACATGAATGCACAAAAATGGAAGATACCTAATACCCAAAAACTACAATTAGATAGTAAGACATTTAGCAGTTGTAGAGCTAATCTTGTAAAAAAAAATAAGGTGACATGAACTATGATTATATATTATAGAATCAGCTATTTGGAAGATTGTATGATGATACAAAATTATGCACTTTTATCACTTTCTACATTAACAAAAATACTATTAAGAATTGTACTCTAATACTAAAATATTTAGTATGAATTCAATACACATAATATTTATTTATACATTACATAGAAACTTTTATTGCACATGTTCTATTCATCTGACAACAAAATATGTAGTACAAATTCGGTCAGATAGGATTTCAAATACGTTCGTAGGATATGATGTATATGAATAAGTAAATGACAACAAATATCTGTATGCAGTTATTTGAAAATTTGTATCAATAATAATATATGCACTCACAATAAATCTAAAATAAACATGAGACATCCGTCATAAACTTACAGAAGTATAAACCCTTGCTAGAAAGAACACATGCCCCTAATTTATAATTATAAGACTACTTTGCGTAACTAGATGAGATACTTACACATCGAGTTATTCTAAGGTACCCACAATCTTTCTATGAATATGACAAGTGTTTCGTTATTCCTATGAGATAAATTTTATGAACACGTTATATATTAAATGAATGGGTGATATATCAATCAACAATGAATAATATTCTATCTAACACATCTTGATAAGAAAAATAACATTTTGGTACAAACTCTCAAATAACTAGCATACCGTTGTACCAGCATATGTGAATTTGTGATCAACCTTAACAATAATGTGAGGCATTCGATATTAGAAGGTTGATAGTTAACACATATAAATGCATGAGACTCATGCATCATAGTTGCATCATCGGGAAGCAATTAAAATGGAACAATTTGTTTCTCTTGTTGAGAACATAAATCTAATGAGGGATACTGTTTCACAGCTTGTATAATAGTGAAAGACACACCTCACAAAGACATGTCGGGATAGAACTGAAATTGGGGTCATAAAGAAAAGGTGTATTATTATAATGACTCATTATGAGTTTTTGTTGTGAAACTGTTGATATACTACACACGCCGCAAAGCACGTGACTTTACTAGTGTATATATACGTCCAACTATATTGTGCTAACAAGGACTTGCCTATGATCCCCACTCTTTTAACATGCCTAATGAATTTATTGGACGATAATTCTTTAGTTCACGGATCAGTAATCATCAAATCAATACAAATGTGCAAAATTTGACACTTCTTTTTTGGATGATATTTCAATTCCATGTATTTTGCACATTTTGCGTGCGCGTCAAATTATATTTAATTAAATTACTTACTGATGTTTCTTAAAAGCATAGTCTGTACTGGAAAAGTTCCCATCTTTTTGTTGTACCATAATACGCATTTACGATTGTTTCTTATGCTTTAGTCTATAAAGAACAACTAACTAGTACCGTACGATTAGTCATAATCCCTAATTTTCTATTAGCAAGCTCATTACTTGAATTGTCATCGGCTCTCGCTCAGTTCCTGCTCATACCAAAGCAGCTATACCGGCTTCAATCCAAGTGAATCCATCCAATCCAATGGAAGAAAATGATGTGTCCGGTCATTGGGAATACTTTTCCTTGTTATCTGGTATACACAACTGATAAGCATTACTTAAAACTACACACACAGTAGTAAAGTTACTCCGTTGTCTTGCCAGAGACACATGCAGCATGAGTTGCAGGCAGCACGTAGCAATGGCAGCCTTAGGCCCATCAGGCCGTCAATCGATCAGCCATCTCATCCAGCGCTAGCTGCCGTCCATTTGAAGTCATCGGACCTGTGTCGTCATCAGGAAGGGCGAAGAAGTCCGGGGCGGGGCAGCTCTTCCTCGTGTGAGTGTGGTACCGGGCTACCGGCTGCTAGCTGATGCCTGATCGTACGGAGAGTAAGTCCGGTAGTCAGTCCCACAGCAGCTAGCATGCAACCCTTTTGCATTCTAAAACCCAAACTTTCTATAAGGGTTGCTCCTTCATATCCGCAGGGCATCCTTCCAGGGGCAGGCCATGTTGCGATACCTAGAAATTAACATGGCAGTCCTCACAGATCTCCACGAGCAAATCATCGACGAGATCGACGCGCAGCACTTCAGCAGCAGGTTCGTATCAGTGGAGTGTAGCTGTTTGTAAATTGTGATGGCAGGCTTCATTTTGCTGAGTCTCAGCTACAGATGTGAATTCACAGCCCCACTCCAAGTCGGATATGCATCATTGACCAGTCATCTCGCCCCTGCTGTGGTGATCAGCCTCAGATCTACAGGCCGGATGATTCCATCCATATTGAACCTGCTGCATTCATCCTCCTCGTCAGAGCAGCCACCCTCCTCCTTCCAGGCGCATCCAGCGTTCAGCACTATGGAGACCGCCGAGTTGCTCAAGGTGCGTGCGTACGACGTTCTATCAATCTATTGTGGTCTTCACGTAAATCAGACCGTTCGCCAAGCCCTCGATAGTACCATTGTCAGTACCGCAGTCTAGCAGAGGCAGTGTGTGGACTTCCTGGCTGTTTTCACCACGGAATCTCCAACAGCTTCCCAATGGAGGTCTGCTATCTACACCCATTTTGGAACTCATAACAGAACCCACGAATTCTCCACCACATGTTTGAAGTGTTTGAATGTATGACAAATAAAATATGTATTTTATTTGTTATATCCTCAGACATGTGGTGGAGAATGAGTGAGGTTTTATTTTGGATTCTAAAATGGTACCGCCTAGCATATTTCTTCCCGGTCGATGCAAAGATTAATAAGGACGACCTAAAATATGACGGTTGAATCATGAGAAACCAAGGACACGACACATGTCTTCTCACTCACGTCCGGTAGAAGGATGCAACAAAAGATCACATGCATGGACCTTGCAGAAGGACGCAGTACGGATTCAGTTCTAAAAGTCGATTTTCTCATGACGTCCTGAACATCGTTTTGGCCACACAATTGGAATTGAGGTTCCGACTCCTTTGCTCGCCAAAGTAGCTATCTAATTTCTACCGGGATAACCTAGTCTTTGGCCACCCCTATCAACTGACACGCCCATGTCGTAGCGTCCTTTCGATTGCCAGGACGCCTCCCACTGAACTCGGTTGCCGATGCTCGACTAGACGACGGAATAATGATCTGCCTCCGTTTTTCAAAAGGGTTGGATATAGTTGCAGCTCGCTTTGCCCTACCGTTCTCTCACCCAAGTAACAACAACAACGACGACCTAACGAAAATCAACAACTGCAACAACAACAACAACCACCGTGAGTGTAAGGACCTCCCTTTCAGCGTTCCCCAATTAAAGAAAGACCTTCAAGTTGAGAACCATTACCTATATTCCCAAGGATCCAAACATAGCAAATAATAAATAACATCTAAATAATTTTATTTGTTACAAATATTATTTACAAAATTATACAATGATATTCCTCATAAAACTAATACCTGTCAAGAAGAAGTGACTGGCTATCTGATCCTCTTTTAATTTATCTTTGATACTTTCAGGTAATTTCTATCTGGTTTATCAAGTGTTGACAGATTTATAATTAGCGGGCACCTAAAACACCGACAAATAAAATGCAGATCAACATAACAAGTTATATTGTGTATGTGGAGTGCGGTCATAATGTGTGCAACTAAGATAATCACATACAAGCATCAACTATTGCACATAAGAAGTGACATATTCTTTATATATTCTAACCCTTACTGGATATATTGTCTTAGGCATGATCACTATCCCCTCCAGGGCTCGTGTGCATATATCATCCCTTATATACTTCAACCTAGGATTTGAAATATTATTATTTACTTTATCTCATGCTGATAGGGGCTTTATAATTTTCATGAAATAAATAAACATCCAACATATATCATTCATTCAATCATTGGGAAACTTTGACAAAAGTCGGAAGTCAATACTTGTAATCGTAAGTGTAACCACATACCTTGATGGACAGCCATGTAGAATATGAAGTGTATATACTTCAAGCATATTATCCAATCTACAAGCAATCCAAGAAATTTACTTAAATATGCATGTTTATAAATCCTAAAGTCTCACCAATCATATTGATCACATTAAACCCTATTCAGTCCTAATCTAGGGTTGTAGGGTTTCCTTCGTATCAAGTTAGCACTAGGGTTATTTTTTATTCCCCCAATTCCCATGTTGACCATTGATTTAATGACTCAAGAACCCTAATTCACATTAAGTGTAAACATGATCATCAAATCTACCACATACCTTTGCTAGGATTCCATCATGTTCATTAACAATGTTATAAGATACAATCATTAACCTTGATTGTCCATATGTACGGTTATTGACATAAGAAACCCTAACTACTCATCATCCTGATCGTGATTATATTTATTTCTCGTCTTGTTAAATAACTTCATATAATAACATAAAATAAAGGATTTTTAATGTTTCCATCATTTTAATACACCAATCTAGGACTTTTATTTACTAATCACTTACTAAACATGGATTCATGTTAATCTGGAACAGAACCCTAACTAGACCTCAATTATATTTTATTTGGATTCTACGTGTTCTCCTGATCAATTTTCATATATGACTTGTAATAAACAATCTTACCAATCATTTTGTATGATAATTCCAATTGAACTTACTTGAGCCAATCATATGATGCCACGTCAGCACGATCCACCTTTTTCCTTTTATTCGTTGGCAGCCGGTTTGGTTACAAACCATCAGTTCAATCTTGAACTGAGCATTTTATTAAAGACAGGGAGGGACCTCGTTCGGTCTGAACCACCCAACCGTCCTCTTCCCTTCGCGATCGGGTTCCTCATACGTGCAGGTTGCACTATCGTCGTTGCAGCTGAGACCTACATCGGGAGTGGCCCTCCACCTATTGTTGTCATCACCTCAGCTCCACTAACCAGAGGGAGACCAACCTCCATGTACCAATAGGTTGGATCCCTCTTCCACCATTACTACCGTGGTGACTTGTTCACCTCCCTGAATTCCAGGCTCCTTCCCCCCAACACCCTCCTTCCTCCTCTCGGCGAGGCCAACAACAGGAACCCATTGGGGTCCTGGTTGCTACAGTAGTGATGCCTTAACCCTCACACTACTAGGAGGGCCACCCTCGACTAGACTTGGTGGTACTATGGCATCTCGTGGCCTCCCATGAAGCCCTGCTGCATCACCATAGCATGGCGGCAAGAGGAGACAATTCCTCCAATCTAGCAACGTCAGGTAGGAAGGAGTCAGTGCCTCTTGATGGGGCTATGACGACGGGTGATGGCGATGTAGTTGGGTGTCGGAAAGGGGTCTTTCTTGGCACCCTTGGTTCCGTCCAAGGATCAATGCACATTGAAACAATGTTGTATTGGGGAAAAGAAGGAATACGTGAGAGTTTGGCTATTGGGGAGTCTTCCTGACATCTTCTAAGGCCTCCCTTAGTTGCATAGGTCAGGGACCCTATAATCTAGGAGGAGAGGAGCATATTGTGGTCCCTCAGTAGTTCTAGGCAGAACCCTAAACAAGGAGGACGATGAATTAGAAGAAGTGGAGGGGTATCTCTTGAGGAGTTCATAACCTTACATGTTTATATACTTCTTTCACAAAGATGATTTGTTGGTTTCACACTTATTTCCACCACAAATTTAATTACTTTTCGATTACATTTTCCTCCTAGTCATGTTCATGAGTACATGACTTGTTCCAACATATTCTATTCTATTGATTTCTTTCCCCTTTCTCAGGGTTATGAATTGCATTCATTGAGAAAGTTTGTTTTATTATCAAAAGGAAAACATATAAATATATTGCACTTTATTGACTACTTTGGTCATGAATTCTAGATTATTCTTCTACCTCTCTCTTAACTCAAATATTTCTATTTCTAGGAAACTCATAAAGTCTTTCCTAATTACATTTAGTGCTTGGGATTCATTGGGATATCTTTTATACAAAAAAAAAACTTGCTCCTTTAGTTGTCTCATTAAAACAATATCATTATCTCGTGGAATCTCCTTTGTCTCCCAATTTCTAGAATTTTCTTCCTTTCCATTATTATTTTCAAGTATAATGTTGTTTGTTGCCTCAATATTGTGCTTCCACTATTGGCTCGATAATTTCTCCTTTAATTATCTAAAACACCACATATTTTATTTTTCTTTGGAAACTTGAAAATTATATCACTTCTTTATTTATTCATAAAACCATGCTATTTATTTATGAGCAAAAGGTCTTATTCCTTTTATTTATTCATCTTGTGCCATAATCAACCATGCCACAATGGTTATTTATATTATTATTCTACTAAGAATACCATTGGAGAATTTTATTTATCAAATCATGTTTTATATTTATAATTCAATTTTATCAACATCGAGGATATTATAGTGAGGATGTCTGAAGAAAAAATACACCATTTGATATTACTTTCAAGCGACGATAAGGAGTCTAGTGAGAGGAAAAGGTAAGTCTTCAGGTTATGTCTCCACTCATGATGCCAAGAATCAGCTTGAAATGAAGGCGATTGAGGTCAGCGGCATGTGTGAGTGTAAGCACTCTATTGTGGTGTCTAATGATGAACAAGGGGAGCGACCTAAAATCAAGGGCAACAACAAGCTCCCCAGGTGAAATCTATCTTTAATTGTCTCCAACGTTGAGGACAATCTTAGCAAGATGCATAGTCGACCAAAGTCGAAGACGCACCAGAGCTATACTAAACCTCTTCATCAGAAATCTCAAGGTTCAGTCTTGAAGCAGCGTTTCGTAGGTTGTTTGTGTGAAGCCATGCACATTGTGTTACATGTTATCTAGTCAATGCACATTGAAATGTTGAACTGGATATGGAACAATAAGATTCCAAAGTTTAGGCCATGCATCTTTGATCTTAACTTACCTTTCTTCTTACAAATTAGTAAGTATACTTATTTATAGCTTTTTTGTAGTGATTACGTCTGCTACAAGGAGGACATCGATAATAACCTTGACAATGGAAGATATATGCTCTTACATGGAAGGGTGCTACATCACCGATGACATCATTGATGCAAACGTTCATGCAATGAACAAAAAAAATATAGAGCAGAAAAATGGAAGGGTGAAGAGATTTAATCTTTTGATGCTTCTATGTGTATGCCAATTTTTCTCCTCCTTGTTCCCTTTCTCATCATACTTACACCTTTTTTCCCTTTTATTGTTCCTTTTAACCTATTCTTGGTTCCTTTCTCCTAGTCCTATTCCTTTTCTCATCATCCATGTTCCTTTTATACCTCTCCTTCTTCATGTTCTCGGGTTCCTTATTCTTTTTCTCCACCTCATTGTTCCCATTCTCCTTCTTCCTTACTCCCACTCCCTGTTCCTTTGTGCCCCTCCTTCTCCTTCTTCCTTTACTTCCACTACCTATTCCATTCTACCTCTCCTTATCCTTATTCCTTTACTCCCACTCCCTATTTCTTTATTCCCCATCCTTCTTCCTATTCTCCTCACTCCTTCTCTAATTTTCATTCACTGCTATATTCTAGTTATTATGCACTCGGTCTGATTTTATAAGTGTCTCTTGTTTGTTGTGTATGTTGTTTTATTTTGTAGAAAAATGTTATTACCAACCTTTTCTCATCTGAGACAATTAACAAGGAGTGTGAATACAACATTATCTGTAACATGTTCTAGTTGTACAACTTAAATAATTAGGATGAGTTAGATCATATAATTTGTAATTGTGTAAGTAGCTTCTAGATCTATATGACATCTTAGCAATTTGGTGGCAATTCTCATTTTACTCTAATTTTTTAATTTAAAATGTAATACATGATTCCTATCTACCACCAAAAACATTTATTTGTTGTTTGCTTTGACTTCCCTGGAGAGAAATTCATCTTGATGAACAGCGTGGACACTTAGGCCCCATAAAAATGGACTCTTTACAGATAAATTTGCGAGGTGGTGGTGAAGTACTTTAAGATCTTTATCACTATCACCAAATGGGTTGCAGATTGGATCACATGTAAATGAGATATTCTAGTTATTTCTAAGCAGAGGGACATGTAGTTGTAGGGTCTTTTCCATGCTATTCATGAAACATTCAAATGATGAAATTGAGTTGAATACATTCATTTAATAGAATGATATGCAATATTTTTCACAAATGTGTATAAAGATGACTACAAAGATAGTTCATAGTCAAAGAAATGTACTTTTTGATTTTATATAAGAGTGTGCAATCAAAGCCCGAGATAGAGACTACTAATGCCATATACTATCCCTCTTTTGTCATATTATTGCGGTATTTTTTTGGAATGAAAGTGTGTTTCCATGCTCGACGTGTATTTTGTGCAAGTTTTATTATGTTTAAATGGAATTTGTGATATGTATGTATGTCATATTAAGGAGAGAATGATCTAGGTTGAAGGAGGAAGACAAAGGGAGAACGAGATGAGAAAGAGAACAATGTTGAGGAGGAGAATAGTAGCAATAAGTAGGAGAACGAGAACAAGTAGGGTGAGAATGGTAATAAGGATCCTTGCTACTATTCTCGGTCTACTTATTTCCTATTCTCATCTTCTATTACTCCCCGTGCAAGTAACTAAGAAGTGGAACAAGGATGATGAGTATAGGAACATGGATTGGTAATAAAGGATAAAATTGGGGGAGTAAACGGGTGGAATGTCAAAACATAAATCATAATTGTCCAGTAACATAATTTATTATACACTGACACATAAGCCACATAATTTGAATCCAACAAAAGTCTTATGGTTAATTTGAAAAGTACATCTCTACAACAAGAACAACAAATTCTAGTAAAGGAACAACATGTCCTTGAAAAGGATAAAATAGGAGGAGTAACAGATGACGGGCAAGTAGTCATCATCCTTATTGAACAGAGGAGAAAAAGAATGAGGATAGGGAGGAGAATATAATCATGGAAGAGGAGAACAACAACAAGTAAGGAGAACATGATCAAGGAGGGGGAGAAAGAGAGATCAGGATGAGAAAAGGAATGACGATAGGAAGGAGAATAGTAATATGGAAACAAGAATGGGAGCACATAAGAGGAGAGCATGATCGACGATTGTGAGATAGGGAAAAAGGAATAGGCCATGAGAAAAGGAACAATGAGGAAAGGAGAAAAGGATATGTGGAAATGAGAACATGATCAAGGAAGGGGAGCAATGAAAATCAAGATGAGAAAAACAACTAGTATTATGAAATTTAATTTTGCAAATTTTAAATAAGTGTACGTGCCAAAAAATACTGCCAGAAAACCTATTTCACAGTTTTTAGGTGTATGTGTTGATTATGTACTCGATAACTTTTCAAATAAAACAAAGAAGTTTTTGTACCATTATTATTTTATGTCGGTTCCTCCAGTCCAATAGTTACTTGTAAACGACTACACAAAAAGATGTATCCCGAACTAACTAAATGATTGCTATAAGCTCAATTGCAACACTTAGTTATTCACATCCTTTTGACTTGATCTTTTCATGCTGATACCAAAGCAAGAACTTCTCTTTTGACCTTTTCTCACAATCTCCAAGCACTAACTTGTCATCCTGATATTTTCTAGCCTCCCCCAAGCACAATTTGCTATAGAATTCCCAACTTTGTAAAATATGGGTTTTGATAGAAGTAAATAACCATGTTTGATTCTTCCAAAAAATCTTCCCATTCTTTTCTCTTTTTCTTTGTGTTTCAGATGGCAAGACGATCCCAACACATGATGAGGATATCGTTGGTTGTGAAGCTGAACAACAAAATGAATACACTACCTAGAATTGAAGAAGTCAAGAAGCATATGAAAATAGTAGGTTTTTCTTGGCTCCTACAGTTGAAGCTGAAATCTCTCACTCCGCAAGTTTTCCACTTCATGTGTACACATTTTGATATGAAGAATATGGACTGGCCGACCCTCAGTGGTGAGAAATTGAAGTGGATGAAAAATGACATCCGTCAAGTTTATGACATCCCTCAGGTTCCATCATAGTCGATATGGAATATAGAGACAATGTGACCAATAGAAGAGTTTAGGAAATGGCTAGAAGGATGGGTCTATCACCTAACAGGATATACTACATTGAGTTTAAAGATGTGGAACATAAGATATTTGAGTTAAACAATCCTTAAGATATTTCCTGATTATATGTTGTATCTGTCTTTGGAGGCATTCTTGTGCCAACAACGGGACCCATCCATGTTTACTACCTCAAATATATGGAAACACTGAGTGGAATGTGGAACCTAAATTGGGAAGGTTACATCCTGACATATTTGAAGAGTCATTTGTTGACTATCAAAGAGAACAATTACGGTGGAAGGGCAGCTGGAGATTTGTACCTTTTGATGGTATGTAGGGATTATTTGAACATACTTAAATACACTTTAATACTTCTTATTGGACTCAGTAAGACTAGTCTGGTGTTTATTTTAGGTGCATTACTTAGATCTGTCTTTCGGGGGGGACAATCACACCTGCCACCTACATGCAATATTTGGAGTTTTGTACCAAAATTTGATGAAACTTGGGTGGAAAGCAACCTACTCTTTATGTACATAAGGGCATTGATGTCCACCTGCTTGCTGAAATAAAATATGTAGAAGATGGTGAAGGAACGAAAGACGGTGAATATGCAGAAGATGGTGCTCGTTGTAAATTATTATAGGAATGGATTTGTGAGTTAATTAATACCCTACTCACAATTTGTGAAACTGTAGTTTGTCTTACCTTCTAGTATTTGTAAAGAATAGTTGCATGCAGAAATAAAGTTATACATAATCACTGCTCATCAATTTTTCATTAAGAAGAATGTTGTTGCACGTAAACTGCACAAATATAAGAAGACACTTCAACGACAAGTGATGGGTCCATTTGTTGAAGATGACATTCCAATTTCTTAGGCATTCCAGACCCTAAAAGTAAGCAGAAAGAAGAGGAAAATGTTAAAAGCACTCATACCCACTCTGGAAACATTTGAAGAACAACAACATAATGACGTACACTTCGAAGTAAGTTTGAGAAATATCCTTGAAATTACGAAGGAGGTAACATTAAATGCTGCATAATCATTAAGAGAAGATAGAAAGAAGGTTGTTCTGATACAAAATAGGGAGAAGAGAATGAGGGAAACTCCATCAACAGGGGTATCAAGGGCAAAGAAGACTGAGAAGATGAAGAAGAAGAAGACAACACAACATCTAGTTCTATTAGTCAAAAACATTTTTTGTTATAATGTGTTCTTGTTGTGCCCATAGTGTTGATGCACATAAAGTAAATCACAATTTGTTTATTCATCTTATAAGAATGAAAATTTAGCAGTCGACGAGAAGACTAAGGCTTTAGAAGCAGTGGAGAAGAAGAAAAAGAATGAGGAGAAAAGGATCACAGAGGGGGTGAAAGGGATTATGAAGGAGGATTGGTCATATGTTGTTGCAGAGGAGAGGATCACAGGGGGGGAGGAATGGATCCAAGAGGAGGAGAAGAGGGAGAATGAAAAGTAGGAAAGGAGCAAGGAGGGGGAGAAATGGGTCTAGGAGGAGGAGAAGAGGGAGAATAAAGAGGAGGAAAGGAGCAAGGAGAGGGAGAAAGGGATCAATAAGGATGAGAACATGAAGGAGGATGAGGAAGATATGTTCAATGATGAGAGGATCATAGAGAGGGAGAAGGGGATTGAGAAGGAGGATAAGATGAAGGAGGAGGAAGATAGGAGCAAGGCATCTATAGAGGTGAAGGATAGGAGCGAGACATCTACAGAAGAGGATAAGAGGGAGAAGGAGGAGGATGACATGAGCAAGAAGGGGGAAACATAGATCCAGGAGGAGGAGGAGAGGGATAATGAAGAGGAGGACAGGAGCAAGGCATCTGCGGAGGAGGAGAAGCGGGAGAAGGAGGAGGAGGAAATTGGAAAGGAGGGGGAAACATCGATCTAGGAGGAGGAGAGGAGGATAATGAAGAGGAGGACAAGAGCAAGGCATCTACGGAGGAGGAGAAGCAGGAGAAGGAGGAGGAGGAAATGAGAAAGGACGGGGAAATACTGATCCAGGAGGAGGAGAGAAGGGATAATGAAGAGGAGGAAAGGATCAAGGAGGGGGAGAAATGGATCAAGAAGGATGATAATAGGAAGGTGAATGAGAAAGATAGGAGCAAGGAGGATATGATCATAGAGAGGGATAAGGGGATTGAGAAGGAGGAGAATATGAAGGAAGAGGAGGAAGACATGAGCAAGGCATCTACAGAGGAGGAGAAGAGGGAGAAGGAGGAGGACAAGAAGGAGGGAGAGAAAGGTATCAAGAAGGATGAGAACAGGAAGGAGGATTAAGAAGTTAAGATCAAGGATAAGAGGAAAAAGGTTTTCATAGAGAAGAAGAAGGTGGAAGAGCAGAGTGATGATTATGATAAGCCGCTTATCATCTACTGAAAAACTTCGATGATCAAGGATGTCAAAGAGGTATGTAATGTTGTATCTTTATCACTAGGAGTTGGTTATGTGATTTCTAATTTTTTTTGTCATACATGCAAAAGAAGATGAAAATGCAAAGAGTAGAGAAATTAGAAATCTAATGAAGTATGAGGGTTAAATATTAGTACCAGTCTAGGACATCTGTCGATGCACCTATTAAGTGAAATTTGGCTAATGATATTGATATAATAATTATCTATGTTCCTACGAAGCGAATGACACCATCTTCAATAATCAAAGATCTGAGCCCCACTAACAAAGATCCAGAACTATTTGTCAAAGAGGTTGACAAGATAGTATCCAATATTGCACTGAACGTGAAGGTAAACTTGTCTCCACTCCTATTCGATGACAGAATGATCAAACTATACAATAAGGATCTATGTACTCTCAGACCAAGATAATGGTTGGTAGATAATATAATTGAAGCATACAAGCACACGATCAACAAACAAGAAGTGAAGAGAAGGTTAGGAAAAGTAAAGTGAGTTTGCCTCCCATCCAATATTAGTGTAACTTATTTCTTGTGCAATGTTACATACAACTACGCACTGGCTTTCCTAAACATTGGTTCCTCCTTTTTCCATTCACAGAAAAGTTGTCAAGCATACTTGAAGTATCGTAATTACGAATAGAGCCGCAAGTATGAGACAAAATTCGAACAAATGGAAGATGTCTTCATGTATGATTATTTCAAGGATGGGAATGTCAACCATTCTGAATGTGATTATGTGAGTATTAGTATATCATTGTTCCATTACTCAATGTAGTTGTTCCTTTTCATGTCATGATTGTCCCTTTACTCGTCCTCCTTGTCCCTAATCTCGCCTTGTTCTGTTAATTTGTAGTAGATGTAAATGTAACTTATTCATGTGCAATATTTCTTCTGGGGGTCATTTCTACGTGATCACTATCAATTTTCCATAGAAGAAGTGGTTGGTATTGGATAGCCTGCCAAGTGAAGCTTCTTACGAAGTGGATAGAAAACCACTAGGAAAATACTTGATAAAAGTAGCAACTCCCTTCTTGGAAGTTATAAGAGGGTTATTAGACTTGGATATATAGGAATTGCAGCAAGCATCAGTTATAGAGAAACCACATCATTTCAAATGTGGAATCTTTTGTATTCTATTCATGCAACATTAGAAGGAAAAATCTCAAAGGAGAATTACGTTCGTTGGACTGGAAATTACTTGTCATCGCTTTGAAGGACTTTTGCAACAACTCTCCTTCTAACCACGGACAAGTCAAAGATGACGTGATCAAGTATGCCCTCGATGGTAATACAAGTAGATCAAAAAGGCAATTCTCCTTGCCCCCTCATGGGGTTGATGTAACAGAAATCATTGATTAATGAAACAAATTTGTATTTATAGAATCCTTCTCTTTATCATTATCTAGTAATGTAGTTAATTATACACTGACACGTAAGGCTCATAATTCATAAGACACATAATTTGGATCCAAGAAAAGTGTCATAGTTAATTCGAAAGGTACATTTCTCCAATGAGAACAAGAATGGGTACATGAACAATAGTGATGATAATAGGAGCATAGACTTGTAGAAAGCAAAAATTTACTAATACCAGAATGGGAATGGAGAGTAAAGGAGTAGGGACTCAAAGAAAAGGAACACTAGCTATGAGTATATGAACAAGATCATGGAGAGTACATGAATTGCAACAATAGAGGAATGATAGTAGGAGAATGGGGAGTATAGTAACAATGATTAGGAGAAAAGGAAAAATTACGATACAAGAAAAACAATGGGGAGTAAAGGAACAGGGAATGTGAGGAAAAGAACATTGACGAAGACTACATAAATATGAATGGGGAGTAAAGGAACAACTACTGCGAGTAAAGGAACAATGATGATGACTACATGAACAAGAATGATGAGAATTGGAGTACAAAAAGGGGAGTACAAGAATGCAGAAATAGAGGATTGGTAATAGGTCAAGAGGATCGACAAGGAGGATAAGTGCCATACAAACTTACAAGAGTATCTATTTCTTTACTATCATTAATGGAAATATGTCTTATTGTTTTGTTTGTCCTAGGGTTTCACAAGCTTGACTTCTTCCCTTGAGTAGAAGCAGTGGTCACAAGGTATTGGTTCACATTTTGGTGCCTGCCTGTGAGTAGTAGCAGTAAGTGCTCCTATGAGTAAGTGTTTCTAGTCACTAGTGAAGGATGTGACCATACCATGGAGTAAAGAACAAGAATGGGGAGTTAAAGGAATAGCGACTATGAGAAAAGAACAATGACAATGACTACAAGAACAAGAATGATGAGAATAGGAGCGGAGACTTATAGAAAACAAACAAATTATGAATACAAGAATAGGAATGGAGAATAAAGAAGTAGGGACTCAAAGAAAAGGAATAGTGTCTATGAGTACTTGAACAATATCAAAGAAGAAGTACTGTGAGAAAGGAACAATGATGATGAGTACATGAACAAGAGCAATAAGAATAGGAGTATAAAATTATTGATTAATGAAACAAATTTGTATTAACATACTCCTTCTCTTTATCATTGTCTAGTAACATAGTTAATTATACACTGGAAAGTAAGTCATATAATTTGTATCCAACAAAAGTGTCATATTAACTCAAAAAGTACATTTCTATAATAGGAACACAAATGGATAGTAAAGGAACAAATATGTGAAGTAATAGATGTTGATCAAATAGGCATCGTCCTTGTCGAATGGATGCAAGTCATCCTGATAGTGTGGCCTGCCCCGACAAGTAGTCATCATCCTTGTTAAATGGCAAGAAATCTAGTCAGGATTGGAGGAGCAAGCATCTGCATCTGAAACATGCAGCCACATGAAAACCTCCAAGTAAGATTGGTTGGATTGACCAACCAATTTAATCTTTGAAGTCTGAAGGTGTCATGCAAATAATAGAGGAGTAGCACGACAACATGAACCACCATGCAAGTAACCTTCTATGGCATGTAGGAGAAGCTTATGTATCAACTGAACCAACTGATGCAATAGGTCAAGCTTGGAGGAGAAGCTTCTGCATCGACTGAACCAACCGATGCAACATGTCGATTGACTTGGAGGAGCAAGCATTTACATCGCCTATCCCTTGCTCATGCAATCAACCATGGAGAAGTAAGCCTTGATAGTTTCTAGCTTCTAGACATGCCATGCAAGCAACCGTGTAAGGCCTCAATGGTTGGAGTCAAAACCCCAAAAGTGAAGCTGGGGTTGGCTTCCATCACTCATATGGTTCCCATTAGATTTGGAAGGATTGAAAAGATTTGAGTTACAATGAGGCATAGATGAAATCTTCCATAGCTATTGATCTCAAATCGACCATCGTTGGAGGATAGTTGGATGTGGGATATTGGTAAGTAGTTCTGCCCTGCTATGAGTTGGTATTGGTACCACCATTGGCCTTAATTTATAGCCATCCGATGATTCCCTTCAAGCTAGGATTTCTCAAGCTCACCTTCCCTTGAGCAACAGAAATGGTCAAAAAGTATTGCTTCACCTTTCTGTGCCTGCCTGTGAGCAGCAATAGTAAGTGTGCTTGTGAGTAAGTGTTTCTAGCCACTGGCGAAGGATGTGACCATACCATGAAATAATGAACAAAAATGAGGAGTTAAAGGAATAATGACTACGAGAAAAGAACAATGACAATGAGAATAGGAACAAGAATGATGAGAATAGGAGCAGCGACTTGTAGAAAATGAAAAATTATGAATACAAGAACAAGAATGGAGAGTAAAGGAGAAGGGACTCAGGAAAAAGGAACACTGGATATGAGTACATGAACAAGATCAAGGAGAGTATGGGAATGGCAACAATTAGACGAATGGTAGTAGGAGAATGGGGGGTACAGGAACAGTGACTAGGAGAAAAGGAAAAAATATTGGGTGTAAATGAACATGGACTATGATAAAAAGAACAATTACGATGAATACATAAATAAGAATGAGGAGTAAAGGAATAATTATAGGAGCAAAGGAACAATGTTGATGAGTACAAGTACAAGAATGATGAGAATAGGAGTACCAGAAACAAGCACCAAAAGGTGATCCGATACCTTTTGACCACTGATGTTTCTCAGGGGAAGTTGAACTTGGGAAACCTCTATCTATGCCTACACAACCAGCGGTGGGTTGTTGTTCTTGCTTTGTATTGTATCTGTATCTGTAATGAGAAAAGGAACAAGGAAGATGATTATAGGAACACGGATCAAGTTGTTACTTACCTTCCCTTCCTTGATCCTTTACTCCCCATCATTGTTGTTGTAGTCATCATCCCTGTTCCTTTTATACTACTCATTATTCCATTTTTGTTTATGATCTATATATGTATATGTTTCTTTATTATAATTAATGGAAAGATGTCTCATTGTTTTGTTTTTCCTAGAGTTTCACAAGCTTGCCTTCCCTTCAGTAGAAACATTGGTCAAAAGGTATTCGTTCACCTTTCGGTGCCTTCCTATGAGAAACAACAATAAGTGCATCATGAAAGAAAAAACCTATGAATGGACACTATCGCTAGAGGTGACCATACAAGTGAATTGTAAGGTTATTTGATCCTTATCATATTCCCTAATGCTCATTTTCTCATGTTTCCATACCTCTTTTACTTCCATTCCTAGTCATAGTCATTGTTCTGTTTCTTACAGTACATTTTCCTTTACTCCCTTGATCTTGTTCCTATAGGCATCGTCATTGTTCCATATCTCCTAGTCCCTATTTCTATTCTCCGAATTTCTATTTCTATACTCATCATTATTGTTCTTTTTTGTTTCAATAGTCCTCGTATTTGGTTCTATTCTCTCAATTGCTATTCCTTTTCTCCTAATTATTGTTCATATACTCATCGTATATGGTTACCTCCAGTGCCAGTGGCCAGTCACAGGTTTCCACAGTCATGGGTGCTTCTTGAAGGCATGTGCCAAAAGGTGACCCAATACCTTTTGACCACAACTTCTGCTCACTAGAAGGCAAGCTTGCAAAACCCTAGCTTCCATGGGAATCATGGTTGGCTATTAATTAATGCCAATGCCATCTCAGAGCAGGGCAACACCACCACAACCAACTCTCCTCCTTGTCCACCACGTCAAATGCATTCAAGAAATGGTGAAGTGTTAAAATGGATATCATAACTCCAAATTTTTTCCAATCCTTCCAAACCTAATGGGAAATGGTACCTCTTTGGAATCCAAATCCTTTACTATTCATCCAAACCTAATGGGGAAGATATGGATTTTGGGATCTAGCAAGTTGATTGAGTGCAACATAGGGAGTTTGGTCCACCCTTTACCTATCCAGTGATGATGTGTGCTACTATTCTAATGCAAAAGTTCGAGAGCATGGTGTCTGAGCTTGGTTCATTGAGGTTGGGTGCACACCATGTGTAAGCTAGCTATGTTTCCACAAGTGGTGGTAGTTGTTGTTGTTGTTGTGTTGTATTGTAACTATATTCGAATTGAGAAAAGGAACAACGAAGATGACTACAGGAACGACAATCAATTTGATCCTCTACCCATGCTCCTTTACTCCCAATTATTGTTTTCATAGTCATTGTCCTTGTTCTCTCCCTCCAACTCATTGTTCCATTTTTTTCGCCATTCTCTATCTGTATGTATGTGTAGCTTTTGGTGTATCTATATCTATTTTTGTATTATCACTAATAGAAATATGTCTCATTGTTTTTTTGTCCTACTCATTGTACGATTTCTCTTACTTATTGTTCATTTTGGTAGAAGAGGAAGAAATATCTTGAGAAAAAGGATCGAGGTTGGAGAGAGGAGGATGGAAGAATAAGGTTGGGGAGAAGAGGAAGAACAAGCTTGAGAAAAGGATCAAGGTTAGGGAGAAGATGAACAAAGAGCTTGAGAACACATACAATTGAATACTAGATCACATGTGATTCAATACTACACGACATTATTGAATAACAGAAAATATGATACATGAATATGCATATGAATGCTGGTGGATAAGACATGATACATCAATATGAATGTTGGGGTATTTTTACATTTTTCAAATCCCAAATTAAAACTAGGTATTTTGGTCTCTCTTTCTTCTTGTCGACACATTTTCACCTCTGCATTCTATCTCACAGTCTCCACAACAATTGCCAACCTTTTTCATAATTGGTTTGGATTTTCATGAACTTTTATTGACTTGTCTTTCAACTCAGCTGGAGGAGTCATTAGAACTTCAACTGGAGCACAATGTGAAATATGAGTAGGATCAATATTTTCATTAGGTTGGCCCTAAGTAAGTCAGCCTTAGAGCATAAAAAATCAATCTCGTTGTCTACCAGTTGGTAGACATCATCATCCATGCAAATTGATGTGGCATGTTGACCCATTTTTTAACATAGATGTGTAGGGTTTTAGGGGAGACAGGGAAGGCAGCGGAAACAAAATTTATCCTCCCCAAACCCAGTATAAAGGAATCGCATCAACGTCTATAGAATAGGAAAGATAGTTTGTAGAAACATACCTTGTTCGGAGGATTGCTCGGTGACGTTACCTCGCAGTTTGCATGGTCTTCACCTCCGGTCTTGGATGGTGTCTGTGCAGCTCCTGGTCTCACCGAGACTGTTGAGATTTACAGTTGTCCTCCGAGCGGCAGAAGTCTCCCACCTCTACAGTAGTCCACACGGACCACCTGGAACTCTGATCGCCTTGTCGCACAAGGCACCAGAAGTAGTCACACCCTCCTGTCAGCGTACTAGTCACCGACACACTCTCCTACCACCATTCTCTTTTATACAGTTGTCTTTCCCTGGTTATGCCTCCCTTATCGGGTAACACTTGCTCGGGCTCTCCTAGTTACCACAAAAAGATAGAACGACAACTTCACAGAGCAACTGGTGTTCTGAGTTGTTCTTTAAGAAGCCTCCAATACCCCTATATATAGGAGGGTCATTGGATAGGGTTCTCTACCCCGGGCAATGCGGGATTAAAGTAAGAGTAGAAGGGTTTGAGATTTTCCACAAAACAACCAACTGCGCCAGCTGAACCGATCATTTCAAGCATGAACTGATCGGTTGGGGACCAGAGCAGATCGGTTCACACCTAAAGCGATCGGTTAGGGCACCTGAGCTGATCGATTCACTTCTGAAATGATCAGTTCACTGCCCTGGTCAGTTCCTGATTGACTTTTCCTCTTTTTGTTTCGAATTAATCCAAATACAAATCAATGTTCCAATCAAATTGGACAAGTGAAACGAAAAGAAATTTCTCACCAACCTAACCTTCCAAACTTGCTCGTTTGCACCTATTGAGCCGATCGGTTCAACCCTTGAACTGGTCATCTCAACCTATCTTGAGCCGATCAGTTCATCACATGAGTCGATCAGTTCACCAAGCTGAGCCGATCGGTTCAACACATGAGCCGATCGGTTGGGAGTGCAGACTGTGCAAAATCAGTCAATTTCAGCTTCAAATAATCTGATACTCTAATCAATTGGTCCAACACCTTAAACACTATGATATTGAGCTATCAATTGATTGCATGTTTAATTGAACTACTAAACTCCTTTAGTAATCAATTTAAACATTGTTTGTGGATAAACTCCTCTTCTAGGTTAAATCCTATGTGTGTGACCCTACAGGCCCATTTCACGTTGGCAGTGAAAGTTCATAACACTTAAGACTTCACAAGCAAGGAGCGGTGCCTAGTCACACATCGGTGCTACCCAAGTGAAATAGAAAGTTGGAGAACAACTTTCAATCCTATAATCCTTGAATGGTGTTATAGCGAATGTATAATTCCTTTATCACTAATGTCCTGAATGAACTCAAGGCATGGTACAATCATCCTTTCAACATTCATCCATTTCCTTGATCTTAGAACAGACTAGGTGAGATGTGTGTGACATCAATATCACATATTGATTCACATATGCATGTGCATTCCTTTCTCAATCCTACTCATCAAGTGGCCATGGACATCATACTCCCTTAGGAGGGACAAATTCCATATCTATCACTCACCCCTCAAAAGCCCCATGTGTCAAAGTCACCCAATCATCACCTTTATAACAACCCATGTTTCTGGACTGCGTTTGATGATGTCAAAGTGTACCCAACGACATGTGTTGAGTGTAGTGATTTCAGGTCAAAGAATCACACTCACCACCATGATTGTGAGAGCTGACTGTGACTACCAAATCATGGTTCCATGTGTCACTCTCACAGTGGGTCTGTTTGGTACACTTATTCTCTAACATGTACATATGTGCTTGGTTTGATATCACTATATCATGACTAATGAGATTATGTCATCAACCAACACACAATCCAGTCTTTAGTGTTATTGATGTCTATGGTTATTTCCACAATAACAATCGACTAGGGACTAAACAAGAATGTATACTATTAACATCCATATGATCTCATCGTATAGGTCCTCAACCCAAAAGCATACGTCATCGAGTAAAACAATTCTTTAGACATCTATCATGTTACACTATCATCTCAGAAACAGTTAAAACATATAGATCAGAAATTGCCTTTATTATTATTCAAATCATTTACAAAATATCCCATTACAATCATCATATGACTTGCTCTATGGGCATACATACCAACAGACTCCCACTTGCACTTAGAGCCAGTCACCTAGGAACCTCAGTCCTTGTGACCTTGGATGACCATCATGCTTCTACTGAGAAAGGGCCTTAGTCAGTGGATCAGCTATGTTGTCTTCAGTTGGTACTTTGCAAATCTTCACATCTCCTCATTGTACAATCTCTTGTATGAGATGGAAGTGTTGTAGTATGTGCTTGGACTGCTGATGTGATATGGGATCCTTAGCTTGAGAAATAGCTCCATTATTGTCACAATAAAGCTCAATTGCATCACAGCTACTGGGAACTACACCAAGTTTAGTGATGAACTTCCTGATCCACATAGCCTCCTTTTATGCATGTGAAGTATCAATATACTCGACCTCTGTAGTAGAATCGGCAATTGTTTCTTACTTCGAACTCTTCCAGCTCACAGCTCCATTGTTTAGGCAAAATACAAATCCTAATTGCGATCTGTAATCATCTTTGTCGGTTTGGAAGCTTGCATCGGTGTAACCTCTTACAACCAGTTCTTCCTCGCTTCCGTATATAAGGAACTGATCCTTAGTCCTTAACAAGTACTTGAGGATGTTCTTTACGGCTGTCCAGTGAGCATCCTCAAGATCTGACTGGTACCTTCTCATCATGCTGAGGGCATACAAGACATATGGGCATGTGCACAACATAGCGTACATGATGGATCTGATGGCTGATGCATGTGGGATCCCATTCATACGCTCCCTCTCTTAACAAGATTGGGGACATTGAGCTCTAGAGATGGTGACTCCATGTAGTATGGGGATGTTGCCTCTCTTTGAGCTCTCCATGCTGAACCGCTTCAGCACTTTGTCAATGTACGTGCTTTGACTTAGTCCGAGAAGCCTTTTAGATCTATCTCTATAGATCTTAATACCTAGAATGTTGGATGCTTCTCCTAAGTCCTTCATTGAGAAAGTATTCCCAAGCCAAGTATTTACCTTCTCTAAGGCTGTGACATCATTCCCCATCAATAGTATGTCATCCACATACAATATGAGGAATGTGATCGCTCTCCCACTAACCTTCTTGTACACACAAGGTTCATCTTCATTTTGAATAAAGCCAAACACTTTAACTTCTTCATCAAATCAAAGATTCCAACTTTGAGATGCTTATTTCAATCCATAGATTGACCTTTGTAGCTTATAGACTTTATTGGCATTCTTTGGATCTACAAAACCTTCAGGTTGTGTCATGTACACATCCTCATTTATATTCCCATTAAGGAATGTGGTTTTAACATCCATTTGTCAAATCTCATAGTCATAGTAAGCCGCAATAGCAAGCATGATCCTGATGGACTTAATCATGGCAACTGGAGAAAAAGTTTTGTCATAGTCAACACCTTGAACTTGTTGAAAACCCTTCGCAACCAATCTGCCATTATAAGTTTGTACATTGCCATCCATGTCGGTCTTCTTCTTGAAGACCCACTTACACCCTATGGGTTTTACCCCTTCGGGTGGTTCCACCACAGTCCATACTTTGTTGGAATACATGGATTCCATCTCAGATTTCATGGTTTCAAGCTATTTCTCAGAATGCCCTCCATAGCCTCTAGATAGGTAGTTGGATCATCATCTATGATCAACTCACCGCCTTCCTGAGTCACAAGGTATCCAAACTTTTCAGGTTCAAGGCGTGTCCTACTAGATCTACGAGGTCCTTGTGTTACTTGAGGAGACTGAGATTCCAAAACACCTTGTGAATCTCCATGTTCCTCTTACACATCTACTGGTTCAATGTTCTCTTGTTGGGCTTGAACCTCTTCAATCTCTATTTTCCTCCCATTGCTTCCTTTGGAAATAAATTCCTTTTCTAGGAATACAGTTGTCCTAGCAACAAACACTTTGTTGTTAGTAGGGTGGTATAAATAGTATCCCCTCGTTTCCTTAGGGTATCCAACAAAATAACATTTATCAGACTTGGGTCCAAGCTTATCAGGAAACATTTTCCTAACGTAAGCCTCACAATCCCAAATCTTAATAAAAGACAAATCGGGACGCTTCCCATGCCATATCTCATATGGTGTCTTTTGAACCAATTTAGACGGAACTCGGTTAAGTGTAAATGCGGAAGTTTCAAGAGCATGACCCCAGAAGGAAATCAAAAGATCAACAAAATTCATCATTGATCACACCATATCCAGTAAAGTGTGATTCCTTCTTTCAGACACACCATTATGCTGTGGTGTTCCAGGCGGAGTCCATTATGATACGATACCACTCACAGAAGGTCCTCAAACTCTTAGCTTAAGTATTCTCCACCTCGATCGGATCGAAGTGCTTTAATAATTTTACCAAGTTGATTCTGTACTTCATTCATGAATTCCTTGAACCTTTCAAGGGTTTCTGACTTATGTTTCATCAGGTACACATAGCCATACCTAATGAAGTCATCAGTGAAGGTAATGAAGTACTGATACCCACCTCTGGCATTAGTTCTAAAAGGCCCACATACATCAGTATGTATGAGTCCTAATAGATCACTAGCTCTCTCACCTTTACTTGAAAATGGAGTCTTGGTCATCTTACCCAACAAACAAGATTCACATGTCTCTATTGATTCATAATCAAAAGATTCTAGATAACCATCTTTATGGAGTCTAGAGATGCGCTTCTCATTTATGTGCCCTAGACGACAATGCCAAAGATATGTTTTATTTGAGTTGTTGAGTTTTTGCCTTTTGGTGTTTATGTTGTATACACTTGTCTCCAGATCTATCAAGTATAGACCATAAGACATTGGGGCACTGCCATAAAAGATCCCATCTTTTGAAATGGAACACTTTCCATTCGTAATAAGAAATTCAAAACCATCCTTGTCTAAACAAGAAATGGAAATGATATTCCTATTTATGGCAGGTACATAATAGAAGTTCTTCAACTCTATTATTAACCCACTAGGCAAATTTAACTCATAGGTTCCTACGGCACTGGCAGCAACCCTTTCCCCATTGGCAACACGTAGTTCAACCTCGCCTTTCCCCAAAGGCCTACTCCTTTTAAGATCCTTCACATTTGAACAAATGTGAGATCCACATTCGGTATCAAGTAACCATGACAAAGAAGTAGTAAAGTTAATCTCTATCATGTATACACCAGAAGTAGAGATCTCAATCTCTTGCTTCTTCTTCCATCGTTCCTTCCATCCTCTCCATGTTTTGAGTGTAGAAGATTCTGACATTGGTTCGGTGAGAAAACCCTTCTCTCCCTCACCTTTGTCCTTAGACTTTGTTCCATTGATCTCCATCAATGAACTATCCTTCCTCTTAAGCGTACATAGAGTGGATTCCAAGGCTACCGGTATATCTGGATTGTACAGAACAGTTTTCACAATCCCTAACCAGTTATAGAATTTATTCTCAATTAATTTTCCCATTTTAAAAGAGGATTCTTTTGCCATTCTACAAGAGAAAATTGCATTTGTCAAAACTCCTTTTCATTTGATTTGATTTGAATAAAATTTGACGATAGTTAATTAGTCCATTAATTAATTACCACTCCCACTATTTTGATTCAAATTGACAGCCCTCACCATCAATTTGGAAGATTGCAGCATACAATCTTCTAGTAGGTCAAGATCCTAAAATCCTATAAGTCATGGACCTGCTAGGGTTGTCACCCACAACTTAGATCTTATAGGTAGGCAACTCTTGCCAATTGCATCATATGCAACTCTTCAAAGATGTCATGTGCAACTCCTTGCCATGATCACCTCCATGCCTCAAGGTGCTAGATCCTATCTAGGTCACCTTGTTAAGTCTGACCCAAAGACAACACGATGAATATGCACCCTACTAGGGTATACCCACATATCCATCCTTCATGCTTCCACAAGATAGACGGTGTACCACGCCAGGGCATGCCCACACTTGGCCGATCAAGCTTTTCACATGTGTCACATTTGGAAGGCATCTAAAACTTTAATATTTAATGAGGGATTTGGTTTTATAGGTACATATACATATCCAATCACCACAATGTAGTAAGTATCATATACATGTTGTATCCCACATAAAACATGTGAAATGATAAAATCAATGATTATGGCCATCCTAATGTGATTCCTCGAGCCAAGAGGAATCACGGTCATATAGGTCCACATCACATGCAACCTGTACAAGATGAACTCTGTGCTTTACCTTTCTTGGTTTGATCAACTCATCTCCATGATTGATCGGCTCGCCATCAGACCAGTCGGTTGGGTGCCACCAGCCGATCGACTGGCGCCTCTAGCAAATCGGTTCACTGGTTGTCATGCATCTCCTTAGGTCGCCACCTCGATCATCTCGCTCCTTGAATCGGTCATCTAGAATGCCAAATGATCGGTTAACGCCTTGAACCGATTGTTTCTGTCATCGTCAGGTTGTCCTCCATTCTTTGACATAACATGAAATAAAATATCTATCCTATTTTAAATTAAAAAAAATCCTGAGTTACATTCGGGGGGAGAAAAGGTAGGAAAGAAATCTCGAGTTATATCAAGTTACATCAAGAAAAGGAGGTAGGGAATCGGTGCGCAGACTGAGATGCAAGCAATCACATTCAACCATACACAACCATAGGGTTTATTGGCCATAACCACGCTATACATCCACCACAAAACTCATTTAAGGGTGACGCGTATCAAGTGCATCCATATCACATATCATATATGTATTTTGGAATTTGTGGATTTAGGATTGGACATGCATAAAGCCAATTTTATTCTCATCGTATGTAATAAATAAAGGCGACAAACCAAAATCGATCACATCAATAATCCTAAAGTATAGAGAAGTTGACATGGCTCTGATACCACTATAGAGTTTTAGGGGAGACAGAGAAGGCAGCGGAAACAAAATTTCTCCTCCCCGAACCCAGTATAAAGGAATAAAATCAACGTCTATATAGTAGGAAGGATGGTTTGTAGAAACATACCTTATCCCGAGTCTTGCTCGGTGACGTTACCTCGTGGCTTGCACGGTCTTCACATCCAGTCTTGGACGGTGTCTGTGTAGCTCCTGGTCTCAACGGGACTGTCAGGATTGACAGTTGTCTTCTGAGCGGCAGAAGTCTCCCACCTCTACAGTAGTCCACACGGACCACCTGGAACTCCGATCGCCTTGTCGCACAAGGTACTGGAAGGAGTCGCACCCTCTGTCAGCGTAATAGTCACCGACACACTCTCCTACCACCAGTCCCTTTTATGTAGTTGTCTTTCGCTTGTTGTGCCTCCCTTATCGGGTAGCACTTGCTCAGGCTCTCCTGGTTACCACAACCAGAGAGAACGACAACTTCACAGAGAAACTGGTATTCTGAGTTGTTCTTTGAGAAGCCCCCAATACCCCTATATATATAGGAGGGTCATGTGACATGGTTCTCTAGCCCGGGAAATGCAGGATCAAAGTAGGAGTAGAAGGGTTCAAGATTTTCCACAAAACAACCAACTACGCCAGCTGAACCGATCATTTCAAGAATGAACTGATCGGTTAGGGCACCTAAGCTGATCAGTTCACTTCTGAAATGATCAGTTCATTGCCCTGGCCAGTTCCCGATTGACTTTTCCTCTTTTTGTTTCGAATTGATCCAAATACCAATCCTTGTTCCAATCAAATTGGACAAGTGAAATGAAAAGAAATTTCTCACCAGCCTGACCTTCCCAACTTGCTCGTTTGGACCTGTTGAGCCGATCGGTTCAACCCTTGAATCGGTCGTCTCAACCTGTCCTGAGACGATCGGTTCATCACATGAGCCGATCGGTTCACCAATCTGAGCTGATTGGTTCATCACATGAGTCAATCGGTTGGGAGTGCAGACTGTGCAAAATCAGTCAATTGCAGTTTTAATCAATCTGATACTCTAATCAACCGGTCCAACACCTTGAACACTATGATATTGAGCTATCAATTGATTGAGTGTTTAATTGAACTACTAAAATCATTTAGTAATCAATCTAAACATCGTTTGTGGATAAACTCATCTTCCAAGTTAAATCTTATGTGTGTGACCCTACAGGCCCATTTCACGTTGGCAGTGGAAGTTCATAACACTTATGACTTCACAAGCAAAGAGCGGTGCCTAGTCACACATCAATGCTATCCAAGTGAAATAGAAAGTTGGAGAAAAACTTTCAATCCTACAATCTATGAATGGTGTTATAGAGAATGTATAATTCCTTTGTCACTAATGTCATGAATGAACTCAAGGCATGGTGCAGTCATCCTTTCAACGTTCATCCATTTCCTTGATCTTAGAGTAGACTGGGTGAGATGTGTGTGACATCAATATCACATATTGATTCACACATGCATGTGCATGCCTTTCTCAAACCTACTCATCAAGTGGCCATGGACATCAAACTCCCTTAGGAGGGACAAATCCCATATCTATCACTAACCCCTCAAAAGCCCCATGTGTCAAAGTCACCCAATCATCACCTTTATAACAACCCATGTTTCAGGATTGTGTTTGATGATGTCAAAGCGTACCCAACGACATGTGTTGGGTGTAGTGAAAGTGTAGTGGACCTAAGTGGTTGCTACACCACATAGTTTTTAATGACCTCTTGCATGTGTGTTGGTGTTGGACAAGTGTACTTATGTTGCTCTCTTCTGTTGACACCTCATGATCTTTACCTCCCTCCTACCTCTTGAGTATATATGCTCTCTCTTTTACATGCAAGTATCCCCTTTACCTCTTTTCTTACTCTCTTCTCCCTTGTGTTTGGACTTGAACTTGGTAAAGCTAGAGAAGGTGTTGACCGTAGATCTTGGTGGTCAGTCACCTTTGCATGTGGTGATCTTGAGCTTGATCATCTTCCTTGTGGTGACCCTTGATCTTAGTAAGTGGTTTTATCTCCTTGATCTCATTTTTCCTTTAGAAATGTAAGGAGTGTGATCCACACCCTAATAAAATAAAAAGGAAACATCCCAAACCAAACACCAGTCTAGGGTTGAGTGTGGTTGAGTACTTGAAGAGTTAAAGACATCAAATTGAAGTACAATCAATAGTTAATTTGATGATTAATCCAATGATCTAAACCCTAATGGATGGTTCAAGTGAAGGATGATTCAGTGGTTCAATTGATGAATGAATCAAGGAATCAATGGATATGAAATTCATTGTTGGAAACTTTGAATTGGTTAAGTGTTGATAGAGCTTTTTGGTCCATTTGGTTTTGAGAGGGTTTGGACCAAACGGTCTAGACCGTTTGGGTCCAAACGGTCTCAAGACCTTTTGGAGACCCAATCTCATTCGGTTTCAATACTTTCATGCTTAAATGGTTTCAAGGGCAATGTGCCCAAACGGTTTCAAGGGCAATGTGCCCAAACGGTTTCAAACCGTTTGAACCTTGAAAGACCAAGACCATTTAGGGTCTAAGTAACCAAAACCGTTTGAGGTTCAACATGATTAATTCATTTGAATATCTTATGTAATTGAAGATTTAATTGGTCAATTCAATCGGATACCTCATGTAATTGAAGGTTCAATTGATCAAATCTTCTGGACATTCTAGGAGAGGATGAGAGAGAGATTCATACATGAAAAATAATCTTGTAGCAATCAAGCTTATCACATTTAAAATTGAGTAAGGTATACAATTAGGGTATGATCCTTGTGGAAGAGATCATAAAACCCTAATTGATATAATTAATGAACTCAAATCCTAATTTAGGGAAATTCTGAGTGAAACCCTAATCTAGGAGGACAATGTGATATATGACATGAGTAACCCTAATTTCGGGTACTTTGATGTAAAACCCTAATTGTGGGTGATTGAATACAAACCCTAATCTAGGGTGATGTGATGTGAATAGTAAACCCTAATTCTGGATTATACTATATAGTGTGAAACCCTAATCTTGGACAATGAAATGATGAATCATTAGTCCTAATTGAACATAGGGGATGAGTAACCTTGATTTAAAGGAAATGGGAAACCCTAATCCTGGTAAGGGAATAGTGGTGTTACCCTTGAATAGTGATGTTGTATATTGTATTGCATGGTGCTGATATGAAATTGATGTAACTGTTATCATCTGTACTAACCATGCATGTATCATAAGATGATGAACATAGCTAGGTATGAGCTATGACATTTTATGCATTAAAATTGTTTATTGGGCCTTATGTGCCATAATATGCCTTGTTGCCTAGTGAGAGGTAATAAGAGAATTAATGGGCCTTAAGTGCCATGAGAGATGCTTGTGTAACAAGTATCATAATTACCTTGGTCAGATGACCTGAAGGTGATAGTTACCTGAAAAAGTGGTGATAATGCTCAGAGATGAGTCAAGGGTTTGAATACCCAGAACCATATGTTTATAGCATTGAGTTTGAAATGAGGGACTGAGATCCCAATGTCTTTTAAAGACTGAGAAGTAACTGATGAAAATAGTACATGTTTCTTTATAGAATTTGTCCTAATAAGTTATGTTTGGAAACTTGACTGGTGCTAAAAGAATATGATAATGTACTTCATTAACCAAGTGAAAGTTATTCATGTAATGATCTGACCATAGATCCATCATTGTCAGTAGTTGGTGATGGTGAAATAGGTTTTCTTACGAGATCTCCTGGAGTTCGCATATTTTGAATATGTGGGGTTTGATGGGAAAAAATATCTTTACGTCCTAATGGGGGAATTGATGGAAGGTAAACATTAAACCTCTCAATCCTCCATTGTATGTTTCGGGATGGATGTATCACAAATCTCCCGATGTTGATAATGTCGGATCGATGGAGGTAAACATAAAATCTCTCGATTGCGAAGAGAGTGCAGCCACCACTATAGCTCTATAGTGAAGATGCCACTATACCCTGAGAAGCTATGTAGTAGAGACACGAGATGTCCTGCATGTTATCTCGCACTGACTGAGATGTGGGAAGTCATGGAAGCTGACTCTTCCACTGACTTTGTATGGTACCAATTTCAATTTCGCAATGGTCGGTTAGAGTATGAGCGGTATACCTCATCTTCTTAGAGCTTAAATATGTATAAAAGATGTAATCAACTGTGTAGCGTATTTGCTTAAAATTGAAATACGAAAACCACTAGTTGATGTTATATTACTTAGCATGTCTTTGATACATAAATATTACTTATGTTCTTTAATTCATTATTGAATAAAAGACATGCTGCCTTGTCAAGTTATAGCTGAAATACTTGAATAGGAATGTTGCTCTAATCTGCATAGATATTGATTTATCTTCCATTAAAGTATATTATCCTACTACTCAGTTTATTTCTATTAAAACTGCAATAATAATGTTTTCGGCAGAGAGTTATATCTCTCGCTGGGGCAATTGTACAATTGTCTCACCCCCGTGGGATCCAACATTTTTAGGTAGATGCAGACAGAGAGGCAGAAACTCTATAGTAAGGGAGGAGTAGCAGCAACAACAACAAGGACAACAATAATCCTACAGGTGGGAATACTGGCTTTCAGGCTTTGTACATATGTCAATAGAGTCCTATGTGTCATCTCTGTACTCTCAGGTCCTAGGGGTCAGTAGATAATGTTTTATAATTGATCTGAGATTTTGATGCTCGAGGTTTTTGTTACTTGTACCATTTAAGCAAAGTGGTTATGTATGTATATTCCTCGAGGGGAGATGGTACATGAAATGTACAATGTGGACCTGTATGTAAATATGATATTGTGGTTCTTGTTTAAAGGGTTTTCCTGAGAATAGATCTCTTTGAGAATGGTTTTAATTTTTAGTGATTTTCAGCAATCTGTTGCTAACGGTTCGCTTCCACATTTGTTAATCTTGTTTTGTAAGTTGGACATCACAATAACATTTCTCATAGGAACTAATTCTCAGTTGTTTGTGTTATGTTTCTATACCATGGGAAGCCCCCAATACCCCTCTATTTATAGTATAGGCCAGGGTCAAGTTTCCCAGTTGCTATCTGATGTGGGATAAAGGTGTGGGGGTGGAAAGAATAGGGTAATCTTGAATTTTCACAATCTACAACAGACGAAATGGCCATTTCACACACCCAGACATTTATCTGGTGCACGAGACGGTCGTCTTGCACTGCCAAATAGCCGTTTGGCAGTTCCCAATTGATTTTTTTTAGATATTTTGAATTCAATTAATATATCATATTAATTTCCTTATTCCTCAAGGAAAGAACAATCAAAACTATTCAGGAAACATCCTAAACCTTTTCGACCCAACCAGACCATCTCACCCAAGAGAGATGCCCATATCACTCACTGAGATGACCATCTAGTGAGTTGAGTCGAGTCGGCCAGTTCAATCATATTGAACTAGTCGATTTAAGGGAAAAATTTAGCCAAATCGAACTTCGGTCAACCTGACCCCCAAACGGTCATCTCAACTACTTGTGAGTCCCATCTGGCTGCCCAAACTGTTGTCTTAATAAGTGAGATGGTCGTTTGGCAGACCTAGTCAGCCAATCAAGCAATCAGTTGTGTGAATTGAATACCTAAACACTTTAGTAATCAATCCAATTGTCGTTCAAGATCAACTCCTCTTCTAGATGAGTTCCTATGTGTGTGACCCTATAGGTCCCATGTCATGTTGGGAATGAATATCCATAACTAGATTATGACATCACAAGAAAAGATTGGTGCCTAGTCGAACATCTGTGCTACCCTAGTGAAATGGAAAGTTGGAGAACAACTTCAACCTACAATTTGTGTAAGGTGTTTTGGTGATTGTATAATTCCTTTGTCACTCATATCCAAGATGAACTGGAGGCATGGTAGGTCATCCTCTAAATGTTCAATCCATGTTTCTTGAACCAAGAGTAGACTATCTGAGATAATGTGACCTTAATATTGCATACTCGTTCACATGTGCATGCACATGCATTTCTCAGTCTCGCTAATCAAGTTGCCAGGATATCATACTCCAGTAGGAGGGACCAATCCCATATCTATCACTTACATTCTATCCCCATGTATCAATGTCACCCAATCATCACTATTATAACAACCCATGTTTCAAGACTTTGTTTGATGATGTTAAAGTGTACCCAACGACACCTGACAAGTGTAGTGATTTTAGGTCTAAGAATCACAATCACCACCTTTACTATGAGATATGACTGTGACCAAAAAACCATGTGTCACTCTCAAGGTGGGTCTGTCTGATACATTGTTCTCTAGCATGTTTTGGTGTGCTTGGTTTGATATTTCCATATCATGACTAATGAGATTTATTCATCAACCAACTCACACTCTGATCTTATGTGTTATTTTTGTATATCAACCTTCCACAATAACAAGTGATCATGGACATAATGAAAATATGTATATGTACTCTTAACATCCGTATGATCTCATCACAAGGATAAGAACTTGACAACATATGTCATTGAGTAATATAATTTTCTAGACATTCACTCTATATCCTCATTATCTCATAACTGAGTGAAACAGATGAATTACAAGCTTGACTTTATATATGTTATTATTAATCAAATCCTTTTAGGTAAATATGCCATGTCAATCATCATATGATTAGCTCTAGAGACATACCTTACCAACAGACTCCCACTTGCACTTAGAGCCAATCACCAACGGATCTTATCCTTAATGATCCAAGCATGTCCAACATGCTTCTGCTGCGCCAGTGCTGATTTAGCGAGTTAGCAACACTTTACCTATAGTCGGTATATTGCATGTTTCTTATCTCTTCGCTCTGAAATGAAACCTCCCTAATATGGTATCTGATATTCCTTACCTAACAATTATCTCCATTGTTGTCACAATATTTCTTTTGAGTTATCAATGGTTGGAACATCTATAAGTTCATCCTATGAACCTCTAGATCCATATAGTATCATTTTGTATTTAGAACACATGTATACTCAACTTCTAATGTAAGACTAGTATTAATGGCTATTAGTTTGAAACCTTTCCAACTAATTACATCCTTTTCTCTTTTTAAAATCAAAACATATTTTAGTTTGTGATCAAATTTTGTCATTTATAGAAGCTTGCGTCAATGTAACTCTTTACATCCTACTCTACTTGTTATTGCTATCATCATTGATTAGAAATTTTATCATTAAGTCACTTCTCAAGTACTAAAGGATATATTTAATGACTTTCCAATAACCCTTATTGTATTTTATATTATCTTGTCATGTCCAATACATACAAGATTATATGGGATAAGTACATTTATAGCATTCATGATAGATCCATTGTTGGGCTGACCCATGGAATCTAATTCATGATATTTCCATTCTTCACAAGAATAGGAATATAGGGTTCATGAGAGACTAATCTGAATTCTCTCTCATTGAATCCATTCATGTTGAACTCTTTCAACATATTGATATTTTATGTGCTCAAACTTCCATTATGAAACACTCAAGAACTATCTCATAGGTCTTGATCCTTATCTCATAAGATGTTTCACTTGTACCTTCATTGTTGAAGGGTTTTTTCATGCTAGTTCTCAACATTCACAATATAGAGATGTTATTCCTCGTCATATGTGGAATATTCATATATGTTCCCATTAAATATTTTGTAAACACAAATTTCTTCTTTTGTCTTGATTCAAGTCAAAAGATCCCACTTCTGAGTTGCTTATTTCAATCATAGATTGAACTTTGTAGTTTATGGACTGAATTTGCATTCATGAAGTTATTAAACCTTTTAGGCTGTGTCACGTATACATCCTCTAATGTATTCCCTTAAGGAATCCAGTTCCAATTTTTCATATGCAAAATATCATAGTCCTTTCTACCTACAACAACAAGCATGACAATTAGTAAATGAATTTCTATCATGTTCAACATTTTGAACTTGATCTATTCAACCAATTTGTGCTTTTATGTTATCCATGTAGGTCTTGATCATAATACCATATTGTAACCTTTAGGTGTTACCCCTTTAGGTGGTGCTATCGAGGTCCTACCTTTTTTTTAGAAAGGGATGGAGGATCCTATGATTGGGATCCCCCGTCAACTATTAACTTGATGAATCAGCCATCACAAGGACTACAATATTGGAAGGAAAAGTCTGTGAAAAAGATAACCTATCAACTGACCCCCTTCGTTCCATACTAGCAGCTTCATGGGATACTTTGTTGCACTTACACCTAGCATAAGACACACTACAAACAAAAAAATGGTGTTTTAAAAGATTGATATACTCCTCTATGACTCCCAGATAGTCCCTCCTTGATCCAACATCACAACATGCTTAGACTGTCTCAAGTAAATCATACTCAGCTTCTACAAGCTCAGCTCCATAGTTGCTCACACACATCAGTGATGTCCTTAAAGCAATGGCTTCCACCAATGCCACTTCAGTCCCACTACTAACTTTCTTGCCTGCAACGCCTATCAGTTCGCCATCACTACTCCGCATCACCATCCCTATTGCCACCGTTCCGTGCTCCCCACACAAAGCTTCCACATTCAACATTACTCTCCCTAATGCCGGCCTGGTCCATTTTAGATCCTCATTGTAATAGGTTGCCCGCCGTTGCTCCTGTGGACATATTTCTCCCCTTGGAAGCTCCTAATCATGGCCAAGGATGAATGAAACAAGTACCCGCAATGCACCTCACTACTTTGGAAGACATGAATGTTGCACCCTCTCCAAACAACCCACATTGCCGTGATAGTAACCTCCCTCTCCTCCTTGGCCGGTCTGTCCAGTGTAGACCTCATGCTAACATTGATCTCCACACCTTTAATCTCCTCCACCCATCTTTTTATGCCATTATGCATTTGGTCCCGGATCTCTATCGCACTCGGGCACCGGATTAACATGTGAGGGATGGACTCCTTCTCTATCATGCATAGAGTACATGTATCGTCATTGATATAGTGCCGGTAAAAAAGCCTTCCCCTTGTTGCTAATCCATCAGTACAGACTCTCCATAGAAAGTGATCCATTTTGGGCATCCAGTCTGCTTTCCATATGCTTTTCCACACCTGATCGCCTTGCTGAAATGCTTGTTGTCGGGCTTCCTCCTTCCCTAGCATTCCTAGACAGTAATCTGAGCGGACTGAATATATTCCTTTCTTTGATGGCCACCACGACCATGTGTCTTTTGGGTTCCTCATGCTTAACGGGATGGCACATATCCTCCTTGCATAGTTTTCTAGGAAGCACTTCCTAACCTTTGTTATGTCCCACTCCTTTCCATGTAGTGTCATGAGCTCATTAACTTTGTTGTAAGGTGGCATGTCGTCTCATGAGCTCATTAACTTTGTTGTAAGGTGGCATGTTGTCACTCTTTAGATGTGCAAGTATGTCATCCTCCTTTGGCAACCATAGATCATCCCAAATATTTACATCTTCCTTGTTGCCTATCCTCCATTCCACTTCCTCTTTCAGCAAGGCCTTGGCTCCCCATAGGCTCCTCCATGTATAGATAGGATTGTGACCTCTCCTAGCTTTCCAAATTGATGTCCTAGGAAAATACCTTACTTTCAGGACTTTACTCACAAGACAGCTCGGGTTCATAGCTATTTTCCAAATTTGTTTGGCCTGGAGTGCTTGGTTGAAAATATGGAAATCTCTAAAATGGAGTCCTCCTTTCCTTTTGGGTTTACACATGTTGGTCCAACTCATCCAGGAGACCTTTCTTTCTTTGTCCTTCACCCCCCACCAAAACCTTTCTATGATGCTTTGGATTTCGTCAAGTGCATCAACTGGTAGTTGGAAAATACTCATCACCTAGGCCAGAATTGCTTGTGCCACCACTTTAATAAGGACTTCTTTCCTGGGCTTGGATAATAGTTTCTCTGACCATCCTTGAAGCTTCTTCCATATTCTTTCTTTGATGAAGCTGAACACCTGTTTCTTTGACCTTCTGATGGTTGTTGGGAGTCCTAGATAGCTTGCATGTCTATCCACTTCTCTCACATTTAGCAAAATCTTGAGTTCCTCTCTTTTCACAGAATCAGTGCCTTATTTTAAAACAACCTCTGTCTTATAGAAATTAATCTTCTGTCCAGATGCATGTTCGTACTGGCTAATAATTTTAGCTATCTTCAGGAACTCTACAGTGGTTTCTCTAGCAAATAAAATACTATCTTCTACGAAGATAAGATGTAAGATACGCGACGCCCGTCTACTTGGCTTGATGTCGTGTATAAGGTTATCACGTGCAGTAGTGGCAAGCAATGTAGAAAAGGCTTTAGCACAAATAATGAAAAGATAAGGGGAAAGAGGGTCTCCCTAGAGAAGTCCTCATGATAGCTTTGTCCTTCTAGTCCAGTCTCCATTAATGGCAAAGGTATGCTAGACAAACATGATGTAGTCATGGAATTTCCCCCTCCATTTCACCCCAAACCCCATATTCTCCATAATGAAAAGCAAGAAACTCCACTCAACTCTATCATAGTATTTAGACATGTCCAACTTCAGTGCAACATTTCCTTTCTTTCTCCCTTTGTCCCGCTTCATGGCATGAAAAAGTTCATAGGCAATAAGGGCATTATCTATAATCATTCTCCCAGGAATAAACACACTCTGGTTTATGAGGCAATGTTGTCCATGAGAGGTTTCAACCTATTCGTCATCACTTTGGAGGAGATCTTATGCATGAAATTACACAAACTAATGGGTCTAAATTCCCCCAACATCATGGCCTTTTCAGTCTTGGGAATCATTACCACAAGTGTTTCGTTGATGTCTTCCATACTCCGTTCTCCTTTCCACCACCCCTTGATGTAGTTTGCCACATCATGTTCTGCTATGTTCATGTATCTTTGGTAAAACATGACCTTCATTCCATCCAGTCTCGGGGCCCTATTAGGATGCATCTATTTTAAAGTTGTCTATATTTCTTCATCAGTAATATCTCTTTCCATATCCTCCTTCTGGAACTCATTGACATATCTCTATATGCCCTTTGTTGCATGCTAAAAAGTTGTAGGGTTACTTGTCTGGAACAACTGTGAGAAGTATCTCATAATAATTTCGGTTATCTCTTCTTCTTTTGTTCTAAGAGTCCCCTGCTCATCCTTAAGCCCCTCAATCCAGTTCTTGCGCCTCCTATTTGTGGCCTTATGGTGAAAGTAAGTAGTATTTCTATAATGACCCTGACCTGGGTATGAGTTAACCCTATTTGTTTTGGCTAAGAAAGTTTCTTAGAACTTTAATATAATCCTATAAGGTGTTTTGTTATCATGTGACAAACTTATGTTTCAAGTTTGCTCCTGATTGAATGTTGTTTGAGCAATGTTCCTTTATTTTGGACCAAAGTGCAATGTACCCAAGATGAGGGGTTATATTGCAAAATGTCACATGTTGAATGTGCCTTAAGTTTTTATCATCATAATATAGAGAATGATGCTAACTGGTGACTTGCGGAAAGCCTAAATGCCAAGTTTGAACTTGTTTGAATAATGCGAGTACCTTGTGCACCAATTTTGGTACAAATTGTAAATTACCCTAAATGTAGGGTTGATATGCAAATTACCTCCTCTAGAGTGCTCCTACTTCCTCTATGTATCATTTAGAGGATAGAGAATGAATGAGACACCATGTTTGAATCATTTGTGAGTGGTAGTATTCTTGGTGATGAAAAGACCAAGAAAGGGGTTGAATGTGAAACCCTAACTTGAGTTGTATCAAGTTGTAGACTTAATATGGGAGTGACTATTAGCAAGGATCCATAGAGGGGATACCATATCGGTTTTTGGACTCTTGGAAAAATCCATTATGAGCTATGAACCACAATAAAGCAATAGATATCGGCTAGCAACTTTCCTTTGGAAAGGTTGTATTGAATTATGAATATAATAATGATGTGTGTGGAAGTGGCTTTCCCTAGAAGATAACCAAAGGGGCCGACCCTTATCCCTTGCATTATCCTCAAGTTTTTATTATTAATGGAAAGATAAAGATGGAATTCATGCAAGTACATGTGTCAATCCATGCATGGCCATATGGCACCTAGTAGTAATAAGAAGATGGCACCTCTTACACTCTCTTCCATGAACCTCAAGGATATATACCCTTCCTTTCACCTACTAGTGAATCTTTTTGACCCCTATCACTCTCTTAATCTTTGATATCATTCTAAGAATCAAGGATCAAGGATGAGATCGATCCATTAAGCTTAGGTGAAGCCATGGTCATCTTCAACCTTGGTTCAAGCATGGATCTCAATTGTGATTCTTTCCTTTCTTTTCTTCTTCACTAAGTTCTTATCTATGGTGATTCATTTCTGATAGAGGAGTTGTGAACGAGTCTTGAACCTGTGATAGTTCATCTTCTACCTTAGGAACATGAAGCTTTGGATCTTGGAGCTTTGAAGTTGTTCTTCAGGAAGGTTATATAACTTGAACCCAATCATGTTAATATTCACCACCTATCTTGCTATACTAGATGGTTTACTTTCAATTCCGAGTTTTTCTTGAATACTTGATGAATCTATGAGTTCTAATACTTTCCTAGATCATGTACTATAATAGTTATAATGAAGGTCTAGACCTTGAAGATGATGGTATCTGATGGAGCCTCCACTCGTGTGGAGTTGCATGCACCACTAAAAATCCTAGAGATAGTAAGTCTCTAAGTTTAGCCTTGCGTGTGCTATAATAAGATCTCCACCCACATACGCTAAGGTACGTGGAAGTCTTATAGTATAGTTGAGGGTCGAATCCATGAGACAACGGTCTTGTTAAAGATTAACAAGATGGAAAACGTTATAATTCCACTTATCTACTCAAGGGAAAAAATATCTAGATCAAAGAGTTGATTTGATGATTAAACTAATATACAAATGTAAATTAAATGGCAGGAAAGTAAATTTAAGGTTGTAAGAAATATTTGGAAACCATTAGGATGTGATCGCGTTTCACCACCACTACACTTGGATCATAACAAACATCATAATAACATGGCTTGCAATAAGAGTCTAAACAATTAGTATCTTTGTAGACTTAGCTTCCTTACGAATAGCTAACTATGAGAAATGTGGGAGTATTGTAATGCCAACCATCCTCAAATGAATGGTCACTTAGTTTGCTTCACTTCATTCGCAAAGTGTGTTCTTTGACCTATCAAAGTTGTACTTTCATACGTCAACTGATTCCATTTCATAGTATGAAAGTACAACGATGGAGATGAGTTTACTCCACTCCTTAAAAAGCACTTCTTGATACCAAAATAGATATATGGTGACTACATACATCAAGAACCAACATATAATTGATAATTGAATCTAAAAGCACAAACATAGACAATTCGTACTAGTAGATAATAAGTAACGCATGTTGGTGATCAAGCAACTAGCATTCATTAAACGATTGATGTTGAACTGTAAAGATAGTGTTTTTATTGTCAAATCATGAATTACAATGCATGGAAGGAAAACATGGGTAGCGGGGCTACTCCCTGCACCCTAGTGTAAGGAACTACTCACTCATGGAAAGAACAAAGAAGGAGATAGGAGAGGAGAAGGAAAACATTATCTCCACATAGGAGGGAGGAAGGTCAACCCCTTGGAGTAGAGAACAACTATCTTCACACTACATTGTTGCCTTGGTGATGAATCCTTCACTTCCTGCCTTCTATGTCAATGAGAGAGAAAGTAGGCTTATGGATGGAGTGTGGATCTTAGACCGAAAGCCTTGGAGTGAAGGATGGAGGATGAAGTAGGTCTCGAACAATGGAAGTAGCCTTTAGGCGTATATGACCTCGTCCCGCAATGAGGACCCCTTGAGTCCTATTTATAGGCTCCAAGGGGGTCTTGAATGGTCTTGAGATCATTTGGATCAGCACGGTCTGGAGACCATTTGGATCCTCATGGTCTTGGGACTGGTAGCCTTTCACTCGATCTTAGAATAGATGAGTCTTCATTCGGTCTTGGAACTGATGGGTCTTCACTCGATATTTGGATCGATAGGCCTTCACTTGGGCTTGGGACTGATAGGCCTTCATTCAATCTTGGGACCGTTTGGCCTTCACTCGGTCTTGGGACCGTTTGGCCTTCACTCGGTCTTGCGACCAATAGGCCTTCACTCGGTCTTGGGATTGATGGATCTTCATTCGGTCTTGGGATCGGTAAGCTTCAATTGGTCTTAGGATCGTTTGGGTCCTCACGATCTTGGGACCATTTGGACCTTCATGGGGACCATTTTGTTTGAGACTTTTGCAATTTTTTTGGGTTTGTCTATAAGAAGAAAAGAGAAATATCAGTCTATTGGTATATTCACAATAAAGCTAGAATGTTAAGTATTTACGCTAATTTATCTAAGAATGAGTATGGAAAACTAAGAAAAACTAGTAAGATAACATCAAAAAATGGGAGTTTATCACCCCCCGTAAATTAGAGTCTAGCTTGTCCTCAAGCTGGAAAAAGCTAGGGCACACAGTCGCAAGGCGGTTTTATTTAGTGAAGATTTCCATACTCTTGCTTTAGTTCTATACCAGAGATCCCCTTAGGTTTTTGTCGAGGCTTCTTTTTACTCTAACTCTTTCAGGTATCGGGAGTTGTGTGGCCCTCGGGTTTCTTCTGTGACGTATAACTCTTATTGGGACCACCTTTTCCTTGACCGTATTATGTGCATGTCTTCGACTCTAAGAAGTTTTATACTTCTTTGAAATTCCTATCGGAAGATAAAGTAGGTATGAGGGTTGGATGAAGGCTGTTGTGTAACTCCCCCTTCGAGGGGGGAGGGCTTATCTAAACTTTGGGGTCTTACTACTAGGAACGACACATCTGCCTTTGTGAGGGAAGCTGAATGTACCAGCCGAGCAAGACCTTTGTCAGCTTTTCATATATTTGAATACCTTAGGATCTTACTACCAGGCGTGACACATCTGCCTTTGTGAGGGTAGCTGAATGTGCCAACCGAGAAAGACCTTTATTGGTTATTCATATAAGTCCTTATGCATGGCACAACTCTTATGTTTTTATTCAACACTCAGGATTTTATTCATATGCTCACCGGCTTGGGAATTGGGTATTTAGGGATTTTATTTGGGCTGCCAAGCCTCTTTTCGAAAAGAAGAAAATTGTTCCCTAGAGTTTCCAGACATGCACTTGTTCCAGTTTCGTACTTGGTGGTCCACTTATGAGGTTCCTTGATTTGGATTTCACCTGGTTCCCTCCCGTCTTTGAGAGTGTTTGGCTTGTTTTAGCAGCAGTTTTGACCTGTGGAGAGTCCGATATAGAATTGAAGCAAATGCATGGAAATTGAGTGTGGAGGTGATTTATTAATTCACCATTATGTGACTAATTGCTACTATGTAAGTGCTTCTGAGGACTACTTTGTCTCTAACATAGCTGGGGGTGTCCCCTTACCAAAGTGAATGTTGTCTTATGTACAAAAGTTATTGTATCAAAGAATTCATCACAAATTCTAAACGTTAAAAAGAATAATCTGTGTGATTTCAAAAAAAAACAAAGGTAAATGAAAAAGGGAGAGGAAAGAGAAGGTTTGAATATAATACCTTTTCCCTTGCCCAATGTACTCCCCCCTAACTTATCACTCACTCTGTCCCCAGAGTGTCAAGGTGATAGGTTGAGAAGTACATGGGCAAGGGTGTCAAGGTTCTGTTAAACCCTTGTTGGCTCCATGAGAACGTAGCAGATTGGCGGCGAGCTTCCCCCATAATGCATGATAGTCTACGTCCATCATGTCCTCAATGTGTTTACCAAGAACAGTGAGAGTATACATCTAGTAAAGTACGTGAAATCCACAATTGTTTGATTCTCTAATTTGCTAGGGACATCTGTGGCAGAAGGTTGGGCACTTGAAATGTTCTCTGGTGTATGCCTTTGTGTGTTTGCCGAGAAGATCGTGTAGTTGTTTGGCACAAGCATTTGCCACTTCCTCCGTGGGTGTCTTTTCTATGATGTCGTACTCTCTCTGGTTTGGATTGATCTGGCTATCAGAACTATTGTAGATAACTATAGTTCTGTTATGTAGGTTTTTTACCACCAACATCCAATGCTCAGAGTGAAGGAATGGAAACAAGAGGAGCTTTAGAGTCGTATGTTTAAGATATGAGATAAGGGCTTCCGTGGTTCTGAGGTTCTTTGAGCTGAGTAAATCATCCTTTAGGTATGATGACGCCATGTAAACTGTAGGAAAGTCCCATTCTAGAAGATATTGGTAGGCAGCCATCACGCTCACAGACATTGAACCTTTCACTTGTATGGTCTCACAGAGTGCATCGACCATTACAAGAATATTCCATTCAAGGAAAATAAGCTCATTGTTCTCTACATATAGCCGGGACATGATGAGTCTGAGTTCATTATCTGAAAGACTCTTGCATGCAGCAAGGTCAAAGTTTGGGAATGTCGGTGGTATAACAGATAGAGGAACCATATCATTGGAGGATTTATTAATGGTAGCTCCTGTTAGCAGATCTATGTCTCCCTTATCTTCCACCATATCAAAAGTGTAGGGGTCCCATTGTCGTTTTTCTAGGACTGTGGCAGTCTGTTGTTTTTGTTGCTCCAACTCCTTTAGAACTTGTCTGAATGGTTTCTTTTGAGGACGTTGGATGATAGAGAACATATAGCGGGGCACGTCATCATGTCCCATTATCGGGTCCTTGAAGAACTGTCTGCCGCAAATGAGTTCCATGGCTTATCGTCCCTGTAAAGCGTGCATGTCTTCCTTAGTAAGCTCGGTAAAGGGGATGTGTCTATTAAGCACCTCAGTGAATCTGATTGTGCATAGAGCAAGATCCCCTAAGCCTTCTAGCGTCTGAACGGCTGGGTTGATGATTCTAAACCATGGTTTGTTCCAGCTGTGTGTGAGAGATGGGAAGGCGGCCCATATGACTTTGAGAAGCCAGAAGAGAATGCATCATGCTCGTCTGACTTTTGAACCAACGAAGTTAATGTTTCCCACCTTAAGCTCACTGGCATAGAAATTGTACACCTTGGTGTCACGGGCCTCGGTGTCAACAATCATAAGGAGCCAGTAGCTGGAAACTTTGAAAGGCACCGTGATGTAGCGTTCCTTTCTCGCGAGAGCCGTTTGCAGCCGCTTGATGGATTTTGCCTATAAGTCCTTGTTTAATAAGCATAATGCTAAAGCAGGTGAAGTGTTGAAAACTGGCTGCTTTTTCTTCGGGCTCCAAAATTCCTCTATAGAATTGGCAAGCAGGACACAAAAGATGGCTATCTTCACTACCGACTGAAGTCATAGAAGAACACGAAAATCTTCGTGTGTCAACTTGCACTTTGTCTTAGTTTTATTATAGAGGATGTCCCCCCCATCCTTGGCATCATATACAATAGTGTTCAGGATGAAGATGTCCTGAACATCTAATGTAGAGATGGCCGCCATATCTAAGTCATGCATATTGTAAGGTAGAGGTGGCAGTGGGGGAAGGTCTACTGGAGGAGGAAGTGAAGTTTGTTTATCATCATCAAAATATTGTGGCAGATATTCATTCTCGTCAGAGTCAGAGTCGAGTCTATCGTCAGTGTCAAGACTCACTCTGTCAGAATCCTCCAATTATGGGGGAAGGATTGTAGCTTGATCCAGAGTAGATGGTTCTTGAAAAGTGATAGCTGCTGCGAGCGGGCTAGTGCTAGTTTCCAGGATGCATTGTTGAAACTCAGTAAAAGATGTGTCTTTGGTCGTGTCCCCCAGAGAGCCCATAATAGAAAAATTGAAGAATTGGTTTGCATAGGACATTGTTACGTTGTCGTTGGTGTTGGGAGCATAGTGGTCTTTGCTACCACTCTTCTAGTGGTCTCCACCATCTCCCCTTTCTGTGTTAACTTCTCCTCAGCTAGTGCCCTCCCCAGTGTTTCCTGAGTCGTCTAGTTGGTCATCTAAAGAAGAGTTGTCAGTGTTGGAGTCAGCTGAGGAGTCAGAATCATCATCTTTGTCATATTTTTCATCTTCATCATCCACCACCTTGTCTTTGTTCTTTTTTGTCGATGCTTTCATGCATCACCTATGGAGAGCTTGTAATTCTTCAAGTGCCACTTGCACGTGCCTGTGGGTTTCGAGCAGTACATCGTGGCTTTCCTTGAGATCTGTGTATCATGCTTCAGTGGAGAGGAGTCATGCTGTTAGATCAATCACTTTTGTTTGTAGCTGATCTAAAACGTCATTTGCATGCTCCTCCTGGTGGCGGATGAGTTGTGAGGCTGCTTTCCATGTGATCCATATGTGTGCTCATTGCAACTTGTTGCTGTTGAAGCTCGCAAAGGGTCGTAGGCAAAGGTTGTGTTTGCTTGGTGACCCGATCGACTTGTTGGACTAACATTTCTTGCTGGCTTTTCATGCTTAGCATCAACTCTGGTAGGGTACGTAAGCAATCATCATCGAGGTTGACTTGATGGACCACTACTTCCTGTCATTGTTGAATGCTTGTGAGAAGGTCCAATAAGGCGTGAGTCCGGTTGTCGATATTGGATACCTGCATAGAAAGCCCCTACACACAAGAAAATATAGATTGTAAGATGTTAGAAGGATCGAAAAGGAGGGTTCAAATAGCATCGAATTGACGTACGAATGCCTCTCCGACTTGTGAAATGGGACCCTGGTGGAGGATGGGTGGGGTGGCTGGGGTCCGGGTGGAAGGGCGGTGGTGCCATGCGAGAGAGACACCATTAATGGACCTGCAAAAAGTGTAGTGATTGTAGAGGGAGTCACTAATGGTATCAGGGTGGTGGCGGATGAGAGTGGTGGTGACATCCCAGTTATGGAAGGTGGAAATGGGTATGTAGGAGGAAAGGTGGTGGAGGTGAAGGTAGGTGTGGTCCAAACATCCATACCTATTGTGAAGGAGTCTAATGTCGAGTTCAAGATGTTTTCCTCATTATGGGGGTGCTTTTCCCCTGGGATGATCTTGGAGGTGGGCGAATATGACTACTATTGCTTTTGTATGCGCAGTTTGGACGGCCGTACCACCGATATTTTCTTTGCTTTAGTCACGGGGGCAGTAGCACTTTACTCCATTTGACATTCTTTCGCTTGTTGTCCCTTCCCTTTTACAGAGGCTTGTAGGTTAGCAAGCTCCTCTTCAGTGAAGAGATACTTGTCTTAATCATAATCAGTGAGTTCGGGAAGCAGTAACAGCGTCCTAGATGCTTTGACAGTGGGGCAGAAAACATAGTGGAGTTTTTCATCCTTCTCTATTATGATTTTCTTGGCGCTACTCCTCACGCCCAAACGGCCCCTGGCCGTGACTGAAACTACTGGCCACAGCAGCAAGAGGGGCGCCGCCCCTAGCTGATTAGGGCATAGCTACTGCTGGCCGCGCTCAACTGGTCGGGGCACCATGGTTTCTTATTTGAACCTCAAGCCGAAGTCGGGTGAAGTTCTTTGGTGCTGCCTCGTGCCCTAGGGCTCCTGGCCGGAGCCCTGCAGCTACTACGCTGTAGCATGGCCACCGGATGCCCAAGCAGCTCGGGCGATCTGCTGGCAGGAAGAGGAAGGGGAAGGGAGGAAGAAGAAGGGAGGAGAAGGGTAGAGAAGGTGGCGTTGCTGGATGGAGCTTTGGGCTCGAGATCGCCCCTGATCTCTCACTCTCTCTGTCGCTCGGGCACCGCCTAGCGGTTCCCTATTTCATTTCTTGCGTGAAGATGAAAGGTTACAGGAAAAGAAAAATCAACCAACTCATTTAAGCAAATCGATTACTGGTAAAATTACATCCAAGTCCAGGACTTATTAAAAATACCATAACTCCCGCCTCGAAAGTCCAATTAAGGTGATTTCTGTTGCAAACTTTCAAGCACGAAAACCACTATAACCTTGATGTGAGAAAACATGCTAATTAGCGTGTTTCAACTAATCAAAATACTAATCGCTTCATAAACACTTGTTTGACTTAATGATCGACACTGCAATCATCACTAATTACCTCAGATGATTCAAAATCAACTATTGATTCATGACGTAGCTTATTTTGATTAACCATGATGTTTAACAAAATACTTAGCACTAATCAAGGTGCTTCACGCTGATCGAGGCATTTCTTGACTAACCCTGATATGGGTTGTAACAGATATCATATCCAAGTAATTTGTTAATTGAATGGTACTTGGATGGTGATAGTTTTGATTGATGTGTCATGAGGTAGAAAGAAGACGCTTGGTCAATATAGGCAAGAAATAGAAATTGTAAGGACCCTGACCCCCGTTTTGGGCTTATCCTATTTGCTTTGCCTAACCCTAGTGTTTAGTTGCTTGCTAATCACCTTTAGTGGTGATTAGGGTTTGTTTGTGCTTGTTGAGTGTCGTAAGTGCTACTTGCAATTAACCCCAAGTCTAGGGTTGATGAGCAAGTTTGTCACCTTGAGAGGTGTTCCTCTCTCTCATTGCTTCCTCTAGTGTTGAGAGGAAGGGTTGGGCTCGTTGTTTGAGTTTCTTTGGGATTGGATGAGCCTTTTTGGGCCTTGTTATGCCTTTCTTGAGCCTTGCTTAACCTTGTTGGACCTTGTGTCGGTCATGGCTATGACGGCAATGGGTGTGTCGCCCATGGGGCTGTATCGGGCAAGTGTGGGTGTATCAGCCTTGGACCACCTTTGATTCCTAGCTTTGTTTGTGTCACCACTATAGTGGACACTTAGTGCATGATGCTTGCATGTGGCACTTGCCTCGGACATGTGTATGGGGCAAGTTGAGAGGGTGGTGTTTCCCATGGACAAGTCTCCCTAGGTGGGTGACACTTTGCCTTGTTTTATCTTGGTTTCTCCTCCATCCTCTTCTATATATGTGTTCCCTTTCTCTTGCTAAGGACCCCTTTAGATCCTTAGTCTTCCCCCTTTCTTGGTGCATGACACCTCTCCTTTTCAAGCTTAGTGGTCGATCCTCCTCCTTCTCCTTGGAGTCTTCTTCTTCCTCTAGTGGTGGCCGAACCGTAGAGTGCCTTATTCTTCTTCTTGTGGTGGTGCTTGAGCTTGGAAGCTTGGTGCTAGGAGCTTGGAGCTTGCTTAAGGTGGGTTACATAACTCCTAACCCTAAGCATACTACCTTCTTCTATATTGTATGTTTTCATATGATCATGATCGGCCGTGTATGTTACTAGATAAGTTTCTTGCTTAGTTGCACCTTTAGCCTTGTGGTTATAGTGATCTTGTTGTTATGGTTGAAGTTTTGTACCTTTGTACCAAGTTAGCCGAACAATGGTTTAGGGTTTCCTTGGTGAGCAATACCCCTTTTCTCTCCTTGGTTATGAGAAGTGAGTTTGAGCTCTAGTGGTGTGGACAATACCCCTCTCTCATTTAAGTTGAGAGGTGAGTCTACATCCTAGTTGTTGGGGCAACACCCTCCTCTCACTATGGATTTGAGAGGTGAGCTTTGGATGACCTATGTTGAGATGGATCCTTGTGGTTGCCCAATTTGTGATAGAGGTTGTGCAAAACCCCTCTCTCTTGGTTATTGAGAGGTGAGCCGATCTTCTTGATCAATTAAGGTTTGGTGCCCTTGTGCTCGAGGTTGATGATGACCTTGTTGGGTTGTATCTTACACGATATGACTTTGGGGTAGTGTTTCCCGATTTTTTAGTCTTGAGCTGTAGCCTTAGCCATTGTGCCTAGTTGGAGTTTGGTTGGTGGCTGATATCCTTGTATGCCTGGGTGATATGTCTTGTTGGGTGCCCTTCCCGATACACCTAGCTAAGGTAGTTGGCTTGGTGCCTGATGCACCTTGGATGTTATGGAGCTCAGTGAGCTAGCCTTGTGTTGGGCGTCATGGTTTGGTTGTAGTGGTGCCCGATATGGTGGCATATAGGAACCCTAGATGTTGCTTCGATGGAGGCTGATATGGAGTGCTGCCCTTGACCGATAGGCTTCTTTGGAGCATTTTGATGTCGCCTGAGTTGTGAGTATGTTGGGCGATACCATGTTGTGATGGGACACTATGTTTTGATAGTGCGAGCCTTGGGCATTTGAGTGGTGTGGCTGCCCGATAGGTACATTAACCCTAGATGGGCGATAGGGCTTAGTCGTTGTAGAGAGATAGTTGTTTCATGCTTAGCCGCATGCACGATATACTCTCTTAACCTAAATGCACGTTAGTGCCTTGTGCATATGGTATGTGCGTCAGGGTTGCATGATAATGTCTTGATCTCTAGTTGCGAGACACCCTTGGGTGGTGGTCGATACCCTCTAGGGTGGGCCGATATGTGTTTATACATATAGTTAGGTCGGTATGCTTTTGGTCAGGAATGCTACCCTACCCGTTACAAGTTGTGGTGAGTGACATGCCACTCGCCACCCCTTTTTTGTGAGTGTTGTGGAAGTTTTGGTAAGGGTTCTGTCAACCCGAGATGTATACAGATGATAATTCCTAGTTAATAATGATATTACATGTGTTATGATCTCCTTGAATCTTGTATATATAATGATGAGTTAATATGATGAGCTTAGAAGAATATGAGTTGCTTCACATGATGATGTGACCCATGTCTATGGTCATAAGTATGAAGCATAAATGATAAAGTGTATAATCATCAATGTTGCCCTATATTTGATAGCATGAACATTCTATTAATCCATGATAGCCTCAGTTATCTCTATGAATGTGTATACTAATCATGCAGGTGTTTCATACGGATTCATAGCCAGGTAAGGGCTATGAGGTAGATATGTTTGAACAACACTACATTGTGATGGTCACTCTTGTTGAGGAGATAACCTGCATCCCCAGAATGATGTATTTAGGTCTGAGAACCTAATAATGGCTAAGTGCCTAGTTGAGGTGTTATCCTCTGATGATGAGATAAGGGATTGTTATCCCAAGTGATGAGAATGCCTTTAGAGTCAGTGGTTTTCTTGTGATGAGGGATTGAGATCCCGGGATAATGTGATGGTGGTAATAATAATGTAACTTAACATTATGTATGTGTTACAACCTGGTTACCCCAACAATCCACTTAAAATATACTAACTAATTACAGTGGAACATATTATGTAGTTTTCCCTGGCCATAGATCCATCATCATCAGTAGTCGATGATGGTGAAAAGGTTTACCTGTGGGTTAACCTGGAAGTACATATTATTGAATATGTGTGGTTTCTCCTAGCCGAAAATGAGGAGGTTAGAGTGCAACTTCAGTTGTAGACTCCAGAGTGCGGTTTCAGGCTTGTAGCTCGGTATGTTGGAGCATGGTGAACATGCCCATGACTCGGAATTTGTGATAAGAAGAGCATGAATGCATTCATGGCTCAGAGCATGCCCGTGTCTCAATTTTACTAGCACTGATACTTGTACCAAGGTGGGCTAGGTAGAGGGTAGCCTGACCCTGTGGCTGAGGCCATTTAAGCATGAGACTACGGTCCTACTTGTGTTGCACTCGTACACTGACCATGAGGTGGGAGGTCATGAAGTCCGGCTCTTCCATCGACCTTTTATGGCACCGGCTTGGATTTCACAACTAAAGGTTGGATTTGAGCGGTACGGCTCACTTCCTCAGGGCATAATAAATCATAATCCAGCCGAATAGTATATCTTACTTAGAGAAGAATACAGAACATTGTTTGAGGCCTTACTGATATAGCTGATCTAGTTGAACTATGCACTTGTGCGTACAATCCTTATATCTGGTGGTAAGTTCTTATAAAGCTTATCTTGTCAATCATGTTCCATAAAGAAATGCTTGGTTATATGCCTCCCGGATATCTTGGTAAGCTTGATGGTAATAATAACCTTGCTCAATATAGTACTCTTATCTTACGCTTTATCAGATATCTATTGTTGTTGCTTTAACCTTTTTGACGTTTTATGGTTTCGGCGGGGAGTTATGTTTCTCACTGGGACTGTGTGTCTCACCCCATTGGTTTGCAACCTTTTTAGGTGTTTGCGCTAGACATGGTGGTGGTCACGGGGTTGCGGCTGAGAAGCAAGAAGAGAAGTAGAAGGCAAGAGATGGATACATTGTTGTTTTGGTTGTTTTGTAGTAGAGTCCTAGAGTCATCCATGTACTCTCAGGTCTTCGAAGGTGTTTTGACATTGTTTTACGATAAGTAGCTAATGAAGCTTTACATATCCTATTGCTAGCCGGATGTGGCCCATTATGTATGTATAAACAGGTGATGAACTCATGTCCTGACAAGACAACTGATCTTATAAGCTGGGGACACGTATCAAGACTTGTAAATATTTATATAACATGTCTTCTTGCAGGATGAGGATCTGGAGGTAATAGTTTTCTTTGTTTATCTGCTTTCCGAAATCGATTTTAATTAACCCATGTTTTTGGTAATAGGTGGTTTATGGTGTTTTCCACATGTTTTCATGTGGCACCTCATTATCTGTATGATAGCGGGATGTGTCACCACAAGTTTGGTATTAGAGCCCTAGGTTCATTGAGTCTATAGGCATCTAGGACTAGGTTGTGTCTGTTCTTATGAGTTTTCCAGATTTTCTTACAATAATCTTCTGCCCTCAGCAGAAGAGAAAGCCAAGATGTCTGGGAACCATGAAGAATATGCTACCGAGAGCAGCGAGGCTGCATCAGTTGATGGAGTTGGAAGGCAAGCACATGAAGATCGGGTGCCTGAGGTTCCCCAACTTGACTCAGCCATTCTCGAAAACCCTACCTACCAATAGCTTATGGGGCAGATGATGGCTATGATGAATCTCATGGTAGAGAGATTGTGAGTGCCTCCGCCGAGAGCACAGACTCCCCATGGTGAAACATCGAGTATTGGGAAAACCTTTGAGTGGCTTCTCTGAGTCGGAGCTTCGGACTATGTTGGGACGGCTGATCCAGCGGATGCAGATCTGTGGCTGACAGGCCTTGAGAAGGCCTTCCGGATCCTCGACATCCCCGAAGCAGACAAAGTCATGCACGTTGTCTACCTTCTGAAGGGTAGTGCTGGCCACTGGTGGGCCATCGAGGAGGAGAAGCGACCCGGTGAGGAGGTCGGTTGGGAGATCTTCTGGCGATAGTTTGTCAGTAGATACTTTCCAAAAACGTATCTAGACGAGAAGATCAGCCAGTTTGAGTGCCTGCGCCAAGGAACGATGAGCATCACCGAGTATGAAGCCAAGTTCATGGACCTGTTAAGGTTTTGTCCTCACATGGCAGTGATAGATGACGAGTGAATCAGACATTTTGAGAAAGGCCTGAGTGCTGAGCTGACAATGCCTGTTGCTGCGTTGGAGAACTGAGAGCGGTTTGCCATGTTTGTGGAGTCTGTCTGAAGGATTGAATGATCAGTCAGGGAGAAGAGAGAGTCCATGTCTAAGAAGAGTCATGCTCAGTTCTAGAGATAGGGGTTTGATGGCTTCAAGATGCCAAGGTTTTCAGCACCTTCTGGGTTAAGAGGTTCCAGTGCACCGTCGCAGTCGTCTCCGAGTAAGGGAAGAGGATATGGTTCTTCACTGTCTAAGGATTATAGTACAGCTTTAGTGGCAGTGACAAGGCCATCTAGGCCACAACAGTGAGACCAGTCATGCCATCTTTGTGGTCATATCGGGCATTGGAGGTCAAATTGCCCAAGGAAAGATGTTGAAGTAACACAGCAACTGAGGCAGAATCAGCAAGGGTCAGACAGACAGCAACCCAGTAGTAGCAGAGGGCGAGGACGTGGTCAAGCATCACAAGTAGGATCATCCGTTCAAGGAAGTAGAGGACGTGGATAGTAAGCAATAGCTCGATTCTACACTATGAGTCAACCAGAGGTGATAGTCAACCCGTGAGTGGTGGTAGGTCAGATAGAGTTATTTCATTCTCATTTGTCTTCTTCTTGATTTATATCTGTTATGGTTGACCCGGGTGCTACACACTCTTTTATCGCCCATAGTATGCTTGAAAACTGTCTTTTACCTATTAGTTGTAAGAAAGATAGCTTATTGTTAGAAACCCCTCTTCACAGTTCGTCAATGCTTCGAGAAGTGTGTCCATCCTGTGTTCTATCTTTTTCGGGACACAAGATACAAGTGGATCTTATACCACTTGATATATATGGATTTGATGTGATCCTTGGGATGGATACCTTAGAGAAGTATAAGGTTGTGTTGGACTGTGGTTACAAGCAGGCAGTGTTTGATGATGGTAGGAAAAAGTGGATCTTCCAAGGAGATAGGAAGATTCTCCCGACGTGTCTAGTGTCAGCAATGGTGGCAGAAACGTTGTTACGGCAAGGATGTAAGGTGTTCTTAGCTCACATTGTGGATACCAAGGTGAAGGGTTCTAGCTTTGAGGAGGTGGTGGTTGTCTGAGAGTTTGCAAATGTGATTCTTGATGAGTTATCTGGTGTTCCCCCATCTCAGGAGATTGATTTTGAGATCAATATGGTCCCAGGAACACAACCAGTTGCACAAACACCATATAGGATGGCTCCAGCAGAGATGGTAGAGTTGAAGAAGTAGTTACAAGAGTTGTTGGAGAAAGGTTTCATCCGAACGAGCATGTCACCTTGGGGTGCTCCAATGTTGTTCGCAAAGAAGAAGGACAGATCGATGCGGCTATGCATAGACTATCGATAGTTGAACAAAGTCACAATCAAGAACAAGTACCCATTGTCGAGGATAGATCATCTGTTCGATCAATTACGTGGTGCTACAATGTTTTCAAAGATTGATCTATAGTCCGGATATCATCCGTTGAGGATTAAGGCAGATGACATACCAAAGTCAGCTTTTAAGACAGGGTATGGTCACTTCGAGTTTGTGGTTATGTCGTTTGGGCTAACCAATGCGCTTGCTGCTTTCATGGATTTGATGAACAGGGTGTTCCGTTTGTTTCTAGATCAGTTTGTTGTAGTCTTTATAGATGACATCTTGATATACAGTCAGGACAGTCAAAAGCATGAACAACATCTTCGACAAGCATTGACTCTCCTTCGCCAGCACCGGTTATATGCCAAGTTTAGTAAGTGTGAGTTCTGGTTGAAAGAAGTAACTTTCTTGGGTCATGTGATATCTACAGAAGGAGTCAAAGTGGACCCCAAGAAGGTGGAGTCAATTGCAGAATGGGAGCAGCCGAAGATGCCAACTGAAGTTCGCAATTTCCTGGGATTAGCAGGATACTACCGAAGATTTATAAAGGACTTCAGTGTGATCGCGTTGCCGATGACAAAGTTGACTAGGAAGGATGTACCTTTTGTCTGGGATGATCGTTGCCAGCAAGCTTTCTAAAGTTTGAAGGAGAAGCTGACTAGTGCTCCAGTGTTAGTACTGCCAGAGCCTGGGAAGGGCTATGTTGTTTTTTGCGATGCTTCCAAGAAGGGCTTAGGATGCGTGTTGATACAGGAAGACCATGTGGTTTCTTTTTCTTCACGACAGCTTAAGAAACATGAGGAGAATTATCTGACTCATGATTTGGAGTTGGCAGTTGTGGTTCATACGTTAAAGATTTGGAGACACTATTTTTATGGGGAAGTGTGTCAAATCTTTACATATCATAAGAATTTGAAGTACATCTTCTCGCAGAATGAGCTGAACATGTGACAACGTCGCTGGATGGAGTTAATCAATGATTATGAATGCACCGTTGAGTATCACCCTGGTAAGGTGAATGTAGTAGCTGACGTGCTTAGCTGAAAGTCTTCTTCTCTTTCTATGAAGAAGGCACAGTTGAGTTCCTTGGTATGCCATAAATTGGATATGTTTCTCTCCCTACGGCAGATGAATGTGCAGATGGGAGTTTCCTTGTTAGCATGACTTTTGGCACAGATGCAAGTTAAGCCCACATAGAGATAGCAAATCAAAGACGCACAACAAACAGATGATACAGTGCACTTGATCAAGTCTGAGCTCGGTAGCGAAAGGCGTGATGGGTTCCATGAGTCTGAGGATGGACTAGTTTGCTATCATGGTAGGATGGTGGTCTCTGATGATGATAACCTAAGGAAGCTAGTGCTCGAGGAAGCACACACATCAATGTATTCTATGAATCCATGAGTCACCAAGATGTATCACAATCTGAAGGACCTATATTGGTGGCATGGCTTGAAGAGAGATGTGGCTGAGTTTGTGGCTAGGTGTGCGGTATGTCAGTAGGTTAAGGCTGAGCATCAGAAGTCGGAAGGTACGTTACAACCCCTACCAATACCGTAGTGGAAATGGTATCATATAACTATGGATTTCATGGTTGGTCAGCCAAGGACAGCTAAGAATCATGATTCCATTTGGGTGATAGTGGACAGATTAACAAAGTCTGCCCATTTCATACCTGTGCAGACAATGTATACAGCCAAGAAGCTCGCTCAGGTATATGTAGATGAGATAGTACGCTTGCATGGTGTACCAACAATGATAGTTTCCGACAGAGGTCCTCAGTTTACGAGTCATTTCTGGGAACAGTTGCACAAAGCTTTGGGACAGTTAAGGTTCAGCACCGCTTTTCACCCGTAGATAGATGGCCAGTCTGAAAGGACTATTCAGACCTTAGAGGATCTTCTTTGAGCTTGTTTTCTGCAGTTCCTAGGCAGTTGGAATATACATCTCAGTTTGATAGAGTTCGCCTATAACAATAGTTACCAACGGAGCATTGACATGGCTCCTTATGAGGCCTTATATGGCAGGAAGTGCAAATCTCCTTTATGTTAGTATGAGTCTGGTGAGTATCAGCTTTTGGGTCCTAAGTTAGTATAGCAGAAAACAAAAAATATCAAAGTAATACAACATCAGTTGAAAGCGGCACAAGACAGACAAAAGTCTTATGCAGACAATCGCCGACGACCTATAGAGTTCTAGGTGGGAGACAAGGTGTATCTTAAAGTCTCACCATGGAAAGGCGTGCTAAGGTTTGGCCGAAAAGGTAAGCTAGCACCCAGGTATATGGGGCCATACCCGGTCATACCACGTATGGGCAAGGTAGCTTACAAGTTAGAGCTGCCACCAGAGTTGCATAGGTTACATCCAGTATTCCATGTGAGCATGCTGAAGAAAATTCATCCAGATACAGGGACAGTGATACAGCCAGTTGAGGTTGAGCTTGATGAAGATGTGACCTATGAGGAAGGTCCTGTGATGATCCTTGACAAAAGAGTGAAGAAGATGAAGAGGAAGGACCTGGTTCTGGTAAAGGTTCTTTGGCATCATCGTGACGTTGAGAAAGCCACGTGGGAGCTTGAGGAAGAGATGAGAAGGAAGTATCCCTTGCTTTTCTCTTCAGATTTCATGGACGAAATCCCTTTGTAGAGGGATATGGCTTGTAAGGACCCTGACCCCTATTTTGGGCTTATCCTGTTTGCTTTGCCTAACCCTGGTGTTTAGTTGCTTGCTAATCACCTTTAGTGGTGGTTAGGGTTTATTTGTGCTTGTTGAGTGTCGGATGTGCTACTTGCATTTAACCCCAAGTCTAGGGTTGATGAGCAAGATTTGTCACCTTCAGAGGTGTTCCTCTCTCTCCTTGCTTCCTCTAGTATTGAGAGGAAGGGTTGGGCTCATTGTTTGAGTTGCTTTGGGCTTGGATGAGCCTTGTTGGGCCTTATTATGCCTTGCTTGAGCCTTTCTTAACCTTGTTGGACCTTGTTTCGGCCATAGGTGTGTCGGCCATGGCTGTGATGACCATGGGTGTGTCGCCCATGGGGCTGTATAAGGCAAGTGTGGGTGTATCGGCCTTGGACCACCTTTGACTCCTAGCTTCGTTTGTGTCACCACTCTAGTGGACACTTGGTGCATGATGCTTGCATGTGGCACTTTCCTTGGACATGTATATGGGGAAGTTGAGAGGGTGGTGTTGCCCATGGACAAGTGTCCCTAGGTGGGTGACACTTTGCCTTGTTTTACCTTGGTTTCTCCTCCATCCTCTTCTATATATGTGTTCCCTTTCTCTTGCTAAGGATCCCTTTAGTTCCTTAATCTTCCCTCTTTCTTGGTGCACGACACCTCTCCTTTGCAAGCTTAGTGGTTGATCCTCCTCCTTCTCCTTGGAGTCTTCTTCTTCCTCTAGTGGTGGCCTAACCCTAGAGTGTCTTGTTCTTCTTCTTGTGGTGGTGCTTGAGCTTGGAATCTTGGTGCTAGGAGCTTGGATCTTGCTTAAGGCGGGTTACATAACTCCTAACCCTAACCATACTACCTTCCTCTATATTGTATGTTTTCATATGATCATGATCGGCCGTGTATGTTACTAGATAAGTTTCTTCCTTAGTTGCACCTTTAGTCTTGTGGTTATAGTGATCTTGTTGTTATGGTTGAGGTTTTGTACCTTTGTACCTAGTTGGCCGAACCATGGGTTAGGGTTTCCTTGGTTAGCAATACCCCTTTTCTCTCCTTGGTTATGAGAAGTGAGTTTGAGATCTAGTAGTGTGGACAATACCCTTCTCTTGTTTAAGTTGAGAGGTGAGTCTACATCCTAGTTGCTGGGGAAACACCCTCCTCTCACCATGGATTTGAGAGGTGAGCTTTGGATGACCTATGTTGAGATGGATCCTTGTGGTTGCCCGATTTTTGATAGAGGTTGTGCAAAACCCCTCTCTCTTGGTTGTTGTGAGGTGAGCCGATCTTCTTGATCAATTAGGGCTTGGTGCCCTTGTGCTCGAGGTTGATGATGACCTTGTTGGGTTGTATCTTGCACGATATGACTTTGGGGTAGTGTTGCCTGATTGTTTAGTCTTGAGTTGTACCCTTGGCCATTGTGCCTAGTTGGAGTTTGGTTGGTGGATGATATCCTAGTTTGCATGGGCGATATGTCTTGTTGGGTGCCCTGCCTGATACACCTAGCTAAGGTAGTTGGCTTGGTGTCCGATGCACCTTGGATGTTATGGAGCTCAGTGAGATAGCCTTGTGTTGGGCGTCATGGTTTGGTTGTGGTGGTGCCCGATATGGTGGCATATAGGAACCCTAGATGCTGCTTCGATGGAGGCCGATATGGAGTGCTGCCCTTGACCGATAGGCTTCTTTGGAGCATTTTGATGTCGCATGAGTTGTGAGTATGTTGGGTGATACCATGATGTGTTGGGGCACTATGTTTTGAAAGTGCGAGCCTTGGGTGTTTGAGTGGTGTGGCTTCCTGATAGGTACCTTAACCCTAGATGGGCGATAGGGCTTAGTCATTGCAGAGAGATAGTTGTTTCATGCTTAGCCGCATGCACGATATACTCTCTTAACCCAGCTGCATGTTAGTTCGTTGTGCATCTGGTATGTGCGTCAGGGTTGCACGATAATGTCTTGATCTCTAGTTGCGCAACACCCTTGGGTGGTGGTCGATACCCTCTAGGGTGGGCCAATATGTGTTTATACATATAGTTAGGCCGGTATGCTTTTGGTAAGGAATGCTACCCTACCCGTTACAAGCTGTGGTGAGGGACACGCCACCCGCCACCCCTTTTTTGTGAGTGTTGCGGAAGTTTTGTTAAGGGTTCTATCAACCCGGGATGTATATGGATGATAGTTTCCGGTTAATAATGATATTACAGGTGTTATGATCTCCTTGAATCATGTATATATAACGATGAGTTAATATGATGAGCTTGGAAGCATATGAGTTGCTTGACATGATGATGTGACCCATGTCTATGGTCATAAGTATGAGGCATGAATGATAAAGTGTATAATCATCAATTTTGCCCTATATTTGATAGCATGATCATTCTATTAATCCATGATAGCCTCAGTTATCTGTATGAATGTGTATACTAACCATGCAGGTTTTTCATGTGGATTCATAGCTAGGTAAGGTCTATGAGGTTGACATGTTTGAACAATACTTCATTCTGATGGTCACTCTTTTTGAGGAGATAACCTACATCCCCAATATGATGTATTTAGGTCTGAGAACCTGATAATGGCTACGTGCCTAGTTGAGGTGTTATCCTATGAAGATGAGATCAGGGATTGTTATCCCAAGTGATGAGAATGCCTTAAGAGGCAGTGGTTTTCTTGTCATGAGGGATTGAGATCCCGGGATTATGTGATGGTGGTAATAATAATGTAACTTAACATTATGTATGTGTTACAACCTGGTTGCCTCAACAATCCACTTAAAATATACTAACTAATTATAGTGGAACATATTATATAGTTTGCCATGGCCATAGATCCATCATCGTCAGTAGTTGGTGATCGTGAAATAGGTTCTCCTGTGGGTTAACCTGGAAGCACTTATTATTGAATATGTGTGGTTTCTCCTAGCTAAAAATGAGGAGGTTAGAGTGCAACTTCGGTTGTAGACTCTAGAGTGCAATTTCAGGCCCGTAGCTTGATATGTTGGAGCATGTGAACAGGCCCATGACTCATAAATTGTGATAAGAAGAGCATGAATGCGTTCATGGCTCAGAGCACGGTGAGAACACCCATGGCTCAATTTCACTAGCGTCGATACATGTACCAAGGTGGGCTAGGCAGAGGGTATCCTGACCCTGTGGCTGAGGCTACTTAAGCATGAGACTTCAGTCCTACTTGTGTTGCACTCGTGCACTGACCACGAGGTGGGAGGTTGTGAAGTCCGGCTCTTCCATCGACCTTTTATGGCACCGGCTTGGTTTTCACAATCGAAGGTTGGATTTGAGCGGTACGGCTCACTTCCTCAGGGCATAATAAATCATAATCTAGCTGAATAGTATATCTTGCTTAGAGCAGAATACAGAACATTGTTTGAGGCCTTTCTTATATAGATGATCTAGTTGAACTATGCACTTGTGCGTACGATCCTTATATCTGGTGGTAAGTTCTTATAAAGCTTATCTTGTCAATCATGTTCCATAAAGAAATGCTTGATTATATGCCTCCCGGATATCTTGGTAAGCTTGATGGTAATAATAACCTTACTCAATATATTGCTCTTATCTTACACTTTATCAGATATCTATTGTTGCTGCTTTAACCTTTTTGAGGTTTTATGGTTTCGGCGGGGAGTTATGTTTCTCGCTAGGACTGTGTGTCTCACCCCGTTAGTTTACAACCTTTTTAAGTACTCGTGCTAGACGTGGTAGTGGTCATGGGGTTGAGGACGAGTAGCATGAAGAGCAGTAGAAGGCAAGAGATGGATACACTGTTGTTTTGGTTGTTTTGTAATAGAGTCCTAGAGTCATCCCTATACTCTCAGGTCCTCGAAGGTGTTTTGACGCTATTTTACGATATGTAGCTAATGAAGCTTTTTATATCCTGCTGCTGGCTGGATGTGGACCGTTATGTATGTATAAGAAGGTGATGAACTCATGTGCTGACAAGACAACTGATCTTATAACCTGGGGACACGTATCAAGACTTGTAAATATTTATATAACCTGTCTTCTTGCAGGATGATGATCTGGATGTAATAGTTTTCTTGGTTTATCTGCTTTCCGAAATCGTTTTAATTAACCCGTATTTTTGGTAATAGGTGTTTTATGGTGTTTTCCGCATGTTTTCACGTGGCACCTCATTGTCTGTTTGATAGCGGGATGTGTCACCACAGAAATTATCCAACATACTTGTCCTCACTCACTAAAAAAAATGGATTTTTAGTGAAGGTCATTTGTGAAGGATCAAAGCCCTTCAAAAATATTGACTTTTTGTGAAGCAATCCTACACAAATGAACTAGTTTCCCTCAACCGAATTCTTTATGAAAAAGACAATTAGTGAAGGTCTAAAATCCTTCTAGAATGTAAAATTCCGTCAGCAAGATTCCCACCAAATTTTCCCGCCCCACTAATTAGTAATTAAGACTTACCACTAGTGGAAACCGTTTCCTCTCCTTGTGCTCCCCCCACCCCCTGTGTTGCCCTATACGCCTACGCTTGTGGACGACGCCTACGTTCATTCCCAAGTGTCGGTGCCCCCAGTGGAATAGCGGCATCCGGAAAGAGGACCCCCCGTCCCAGCGGAAGCAACGGCCACTGGCGTGAAGATTTTGGCCGGGAGTAGTAGTCACTGGCGTGAGCTTGCCTTGCTTCGACTTCGACCGTGAGGTAGGTCTGCTCACTGTGATCTAGCTATGTGAAGGCTATCTGAGATTATCTACGTATCCGATCATGTACTAAGAAATCTAAGGGGCCATTTGACCCCCAATATCTTAGGCTGTGTTTGGACGAACCCATCTCAACTCCCGGTTATCAATGTATTAAATACTCGTAAATCTGTACATATTTGGTATTTGCCACAACCATCCTGTAACTCCAGCAACGTAAATGGAAGACTTCGTTAATCACCCCAGAATTGATGGTAGTGGTAACTGCCGCTTTGGTCCTCATTTTTGTAACAGCTGGCAGTGCTAATAGCACGGCGTGCTCCCGGATGATGTGAGCTGTGTACAGAGGACGCCAAGTCAACTACGCAATGGCACATTATTCGATCATGACTATCGGGATTAAAGATGTAAGTGGCCAAACTAGGCCTTAATTGCTCTAGTTTATATGTAAGCGGACTGTTAATGTGATCGTCAGCCATTACCTACACTTTGATCGGCGGTAGGATTCAAAATCCCACCATATATGGTGTGATTTGAAAAGGACGCCTCCTGCCCGCATCAACGGCTTCGTCATGTCATAATCTGCTTTTATTTGTTGTAAACTTCACCTCGCATGGCAGGGATGCTCCTATATCAAAATCTTGTCCTGCATAAAACTGTCGTATTTCTAAATTTGGGAGCTGAACGACCTCTAATAGTCCCACTCTCATGTCCCTTCCATACTTGAATTTTCGGATTACGAAAATGGAAATTGCTTGTTTCCGCGGTAGTTTATTACCGAAAAGGCAAGGCAATACATAATAGAAATTATAAACAGATATATTTAACATAGGTGCTAATCTCAAAGAGGCGTTTCTATAAAACTAAATGAGTATTCAGTCTATTTAGTCCACTCTTGCATCAGTTCCAAATTTTCTAATTTTCCTTTAAACTATGACTCCACGGCGTTTGACGACCGTACATAAGATTCTTTACTTTGCAATTATCTACAGTCTGGGCTGGGAGTAGTGCCTTGTCTGGACACTTGTGTGGAGACAAGTCGGAAATGCATCAGCACCGAAGATGAATTGCAAGCCGTTTCCTAGAACCAACCATTTTTTAAGTCATATAGACATGGACTCTTGTTTTGTTGTACATCACCTGTGTTGGCAGCACAACCGCACAGGAGATTCACCAATCTGCATTTTACTTCTGTTCACCATCGCTCACCCATCTCTTACAACGATCACTAGGAGGGAGTCTTGTTCAGTATGCATCAGTTCAACTTAATCTAAATCCAGTAAGTCTCCTATCATTCTAGATGCAAGCATTTATTTGTTGATGACTCTTTCATTCTGATTTGGTTGGCATGATAATTTTTAGTTAAGTACACTTCATCTTCAACCCAGCCATATGGGTTCATTTCTTGGAAATCTTTTTTATTTATGAGCACAAGAGTATGAAGTTAACTAAATTATCAATTCTTTATTGGTCAATTTTATGCAGACATTGCATGTTCTTCATTTATATAATTGTTCTTTGAATATCGATAATTAAATTTATATTGACCATCTCAAATGTTATATTAGTTTGTCCTACACTGTTGGATTTTGAAAATAATTTTACTATAGTAAAAAAAGTCAATGTAATATTATTTGTATAGTGAAATTAATTGTTATTGGTTAGGCTTGAGTCATACAAAAAAGTGGAACAATTCAGTTTTTCATTCCAAAAAATCTAGCAAAGCAAAAATTCCCTCCAACTCAAATATTGGGAATAATATTCCTCCCCTGAAACCTCATATTCGTTTTGGTCATCATCATTTGCATAACATTGATGATACGGTGCATATTAATATTAGGTTAACATCCAAGAATAGAACAAGAAACTATAAAAGAGTAATATGTAGTTTGTGATCTTGTGTTGAAGTGTTAAATTTGGAATCTTCATGATGCTTTGAATAACTATCTAGGATGTTTTGTTCTTATTAATTGGGCCCCCAATGTTTAATTCTTGGTTCCACCCCTGAACCACACAATGTTCTATTCCAACACCTTTAATCACAAAGTCAATATCTTGAAATCCTGAATGCCTTCATAAAATTTGTTGAACCTAAAAATGTCTCACCCTCATATCTTTAGCTGCCGCTGCGATTTGTATGTATCTCTCTAATGACACGTTGATTCTGCACAACAAGATCAGAACTGTTCATCCATTTTCCTTTGCACAAGTTTATTATTTAGCCACATTACTAAAATAATCAACACTAGGTGTATAAGACTTTTAGGTGGGGACTGAAGAAGGTGCATTTTGAATCTAATTCTCTAAAATAAACAACACTATGTGTCCAGGAAGTCTCCATGTCCAAAAAGTGTCTGAAATGGACACGTGGCCTGTCTGGAAGTGTTTGTGCTTCCTACATGTCAACTAATGGACAAACTGACGATGATAATCTATGAACCAATGATACTACAATCTAAACTTTTATCTTTTATATTTCTCTTGTTCAGTTTTATTTTTTAGTTGTAATGTGACCGTTAACTTCTGTGTACTTGTATGTAGATAGATTTCTTGTGGGATAGAAATTGGATGTATATTGGTAATAGGATGCAAAGTGAAGTATTCCAGTCTAGTTTACAAAAATTCATTGAATTTGCACGTACCCTTTAAATACCACCCATACCGGGAAATTTAATTTGTCCTTGTAAAACATGCTTAAATAGATACATTAAATCAGATGATGATGTATTCTTGCATGTTCTAAAAAAAGGATTTGTCCATAGCTATGATGTCTGGACTTATCATGGGGAGATGATCAGAAGGAATACAACAAGTACAACGTCTGCTAGACCTACATCTAGAAGTATGCTTCAAATGTTGGGAGATATATTCGGAATGGGCGATACAAGTCATGCCAATGAGTTTGAAGTCAAGGAGGAGTCTGTAAATCTTAATTCCCAATGCTTTTTCAAGCTTCTCAAAGAAGATGATCAACCACTATATGAAGATTGTAAAACTCACTCCAAGTTGTCCTTTCTGGTGCCTCTGTTATATTTGAAGGAGGAGTCTGGATGGTCAAATAATTCTTTTTCAAAGTTGCTAAAATTGATAATCTTAGCCTTTCCAGAAGAAGGTAGTCTATTTCCTGAGACTTATTATGAAGCCAATAAAGTTGTCAAAGACCTTGGTCTCAAAAAAGTTAGAATTGATGCCTGTCAAAATGACTGTATAATCTTTCGTAAAGGTTCATCAAATAAAGACAAATGTGATACTTGTGATGAGTCTAGATGGAATGAAAAGACACACAATAGAATGTCATGGTTAGAGTTACAAAGAAGATGTTGGAAGTTAATCATAATCTAATCGAATAGAGAAAAGTCAATGTGAGAAACCTTCTTGATAGTTCTGATCTTAGAGATCCACATTTTAAATTTGTTTTCTAGCTGTTCTTTCCATGTAGTGGCTACTGCTATCATGACATGATATAGAAGAGAAGACTTGTGTGTTTAGTAGATGTCATATGGAATTGGTGGGTTCTCAATGGTTGTGTTTGGGAGAGTTGTTTTGGTATCTATACCAACTCTATTGATGTTGGTGTTGATCTAGTAGGCAAGTTTAAGAAGAGTATTCATGAGAATGAACCCAGAACCCAGTTAGGAATTATATGTACATACACTTTGTAGATTTTTTATCTATCTTTGAGCTTAAGAGGTGTACTCTATTGCCATCTGGCAGTATATTTGATTGTAGAGGATTCTCTGGTGATAAGCACATGCATTTGGCTTTCTTGTATTGATCATATCGATCAGGTGTTTAGAGATTAGTATCCAAGAATAAAACTTTAACTGATGTATCCATGAATAACAAGTTTAATTGAGAGTATAACCTTTTATCATATGTTACTTCTTTCTTGATCGTTATCCTAAACAATGTGCATAAAACTTGGATCTACTATCTTTTTCTTTTAATCTTGATAAATATTGTAGCTTATACCAAACGTTCCATATTTTCTGTCAAAAGCAGAAGCCAGGCCAATGCTTCGTATATTCGAATTCTTATGAAAGTTTGTAAAGCCATAGTGGTACCTATGTGCTCTACAGATCCAAACGTCCCATATTTTCTGTCCAAAACAGAAGCCAAGCCAATGTTTGATATTATTTGAATTCGTATGAGAGATTGTAAAGCCACAACGGTGGTACCTGTGTGCTCCATAGAGTCAAGTGTTTGTTGCATACCCTTTATTATAGCAACGCTGGTAACGATTTACATGCTTCACAAGACCAAGGGCATATATAGGCCACACACTAGCAATAGCTTTTTTGCTTTGCACTTCTCTCATTCTTCAGTGCAAGTGCCCTGGTAAGCATGACAATAGTACATGCTAGTACTACGGGAGGTTTGAAACACACCGTTTATGCAAATGATTTTGACTCTGAATATACTTCCTCAACTATTTATGTAGTATGTTACCAGTGATCTGCTTTTACAACCTCGTATGATGCATCCATATCAAATGGCAACTGGTGTAAACATTCAACTTTGCTTGAGGTATTGGTTATGCCGCATTGTCTTTTATAGGTTTTTGTTTAGATTGATGGGTTGTCTCTTGATCGAGCATTGATATAAATGAAGAAATTTTTCCTATATAACTTTTTATCTCCCAAGGTATTGACAACAGTCGTCGTTGCTATTTTTTGCTAGTTGTTGAAGTTGTATGGACTTGGTGCTCATAATTCTCATATCATGTTATCTCAGAAGACTGATGCACCTATTTCTCAGCAAGGCCAAGCAGGCACCAAAGTGCAGGGAGCTGAGCTTCAGTCTCCGAAAGTTGACATCCCAAATACCAAGGTAATGCTTATAAATTCTCAAGATAAATTATGCATACGAGTTTATAGTTTAACAATCTTCTCTATACTAGTGTCCATAATATATAACCCTAGTCCTTAACTTATGGATATGGATCTCTCTGGTCCTTGGTCTGCTTGGTTGCTCTGCCTTTTCGATGGTGCTCCCCTCTCACCTCAGGGTGATGGTTGAGTTTTTCTACAGAAGGTTCTGATTTTGCTTGTTTCTTTGGTCTGAAGATGTTATGATCTGGTATCTATTATTCCCTACCAGGGATGGTCGAGTTGTTGACGCTCCCCTCTCACTGTGCTCTTGTTTGAAGCTGATGTAGCCTATTGCCTTGAGTTTTAGTCTGGCTTTGTTGATCTGCTTTCTCTATTTGTCTTTTTGCTCCCATTTCAATTTAGAGTGATGGTTGAGATCTTGTTAGTTTCTTTTGACTGTATGGGTGGCTGAGCCTGGTGTTCTGTTGTGCTGATTTGAGAAGGATTGCTTTGGGGTCTAGGAAATGGACCAAGAAATCCTCTGTCCAGAAATGCCTGCTTTCAATTATGAAACTAGACAACCATCCAACAGGCTGTAGAGAGAAAGATATGACATATCCAGAGAGAATAATTATATAAGGTAGGTGGTCCTATCATCTCAGTTTCCTAATAGGCAATGCTTGTCCAAAAACTTTTTCGATTTGTTCGGCTTCCATATTCAAGTCACGTAACACCTCCATCTCTTACTTGCTCAATCCGCTCAACAAGTTCTCTGTCACTCTCCACCTCCTAAAATTCCTCCACCTGTGGATGAACCTGCAACACAAGTTGATGGACAGATCTAAAACAAGAGACATGCAGGCATCATAGCAGGGAGCACATCAGCTGTCCCTTCCATGACGACGTCTCCTCCACCCAACACAACTACAATCACATAGATTGACAACCACTCCAGTAGACATTGTCTACTACTAGATTTGCAGCGCTAGTCCCACTGCCTCATAGATAACTTGATGACCTGCAACAAGCCATCGCAGATCTGCAACTATCTCGCCAACAGCCTGCACACACATGTTCCTCGCCAACAATGGTGCCCTCACCAATGACAGCCTACACTGGACTGCAGTCGCCAGACACAGGTCACAGCCACCACTTGAAACTCCTCCATCCTCACTCTTCCCTCTAATACATCCCTACCTCTTACAGCCTGGGAAGAGAACAATCTGTCCAGCAATTTTCTTGGTGATCCCACATCAGAGTCTGTGTACTGTAGATCATCGACTTCAAAACTAGCAAGTTCATTGATCTGCTGCTGGCCCCAAGAGAAACTGTCAAGCATAAATCATAATATATCTAAGAGGATTATGTAGAAAATTGTGTCATGCTTTGATCAACCTCTCCTTACAAATCTCAAGCTAAGAGTTAATCACAACAACATGCATGGACTGTAGGTTAGTAGCTTCATAATTTCCTGTATGTTCTGAATTTGAGGAACCATTAAGGGACAATACGTTAAGGAATACATTATTTAGTACATGGAAAACAAAACATATCCATATTGACGCAAAACGATCCAACAAAATGTATCAGTTTGATGTGTATAGTAATGTATTAGTAAAAGGAGAAAGTTCTGGAAATTCTATATTCATACGTACCTACACTGTTTCAGATTTAGAAAAATAAAAATATTAATGATACCAGTAAATATGGTATTATTAATGGTAAGGATTAGCTATTTAGGTTTCAGATTCATTTACCTAGACTAAACTATGCATTGAGATGTATAAATATATAAATTTTGTCCTAAATATAGTAAATAGGAAATCTAAAATTCTGCAACTATAGATTTTGTCCTTAATTCTAAACATTAGATTAGATAATAATATGAATTAGTAGAATGCAATTCAACCATACTAATAGTCAACTCAATATAGTTAACATATACACATATACACTAATACTAATAGTTAACATATACACATATACAATAACCAACCTCATATGAATCTTTCTAAAGATGTCACAAAGGTTAGACTAAAAGAAGTCAATTACACCACACATATTCAGTTAATAAGCATGTCAAATAATCTACTTCTATTCTATTTCAGATATCCATACCCTGTAAAAAGAAATGTTATAGGTTGTACGGGAAAGAAGGCTACCCACTGGTGGATATACTGGTAGGAGAAAATGAGCTACCTCCCAAGGTAATTACATTTATGTTGAATTGAAAAGAGATTATAGAAATTTGGGAATATTACTAATTCTCAAAGCTTTTCCTATTTTGGGTTGGTGAAAGAATTTTGTGTCGCCACCCTTTTCTAGAGTCCAAGAGAGCATATGTTGTGCCCCACCGCGTAGAGGAGCTATTGAAGTGATATTGGTTTGGGAAATCTGGTAAGTGTATTTTTCATGTCAACCATTATATATCTATTAGAATTCTCGCTCTTTGTTCATGTATCATCAGACTTTAATTAGTATTATTGGCATTGCCTAGCATCTACTCTTTTTCCAAAATGATGCCACTATCTCTTATCATAATCATACAGTTCCTCCTGTATTACTAGGCCGGAAAATTAAAAGTAAAGATAATAGTCTCTCACATGTGGCAGCAAGTGGAAGTTGCTGTGAAATATTGATGATGAAACATAATACTACTTCACTCTTTGTGTTTAGCTTACAAGTTATTCAACTTTTCATTTTGTTAAAAGGGTATTTTAAGTTATTTTTAACTTAGTTATTGCATTGTACAACTTCAACGCTACTTTACATCTTACTCAAAAGAGACTCTACTAGTAAATGGTGGTGATTGTTTCTTTATGTGTAGAATCATGTTTTTCTTCTTCTCATTTTTAAAATTTGCAGAGATCTTGCTCGTATTACAGTTGTATGAACTGAAACACCAAGCATAGCTAGTGGGAGGTTGAGAAGCTTAGAGAAATAAGGTGACATGTGTGTAGTTCTTTCAGCTTCTATTGTTGAGGGGTCATCAAATTCTTTACTTTAATGATGTAGATAATCTTAATAAGTTCTAACTGCTATAGCATGGCCTCGAGCAAACCTTTTAATAAACCCCTTCTCAGTTCCTCTTGAGTTTTGTGGCAATATTTCATTTGGGTTTTTCACAACCACACCATCTGGTCTAGATCTGCCAACATCACCACACGAAAACTCTTTATTTTTAAATAGAATCTTTTTCATTCTAGTAGAATTGAGACTAAGAAAGCCCTTCTTTCCCCTTCGACCTCTGGAGCCCAGCCCTAACCAGATGTGCTAGCAGATCTGACCATTTCTACACATCCTCCTCCTCTTCCTTGACTACAACCCACCCTGACAACCCAAACTAGACCCACTAGCAAGATCTGGGGTAATCCTCTTGTCCTTTGCTGCTCATCCTAGCATTCCCGATCATTTTCATCTTCTTCATATATCACCACAGATTGCATCTATTCATCATTTTTTTGTATCTTTTTTTCATTAGGCTTGCAATTCTTTCGAAAAAAATTGAACCATCACATTTATCTCATTACTATTAATGAATCTAATCAAGATAGTTCCTGTATCGAATTCAGTTCTATTTGGAGATCGTTGTTGTTAGCATATTTTTGCTCTTTTCTTTTAGGTTTTTTGCCAGATTGAAGTTGTATAGTGACCCACATTGTCACAAACTTTTCCATTGTCACTTATTGAATCAACTTCATGCTATTCTGAGTTAGTACTCCCTCCAATGGGTTTACACCTTATGAGGCCATTTCCATTGGGGATTAGTGCTGCCAGCAATTTTTTGCTTTTACTTGTCGATTTCTGCCAGATTGAAGCTCTAAATCGACTCATACTGCCGCTTATTTTGTTTAGAAGTTTTCCATTCTCGCATATTAAAAGACTTTGCTTGCTAACTATAATTGCTTCTGTGGTTGCAGGTTTACTGGTGTGCTATCAGGGTTTAGGCACTCTTATATATGGAAAGGGTTACTTCTAGATGGACGAGGAAGACCAGAAGATTGGAAAGGTGGTGCAAAAAGTAAAGATCATTGATATCTCATTGAATGTAGAGAAGTTGTCTCCAAGTCATTCTTTGATGGCTATTACTGGAATCATAACCCAATAAATTTGATGGAGATGGCAATAATTACCTTATCATCGAAGATTATTGGAGAAAATTTGTTCATAACCACTACGCTTCCTCTCAGCATTATCAAAGATGTTCATTGGATAAATGAGTGATAAAGTCCAGGTGCAGATATATATTTATATTGAAATTTGTACTGATTAAAGGGGAAAAGGCCCATGTCCTCCCCTGTGTGATGAACAATTTTTCTATGTGAAATAAAAAAGAATTTTTCAAAAGAGTGATTTGTTATGGTTCTTGTGTCTTATTAACTAAATTAGTTTATTAAAATATTATTTGTGCCTTATAGAAGCCACAAATGTATTACTTCATTAAATATAAGAAAGCTAAAACCTCATTGACAAACAAGAAAATGTAGATCACAATTGTAATTTATGAGAAATTAAGTATATTCATGAAGGCCCTAGAACCTCTTTCAAAGATGTTAAATTAGCCTTCACAAATGTATTTGGGAGGTCTGGGAAGTCTTTTTGTGAAGGTCAAATAGTCCTTCAAAAAAAGTATTTGTGAAGGCCCTAGAACCTCATTGAAAGTTCTAAAATTAGCCTTCAAAAATGTATTTTGGAGGCCTGGGAAGTTTTTTTGTGAAGGTCAAATAGTCCTTCAAAATAGTATTTGTGAAGGCTAGAGTCTCTCATCAAAGCATTTGTGAAGAGGCTTTTAGAGTAAGACTTTTTTTGAAGGAATGCCCTTCAACCGAATTTTTTTTTGAAGGAGTTAATGTACATTTGTAAAGGAATCATCCTTCACAGATAGCCAATTTTCTTGTAGTGACTAAAACTAATTTATTGCATCTTGTTTACTTTTTTGGTGAACCATTACATCTTGTTTATTCTCATTTCATTCTTGTATATTTCTTTTGAACACATTTATGAGACATCAAAATGTACATGAAATGACACTATGATTTAAAGTAGTGAATCTTCAATAAAGTACGAAAACAACTTGTGAATTTTGCATAAGTTAAACCAACCTTTTTCTAGTTTTTAATTAGGAAACCATTTTTTTATTAAGCACACAAAGTTTATTAGTTTCTATAATCAACTAAATTATGCTAATGATGGTATGCTTTATACTTCTATAGAAATAATTTTTATGTGTTTTTCATAATTTATCATGACAAAAAGTAGTTAAGATATTATATAAGAACTTTGAAAATATTAGACAATCATCTCCAAGAATTGACTAAGGATGACAAAAAGACAGTCTAGTCAAACCTCGAAAGTGACTTAGGTAATTAACTAAATCAATGGACATATGGTTTATAAAGACATAAACATATATTTAATATCAGATCCTATGAAATAATAATTTGAATATAAAAACAAAAGATGGAAGGATGTATAAAAATGAATAGAAACTCTAAATGCTGGTTAAAATGGTAACAGTGGAACATGAATGGATCATACTCTTTCATTGTGGTAAGACAAGGGAAAAAATGATCCCCAACCCAAAAGGGATAAACTGATCGAACTAAATCATTTACATAAAATGGATTTCTATATAGAAGGAATGAATGATTCCACACTCATCCATGCACAGATATAGTGATTTCATATATTTCAATATGTAATGTAAAAAAAAATCACATGTAACACCATTAATAATAAGGTGAAATGCAGTATATATAAACAACTCAAATTGGTTTATAAATGGTTCTTTAGGGATAGATAAGAAAATATAAAAGAATAATCTAAGAATAATAGAGCTACAAAAATCCAAGGGAACTGACAGACAATATGGAAATGAGAAGATCCACAGAGAGTGAGAACCACGTTATGGCTAGATATGCATGGAGGGTTGATGACCAACGTCAACAGGGCATGATAGGGTTTTACTGAAGAGGACCACTTCCTGAGATGTGGCATTGAGGCAGAAACATTGATGCATGCATTGATGAATTGTAATGTGGTTCAAAACGTGTGGGACATGGTTGAACAAGCTATGGGAGAGACGATGAATATTGATCAATATCCCCAATTTTGGTTGACAATGATCTGGGTAGCTGATAGAAGAAAATTTATTGACCTATCTAGTTTGCAACGAATGTTTAGAAAATATGGAAAATCCAATGGCATATAATATTCAAAATACTAGAGTATCTCCTGAAGAACTATTCAACTCTATTAGATAAGAGGTACTCATTTTTGTGGCAGCATTTCACAAGGAAAATAACCTATAAGAAAAGAAGTACATCAGAAGACTTACATTGGGAACCTCCATGAACAAATTGGACAAAATTGAATGTAGATGCCTCAGTAAAGAAGAAGAAGAATGCAATGACCACTATATTTGTTGCTAGAAATGGTGAAGGACATTGCCTGTGAGGGGGTTGCGATAGTGGAGTGATTGGACCAAAGGAATGCAAAATAAAATTCAATATGTAAAACCAAATTCATCACAATTTTGGCATTATCGGATAGAAAATAAGTCATCAAGATGCCTTCCAGGGCATCATATACATTGGCTAGGTACAAAGCCCTTGTTCTTAAGTATTAAAATGAACATAAATGGTTTTTATTCTATCATTTCTAATTTCCGTAAGAGAGTTTGTAATAAAGTGACAGATGGAATAACCAAGTGGGCTAGGATACAGGGGTGATCTCGTGTAGGTCGAGGCAATGTCCTATCTTCATCTCCGACATGGTTAGAAATGAAGAATAATTGCACCACATTAATGGTGAGACCTCTAGTGTGCTTGTAATGGAAGTACAAGATGAATAGATACTCTCCTGGTTGTTAAAAAGAGAACGAACCAACAACAAAACTATAGTCGGTCTTGATTGGACTGATTGGTTCACATTTGCTTTCAAAACATGAAGGCCTCAACCTCATAGCATAGATTTTTCAATCCTAATATTTCTATATTTTAGTTAGAAGAGATGAATTAAATTCACAGTTTTGAAAATTATAAAAAATATCATTACTATGAGGGAGTGAAGTTATTGTAATAATAATAATTCTTGGGTTTAAACACGTACTCCCAACCATAAATCTGTACAACCTCATAAATTTTTTTAATTTAATCTAGTTCTAGATTTAACTATTTCATAAGAAAAAGTCATAACACACCACTGAAGATGTTATAGTCATAATTAAATGTACAAGAAGTAAAAAAACGTAAATGGTACATCATCCCCAGATGTTGCACGTGTTGGATTGTATATACTAATTTTGCTGGTGACAACATAAATGTAAGATACTTTTTGTGAGATTATCATTTTTATAATGTTGTCGGTGACATATTATAATACTACTATACATCAAATCTTAATGTGAGTACATTATGCTAGTTAATGGAACATCTTTCCAATGCCTTGCTGCCATAGGCAAATATGTAGTAGGTTGCAGAGTAGGAATTGTAAGGTTAATGTGTGAGTAAAACTTGTCAATTTAGATTAAATTGATACATAAATAATATGATACGCTGCCAATATACTTGAAACAGTAGCATTCATTATACTTATTCCTTAATTGCTAGTTATTAAGGATTGCTATAGTTTATTGAATCTATAAAAATTATAATAAGAATTAGTTAAAAATGAAATTATATAATAGGTTAGAGCAAAGAAATATAAAGAATGGAGGAAAAGTAGAGAAAATATAAAGAAATACCGGGTGTTAGACAACCTAGCTGAAGTTGTCACATGCAAGTACCATTTTCTTGTGGTAGTGGGATGTTGATAGAAATAGGCATTTGAGCATTGACACACTAGAGCCCCATGCAAGGAGCGTTGTTGGTGCTCCCATGCATAACAAGGTCAATACAAGTTGCAGAATTTATGCCAAGTTTTACATCCAGTGCATAAAAAATCAACTTACGATCACCAACACTTGCCAACCCAACCTGGACACCTGAGGGTTTTCTCCATACACTTGACTTGGACTAGGTATATAATGAAGATGAGGATGCAGCAGCATAGGATCGAGAGAGACGCAGATGATGATAGACTAGGACAACGAGAACATTGAGAGACCGGAGGATAAACATATTGTTGCTTGTCATGTTTTGTCACTCTTTCGAGTCATTAGGAAGAAACACTGACCCCTACAGGTAGTTAGTTTTTCCTTCCATCACTTCTACTTGTTTGATGGAAGAACAATCATACACCTTTCACACACCTACGTCTACATTCATTGTTAGTGCACATATCAGATAGAGCTTTTCCAAGTGTCCCTACTAGGCCACCGTTGCACCAGTTAGTTGCCAGTGCATTGGAGTATGAAGACATGCATGGTCTAACAGAGGTCGATGATCACGAGTTAGCTAGGTCGGTGAGGTAGTGGTGGCCTTATACAAATCCATCCCCTGGTTGGAGAGCCCAAGGAGGATGATGGGCAACAGGGAAATTGCCAAGAAGGAAGGTTCACATGAATCTTATAATATAGAGTAATAAAAGTGCGCAGGAGTTAGGATGGATGGATGATCGAAAAAGTTGGATAAATATTGATGTTATCTTATCATGAGGAGAGAGAGGAATCATGATTCTGTCAAATATCTATTGGGATGGAAACTAAATAGTTACAACAAGGACAATGAGAGGAATATCAAGTTTATGGAAGAATCCTGATTTTTCTGGAAACATGAGGACAAAAGTCCTCAGGTTTAGTAGAGTAAAATAGTAGATATGGTTGGTTCTATCAATTTTGTAATGATACTTATGAATTAAGTAAAATTTATGTTTTCATTATAAGTTATTGTCCACCATAATTCACTACTACAGAAATAGCATTCAGTGTCGCTTTTCTGGGCGTCGGTTATTAAGGAAAACCGACGCCTAACATATAAGGCGTCGGTTGTTTAATAAAACCGACATCTATATTCGAAGACCAGCCAGACACGGGTACCGCTTTGTATTAAGCGTCGGTTGTTTATAAAAAACAGACGCTTAAAGTCGCCCGCGAAATCCATTTTTCGATAAAAAAAATAGTGTCATTTTCAGCGTCAGTTATCCTTGTCTAACCGACGCTGAAGGTGGTTCCCGCCAAAAATTTCCATGAAAATATCGTCCAATTGGACGTCGGTTGTTTCAACCAACCTACGCTAAAGATGTTTAGGCGTCGGTTGTTGTAAACAACCGACGCTATTTGGGAACTCATAACCCCCCGCGATCGCCCGACTCTTCCCCTTTCTTCTGTTTCATTGCTACCCTATTGCGGCGATTTTCCCTGTTGCAGTGACTTTCCGGCGCTTCTCTACTGCTGCTGCTCTCCGACGCTTCTCTCCGGCACCCCATCTCCGGCGTCCTTCTTCTCCGGCGCCCTTCTTCTCCGCCGCCCCTGCTGCTGCTGCTGTCCGCTCGTCGCCGCCGGTCGTTGCCCACCGCCCCTGCTCTCCTCTAGTCGTCGCCGCCAGTAGAAGCAGCTACGGTGCTATCGTCATCACCTCCGCCCCCGCCGGTAGAAGCAGCTTTACTCATGTTGTCCTCGTGTAAGGTAACCCACAAACCTTCACCACCTTTTTTGTCCTCTGCCTTGCTTTTCTCTGCCGCCGCTGACCTAGAACTCACCCAGGCAGCGCCTAAGTAGGTGCCAGGGCACGCCTAGGGTCCCAATTTTTTGGTAAACATGAAGGAGCCTATGGGCAGGTTAGGATAATAGAAATTTTGTAGGATAGGTGTGATGCAATTTGGGTTTCTTGGATAAGGAATTGTGGTGGAAATTAGTAAAATGGTAGAATGTGTTGCAACTAGAGGTTATGCTCCTACATTTTTCCAACAACAACATTCTACATAGGTGGTCCTCAGTAGAACATACATCAATTGGATATCCACCATGGATGATAGCCTTCCAACTGTGAGAAATTGTTAGTTTAGTTTATGAGTAATACATATTATTGTAAATACTAGGACCTTTTCTCAATGAACTCATAAGGTCAAAACTATAGCATAAAAATAACTTACACATGGGAGGTTAGTTTTTGAAATTATCAAGAGATTTGGAGATATTAAAATACTACCTACTTCATAGATCATGCATCCATATATGACTCACCACAATCATCATGCTCCAATAAATGGAGAAGCAAGTATCTAGAGGAGGAATATATCACACAACTTCATACACATACTTTCCTAAAGATACTAAGACTTGTAGAGTTTGGATGACAATATCACATTCCAACACCTTCCAATCATCCATGATATATTCCCACTCATGGATGCACGTCTAGGCTGCACGTCTAGTGGATTTTTTTTTAAAAGTTATTTACTGATTGTGTTTATTTAATAATGTACTGATACATATGTGATATACCAATCTGATAGTCCATGATAGAACAAAACATAATGATGTTGACTGCAACTTTGTGTGTCATGCTATTCTTAATTAAGTGTATATTTACTTCATAATTGAATTTAAATGATGAACTTTTCCCTAAATTGCCAATCATGCTTTTAAAGACATCAATAATCACCCTAATTTGAAGAACTAGGATTTTAGGTATAAGAATGACAACACATTATTTGTTGGCCTAGAAACCCGTCCAAGATTTACTCATTAGGAGTAAATCTGGGATAGTCCCCGGTTTGGGACTGTTCTTGAACACCTAATCTCACTTAGGATGTAAGTGTATAATGTGTATTGAGTTTTCGAGAAAATTTTGGTAGCATTTCCCCGTTTGTTCTCTAAGTACATATGTACTTAGAGAACAGCGGGGAAATGCTGCCGAAATTTTCTTGAAAACCCAATACACATTATACACTTACTAGTGAGATTAGGTGTTCAAGGATGGGATAGGTGGTACACATTTATTATATATAAGAATGACATCACATGTGTTTGTTGGCCTAGAATGTGAACAATCATTGTTTTTTATATTACTTGTACATTGATATAAATTAGAATGAACAATCACTAAATTATATACTGTTTGTATGGAGTCCGGCTTCATTGTAGATATCTATTATTGTGTTTGTTGGCCTAGAAACCCGTCCAAGATTTACTCATTAGGAGTAAATCTTGGATAGTCCCCGGTTTGAGACTGTTCTTGAACACCTAATCTCACTTAGGATGTAAGTGTATAATGTGTATTGAGTTTTCGAGAAAATTTTGGTAGCATTTCCCCGTTTGTTCTCTAAGTACATATGTACTTAGAGAACAGTGGGGAAATGCTGCCGAAATTTTCTTGAAAACCCAATACACATTATACACTTACTAGTGAGATTAGGTGTTCAAGGATGGGATAGGTGGTACACATTTATTATATATAAGAATGACATCACATGTGTTTGTTGGCCTAGAATGTGAACAATCATTGTTTTTTATATTACTTGTACATTGAAGGATTGGTAATTGATAAAAGATCACAATTTTAGAGACATGTATGTTTATACAAATGCTAAATGTTTTCCTTATTCTAGTTGATACAAATGCTAAATGTTTTCCTTTTTAATGAAATTTTCAGATGGCTCACCATGATGAGAATGATGTCCATGATGAGCATACTGTCCATGATGAGCATGGCGAGGATACCAACGTAAGTTCTAAAAACATATCCCGTATTTCTATAAAATTCATTATCTTCTAGTTATGTCATATATCCTGTATTTCTATATTGGCTTAATTCGGTGTGTTTATTTTTGTCAAATTTTAGGTTGATGATGCACAGCTACCCACTGAAGCAATTGAGCAACTTGATGCGCAGCAACAAAAACTTAACAAGAAAAGGGGTATCACTCTATTGAAAAAGTTACTTGCGCTGAGTGGCAGTGGATCCAAATTGGTTGTGGATTTTGATAATGGAGGGAATGCAATTGGAGTGAACCGCAATAATTTTATAAACTATCTTGGGGTTGTCACTCGAAGCCATTGTGGTGTTAAGTATGATAATTGGCATAAAGTTCCTCAGGCGAAGAAAGACTTGATATGGAAAGATTTATGCGTGAGTTATTATTATTTGCAATTCTATTTTGTAGATTACAAATTCTATAATTTGCAATTATATTTTTGGTACTAGTTAATAACATTTCTATTTTACAGAATCTGTTTGCATTGGATGAGATGTTGCATCGTAAAAGTGTGATGCAACGCGCTGGAAAGATGCTTAGGAATTACAGGACAAATCTGAACAGAGAATACATAAGACAGGGTGATAAGAAGAAGAAGTCAGCCCTTGAACAATGGAACTTCTTGGATAAAGAAGATTGGGACAATTTTGTTGCTTCAAGAAAATCTGAAGAATTCAAGGTATTAGGCGTCACTCCCATTTTAATTAATATACATTGTATTCACCTATTCAAGATTAACATTTAGTGCTACTAACCTAATTATAAATGTGCATACTAACTAGGCCCTCAGTGACGCACAAAAAGCAAGGCGTGCACTGAATGTACATGACCATACTATGGGTCCAAAAGGCTATGCAAGCGTTCGCCAAAGACTACAGGCGGAGTCTGCGGCTACTCAGGAGTCTGCAGCTACTCAGGAGTCTACGGCCACACCCTTGCCTCGCCATGATATCTGGATAGCTGGCAGGAAAAACAAGAAGGGTGAAATAAAGAAGCCCGAAACTGCTGAGGCGGCTGCAAAAATGGTAAAATACAACTCTTAGAGCAATCATTTGAATATTGATTATTTGTGGTGTTAACTTACCAATTTTTGTTTATGGTGATTAGCGGGAGCTGCACGAGCAGAGGAAACAAGGCACGTTCATCCCTCAGGGCACAAGGGATGAATTGACAGTTGCTCTGGGTAACCCAAAGCATCCTGGACGTGTTAGAGGTGTCGGCGCTGGTGTGGGCATCAAAGCATTCTTTGGGCCATCCCAGCGCAAACCCAGAGCGGGACTTTCTCAAGAAGAGGTAACATATTCTATTTTTAGAATGTTACTGCAAAAGGAAATTCATTAATAAAAAGCTAATATTTGTTTTATCCATGTATAGGAGAATAAGAGAGTCGAGGATATAGTTGCTAAGAAGCTCAACGATGTGGTTGCTGAGAAGGTCAAGGAAGAATTGCTGCGGTGGCAGGCATCTCAGGCTTCCAATCAGCCTATGCCGACCCACTCTTCTCCTGGTGCACAGACTGCAAGTAATCCTGGAGACCCATCGCCTAACATGTCTGCTGTAAGTATTGTTTATGACATTGTAGCTAGTCTTTTCAAGATGATATGTTTTCAAGATGATATGTATATATGTATAACATTCTTTACGTAAATTTGTAGGCATTGAAGCCATGCCGCTTAAGAATGGAAAACTATGTTGTTGCAGAGGCGCAAGCTTACCAGTCCCTTCCTGGGGCAACGTTTCATGGGACTCTAATGCCGCAGGGCTACATTCGTGTGAGCCCGATACATGTATTACCCGATTGGAGGGAAGTTGAGTTGCCATATGCCCACCCAGATATTGATACACTTGGTGAGGCAGAAAGCGGGGTCATATTGTGGCCCAAAGCAGATGTCCTCTACACGACTGAAATTTTAAGATAAATTTACATTGATTTAGACTGTTAATGTGTATATATGATGTCAACTGATCTGAAATTATATATACAGGTTAAAAAGAAGACACCAGGAGCACCTAGGCCTCCACCTCCAATTCCCGCATTACCAACTTGGGTTCCAACTGACCTACCATACCCGTTAGGTCCTGCTTGTAGGGGAATGGCATGTTGGCTACGGGCACATAATATACTTTGCCCTATAATTGTTTCTTTAGATGCAGATTATGCAGGTCAATCATACGACAGCTCTTTATTTATACAAGATATTATTGAGCTGTTTGTGTATGATTGGTTGAATACATCAATGATAGAGACATGGATAAGGTGAGATCTTGTTTATACATCCATATACCTTGTGTAAGATCCGGTGATCTAGTTTCTTATATATTAATGCATACGTCTATATGTTTTGTAGCTACTTAATCGAAGATCATTGCAAACAATTTGCATATGATCATGTGGGATTTTTGATTCCATCATTGATTAGTATGGTAGCTAAAGACCCTGATAGTGTTCAACAATATTGTATAGATGCTTTTACAATTTTTGGTCATCAAATGAAGACGATAATAATAGCTCCATTCAATGTCAAGTAAGTTTGCTTTATTTATAATTTGTACTTAAGAAAATTCCATTATTATTTTGCATTTTGAGTTATTAATTGTTCACTTTTTACCTCTAGTGGTAGACATTGGGAGTTACTAGTTATTGTCCCCGGGACGTTCACTGTTTATTATCTAGATCCCGCAGGAAGTACATTAAACACTAAAATTGGACACGTAATGAGAATGGCATTATTCTGGTGAGAAATATTTCATTTTTTATATCTGTTAACATCTTTTATTACATTACTATTTACTTATGCAACTTAGTGTGTTATATTAACATGTAGGGGTTTAGATGCATTCAAAAATGCTGGAGGAAAGGTCCCAAGGAAAAAGAACCAGCCATTGTCTTGGGAGAACGTAAAAGTAAGTTCCCGACTCCCCGACTCCAATGTATATATTATTGATGTGAATTGTGCTTAGTTGTATTATTTTGTATGTTTCAATTTATAGTGCTCTACACAAGACAATGGCTGGGCATGCGCATACTATGTGATGCGATTTATGCAGATGATTATCAAACATGCCGCATTGGACATCGATACCATACATGAGGTATTATATATAGTCTCATTAGTTAGTATGAAATATATCAATCTTATTTTTATATTATTACTTATATATATACATCATTCTCTTTGTAGGTGTTTAAAACTGACCACACTATAGGCAAACGCTTAAAAAATGTACATGCTCCATATACGAGGGAAGCATTAGATGAAGTAAGAGAAGAATGGGCAATAGCTATACAAACAGTGGCAACTGTAAGATATAATTGGGATGTTGATAGTGATGATGAATGATACTTTGTAAATGAATGTTTCTGAATGTTAAAACATGTATTTCAATGATTCTATATGTGTGAACGTGACAATTGAATTGATGTCTGAATGTATCTACTTGTGTGAATCTTTTTATGTTAATTTTGCAGGTTTGTGGCCTGTTTGTAGGCTGATATCAATGGATGTCGTAAACCTGCAGTTCAGAAAACTGAACTGCAGGTTCTCATCCTGCTGACCAGCCACAGCAGGCCTGCAAACAGATTTATAAAAAAAAAAATAGATATAGGCGTCGGTTATTTACCGATAACCGTCAGCACAGACTTACAGCGTCGGTTTTTTGTTGAACACCGACGCCAAAAGTGTTCGCGCTACAGGAAATGGGAGTCATCTAGGACACTTTTCTGCGTCGGTCCTTTAGTATATAACTGACGCAGAAAGCGTCCTAGATGACGCCGTTTTCTGTGGCGCGAACCCTTTTGGAGTCGGTGTTTTATAATAAACCGACGCCTTGATGTTAAATAGGCGTCGGTTTTTTAACCGACGCTGAAGTGTCCAACCTTTTAGCGGCGCCCACATAGGCGTCGTTCAGAAACCGACGCCAAAGGGGGTTAAACAACCGACACTAAAAGGCACTTCTATAGTAGTGATTAGTATACTTAGTGTGAGAATATATATTTTGTCTTTGATTGATAGAATGGAAATGAGAATGAATGTATTTTTCTAATATATTAACATTAAATTATATTGACTATTTGATGTTTCGAAGGAAGTTTGTCACATATAACTTATTAGAGTTGTGGTCTGATCATCTAAATTGAACTCGAATATTGAAACTTCATATTTTATGCTTATACCTACATAATATAAGTTAGGAGATCTATTATCATCGGAGACAAAACTGACCAACTACTACTTTATAGAACAACATTTCACTTACAAAGAACCTCAACACGACTATATGTCATCCTATAAAGGCATGCAAAAGAAATTGAAAAGTATACTCATGAAACCCCCCAAATCATCACATGTGCTGGAAGTTCCACTTTGTATATGTCTCATGCAGAGTTAATGTGTGGTATGCTTCTTTTTTCCATGACCGTAAGACCCTTAATTCTCATAGTGAGGAGATTTGTCTCTAGAAAGACCACCCCCTCATACAAATGTTCACTCCATCTGCAAAATTCTCTTGAGGCAATATTGATCATCTTGGAAACATGATGACTAATGATATTAAACTCTATCACAACTATTGTGATTTATTTTATATATGGAATAACTTTTCATGTTCAATAACTATGCTCTCATAAGTCAATGTGTTTGCAAATCACTAATTCTAAATGTCGAGATATTGAGATTTCAAGGAAACGATGACCTTGCAACATAGCTTCTGCATGGATTTCAACATTCACCCTCTTAACCAATGTTGTTCTCAAGTATATATCTATCGTCCCGTATCTTCTTAGATCTTTTTATTAGATTAGAAATCCCAATTGTGAAATTTAACTTGATTTTTTCCATGTGAGGATGATACCATTTGAAGGTTAATCTTTCAAAGTCTAGCACTTGGTTCAACCATCAGTTTATAAATGGTGGGTTCCTCATATTTCTTGAAAACCCGCTTGGATAGCTTGGAGATAGTTTAAGGATCATTCTCTCCCAAACCTTTGGCAATATGATTTTAATTTTCTCAAATCTCATCGTGCATACTTACATATGGATAATCACATAAGAGGCATCAAAAAGGTGAACAACCATCCCTCTAAGCTATCCATGTAATGATTAATATATAAAATCAAGGGAATATGGACAAATCATCACCAAATTAGCCATCCTCCATCAATCTAAACTTATTCAACTGTGACCGGGGAAAATGGAAACATCAATACTAAGGAAAAGATGAGCTATGGATTCATCACTAGAGTGCTCATAACAGTTTCACATGAAAGCTAACTGATTTGAAAGCTACTCACATTGTCGTCGGTGGGGATTGCCACCCTACATATCTTCCATAGGATAGAATTAGCTATTAGGATAGTAGCATTTTCCAAATCCATGATATGGATATTTTGACATCATCAATCACACATGTTATCAAAAACTAAGAGGATCTAAGGATGAAATATGTGTTGACCATGGTAGACCATACTAAAGTGTTGGCACATTAAAAAACCACAACTCTTGATGATGCCACAAGTTCAAGCCTCATATGCAATAAGTTGTGATGTTAATGACCAATCCCAACCATTTCCCTCATGCCAAACATCAACTACTCAGAAGTCAGTGGCATCTTCTCTAGAGTTTCATGCAAATAGGTTAAGAGGTTCATCACAACACATGTTGTTTGATAACAATATGTTGCAATCCATTGACAATGACGTATGACCATGGGGAAGCTCTACCAAACCTTCTTCTAGTTGGGAGATGAAAATGATCCCAACTTCATTTCTAAGGGGTAGCAAGCCTTTTGGTTCACGTAATGGAAAAAATACTTAATCTTACAAAGTGAAACCAAAATAGAGTCCCTTGTAATAATTTCCAAAAAAGCTCTATAGGCCTTGAATTTCAACTATATAGATGAGATTCCAAGGCCATCTTCCTCAATAGAACGTGTGACATGATCCAAGCTACCAAAGCTCTTTGGTTCATGTTATCTTTTTCCCACCAAAGGAAATATTAAAAAATTGAGTTAACTATTTCCATTATAGTTGATAGAACATCCATGACAACCATACGATATAACACAATATTGGGGATACTGGGGGATAACTTTTGTCAAGAGTTGAGGAGGTGATATTGGGCTGGACTAGGAGGCGGTCTGGGCATGCTTTCTATTACAGTGTTAATGCATGAGTGTGACCAAAATTTTAGGGAATTGGAGAAACAAAATCAAATAGTCAGGTACATCCAGCCCATCCTCTTCCATCACGTAGGCATATACACAACGTCTGCATTCTCAAAGTTACACATTTCTTTCTTGGTGGTGTGTTAGGAAATAGTGGCAAGAGTGGGGGACAAATGTAGTGGGGAGTTGGGAAGGTGGTACTGGGTTCGACCCATGCACATGAGAATGTAAAAAAAATATTAGTTTTTGGAAAGGAGGGAATTAAAAAAAAATTCAAGCAGTCGAGTACATCTGACCCATACTATCTCATCACACAGGCATTGGTGCATCATTTACACTCTTAGTTCCACTCATATCTTTCTATGTGGAGTTCCAGGCACTAGTCGAGATAGTCTGGGGCAAATGTAGGTGGTATTGGGCCTGACTGAGAGATAATTTATTGTGTGTTACATGAACGCTATAGTGCTTGAGCGTACGCAAAATTTTACCTATCAATATTGGGGAAGGAGTGAATCAAAAGAAAAAATCAAATAGTTAGGTGCATCTGACCCATCCTGTCCAGTCACATAGGTATTGGCACAATCTCTACACTCTCAGTGCCATGCATCTCTCCCAAATGGATCATCAAGCAATAATGGGTTTAGTGGGAAATAGCTATAGTGGGGAGTTAGGGAGGTGGTATTGGGCTTGAGCTACAAGCGATTTGGTGGTGTGTTACATGTGTGTGACAATGCTCAAGCGTAGATAAAATTTAACATGTTAGTTTTGAGGAAGGAGGGAATCGGAGAAAAAAATCAACAGTCAGGTTATTCGACCCATCCTCACCCATCAAACAGGCGTTGGTGTAGCATCTGCACTCTCAGTGATATGCTTCTATTCCAAGGTAGATCATCATGCATTAGTGGGGATAATGGGGAAAGACAATAGTAGGGCATTGGGGAGGTGGTTTGGATCAATTGAGAGGTAGTTTGATGATGTGTTACATGTGCCTGATAGTTCTTCATTATGAGAAAAAAATTTCCCATTAATTTTGATGAAGGAGGGAATAGAAAGAAATAAAATTCAAATAGTCAGGTACATCCAAACATTTCTCTCTCAATACGTAGGTATTAGAACAACATCTACACTCTCGTTACCACACCTTTCTTCCAGTTTGGAGTGTCAGATAGTAGTGGGGATAGTAAGCGATAACTGTATTGGGGAATTGTAGAGGAGGTATTGGGAAGGACCGAGAGGTGGTTTGGGTATAGGTTATGTGTGAGTGATAGTTCTTGAGCATGTAAAAAATTTAACTCATCAATTTTGTAGAGGGAGAGAATCAAATGAATGAAAATTAAATATGAAAGTACATCTGGACCATCCTCTTCCATCTCACAGGTGTTGACACATCGTCTACACTCTCACTGCCACGTGCCTCTACCTAGGTAGAGAGTTAGGCAGTAGTGGGGATCATGAAGGTATAGTGGGGAGTTGGGGAGGTGGCATTAGGCTCAACTGGGAGGTGGTTTAGGCACACAATACATGGTCATGACAACACTTGAGCCTGCACAAATTTTTACCCTTTAATTATGAGGAAAGAAGGAAATCCAAAGAAATATAATTCAATAAGTCAGGTACATCTATCCCGTTCTTTATCATCATACAAGAGTTGGAGTAGAGTCTGCACTCTTAGTGCCATGTGTCTCTTCCTGGGTAATGTATCAGGAAGTAGTGGGGACAGTGAGGGACTATTATACTGGGGAGTTGGATTGGTGGTATTGGGATGAACTAGGAGGCATTGTGCACAATTTACATGCACTTCGCTTGACAATGCTTGAGCGTCCAGAAAATTTTACTCATTTATATAGGGGAAGGAGGGAATTAAAAGAAAAATATTCAAATAGTCAGGTACATCTGGCCCACCTCTGCCTTTATACAGGCATTGGGTAGTGTTTACTCTCTCGGTGTCACACGTTTCATCCCAGTGGAGTGTTTGGCAGTAGTGCAGATAGTTGGGGAGATTTGTAGAGAAGTATTTTGGAGGTGGTATTGGGCATAATTGAGAGATGGTTAGGGTGCTCGTAACAGGAAGATAACAATGCTTCAATGTACACAAATTTTACTTGTTAATTTTAGGGAAAAAGAGGGAGTCAAAATAGGAAAATAATTCAAACTGACAGGTAACTCCAACCCATCATCTCCCTAGGCATTGACATAGTGTCTACACTCTCAGTGCCATGTGTCTCTTCCCAGGATGAGCGTCAAGCTGTAGTGGAAATAGTGGGAGACAATTGTATTGGGAAGTTGGGGAGGTGGTAATGGCATGGACCAGGAGGTAGTTTTGGTGCACGCTATATGTGTGTGCCAATTCTTGAGCATGTACAGACTTTCACTCATTACTTTTAGGGTAGAAGGAGAGCATAAAAAAGTTGGGTACATCTCACAAGTGTTGGTGCAGCGCCTGCACTCTCAGTGCCACACGACTCCTTGTTGTGGAGTGTCAAATAATAGTGGGGATAGTGGGGGATAAGTATAGTGGGAAGCTGGGGAGTTTGTATTAGGCTCGAACAAGAGGTTGTTTGGGTTTGTGTTACATACATGTGACAGTACTTGAGTGTGGGAAAAAAATTACATGTTTATTTTAGGAAGGAGAGAATCATAAGATGAAAAAAGTTCGTACAGTGGGGTACAAACGGCCTATCCTCTCCTATCATAATCGGATATCAAATCAAAATAAACCTCTTGAGTAGATGTCTTTCATGGGAACTTTTGGCATTTTTTAGTTTTGAATTGATTGTTCAATATTTTAAAAATTGCTTTGCTCATTGTTTTTTATTAACATCGTTCCAACTATGGAATGGTTTGCATGTGAATTGTTAAAATGTCTTGAAAATATTTTGTCCATTTTATTAGAAATATTTAAACCTAGATGATTTCTTGTTTTGAAGAGTTGAGAGAGAGATTATCTGACACTCAGACCTTTCCTATACTCTCAGTGCCACACATTGATTCTTGGGTGGAGCACTTGGAAGTAGTAGGGAGAGTGAGGGACCACTATAGTGGGGAGTCAAGAAGGTAGTATTAGGATCGACTGGGAAGTGGTTTTGGCATGCATTATGTGTTCCTAATAGTGCTTGAGCTAGTATAACAAATTTCACGTTTATTTTAAGGAAGGACGGAATACTAAGAGAGAGAAATTCAATCAGTCAGGTACATCTGGTCCATCCTCTCCCATCACATAGGGATTCATGCATCATCTATACTCTTAGTGCCACACATTCCTTCTTGGATGGATCATCATGGAGTAGTGAAGATAGTGGGGACATATGTACTAGGGAATTGGAGAGGTCTATTGGGGTCAGATCAGAGGTAGTTTGGGTGTGCTTACATGCATGTGACATGATAACCTCCCATTTTGTGACGTTATCTTATTAGTTCTCCTTAATTTTCCATACTCTTTCTTAGATAAATTAGATAGAATCATTAAATTTTTACTTTATTGCTGATATACCAATAAACTAACTTCTCTTCTTTATCATTACAGGATAACACAAAAAAATTACAAAGACTCCGTACGGTCCCAAGACCGCATGAAGGCCATACGGTCCCAAGATCGCATGAAGGCCATATGGTCCCAAGACCGCATGGAGACCATACGGTCCCAAGACCGCATGGAGGCCATACGGTCCCAAGACCGCATGGAGGTCATACGGTCCCAAGACCGCATGAAGTCCATACGGTCCCAAGACCGCATGGAAGCCATACGGTCCCAAGACCGCATGGAGGCCATACGGTCCCAAGACCGCATGGAGGTCATACGATCCCAAGACCGCATGGAGGTCATACGATCCCAAGACCGCATGGAGGTCATACGGTCCCAAGACCGCATGAAGGCCATACGGTCCCAAGACCGCATGAAGGCCATACGGTCCCAAGACCGCATGAAGGTCATACGGTCCCAAGACCGCATGAAGGCCATACAGTCCCAAGACCGCATGAAGGCCATACGGTCCCAAGACCGCATGAAGGTCATACGGTCCCAAGACCGCATGAAGTCCATACGGTCCCAAGACCGCATAAGACTAAACGATCTCAGAGACCGCATAAAGGCAAACGGTTTGAGAACCCCAAATGGTCTCAAGACCGTTTGGGCTCAACTTAAGCCTATAAATAAGACCCCAAGGGTCACCTCAAAGGGGAGAATTATGAGACGCCAAAAGGCTGCCCCAATTGTTCCAGAGCTCCTGCCACTTCTATCCTCCGCCCTGAGGCTGTCAATCTGAGATCCATACTCCATCCTAAAGCTGCTTTCTCCTTCTTCGCCAAGAAGGTGGGAAGAGGAGATCTCCTCATCGTGCAACCTACGAAGACTGGTGGATCGTTTCTCTCTCTCCCCAAGGAGTTGACTTTCCCCCCTCCTTTGTGGGGATGATGCTCTCTCTCTATCTTCTCGCCTCCTTCTTGGTCCTAGTCATGAGGGAGTAGTCTTCTTCACTAGGGTGCGGGGAGTAGCCCCGCTACCCATACTTTCATATCATGTAAAATGTAATCCTTAGATTGTAATAGAGAGTTCTTATCTTTGTTAGTTCGACATCAAACGATTAACGAATGCATGTTGCTTGATCTCCAACTTGTGTTATCCTTTATCTTTTAGTATGAATTATCTATGTTTGTACTATTAGATTCGAAACTCGTTTGCATGTTGGTTCTTGGTGCATGTATCCACCATGCATCTGTTTTGGTATCCAGAAGTGTATCTCAAGAAGTGGATTAAACTCACTATCATCCGTTGCACTTTCATACTATGAAATGGAATCAGTTGACGTATGGAAGTGCAACCTTGGTATGTCGAGGGAACACACTTTGCGAGGGGAATGATGCAAAGTAATGTGACCATTTGTTCGGGAATGGCTGGCGTTGCAACATTCCCGCACTTCTCGTAGCTAGATTATCCGAAAGGAGGCTAGGTCTACAAGGATACTAACTAACCGAACTCTTTTTGCAGGTTAAGTTTTGCCTTGCATGTGTTGATCGATGTGTAGTGGCGGTGAAAAACCGATTACACCCTAGTGATCTTTCATCATTGTTAACAACCTAGATTTACTTGCTTTCTTTACTTTACTTGCACTTAGCTGAAAAACAACCAAATCAACCTTTTGATCTAAATACCAACTATTGAGTGATTAAGTGAAATTCGAACGTTTTCCATCTTGTTGGTAACAACAAGACCGTTGTCTCGAGGATTCGACCCTTAACTATACTGTGATAAGACTTCCACGTATCCTAGCATACGTGCGTGGAGTTTAACTTAGTATAAGCAAGGCTAAACTTAGAGATCTTCTATCTCTAGGATTTTTAGTGGTGCACGCAACTCCACGTAAGTGGAGGCTCCATCAAAAATTGGCGCCGTTGTCGGGGACAACGAAACGTTCTAATTTCGTTTAGTACCTTGTTAGTTGGTTAGGATTTTTCACTTTCTTTTAACCATTACTCCAAATCTTCTTGATTTCTTTGTTTCTCTTCATCATCTAAACGTGTGAATTTCCTTCTACTCAGGTAGAAAACGTGTATGCAAACTCTGCATCACATCGGATTTTCCCTGAACCAGAGTACGACTCTGAGGTAGAAAGAAGTTTCCATTGAAGGATTAGAATTAATCGCCAAAGAGCCAGACAGATGGCTGAGGAGCAACGCCTCGTTGCAGAAAGAGTCAACGCCGCCATAGCTGCACAACGAGCACAACTCATTTTCGAGATTCGAGCTGAGGAACAAGCCTGCATCCAAGCTGAGAACGCTGCTGCTCAATTAGCACTAAGAAACAAGCAACTTCGGGACTACACAGTCCCAAAGAATTATGAAGATGATCACCCAGTCCGACCACCGATTATTAACATACCAAACTTTGAAATCCAGACGCAATGGATCCAGATCGTGCAAGGCATCTCTTTCTCTGGAGGACATGGAGACGATTGCATGGATCATCTTAAGAGATTCAAGTCACTCTGCCGCCTTGTACCTCAAGCGGGAGTTGCCTTGGAGGAAATAATGTTACACCTCTTTCACTTCACCTTATCTGGAAGAGCACTAAGTTGGTACAATGCTTTAGATAGGCACCCTATCATCACTACTTGGACCCCCTTAGAAGAAAAGTTTCTTGAGAAATTCTTTCCACCTTCACTAACCTATGAGATCAGGGGACAGATTAACCACTTTGCCCAACTACCTGGAGAAACACTCGCGGAAGCTTGGGAAAGATTCAAAGAACTCCTGAGAAAGTGCCCTCATCATGGCATATCTCAAAATCAACTAATAGAAACATTCTATAGAGGAGTAAGTGATGATATCAAGAAATTTTTAGACTCCTCATCTAGAGGAAACTTTATGAGAAAGAACTATGAAGATGCCTGGAATATAGTTATGTTAGGGGCCGAGAACCAATCTAATTGGGGAAGGTCGTCTAACCAATCTAAGGGAGTCCTTAAAGTCTACAAGGCTGAAGAATCCATGGAACTCAAGGCCATTTCAGAAGCCTTAAAGACTATTGCTACTAAGCAACAAGCTCTCGAAACTTCTTTTGGAGAATACGACAAGAAGAAAAGCTCCCAGTTTCAACAAGTAAAAGCAGCTACTGGAACTTGCGAAGCTTGTCATGCATCTGATCATCCCACATTATCATGTGGTCTGTTATACAATGTTATGATGGATCTACAACCACCAGTGCCGCAATATGAACCCACTATTGAACATCTTGAGGACCAAATGCCAGAGAAAGTCAACTCCATTCACTCAATACCTGGCCAGGTGTATTACAATCCAGACAAACCAAGAAACCACCCTGGTTTTCAATACGGGAATCCTGCAGGGACTGCCAATCCACAACAACAGACACAAGGTGTATCTTTCAATAGACAACCACAAGGATTTCAGAATAACTTCAACCAAAATCAAGGGAATTATAGAAATGGGTTCCAACGACCCAATTATCCTAGGAATCCCTCTTACCAATATACCCCCTCAAGGACTGCACCCACAGCTGCAACAACCTCAGTTGCAGCAGCCACAACAACCGCAGTTAACAGCACCCCCACAGCAACCACAAGGGCAGCAAGTCACTCAATATCAATAGAGGAGTGCCCCTCCCCAACCATCTGATGAAATTTCTTTGATTAGACAGATGCTACAGTCTCAGCAAACCATGCTTGCAAACCAACAGGCTCAACAAAAGGTTGTGGAGGCCCAATTAGCACAGATTGTTGCTCAGTTAAAACCACCAGCAGGTACCTTAGCTGGGAAACCAGAGGCAAACCCAAGGCATGACCAAAATAGACCTGAGCAACTAAATGATGTCACCACAAGGTCTGGTCGTGTCCTTCCTGATACCACTAGAATCATCCATGATGATGATGATGTAGTTGTTCTTTCCCCAACTGAAAGCTCAACCAATGAAAAGGAAAAACCTACTACAACTACTGAAAGAGAAAAAGAAAAGGAACCAATGCCAGAAGTTCCACCCAGAATTCCTTATCCGGACAGGCTGAAAGGAACCAAAATGGACACTAGGTTCCAGAAATTCAAAGAAGCTATGAAGAAACTATACATTGATATACCATTCCTCGATGCTCTTTCTGAAGTGCCCGCTTGGGCTAAATACCTGAAAACCCTTCTATCAAGAAAATACATGACAGAAGAGCACGAAATAGTGAAACCAGCTCAGACCACTTCAGACATTCTGCTTAACAAAATGCCAAAGAAAAAGAAGGACCCAGGTTCCTTCGGTATTCAGTGTTCTATTGGAAATGGCTCCAACAAGAAGGGCTTAGCAGATTTAGGGGCAAGTATATCCATCATGCCTTACTCTATGTGTAAAAGATTAGGTTTCACTGATTTGCTACCTATGACAATGACAATTCAGTTAGCCGACTCTACCATAACTGCTCCCCTTGGAATCATTGAAGATATACCTGTCAAGATTGGAACGAATTCTTATGTTCCATGCGATTTCGTTATTATGGACATACAAGAAGACCTAAGATACCCAATAATCTTCGGCAGACCTTTCCTAGCTACTGCCCGAGCACTTATCGATGTAGAAGCAGGGACTATTATCTTGAGACTTGGGAAGGAAGCTTTTCAGTTCAGAGTTCTTAATAGCATGAAAGGTCCAAGCATTCAAGAGGAAGTTTTTCTCCTGGATGCTATATATCAAATGTCCCAATTAGAAATGTTTGAACCCTCTGATGAATTGGAAAATACCTTGACTAATCCGGAAGTAGAATTCTCGGCAAATGAACTAGTGCAACAATGCCTTCAATACTTAGAAAAAGCTGAAGAAGCCCCAACGGCCACCTTTGAAGAACTTAAGGTTTTCACCATTATAGAAGCAACCGAGCCACCTAAGGCTCCTAAAATGAAAGCCCTACCCGAGGGACTCAAACATGTCTTTCTCGACAACGAGAAACTTTGTCCAGTGATTATCAGCTCCACTCTAGAAGTAGACCAAGAAGACAGACTTCTTGATGAACTAAAGAGACACAAGAAAGTTATCGGATATAAGATGACTGACTTGACGGGTATAAATCCAGCCTTTTGCATGCACAGATTGCCCATGATGGAAGATTTCAAACCATCAAGGGAACATCAAAGAAAGTTGAACCCTAATCTCAAGGAGGTAGTTCGTCTTGAGGTTCTCAAACTTCTGAAAGCAGGCATCATCTACCCAATCTCGGATTCTCAATGGGTAAGTCCCGTGCAGGTGGTCCCTAAAAAAGGGGGGACCACTGTTGTTCTTAATGATAAAAATGAACTGGTACCTACTAGAACAGTAACTGGGTGGAGAATGTGCATCGACTACAGAAAACTTAACAAAGCAACAAGGAAAGATCATTTCCCCTTTCCCTTCTTGGATGAAGTTCTCGAACGACTCGCTCACAAAAAAATTTTCTGTTACCTTGACGGATATTCAGGATTTTACCAAATCCCAATCCATCCTGAAGATCAAGAAAAAACCACTTTCACCTGCCCTTTGGGAACATATGCCTTCAGAAGGATGCCTTTCGGGTTATGTAATGCACCCACAACCTTCCAAAGATGTATGAATGCTATCTTCGCCGGATTAACAGAATCTAACATGGAAGTCTTCATGGATGATTTTTCCGTATACGGAGATTCTTTCGACAACTGTTTACTCAATTTAGGAAAAGTCCTGCAAAGATGTGAGGACACCAACCTGATCTTGAACTGGGAAAAATGTCACTTTATGGTGACTGAAGGTGTGGTCCTAGGACATCGAGTAAGTAGTAAAGGGATTGAAGTGGATAAAGCAAAGGTAGATGTCATCTCAAAGCTAACTCCACCTAAAGACATCAGAGGAGTCAGGGCATTCCTTGGTCATGCAGGATTCTACAGGAGATTTATAAAAGATTTTTCAAAAATAGCAAAGCCAATGACTCACCTGCTGACCAAAGAAGCTGATTTTATATTTGACCAAGAATGCATTAATAGCTTCATAACTCTGAAGAATGCCCTTATCTCTGCCCCTATTCTAAGAGCTCCTGACTGGTCTCAACCGTTTGAAATTATGTGTGACGCTAGCGATTATGCTATAGGGGCAGTCCTTGGTCAAAGGATGGACAAAAAGCCTTACGTCATATATTACACCTCCAAGACGCTTGATGAGGCACAAAAGAATTATACTACCACTGAAAAAGAGTTACTGGCAGTTATCTATGCTTTTGAAAAATTTCGGTCTTACCTAATCGGGTCAAAAGTCATAGTATCTACTGACCATTCTGCGATATGATACTTGGTCCAAAAACAAGATGCTAAATCCCGACTCATCAGATGGGTTTTAATGCTTCAGGAGTTTGACTTAGAGATTAAAGACAAAAGTGGGGTTGAAAATGTCGTCGCGGATCACCTCAGTCGTATTGAAGCTAAAGATTCCGATAAATTACCCATTCGAGACTCTTTACCAGATGATCAACTAATGAAGATTACTACTGGATTTCCCTGGTATGCTGATATTGTTAATTATTTGGCAACAGGAATAATCCATCCATCTGCATCTTACCATGACAAAAAGAAATTCATTCATGATGCTAAGCAGTATTTCTGGGACGAGCCCTACCTATTCCGCTTATGCGCAGATGGACTTTTTCATCGATGCATTCCGGAGACGGAAATCACCTCGGTTCTAGAGCACTGTCACTCAGGCCCAACTGGGGGCCACATGAGTTCTAAGAAGACAGCTCTCAAAGTCCTGCAATCTGGTTTTTACTGGCCAAACATTACAAAGGATGCACATGAATACGTGTGATCTTGCGACAAATGCCAACTATTCGGGGGGATAACCAAAAGAAATGAAATGCCATTGAATATATGGCAAGAAATCGAACTCTTCGATGTATGGGGAATAGATTACATGGGTCCTTTCCCCCCATCTTACGGATTCATGTACATCTTGGTTGCTGTGGATTACGTTTCGAAATGGGTAGAAGCTCTACCAACCATTTCCTGTGATTCAAAACCGGTAATCAAGATGTTTAAAGAGATAATATTCCCCAGATTTGGCGTTCCAAGAACGATAATATCCGACGGTGGATCACATTTCTTGGAACGGAGCTTTGAAGCCTTATTAAGAAAATATGGAGTCAACCATAAAGTTTCCACACCGTATCATCCACAGACATGTGGACAAGTTGAAGTCTCCAATAGGCAAATTAAAGCTATCCTGGAAAAAACTGTCAATAGGCACCGCACCAATTGGTCCACCAAACTATCTGACGCTCTATGGGCCTACCGCACAGCTTTCAAAACACCAATTGGAACAACACCATTTTGATTAGTGTATGGGAAGTCTTGCCATTTGCCATTTGAATTAGAGCATAAGGCTTGGTGGGCCATTAAGCAACTAAACTTCGATCTCAAAGGCGTTGGTGAATTCAGACAACTTCAACTCCAAGAACTAGAAGAATTACGAATGACAACCTACCACAATGCAAGAATTTACAAAGAACAAACCAAGATGTGGCACGATGGCCACATAAAAAGAAAGGATATAATCGTCGGAGATAAAGTCCTCTTATTCAATTCCAGACTAAAAATGTTTCCTAGAAAACTACGTACTAAATGGTCGGGGCCTTTCACAATCAAACATATCTACCCAACAGGAGTTGTCATTATTCTCGATGATAATGGAGGAGAAAGGACCATTAATGGTCATAGATTAAAGAAATACCACACTCCAGCAGACAAATTATCAAGACAAACTATAGAGATCCAAGATCCTATAACATCAGCATAGCTGGAGCAGAATTTTGTCGAGCCAGCGACGTTAAACCAAAGCGCTTCTTGGGAGGCAACCCAAGACCTGAGTATCACCTTTTCTAATTTTCTAGTCTTTTATCTTATTTTAAACTTTATTTTCTTTCTTTAAGTTCTTTCATCATTAATCTAAAAATACATAAAAATTTACATAATCTAAAACAAACATAAAAACACAAGGTCTTAAAAACAAAAACCTTAGCGGTTAGGGGCGCCCCCACAAATCCTATAAATACCCCCCCGCCCCCCGTTCTTTCTTCTAGAACCCCAAATTCTCGACTTCCCTGTTTCATTCCAGAGCGTCGTTTTCACGCTCGTTTCCCTCTCTGACACTGTCATCGTCTCCACCTCCGTTTCATCACCTCGCCGTCAACTTAGCTTCTTCGTTGTCATCTCCGGCTCCGTCGTCATCCCCGCGCATTCCCGCGCTCCTGCTCTGCTGCTCGCCGCGCTCCTGCTCTGCTGCTCGCCGCACCCAGCATTCTCGCCGCCCTCACCTACAGGTAGACCACCCAGCAGTTCAATGGATTACACCACCGCCAGACGGTCGCGGATTTTCAAACTCTGTCGTCGCCACCATCGCCGTCGGTAACGTCGACATGCTTACCCGTCGTCGCCGTCGTAGTTCCCTGCCGACGAACGGCCACGTGGTTCGTCTCCCGTGCGGTTCATCTTCCTTTCGGTCTCCAAACCGTTTGGGACCATTCGGTCTCCAAACCGTTTGGGACCATCCGACCTCCAAACCTGTTTAAAAAAAAAATGAATACTCAAGACCGTTTGAGACCAAACGGTCTCAAGACCGTTTGAGACCAAACGGTCTCAAAACCGTTTGAACTCAACCAATCTAATAAACCTCAAACTCTACTAACATTACTTTGTTATAATTTCAAATTTAAGAATTCTAACTATTGTTTTCGTGTCAATAATTTTAGAATGACATCACCTTCCAAGCAACCTCAAGGAACAGTTGATGCCCCTTTCTGGACAAGGGAACAATTAGAAGCTGATCGTGACAAACTACAACAAGTCGTAGATAGCTATGAAACGACTGGAAGGGTCCCGGCAAAGGTGAACCTACTCAAAGTCATGCATGAGATCAAACGCATCAATAGATGCTTAGCTGAGGTACCCTCTGAAGAAGAGGTTGAGGAAATTTCATCCGACGAGGCCTCGGAATATCAGCCTTCCCCCGAGGAAGAATCACCCACTGCAAAGTCTAAGGGGAAGAGAAAAGCCCAAGCAACCACATCAGAACCAGCACCCAAGAAAAGGGCCAGGAAGCAAGTTCACCCTGCCACTGCAAGGGAACAAACCCTGGCAGGGTACATCCCACCATCCACCACCACCACTACCACCCCTGCCACAATTATCGTTCCTATTTCCCCCCCCCCATCACCACCACAACACCACCACCTGAAAATCTTTATCTCCATAACATCCCTTCCATCAGCCAAACTCTTAAACCAACAAAGTATGTCTGCCCAAGCATACTTATGAAGATGGGGATCTATAATAGAATCCTCACACTACTTGACAATTCCAATCTTTCTCGGCTATGCTTTGTACCTGAAACTCCCTATATTGAGCCAACAACAGAATTCTTCACCTATTTCCACAAAGAATCGGTGGACATCATGGATAGAGCAAGGGACGGTGGTGACCGTAGAATAACCACCAGAATCTTTAACAACGAAGTGGTCATCACTGAAAATATGCTGAATGAAATCTTTATAGATAACCAAGACCAGCTGAAGAATGCTAAGGCCGCTGGTACAGAACACCCCAAGTTCAACAAACATACCTTCTGGAAATCACTAACGAGGATACCAAATTTTGATGCAAAGACAAGCAAGGCCTCTAACATTCATTCTGGCCTAGTGCGCACACTTCACAAAATCATCGTTGGCGCACTCTTCCCCAGATCAGAAGGAGGAACTGTACTCATATCTGATCTCTATGTTCTCTGGTCTACCCTAAATGGAATGCCAATTAACATTGGACGTCTTATGCTCCTCAAGCTATCAGTCTTCGCCCTAGGAAAAGAAATTTGCACGGGTGGTCATATCACATCCATCATCAAATATCTTAAGATGGATAGACTTCTACCCAAATGCAACCCAATAAAGGGCGACATCCTTACCAACGAACATACATTAAAGAACTCCTATATCATAAAAGAAAAGGATGCAAAGCTACACTACATTTTCTGCCCCACAACAAAATCCTCCAGAACCCTGCTCCCACTTCTAGAACTTGCTGACTATGACAAGGAGAAGCTCCTATTCTCAGACAACGAGATCGTCAAACTCATAGCCTCAGTCAAAGCCACAGAGAAGAAAGCAACAGCAGGGCAGGCAGAGCTCAGCATAAATGCCCCGACAGCTAAAATAACAAAAGTTCCAGTCAAACGACCTTCCAGAAGGCTTGTGAAGGCGCATGAGCTGTCGGGGACACCAACATCAAAACCCCACCCTGAATCTGAGCCCCCCCTTCCAGACGAGCATATTACATCACTAGACTCTTTTATAATGAGTCTAAATGTTGAGCTCACTACCACCTCTATACCTTCCACCACCCCAACATCCACTACCCCACCACCTTCCACCACCCCAACATCCACTACCCCACCACCTTCAACCACCCCACCATCTTCCATTTATCCACATTCAACCACTCTTCAATCATCCTCCACACCACTTTTCACTACACCACCCTTCTCCACAACCATACCACCACCCCCACCCTTCTTCACTTCGGGCATCCCATTCTCCACTACAACGCCCGAATTCACCTCCACCGCCTTTCCATCAACATTCCCGGATCCATTCCTCTCTCCGGGTATGTCACCACCTTTTCCATCCACCACCACCCCGACATCGCTGGTGACCCCATCCACAGTCACCACGCAGTTCGCGGGTCCATCAACAGTGTCTTTTTCGCACGACACTACCATTCCACCCCGACCCCAGCCACCTCACTCTTTATTTACTGGGGTCCCTTTTACTAACGTCGGTGAGGAATTCGGACGTCAATTCGACACCATCGGAAACCTCCTCACCGACCCCTCTAACATTTTAAATTCTATTTTTTCTTGTGTGCAGGGTCTAACACAACAGGTCACCAAGATTGACGAGCAGAACCGCGCCATGCCAAGCATCCTCCAAGGAATCCAACGACGCCAAGATTCAGTGGCCAAGCAAGTCGACCACATCGACGACCACTGTAAAACTTTGCCCGAGTTGATCCATGGAGTACAACGCCAGCATGAAGCATTGGCAAAACAGGTCGATAGGATCTCTACGCAGACTCAACCTCTGCCAGAGACCCTCCGCGAGCTCAAGCAGCAACAGTAAGCTTTCAGCACGCGCCTGGACGACATCAACAACACCCTCACACAACTACATAATCGCCAGGAGGTGTCATCAAACAATGAGCTTATTCAACTACGAGCTCAAGTAACTGACCTCACAGCACGACTCCTCTCAGTCGAAGAGCGTTATTCTGATTTAAAAGAAACCCATGAAGCACTGCTCGAAACACACGAGCACGTGCAAGTGGCATACGACGAGCTACAATCCCTCCATCGTCAGTGCAAGAAGAAAGCACATAAGAAAATAACTGATAAATCAGCAGCAGATGAAGATGATGAAGATGACGATGAAGATTTTGATTCCTCCGCTGACTCAAACAACAGTACCTCCTCAGCTGATGACTCTGATAAGCCAGATGATGCTGGGGCGGGCCCCAGCCAAGGAACAAAACCAAAAGACCAGAAAGATCACCAAGCTGGTGATAAAGATCCCAAATCCCCTGCTCACACGGAGAACGTCAACATATATTATGGGGATCAATTCCTAAACTACTCCACGGGATCTTTGGGGGAGGCTGCAAAAGAAGTGGCTTTTGTTGAGTTCGAAAAATGTATTCTGGGAACCAGCAGCAGTATACCAACCACAGCAGCTCAACAACTCTCTGTACCTGAACCTTCAGTGCCTTTTCCCCCTGAGCAGGAAGAATCAGAAAGATTACGCCTAGACACTGATGAAGAACTAGATACTCCTTCTGATTTTGACAGAGATGAAGATCTGCAGTATTACATGGATGACTTAGAGCAGACTTCTTCCCCCACACCGCAAGAACTACCCCCGCCGCCACCTCTACCTCATAAAATGCACGACCTCGATATGGCGGCCATCTCTACCTTAAACGCACATGATATCTTCATCCTGAACACTATAGTAGATGATGCCAAGGAAGGGGGGGATGTTATCTATCAAAACACAAAGACCAAGAGCAAGTTGACACGTGAGGATTTCCGCTCCATCCTCTGACCCCGGTCTGAGGTGAAGATGGCAACCTTCCGCACCCTTCTTGCCAATTCTATCGAAATTTATAGAAGTCCCAAGCGGCAGCAACCAGTTCCGAATGCCTCACCAGCTCTGGGTTTGTGCTTGCTATACAAAGAACTACAACACAAATCCATTGAGCGGTTGCATAGGGGAATGGCCAGAAGACCACGTTTTATATCCGTGCCATTTCAAGTCTGTGGTCACTGGCTACTTATGATCGTGGACACCTTATCTAGAGACGCAAAAGTGTTCAACTTCTGTGCTAGTGAACTAAAGGCTGGAATAATCAACTTTGTCGGCACTGAAGCTGGGGAGGCAAGATGCATCCCTTTCCGACTTCTAAAACTCATATGGGCCGCATGCCCTTCTCTCCGCCAGGATTGGAGTCAACCCTGGTTTAGAATAATAAACTCACAAGTCCAAACCACTGAAGGATCGGGGGACTGCGCTTTCTACGTTATACGGCACATTTTAGCGCTAAACCAGCAAGTCCCATTCACCGATCTCATTAACAAAGATTTCCACTCCTTGCGAGGTTGTTACGCCATGGAGCTTATCTGTGATAGAAGGTTCTTCAACGACCCTACTATGGCACCAGATGACGTCCCTCGTTATCTTTTTTCATCCATCCAACGTCCGTAGAGGAGACCATTCAGACAAACCCTAGCAGAGTTGGCAAAAGAAAAGCAGCCAACCAAAGTCACCAAGCAAAGTCAATGGAACCCTTACACCTTCGACCTGGATCCAGATAAAGGTGATGTTGATCTGATATCTGGGGTAAAGATCAAGAGATCCTCACCACATATGGCGCCCCCATATGCCATTGAACCATCATTTCCAAATTTCGATCGGGAAGCTTGCAAAAGTCTTTCAGACAATGAGCTCTGACTCATAATGTCACGACTATATGCCGAAAAGGACGAGCTTGTATATATTCACGGGTATATCTTGGTTATGGCAGATGTCCTCCGTGAAACCGTCCAGATCAAAGGTTCCATGTCTGTAAGTGTAATGACTGCTTATCAATACTTACTCGCACGGAATCACCACACGGTCTATATGGTGTCCGCTTACATGAAGGATGATCTTTTAGGGCTGAAGAACTTTGGAACAAAGGAGACATTCATCTCTTATCTCCAGCATACAACTCCGAAGTTCATCATGCTACCTTTCCTTCATCAAGAGCATTGGATGTTACTGGAAACTAATCTTCATGAAGGAACAACAATAATCTACAACAGTTCTGACAGCCAGTATGATCCAGAACCGAAAGAATATACTACAACTCCAAAGACACCAACGGAGGAGGTGGCGAAGGAGTGTGCTGACAAATTACACGATCTTTTGGGTCAGCACACGCGGGCATATGACAAAGATCACTTCAAACCACCAGCCTTCTGCCACAGGTGCCCCCAGCAAATTAGAGAATCCAAAGACTGCGGCTTCCACATCCTCTTCTGGATGTATACAATTGTGGCCCTTCACAAGCCTATAGAGGACATGACAGAAGTGGACTACCACGCACTACGTGGAAAGCTCATAGCCACCTTACTCAGAACTCATGGGGAAAATAAAGGATTAAAAGAAGCCTAATGCCCTTGTCCATGCACTTCTCAACCTATCACTTTGACACTCTGTGGACAGAGTGAGTGATAAGTTAGGGGGGGAGTGCACTGGACAAGGGCGAGGTACCATTCTTCTTCAACCCTTCTATCTCTACTCCTTCCCTTAACTCATACTTTTCCGCACATCATTTTCAAACCTTCTGTTCATATTTAGACTTTTTCCAGTAATTTCTTCAATAAAATAACTCTTAAGTATAACTTTCATCCTGGAAAGAATCACCCCTAGCTAAGTTAGAGATAAAGTAGTCCTCAAGAATAAATAACAAGATTAGCATATAGGCATGAATGGCGAATTTATAAATTACATTCACAATTGGTTTTTATGTTTTTGCTTCAATTCTATCTCAGACTCTTCACAGGTCAACTTCAGGGCCAAAGCAAACCGAAAGCTCTCAAGGTCAAGAGGGAAATCAGGGGGAAATCCAAAATCAAGAAATCTCGCAAGCAGACCACCAAATAAAAATAAGTGCATGTCAGGAACCCTAAGAACAGTTTTCTTCTTTCAATAAAAGAGGCTTGGCCGCCCAATCAAAAACCCTAACAAAAACCCACTTCCTAAGCCTGTGAGTTTTGAATAAAAGCCAGAGTGTTGAATAAAAACATGAGAGTTGTGCCACGCATAAGGACCTATATGAAGAGCCAATAAAGATCTCACCCGGTCGGTACATACAGCTGCCCTCATGAAGGCAGATGTGTCGTGCCCGGTAGTGAGATCCTAAGGTCTCCTAATATATGAAAAGGCTGATAAAGGACTCGGCCGGCCGGTACATTCAGCTGCCCTCATGAAGGCAGATGTGTCGTGCCCGGTACCGAGACCCTAAAAGCATAAGACAAACCCTCCCCCACTTGAAGGGGGAATTACACAATAAGCCTTTTAAGCCAACCCTCATACCCACTCTAGCTGCCGGTAGGTTTCTCAAAAGAAGTATAAAACTGATTAGAGTCGATGACATGCACGTAATAAGAAAGGTGGTCCCAATGCGAGACTCGCGATATGAAAGGAACCTAAGATCCACGCAACTCTTGATACTCGAAAGAGTTAGTGTAAGCAGAAGCCCTAATAAGACCTCGGTAGATCTCTGATCTAGAATTGAAGCAAGAGCATGCAAACCCTAAGTAAATAAAATTGCCTCGCCACTGCATGCCTTAGCTCTATCTAACTTGAGGACAAGCTAGACTCTAAGTTAGGGGGTGATAACCTCCCATTTTGTGACGTTGTCTTATTAGTTCTCCTTAATTTTCCATACTCTTTCTTAGATAAATTAGATAGAATCATTAACTTTTTACTTTATTGCTAATATACCAATAAACTAACTTCTCTTCTTTATCATTACAGGAAAACACAAAAAAATTACAAAGACTCCGTACGGTCCCAAGACCGCATGAAGGCCATACGGTCCCAACACCGCATGGAGGCCATACAGTCCCAAGACCGCATGAAGGTCATACGGTCCCAAGATCGCATGAAGGCCATACGGTCCCAAGACCGCATGAAGGTCATACAGTCCCAAGACCGCATGAAGGCCATACGGTCCCAAGACCGCATGAAGGCCATACGGTCCCAAGACCACATGAAGGCCATACGGTCCCAAGACCGCATGAAGGCCATACGGTCCCAAGACCGCATGGAGGCCATACGGTCCCAAGACCGCATGGAGGCCATATGGTCCCAAGACCGCATGAAGGCCATACGGTCCCAAGACCGCATGAAGGCCATACGGTCCCAAGATCGCATGAAGGTCATACGGTCCCAAGACCGCATGAAGGTCATACGGTCCCAAGACCGCATGAAGGCCATACGGTCCCAAGACCGCATGAAGGTCATACGGTCCCAAGACCGCATGAAGGCCATACGGTCCCAAGACCGCATAAGACTAAACGATCTCAGAGACCGCATAAAGGCAAACGGTTTGAGAACCCCAAACGGTCTCAAGACTGTTTGGGCTCAACTTAAGCCTATAAATAAGACCCCAAGGGTCACCTTAAAGGGGAGAATTCTGAGACGCCAAAAGGCTGCCCCAATCGTTCCAGAGCTCCTGCCACTTCCATCCTCCGCCCTGAAGCTGTCAATCTGAGATCCATACTCCATCCTGAAGCTGCTTTCTCCTTCTTCACCAAGAAGGTGGGAAGAGGAGATCTCCTCATCATGCAACCTACGGAGACTGGTGGATCATTTCTCTCTCTCCCCAAGGATTTGACTTTCCCCCCTCCTTTGTGGGGATGATGCTCTCTCTCTCTCTTCTCACCTCCTTCTTGGTCCTAGTCATGAGGGAGTAGTCTTCTTCACTAGGGTGTGGGGAGTAGCCCCGCTACCCATACTTTCATATCATGTAAAATGTAATCCTTAGGTTGTAATAGAGAGTTCTTATCTTTGTTAGTTCGACATCAAACGATTAACGAATGCATGTTGCTTGATCTCCAACTTGTGTTATCCTTTATCTTTTAGTATGAATTGTCTATGTTTGTACTATTAGATTCGAAACTCGTTTGCATGTTGGTTCTTGGTGCATGTATCCACCATGCATCTGTTTCGGTATCCAGAAGTGTATCTCAAGAAGTGGAGTAAACTCACTATCATCTGTTGCACTTTCATACTATGAAATGGAATCAGTTGACGTATGGAAGTGCAACCTTGGTATGTCGAGGAACACACTTTGCGAGGGGAATGATGCAAAGTAATGTGACCATTTGTTCGGGAATGGCTGGCGTTGCAACATTCCCACACTTCTCGTAGCTAGATTATCCGAAAGGAGGCTAGGTCTACAAGGATACTAACTAACCGAACTCTTTTTGCAGGTTAAGTTTTGCCTTGCATGTGTTGATCGATGTGTAGTGGCGGTGAAAAACCGATTACACCCTAGTGATCTTTCATCATTGTTAACAACCTAGATTTACTTGTTTTCTTTACTTTACTTGCACTTAGCTTAAAAACAACCAAATCAACCTTTTGATCTAAATACCAACTATTGAGTGATTAAGTGAAATTCGAACGTTTTCCATCTTGTTGGCAACAACAAGACCGTTGTCTCGAGGATTCGACCCTTAACTATACTGCGATAAGACTTCCACGTATCCTAGCATACGTGGGTGGAGTTTTAACTTAGTATAAGCAAGGCTAAACTTAGAGATCTTCTATCTGTAGGATTTTTAGTGGTGCACGCAACTCCATGTAAGTGGAGGCTCCATCATGACATTACTTGGGTGTGCATAAAATATTACTTATTTATTTTACGAAAGGAGGGAATTGAAAGTGAGAAGAAATTTGTACAATCATGTTCATAAGGTCCATCAACTTCCGTTACACATGTGTTGGTGCATCACATGCATTCATAGTTCCACACAAATATTTTTGGGAAGATCATGAGGTAGTAGTGGAGACAGTGTGGGACAACTATTATGGGGAGTTGGGGTGGTGGTATTGGGATCAATTTGGAGGTGGTTTGGGTGCACGTTAGTGACTGTGACAGTGCTTGAGAGTATGCAACACTTTACCTAGTAATTTTTAGGAAGGAGGGAATCAGAAGAGAGAGAAAATTTAAACATTTTGAGTATATCCATCCCATCCTCTCTTGTCAAGTAGGCATTAGTAAATTATCTGCACTCCCAATGTCATGCATCTCTTCTCAGGTGGAGTGTCAGTAGTCAGGGAGGTGGTATGAGGCTTGGTCGGGAGGTGGTTTGGGCATGTGTTACATGATTATGACACTGCTTGAGCATGCACAAAATTTTACCTATTAATTTTGTGAAAGGAGGGAATCGAAAGAGAGAGAAAATTCAAATAGTCGGTTACATCTGACGTCCTCTACTATCATGTAGACATTGACACGTCTTCTTAAGCCTCACCACCATGCATCTCTTCTTGGGGGAGTGTTAGGTAGTAGTGGGGATAGTATGAACAATTGTAATGGAGATTTGAGGAGGTAGTATTGGGCTCGGTCGGGAGGCAGTTTGGACACAAATTACCTACACATGATAGTGGTTGAGCATGCACAAAATTTAAAACATTACTTTTAGATAAGAATGAGGGAAACAAAAAAGAGAGATAATTCAAATAGTCTGAAAGATCCAACCCATTCTATCCCATCACATAAGCATGGGTGAATAGTCTACACTCTAGGTTCCAAATGTTGTTTCCGAGTGGAGCATCATGTAGTAGTCAGGATATTGTGTGACAGCTATAGTGGGGAGTTGTGGAGGTGGTGTTGGACTTCCCCAAGAGGAGGTTTGGGCTGCCATTATGTGCATGTGATAGTTCTTGAGTGTGTACAAATTTTTTTATATTCTTTTTTTGAGGCAGGATGAGATTGAAAGAGAGAAAATTTTTAAACACTCAGTACATCTTGCTCATACGTAGGTCTTGGGACATCAGCTGCACTCTCAGTGCCACATCTCTTTCTGTGTGGAGTGTCAAGTAGTAGTGGGGATAGTGTAGTAAAACTAAAGTACGGAGTCGAGAATGTGGTATTGCACGACTAGGAGGCGATTTGGGTGTGTGTTACGTGCACGTGACAATGCTTGAGCATGCAAAATGTTTACCCATTAATTTTGAGGAAGGAGGAAATCAAAATAGGGAAAAAATAAATAGTTAATTACATCTGGCCCATCCTCTCTAGACATAGGCATTGGTTCTTCATTTGCATACTCAGTGCCACACTTCTCTTCCTGGGGCGAAGTGTTAGGTAGTAGTGCGGATAGTACGACACAACTATAGTGGGTAATTTAGGAGATGGTATTGGGCTCATCAGGGGCACAACTTTAGAAAATGTTACATGTGCATGATGGAACTTGAGAATAAATAGTTTCTCCTATGAATTTTAAGGAAGAAGGAGGTAATAAAAAAGAGAAAAAATTCAAAAAATCAATTACATCCAGCCCATCCTCTCTCGTGATACAGGTATTGGCACATAGTTTGTGCTCTTAGTGACATACTTCTCTTCCCAGGTTGTAGTATGAGGCATTAGTGGGAAGTAGGGGAGGTGGTATTGGGTGCAATCACGAGGCAATTTGGGTGTGTGTTACATGTACGTGACATTACTTGAGCGTGTGAAAAATTTTACACATTAATTTTGAGGAAGAAGGAGAAATCAAAAGAGAGACAAAATTCAAACTATTAGTTACATCCGACCCATCCTCTTCTATCACACGACATTGGAGGAGTGTCTTCCATCTTAATGCATACTTCTTTTCTAGGGTGAAGTGTCAGGTAGTAACGGGGATAGTGTGGGATAGCTATAGTGGGGGGTTGAGGAGGTGGTAATTGGCTTGAATGGGAGGCCGTTTGGGCATGTGCTACATGCGTGTGATAACACTTGAGGGTTTACAAAATTTTACCCATTAGTTTTAGGGAAGAAGTAGGAATAAAAAGATAGAGAAAATTTAAATAATTAGTTACATATGTCTCATCCTCTACTATAATACAGACATTGGTATGTACCACACATCTCTTCTCGGGTGGATCATGTGTTTGTAGTGGGGATAGTGTGGGACATATGTAGTGGGGAATTGGGGAGGTGTTATTGGCATTCACCGAGAGGTTGTTTGGGAGCACATTACATGCACCTTAAAATACTTGAACGTGCAAAAAAAATTACCCTTTAATTTCTAAGAAGGAGGAAATTAAAAGAGAGAAAAGAGTCAAATAGTAGGTAACATCCAACCAATCTTCTCCCATCATGCAAGAGTTTTCATAGTGTATGCATTCTCAGTGCAACATGTCTCTTGTTGGGGAGGATGTTGGGCAGAGTGGGATAGTGGAGGACAACTATAATGGGGAGTCGGAGAGGAGTTATCAGACTTGACGAGAGGTGGTTTGGGTGGTGTTACATGCCTTGAAAATGCTTGAGAATGCGCAATGTTATACGTGTTAATTTATAGGAAGAAGGAGGGAATTGAAAAGAGAGAAATTAAGTAATCATGTACATATGACCCATCCTCTCCCATGACACAAGCGTTGGTGCATCGTTTGCACTCACAATACCACACGTCACTTCATGGGCAGACCATTACGAAGTAGTGGGGATAATGTGAGACAGATGTATTGGGGTGTTCCAGAGGTGGTATTGGGGTTTGACTAGGAGGTGGTTTGGGTGCATGTAACATGTGTGTGCAACAATTTTCCAATTAAAATCAAGGAAGAATGAGGGAATAGAGAAAAAATTCAAATAGTAGACTACATACAACCTATCTTCTCCTATCATACAGGTGGTGGTACATTGTCGACCATCTCCATGCCACAAATGTCTTACCTCTTGGAGCGTCAGGTAGTACTGGGAACAAGGTGTGATAGTTGTAGTGGGGAAATAATGAGGCGGTGGCATTGGGCTTGAGTGGGAGGCAATTTGGGTGTAAACGTTACATGTGCATGACAGTGCTTGAGCGCACTCAAAAATTTTCCTACTAATTACAAGGAAAGAGGGAATCAAAAGAGAGCGAAAATTTAAATAATCAGTTGCATCTGGCCCATCATGTGCATGCACTCTCAATGCAATGCTTCTCTTCTATGTGGAAAATATATAGTAGTGGAGGCAGTGTGGGACAACGATAGTGGGTAGTTGGGGAGGTGGTAGTGGGCTCGAATGGGAGGCGGGTTTGTGTGCATTGCATGCGCTTAACAATGCTTGCAAAAATTACCTGTTACCTTTCGGAGAAGATAGAGGGAATTCAAAGAGAGAAAATTTTCAAATAATTAGTTACATTTGGCTCATCCTCTCCTACCACACATGCATTGGGGAAACATCTACCATCTCAGTGCAACACGTCTCTTTGTAAGTGAAGTGTCAAGCAGTACTGGGGGAAGTGGTATTGGGCTCGACCGGGAGGTTGTTTGGGCAAGAGTTACATGCACATATAGAGCTTGAGTCTACTAATTTTACTCATAAATTTTGGGGGAGGAAATTGAAAGAGAGAATAAATTCAAACAATCAGTTACAACATGCCCATCCTCTCCTATGACGTAGGCGTTGGCACATGGTTTGCAATCTCAATGCCAGCATCTCTTCTTGGCTGGAGAAGTAGGCAATAGTGGGAACAATGAGGGACATATCTAGTGAGGAGTTGAGGATGTGCTATTCGGCTCAACCTGGAGATGGTTTAGGCATGTGTGATAGTGGTTGAGCATGCGTGAAATTTTACTGGTTAGTTTAACTGAAGGAGGGAATAAAAAGACAGAAAAATTCAAATAGTCGGTTACATTCTACCAATCCTCTCCCATCACCGTGGCATTATTGTAGCACCTGCACTCTTAGTGTTATGTGTCTCTTCTCGGGTGGAGCGTCAGGAAGTAGTCAGGATAGTGAGGGGCTGCTGTAATGGGGAGTTGGGGTGGTGGTATGGGGCTCGATTGGGTGGCAGTTTGGGTACGTGTTACATGCGTGTGATAATTCTTGAGCATGTGTAAAGCAAAATTTTACCTGTTAATATTGAGGAAGGAGAGAATCGAAAGAGAAAAAATATCAATCAAGGCACATCCGGTCCATCCTCTCCCATGACGCATGTGTTGGCATGACGTCTGCACTCTTAGTGACATGTAAATCTTCCTTGGTAGAGTGTATAGTGCGTGATAGATATAGTAGGGAGTTGGGGAGGTGGTTTGAGCACGTGAATATACTTGAGAGTTGGAAAAATTTTACCCTTTACTTTCTGGGAAGAGGGAGGGAATCAAAAGAGAGAAAATTCAAATGGTCGGGTACATTCGGCCCACCTCCCCCGTCACACAAGAATTGGCACAATGTCTGCACTCTCAATGCCACTCGTCTCTTCTCAAGTGGAGTGTTAGGTGGAAATGAGGACATTTAGAGACAACTACAGTGGAGGGTTGGGGAGGTGGTATTGGGCTCAATTGGGAGATAGTTTGGGTGTGTGTTATATGCGTCTGACAATGCTTGAACATGTGTAAAAATTCACCTATTAATTTTTGGGAGGAAGGAGGGAATCAAAAGAGAGAGAAAAATCAAATTGTACGTTATATCTAGCCCATCCTCTCTCATCACGTATGGATTTACACAAAATCTACATTGTTGATGCCACGTGTATCATACAGGGTGAAGCGTCAAGTAGTAGTGGGGATAGTTTGGGAGAACATAGACGGGGTTTAGGGAGGTGGTATTGGGATCGACTGGGAGATGGTTTGGGAAATAAGGAATCGAAAGAGGAAAAAGAATTAAACCATCAAATATATCCATCCCATCCCTAGACGTCACACATGTGTTGGCACATGGTCTGCACTCTCAGTGCCACATTTCTCTTCCCGGGCAGTATGTTCAGCTATAGTGGGAGTTGGGGTGGTATTATGGGATTAAGAGAGTGGGCCGAACGCACGGGAGGGTGTTGAGGTGGTATTATGATGGAGCGGGAGGTGGTTTGGTCACACGTTACATGCACGTGAAAGTGCTTGAGTGTGCACAAAATTTTACCCATTACTTTTAAGGTAGGAGGGAATCATAATAGGAAATAAATCAAACTCTCAGGTACATCCGACCCATCCCCAACCATCAAGCTTCAATGCAAGGTCTACATTGTAAGTTCTGCACATCTCTTCCTGGGTGGAGTTTAAAAAATAGTGGGATAGTGGGGGGTACTTGTAGTGGGGAGTTGGGGTGGTATGACTGGGCTGACCAGGAGGAGGTTGGGATGCACGTTACATCATGCGACATTACTTAAGTGTGTGCAAAAATTTACATGTTAATTTTGGGGAAAAGGCGGGAATCAAATAAGGGAAAAATTTCAAACTATCAGTTATATCCGGCCCTCCTCTGCTGTCACACAGGCGTTGATGCAACCTCTGCACTTCTATTTTAATGTGTCTCTTCTCTAGTGGAGCGTTAGGCAATAGTGGGAATAGTTAGGGACAGCTATAACGAGAAATGTGAGGTAATATTGGGCTCAAGTGAAAGCCATGCACGTAACAATTCTTGACCATGAACAAAAAAATACATGATAATTTAGGGGAAGGATGGAATTGAAAGAGGAAAAAAACTCAAACCGTCAAGTACATCCCACCCATCCTCCTGTCACATGGACCTTGATGCATATTCTACACTCTCAGTTCCACACATCTCTTCACCGTCAGGTACATCCCACCCATCCTGTCCTGTCACATGGACCTTGACGCATATTCTACACTCAGTTCCACACATCTCTTCCAGGGTGGAGCGTCAGGTAGTAGTGGGGATAGTAGGGGAAAATGTAATGAGGAGTTGTGGAGTGGTATTAGACTTTAGCGAGAGGCGGTTTGGGCATGTGTTACATTCAAGCGACAACCCTTGAGCGTGTGCCAAAAAAAAAGTTTTAATTTTGGTAAGTAGGAAGGAATTGAAAGAGGGGAGAAATTCAAAGTATTGCTTTCATCCAGCCCATCCTCTTGCGTCATGCAGGCATTGACCAATGTCTGCCCTTTCAATACCATGCATCTTTTTATAGTGGGCTTGATCCGGAGGTGGTTTCGACACACGTTACATGCATGAAATAGCCCTTGAATATGCACAAAATTTTAACAATTAATTTAGGGGAAGAGTGAGGGTATCGAAAGAACAACATCCTCTCCCCAGGAACTATCGCTCCCCTCCGCCCCCCCCCCCCCCCCCCATCGTGCAAGTCAGTCATAGTTCAAACCAACTGAGTCCATGCTGAAACTCCAGCAATCATTCTCATCATAGCTACCATCCTTCTTGCACACTATTACGTGCAATTTATGTCCGTTCGCAAGTGCCTAAAACAAACACAGTGTGAAGTTTTTGTTGTTTTCTCAACATCGTTTAGGGCTCGTTTGGTTCCACATAAAACTGAAATATGTTTTCCAAGTACCTGTGTTTTCTAACTAATTACGTTTGGTTGAGTGTAACTCAAACTCGCGCTGAGAAAATAATCTACACCGTCACGTCTCCGTCTGTGAAAAATCCGTGAAAATCGACCGCGCCCAATCTGGGCGCAATTCGTTTTCTCTGACTCTCAGTTACCGGCTATCTGCTATTATCCCGCTCCAGTTGACTCATGACTGCCATCTCATGAATACAACACCGGCTGTTACCTGCTATACCAACCGGATCAGAAGATATTGAGGCGGGCCGCCGTGAACGCTGCAAGGAACAACGCAGTACCAAACGAAAAACAAACAAAATACACAACTTGATTTTACTTTAAACCGGACGTTGCTGCTAGGCTTGCAACTCACAGCATTCGAATTCTTGTTTTAAAACTCACGGTAAGAACTGGTTTTACGTGGAACGACGAGCCCTTAGTTAAGATGAATGTGAGGTTCTAGAAATGATAACTGAATCATGACAGTACCACATGAAAAATCCAAGGACAGCCCCATCCGTCCTATTACTTGTGTCCGGCTCAAACTCTTTCACATGAAATGCAGCAAAGAGCACATGAATGGCTTTATATTGCACCCCTGGCTCGTGCTCTTCGTATCCGCACCGATTGCGGAGAGATCCAGTCCTGACGGAGTCTTTTCTTAGGACATCCTAAGAGCATTTTTTATTGTCTAATTTATTACTTTTAAATCAGTAGTCAGATTGTGTATCGGGGTATTTTTTAATACGTATTGGTTTATAGAAAATCTTCATCTTCTACTTTTCTATTGATGGTCTACTGCTACTTGTTAAATGGATGAAATGTCTTCACCTTGGGACAGACCAACATCAAACTTATAGATGGTCTCAATTTTGTCTCACTGACACTAAAAATGTAGCTCCATCACTTTGCCAAAGATCGGATTTTTGGGTCATAAATAGATTCTCGAGTTCTGACAATTGTAAGGTCAGATTTTTGGGTCATAAATAAATTCCAACCTTCGGCGAAACAACCTTTGCGAGTCATCATCCTACAAGATCTCATCTCTGATGGAGTTCAGACATCTAAATGATCTTGAAAATAGAATCCACATTCCAGTCTTGGGGTAAAAGAGTTACTTTATTCTTTTAAAAAACTCAAGTTTTGTTCACACACATTTGTCCTTTCGTAAGGCACTATTTTTTAGGATGGTTACAAATTGAAATCGGTCATAAATATATGCAAAATTGTTGAATCAATTGGAGTAGAATATCGTTGTTCTTGTCATTTATTAATTAGGTTTTCTAACATTGATTTTGTAGGAGTTTGCCTACACTACATCGATTGAATTTGTAATGGGATGTGGTGTACACAACGATTCATAGTTAACGAGGCTTTTATTTATAACCAACATTCATATATTTCAAAATTTAATGTTGAGATGATTGGGCTCCAGTGTTTCCATCTATAGGTCAATGACACGTTTTTTACGTGCGTAGAAACGTAAGTGTACGCGTCAATGTAATATAGGCCTTTGTGAGGCCCGAGTCGAACTCAGGGACACATGAATTATCGGAGACTACTACTAACTACTCGCAATCAGCTAGACCGGTTAAAAAGTTGGCGGTTGTTGTAAAATTAAAAGAAAATAAAATAAAACAAAACAAAGCAATCGATTAAATGTTTAGTTTAATCAATTCAAGATGAGATCTTTAGGATTGTGGTTTCACCGCGGGTTTTCATTGTAATAAATTCTATATAGATATTCATATTTATCTCTCTATCCGGGTAGTGGCCTGAAATCAGAATTGCCCACTGTCGTGGTACAATTCACTACCTATGTCTAGGTCGGTTCCACCGTCGTAGTAACCTATACCCTAAACTAGATGCATTAAAACCGATCTCTTGGTATCCACCATTAACCTTACACCACCTTGTTCAAGGGATTTGTCAATTAATGTCAATTCTGTCTCTTTTCAATCATTAATTCTTCTTTCAAAGTAATTAAGGGTATTAGATTATTATTATGGTGATCAAGCATAACAATATAATTGAGAAAATGAAATTATACCACGGATTTAAGAGATAAATGATGAATTACTATGATAAAATTGTCATACAATGATTTCCCGGGCTACTCCCAGTCCTAAAGACAAAGGGGATTATCCCCGCATGTTCATCTCAAGGCAAAACATGGTAGAGAAAAAGGGAAACATGGAGAAAAACGTGATCGAGTGGTGAAACCCCTGAACGGAGAAGATCCAAGTGTTCCTTGGCGTAGAATACGCGTTCTCCCGCCTTTCGGTGGTGGAAAACGTCTTCTTCGGCGTCCGGAACGGCTGGGGCGTGCTTCTGGGCTCAGTTCTTCTCTCCACACCTTCTCGGGACATGTGCAGCGGCTAATGACGTGATAGATTGCTCTTGGCCGACGTCATTAGGTATAATCACTGAGTTAGGTCGCCAAAATATCACAGCCGTCGGATTTAGATCAATCTGAAGCAAACATGTATCTAACGGTGTCGATACCATCGACGCGAGTCGATGGTATCGACCCTGCACTGTATCGGCTGGTCTTCTTTTCTTTTCTTTATCGCGACTGATGCCACCTCGATACCATCGACGCGAGTCGATGGTATCGAGATTCATAGGCGTCGGTTTTGTCCTTTTACCGTCGTTGTAGCTCCACTAGTCGATGGTATCGACATTTGCGTCGATAGTATCGACTCTCTTTTCTGAAGCAACCTGATGGTATCTCGATACCATCGACTCTCCTGTCGATAGTATCGAGATTTTGCTGCTCCTTGTGGCTGGCTGCCTGTGATCCGGTCGATGGTATCGACCACTGTCGATAGTATCGACAACAGCAGATACTTGTTTTTCCTGAAATTACAACATGAAACCACATAAGCCAAAACAAAACATATTCTTGTAATAATTTATGCTCAAAAATACAGAAATAAGGGGGATTTGACATAGAGAAGGATCATAGACCAAAGTAGATGAATTATGCAATATTATCCACCAAAATGACTAATAAATGCATAAAACACAAATAAAATAGGTCTATAAATGTGACTCAAAATCATCGCATCAAACTCTCCTAAGCTTGAACATTGCTCGCCCTCGAGCAACTAAACCTTAGAATAGAATTGCCAGAGTCAACTAAAGAACAAATCATCACAACAAACATCCCATATGATCCCCACCGGACATTCACATTCCGGCCCTCACTAACCACAGAATGATAATTACCCTAAGGCGACAGTAATCATCCATAAAAGATACCCACCTCAAAATTGATGAACACTATCACATAAGGAAGTTAACATAATAAAATTTGCCGGTCCAGACTCGGTGCATCTTGTGATTTCCTATACTACGTTGCTCACCCTAACTACCATCTACATGGAAGCAGCTCTCCTGATATTCATAAGTGAGGAAAAATTCATAGTGGCCTACCAATTCGAGCAACGGGTGGATGGAATGGGTGGCTCATGGAAGAAATGAAAGCATTATACGGTTTCAACATGCATAAAGCAAAAGTACCCTAAATGATGCATTTGCACATGAACATGCCCTAATGCCTAAGATTGGTTGGAATGATATATGCACTAACATCCCATCTCAAAATGAGATGGAATATCTAACTGAGCTACATCATGTACTTACTCATCTTAAAATGTGAATGAGACTATGTTCCTTTCTCCTTCTTATTCTACTTGCTTCTCAATAATTTCTTTTTCTTTTTCATTTTTTCATTTTTTTTCTTAAGCCCTTATATCCATAATTGACAATGAATTATTTGATGGGCTCACTTTTTCTGCATAGCTCAAAGATTTGAATTATTTAGAAGTTATGAAACAATTTAATCACCCTTAGAGAATAAATAAGTTACATGATGTGCTCAATGCATAGAAATTATGAATGCAGCTAAATGACACGCACCTAAGGTTAATGTGCATGTATAACTATTCTATTTTTTTATTTTCATGTAAAACATGTATAAGCGGTTGCAATGCAAAACCTATCTATATGAGATGCAATCAAAAAGATTAAAACTGTAAAGTACTTCCAATTCTTATGGTGGATTGTGAAAAACAATGAGGTGGAAAGATCACAAGACTAATTGACTGAACCTTTGAAAATTATTATGTGTCCCTCCTTACTGACCTATGTAATAGTTAAGAGGTTTCTCTCTCTTACTTCAAATTAGATTCTCATTATCATTTGGTCAGTTTAGGCTCAAACAACCAATTTCGTCCATTTTTCATGAATCATTAGGAATGTACAGTTGTGATATTCTGTTTTAGAGTTGACAAAACCAATCATTTTCTTAAGTTATGTGCTCAAGGTTGAGCAACACAAGCTTGTGAACACTCAATTTTTTTTTTAAATTTTCCCTTAACCCATGTACAAGCAATTGAGATGACACAAGACTTAAGACATCCACAATTACACTAGATAGAATGTGGATCCTACAAACAAACTAAGATTGCAAGAAATAAATGACAAGAAACAACAAAATAAAACAAAAAACTGAGAAAATAAAAGATAGAGCTGTTCCAACCCCCCCAAGCTTGAATTCGACTATGGCCTCATAGTCAAAAACAATCTTAAAGGTTGGAACAGAGATACCGATTTACTCTTCTAGCGGAGGCGGGTACTGTGGGGTTGTGGATTCCCTGGATGGGTACTGCCCCTAAAAGCTAGGATCATACTGGGGCATGGGTGGAGGTTGTGGATACCCCCCAAAGTAGTTCTGGCTCCAGTAATGATCATAAAAGGGTTGCTGCTGCATCTCCATCCTATGCAACCTATCATGAATCTGTTGTTGGTTGTCGAGGAGGAGGCGCTCATTTTCGAAGATTGCCCTCTGATTGTCAAGTAATCGGGTTGCAGTCTCCTGAATACCGGTATACCCTGCAGTGTGATGTTGTTGCATCTTATGTATGTCCTGCAGCATAGCATACATTCCTTGCATCGAGTAGACATCCTCACTTTGTTGCGAGGGTGGTGGTGGTGGCGGAGGCTGGTAAGAAGAAGATGCACCCGAATGCATGCGAGGACGCTTCTGAGGTGCAACTCGTGCACGAAGAGGAGTGTAGGCCTCCTCTTCCTCTTCAACCTCATTTTCATCATTGTTGTTGTCGTCGTTGTCACCATCTTCATCGGAGTCAGCAATGGCTATGATGGGCCATCGGAAATGTTGAGCACCTTTGATATGGAAGACAGGGTCGGGAAGCAAACATTCTTGATATGCGTGGTTTACATGGCAATGAGCATAGGGTAAACCATCCCGAAGCAAGATAATATTGGATCAGTGAAGATGCTGCAAATTAACCTTGCTTCTGCTGGAGAGAGGAGTAAGCTACTGAAAATTCAACCCAAGGTAAGAGGCCAGCAGTGTAATGAGTCCTCCAAAGTAAATTGGCGCCTTCCGCGTACTCCACTTTACAGCCAACACCCGCTGCAGAAAGAATGCTCCCCAGTTGCACTCTTGGCGCTTCAGTAGTTTATGCAAGAAAAACAAGTCTGTCTCCTGGAATTTGCTAAGAGACAGATCACCCCTAGCAAATAGGGTAGAACACAGCATCCGATGAAGAATCGGCACGAACAGATGCTCGAAGTCTGCTACCGCTGCATTGTGGTAGTTCACAGATTTTCCTGGCGGCACCGTCACAAGCTCGGCAAAGATGGCGTCGTAGTCGGTCCGGTTGTCTAGCCGCCGGTAGTCATTTCTCCCATGGTTCCAGTTGTAGATGGAGTTGAACTGGCGGAGGGTGAGAGTGTAGTCATTATTGTATAGCCGAAAAGAAACACGACCCTTGATCCACTCGTGATCCGTAGCGACAATGTCATTGGGCACGACGCAGACGTCCAACGACGCCATGAATTCAGCCACCAGCTCCTTGTATGTCATCCAATCACCGAAGAACGACTGGCCATCAACATGGTATTCCATCTCGTCGGGCATCCGGCTCGTGTGTCTCGCCTGCCCTTTTAGAACGTAGGCCAGATTAGCCTCGAACCCCAAGTTGCGGATCACCTCCCAGTCAACATAGTGGGTCAGCTCAATTTTCCTCTTCATGATCCCCTCATAGATCTTCTTGACCTCCGCGGACGGATGGAGAATCCGCGGGCGTGGGATCGATGCAGTCGGTGGAGGCACGAACTCCGGAATGTCCATCGGGTTGGCGCATGAAGAAGACGCACCGGTAACATGTACCATGGTTGCAGAAGAAGTAGAAGTAGAGAAAGAGCTCAGTGAAGATCGGAGAAGGAAATCTCCGCTCGATGAAGAACATGCTCCTAGATGCTCATCGCTGGGCTCAGATTGCTTTGGAATACGCTCGGCACAGGTGGCGAAGAATTCCTCTGGAGTTGTGACGTCATATGATGACAATCCTTCTCATATATAGTTGTGGCCGGCGCTGCTGTATACCCGTCTATACCATCGATGTGGGTCGATGGTATCGACACGGGTAGCACAATCTGTACTGCCGCTGGTATCGACGGCCATCGATGGCTGGATTTGCGGGGCCCAGATCGTTGACGTGTCGATACTATCGACATGTGTCGATGGTATCGACTCGTCCCCCGGATCGACTATCTGGTTGCAGCGATCACCGTTGATCTCCTCTCATGGATCGGTGACATGTCGCGTTGATACTATCGACGCAAGTTGATGGTATCGACCTCCAGTTAGGGCAACACCCTCGCGAGGTCCGGCCGCCACTTTCTGCCTATAATTGAGTCGATACCATCGACAGGCCCGTCGATGGAATCGACTTCACTGAGATGATTTCTTCTGAAAATCTTTAGAGATCTCGATGGTATCGACTTGCATGTCGATACTATCGACCTCGACTTTTCGATCAACCCATTGGTGTGTCGATACCATCGACGAGGCCGTCGATGGTATCGACGCAGTGCGATTTCTACAGTCGCCAACCTGTACCCAGGTCGATACCATCGACACAAGGGTCGATGGTATCGACTCTGCCTCAGTCCTGCACATTACCCAAACGATCACAATACCTTTTTTACACTAAAAACAAAGTCAAAACAAACCAAAGTACGAATGTGAAAGAAACTAAACCACACTACCGATGGTTGGGTTGCCTCCCAACAAGCGCCCTTATTTAACGTCTTAGGCTAGATGACTTTAAGCTCCTCATCATCATAGAACTTTGGAGAGTGTGTCCAGAGGATCGTGCAGCAGTTTAAACTCCACCCGATCTTGGCCAATCCCCAAAGTCAATGTACCTCTCCCAATGGCAGTGACAACATCGACCGTTGCTTGAAACGGCCTACCCAATAGCATCTCGCAACCTTTAAGCTGTGGCATGTCCATGATGACAAAATCCACTGGAAAGATGAACTTGTCTACCTTGACGAGTACATCCTCGCACACTCCGTATGGCTTTACAATGGACCCATCTGCCAACTCAATAGTTGCTGCTGATTTCTGTATTTTCTCCAACCCAAGCTTTTGAAATGTAGACAGAGGCATAAGATTAATGCTAGCACCTGAATCACATTGTGCTTGTGGAAATAATTGACCACCTATGGAACATGGAATGTAGAAGCCTCCTGGGTCTTTCCTCTTCTGTGGTAAGCTCCCGTGGATAATTGAGCGCACCATCTCATTTACCCGGCACACGTCCGTGTCTTTAATCCGCCTCTTCTTGTTGAGTATTTCTTTGATAAACCTCCCGTAGGCGGGAATCTTCTCTATCATTTCCACTAACAAAATATTGACATGGAGTTTTCTGAACATCTCCAAGAACTTCCTGTAATGTCTATGTACTTTCTTCGATCTCTGATTATCAAGAAAAGACACAACTGCCTCATCAAGACGCTTATGAGGTGGCACGTATGGGATTTCGGGGAAAGCTCCCCTAAGCTTGCTTCAATGACACCTTCTGACATGGACTTTGGTAGATCATTTTCAATAGGTGAAAGTTGTTGTGGCTCCTCCCTCGCAGTGGATGTATCTTCATCTTGACGCATGGCCTTCACCTGCTCTTCTTGCATAGGTGCGGGCGTGACCGAGATGGGCTCTTGGCAGACTTTTTTGAATGGACAATATCCGCCTGGTAGTCCGTAATGACTGCGCGGATACAATATTTTTGGTGTAGCCTCCGTACCAAAAATCATTTTTCCTTTATCCTGGACCTCTATCACCGGGGCCTCTGCCTCAGTAACCACAACTATATATTTCACTTGGTGATGTGCTTGAGCAACTTCTACATTTCCTGCATGTCTCTATTGATTGGCATGCTTTATGGATGCCACTTCATTGGAAATTTGGGTCACAGTCGTCTCCAGTGCCCTCATTTGTGCTCCATGACTTTGCAATGTTTGCACAAACTTAGTCAAGATCTCACCTTGGGACTGCAACTACTTACTAAACATGCTCATCATCTCATGATTTTGCTGCACAACTTGACTAAGCTACTCAATACTTTTATCTTCGGCTCTTGGTTGTGGCTTTGCATCTGGATCTTGGAGGAAGTTGTTCGGATCCTTCCATGAGAACTTCCTATCCTTCCTCCAAGCATAATCATTATTTCTATAGCCCTGTTGTTGCATGAATTTGACCTGGGCTTCCTCATCGGACTCAATATCTTCCTTGGCAAGCAATTTTTTAGCTAAAAGATCTAGTTTAGCATTCATCTCCTTGATGGCCCTGTATTCACCTGCGACTTTGACTTGTTCTGGTACATACCTATCGCCCCAAGACTGCTTCTTTTCCATATTTTTCAAGATCTCCCAACACCTGGTACCTGATTTGTTCAAGAAAAATCCTGAACCCACCGAATCTAGGTTACTTCTATCATGCTCGGAAAGAGCAAAATAGAAATTTTTTACCTGCTTCTCCTTGTCAAGCCCATGATGCGGGAACCACCTAAGCATGATCTGAAACCTTTCCCAGGTCTCAGAGTAGGTCTCTCCTGCTTTCTGGGTGAAATTGTGGATTTTCCTGATCATGTCATTGGTCTTCTCAGTCGGGAAGAACCTTTTAAAGAATACCTCCACCATGTGGTTCCATGATTCCACATATTCATCGTCCAGATTGTGCAACCACTCTCGTGCGTTCCCTGCTAGAGAACTCGGGAATAGCTTCAAGTAGAGCATCTCTTGTGGAAATCTATCAATTTTTATCATGTCACAATTCTCCACAAATTGGCTTATATGCATGACTGGGTCTTCGTTCTTGAGCCCATGGAAACATTCGATTTAACCAAGTTGATTAATGTAGGATCAATCTTGTAAGTTGGAATGTTTATCGCCTGCTTCTTGATTGGCCCCTTTGAAGCAGATGAAGAAGAAGCCTTGATCTTCTCCCATATTGTTTGTTCCTCTGCCATTTCTTCTTGTTCAGATTCTGAATCTGTTTCTTTCAAGTGGTCTTGATTGAAATCCTCCTCATCTTCCGGTCCCTACAATAGAACCTCTGGTGCTTGTTGCGTGTAGTCAGTGCTATGCGTCTGCACCATGCACAGTACCTGCAAAGTGAAAATTTAAGTTCAGTACCGTACAAGACAACTACAAGATGCGAAAGATAAGATATAATTTTTTTTGAAATGATTTCAAAATAATAAAAAAATAAAAATAAAAAGTGGCCTAGAGTGTCCGCTTGCAGCACTCCTAGTGCCGACAACTGCCGTGTCCCCAGCAACGGCGCCAAAAACTTGACATGCTTTTTACGTGCGTAGAAAGGCAAGTGTATGCGTCAATGTAATATAGGCCTTTGTGAGGCCTGAGTCAAACTCAGGGACACATGAATTATCAGAGACTACTACTAACTACTCGCAATCATCTAGACCGGTTAAAAAGTTGGAGGTTGTTGTAAAATTAAAAGAAAATAAAATAAAACAAAACAAAGCAATCTATTAAATGTTTAGTTTGATCAATTCAAGATGAGATCTTTAGGATTGTGGTTTCACCGTGGGTTTTCATTGTGATAAATTCTATATAGATACTCATATTTATCTCTCTATCCGGGTAGTGGCCTGAAATCATAATTGCCCACTATCGTGGTACAATTCACTACCTATGTCTAGGTCGGTTCCACCGTCGTAGTAACCTATACCCTAAACTAGGTGCATTAAAACTGATCTCTCGGTATCCACCATTAACCTTACACCACCTTGTTCAAGGGATTTGTCAATTAATGTCAATTTCGTCTCTTTTCAACCATTAATTCTTCTTTCAAAGTAATTAAGGGCATTAGATTATTATTATGGTGATCAAGCATAACAATATAATTGAGAAAACGAAATTATACCATGGATTTAAGAGATAAATGATGAATTACTATGATAAAATCGTCATACAATGATTTCCCGGGCTACTCCCGGTCCTAAAGACAAAGGGGATTAGCCTCACATGTTCATCTCAAGGCAAAACATGGTAGAGAAAAAGGGAAACATTGAGAAAAACGTGATCGAGTGGTGAAACCCCTGAACGGAGAAGATCCAAGTGTTCCTTGGCATAGAATACGCGTTCTCCCACCTTTCGGTGGTGGAAAACATCTTTTTCGGCGTCCGGAACGGCTGGGGCATGCTTCTGGGCTCTGTTCTTCTCTCCACACCTTCTCGGGACGTGTGCAGTGGCTAATGACATGATAGATTGCTCTTGGCCTCCGTCATTAGGTATAATCACCGAGTTAGGTCGCCAAAATATCACAGTCGTCAGATTTAGATCAATCTGAAGCAAACATGTATCTGACGGTGTCGATACCATCGACGCGAGTCGATGGTATCGACCCTGCACTGTATCGGCTGGTCTTCTTTTCTTTTCTTTGTCGCGACTGATGCCACCTCGATACCATCGACGCGAGTCGATGGTATCGAGATTCATAGACATCGATTTTGTCCTTTTACCGTCACTATAGCTCCACTAGTCGATGGTATCGACATTTGCGTCGATAGTATCGACTCTCTTTTCTGAAGCAACCTGATGGTATCTCGATACCATCGACTCTCCTGTCGATAGTATCGAGATTTTGCTGCTCCTTGTGGCTGCCTGCCTGTGATCCGATCGATGGTATCGACCACTGTCGATAGTATCGACAGCAGCAGATACTTGTTTTTCCTGAAATTACAACACGAAACCACATAAGCTGAAACAAAACATATTCTTATAATAATTTATGCTAAAAAATATGGAAATAAGGGAGATTTGACATAGAGAAGGATCATAGACCAAAGTAGATGAATTATGCAATATTATCCACCAAAATGACTAATAAATGCATAAAACACAAATAAAATAGGTCTATTAATGCGACTCAAAATCATCGCATCAGTCAACAACATTGTCTAAGTAACTTGATTTGAGAATGATTTGTGAACTAGTACTCAAATTATATGGATAACAGGAGTCATCAGCTTAACGATTTCATAGTTGAAACTCAATATGTCTTTCTTGACCAATAATGTTGTCCATAGGTTTATATCAATATATTTTTTAAAATAGGATTCAGACAAACTGAATTAACCAATATTCATATCTTTTAAAGTTCATTATTGGCACCACTAGATTCTGATATGGTCTCTGATAGGTCAACAAAATAGTTTTGTGTATCCTAATGGGAGCACACCAGTAATGACATTAGTGGGATAATAAGAATATATATATTACCAATCATGGTATTAAATATCACAAAAACTCCAAACATAGATTGGTCATTTGTTTCCCACCTAACCATTCTAGCCAAAAGCCTTGTCATCAATGTCTACCCATTTCTATTTAAGAACAAGCATGAGAAAGGGTGGGTAACCATGATAAGAAACCATAAATTCAATATATATTCCCTAAATTGTGTTTCGAGTACGAGTCGAGAAGAACCGAAAGACATATGGTTTTTATCCCTTCCTTATAGCAAAGCCATGGACCAATGATAGGAGGTTGGGTTTACATCAACGTTGGATAATGTCACAGATATGTGTTGTTCACTTGGTACTCTAACAACCATCTAGTATTTGTTTGGGGTTGGAAACAACTTATAGAAGACCTAAATATAGAAGAGGAACACCATTTCTCCCTAACTCCCATTGATAAAAACAAAATCTTGATGCACCTCTTTGATAAATTTGGATGTGTCTAGGAACCCCCTCCAATCTTAGAAGTGAAGACATGGATATCATTTCACCTATATTTGATGGTCCTACTCTGTCGACCTTGTCAAAAGAATTAAAAAGTGTGGGTCTGATAACTACAAATCAAAATGATTCTATAGTAACTATCATTAGAGAGGACGACAAGCCAAAAAGAAAAAAGAAAATTTGACAAAATTGGGAAAACATCAATGATATTAGCTAGTGACCCTTCATTATCTCTATGGATGCAGATGTCATCCAGAGGTGATGATGACTATGATGATGACAATGAAGTATTTTAACCTAAGGAAGATCTAGACATGCCTTCCCCCGGGTGAGATGATATTGCATGAACAACTCCTAGTTGCATCATTCTTTTTTTATTTTGTGGGGTGTTGTAATGGGAACCCACCCCCATTTTTATCTCATGTAGCTACAACTTTTCCCATCTGGAACTACATTGATATGTAGGACAAATATGTTGATCTTTATGCATTATGCCTTTGCATCTTTTCTTTTACATATTAGATTTGCATGTCTTATATATAGTCTAGTAAAGTTCCGATATTTAATAATAGCTCTTATTATATTCAAATTTTGGTACCAGTCATTCTTGAATAGTGTTTCATACTGGGTATATTGGTATATCACCCAGTATAGGCATTCATCTTTATACAATAATTCCAGATTTGTTAAATTGTATGAATATGATATGTCAACTTTGTGTTGGCTAAACATAGAAATTACCTAGTATATGAAGTCGTGAATATTCATTATTGTTAGTATATGTGAACTTTGTGAATTGTTGTTGATAATACTAAATAATAGTTGAATTTTGAACTCCCACCAACACCTTTTGATATTTGTTGTTTTTGCAGGTTATGTCTCAATACTTAATGTGCCTACTTTACTATTTTGCTACTTTGCATATTTGTAAATTGTCGCCTCTCCCTCTATAATCTCCCCTCACATGTTTTTCCTACTCCAATTTATGATTATATATCAATCTTACATAGAGATCAAACTTGGAAAAAGCAATTGTCACCATGTGTTCTATTCACCCACCTAACAAATCTTGATAAAAGCCTCATCATAACTACTGATAGGAGCTATATAACAACAAGGTTGATATGAGTATAAACATAGAGAAAACCCCTAAATCAGATATCCAATACCAAACAAAGTGATGTTTCTTATTGATCTTTGTTATCAGTATCAATTTAAAATATCCAGTAGAAGGAATGTTTTTCTCCCTCGCATTTGGCAAAGCCATGGAATAGAGATAGGTTCAGGTTGGGTTCATATCGGTATTGGTCAATATTGTAGGTATATGTTGTTCCTTTGGCACTTTAATGGCCATCTAGTGTCTTTCTAGGGTTGCAAATAACTTATTAAAGACCTGAAGATGAAGGAGGAACACCTCTTCTCACTAACCCCAACATACAAAAACAAGATCTTAATGGGATTCTTTGATTAAGTTGGATCTGGATATGACCCCTCTCCTCATCTCAAAGATGATGATATGATATTGTTCCACCACTTACATTTGGAGATCCCAATCTGAGGACCTTCTAGAAAGAGTCACAGAGCGTGTACCTCATTGCCATGACTTAAAATGTGATTGCAGTATCCAAGGCATACATCAAAGGGGAGTATAAAACCAAACTAGCAGAAACTAGAAAAGAAGATGAAAAGGCAGACAAAGCACATGGAGCTGATTTGAAAAGAAAATAGAAGATTGATGAGGTATGAGAAACATCATCACTATCAAGTTGTTCCTCCTTATCTCTCCTCATATCCATATCTAATGATGAAGATGACCATTACAACGATGAAGATGATGATGGCGACAAATGTTTTTAGACTTTTTGTCTTGTAAACTTCAAAATGATGAATACATTGTTGAATATGCGAACATGGCTTCATTCAGTGGGGATGACAATTCCTAAACATATCATGGTTGTGATTTTTGTTGTGGTTCTCATTTTATTGGGTGTTATTAGGGGATCACAGCCCCATTTTGGTAATTGTGGCTAACCAAAACTTTTCCCATTACTCCTACAGGCTTGCATTCAATGCGTTTGAAGTATAAATACCATATTGATGCATAGTTACATATAATGTTGGACACCTTTGATTATAAAATGTGATAGAACAACCTTTGTTTAATATCATAATGCAGTGTTTTTTCCTAACTTTTTTAATTTCATTTCCAACATAGAGTTATAAAATTATACGTTGTACATTATTCACTACATGTAATTTAGAATATTAAATAAGTATTTAATGTAAAAATAATGATGGGATATCAAACAATAGGTTAAACATGATTCAAACAAACAATGATGGTAATGATTATATACAAATAATGGTTCAATTTTTTTAATACAATATGATGGGTTGTTGCTTCACTTACAATGGAAGTGTATTCTTACTTTGTCATTGTGGTTTGTTAGGAAACAATCTTCAAAACACTACGTTTAAAATATTTCCTCTGAGAGTGTTCACATCTAATATCAAAACATGCCAACTTCACACGAAGCTTTGTGAGAAATGATGGTTTAGTCCACTAAATGAAAATTCATTCCAGAGTATGCCCTACCTAATGTCATGTCATTGATATCACAAACAATTGTACATGTACATATGGAATTTTCCATTTCAATTCATCATGGTGGAGGGCATTCCATGTGACTAAAAATATCTCTTTGAAATACTGATAGTTTGAACCCCAAGAACTTGGTAGTAAGAATAAAATTAATCTTAGTGAGGTAAGTTGTTAATAAAAGGTATTTTTTTACTAAAATCCATGGTGTATACATCAAAGTCAGTTGAGTTGATGACTGGGAAGGAGTACTACAAATAAATATTGACTGCCAGAAAAGGAATTTTTATATTGAAGAAAATAGACTTACAAAAGCACATCTTGTATGGTTGAAATTCATATTTTCTTTAAAATAGTCTGTATGAAACACATCCTCCATAAGATGAAATCCATCGTCATGATTACACTTTGATTCATAATTAAGATTGTAAAGACTGCAACATTGTTTTTTTACCAAAAATGAAGATAGCATCATTGTTCAAATAAATATTGAAGTTAATAAGACACAATATATTATTAATTATGTACCAACATTAACACGATAATTCATCTTGATTGTAGCGACAAAAAATTTTGTGTACAATTATTGTTATGAGACACTAAGTATTTAGACCATACTAAATGAGCATTCCAACCATACTAAACAGTCATTCCGACCATACTAAACCATGATTCAAACCATACTAAACCATTATTCAGGCCATACTAAGTGAGCATTGTAAGAAACTGTGAACCAGTTTACACTCTAAGATTGGTAATGGGAAGAAGAGATTGGGTAATTTTCCCTTTGTGGTTGAATGTTATTTTTTTTAACTATGGACTTAGGCTTATACAAGTTGTCTTCTAGTCACTGAGTTCCATCCAACGTCTTAAAATAAAGTTTGTGTAAAATAATAGTGGCATCAATATACATATGGGACCCGCTATGACATGATATGTCATTATCAGCAATAGGTTCATTAGTTGTTGTCAATATACATTTGGAAAATTAACAATCATATTTTCTATGGATGCCATCTTGTTTCCTTTCTTTTTACTGATGTTAACTCCTCCATTGCCATTCTTTTCTTTGATCAATCATCCTCAGTGATCTCATACTAATCTTTGTCTGACAGACTTGTTTGTCTTGGATGTCTTGATCTTGTAATTCTCTTATAAGGTTCATCAAAATCACCCCCTTCCAAGATAGATAAACAAATGGACCTTCTATGCCTTTTCCCCTATCCAACATCTACCTGCAATGTCATGGATTTTGCCTCCTCCTCCTTGTTGTCGTCCTTCCTCATCAACATGTATGCTAGGGCTATCAATGGAGGGTATTACATAATTACCCTTTATCCATACCCTTTAGGGTAAGGGTAAAGGTTTTTGTTACCCATTCCCTGTTTACCCTTTCCCCATTTCCCCATCACATTACAAGGGGAGGGTGAGGTATGGACATTATCCATACCATTTTACCCTTTTACCTGCATTAATTTAATAAAGACATATAACTATATAGAAGCTTCTAGTTCAACTTCCACCCTACTTTTTCCAATAGGAAATCTTGTGGGTTTTTTCTTGCTTCCCACCCCACTCAGACTGAAATTCTTGTAATATATTAATATTAAATGTTGAACATATTGATAGGTCCACAGAATATTGGGAAAAGGATTACCACGCTACCTCAAAACAAGTTATTCTTGGACCAATGTGTAAATATATTACATAAGTATAACATTGACATGCTTATATTCACAATTGCAAAAATGCAAATCAAGGAAGATGTGACTTAATTATGATCACCCTACCCACAATCTTAAAATAAGTTAACATTTTATATAATTTGTTTTATATCAAAATTACTCATTTAGCCTTTATCCTCCCCATTTACCTCGTGGGGAAGAGGGTAAGGGTTAGGGGAGGGTAACCGGATTTCTAAGAAGGTTAATTACCCTTACCCTTACCTGCTACCCTCTGGAGTGTAAGGGTAAGGGTATAGCCTTACCCTCCCCATACCCTCCCCGTTGACAACCCTTATGTATGCCTTATCGTGTTCATCATTCTCCAACTTCATCATAGCCTTAGGATCCTCCTTCCTATAGACCTCAATAGCCTCCTTTCTATTGGCATCAAGAGCATCCTTCCTCCCTCTGGCAACATTCTTCTTCTTATTGGCATTAGATTCTTTCTTCATCTTGGTCTCAACTTCAATGTTCTTTTTAGCCTCACCTTCATCCATCCTCACTTCCTCCATCCTCTTTTCCTTAGCTTCCTTGCTTCTCTTTGCCTCAAAGTCTTCCTTCTTATTGTCCTTGACAACCTCCCTTCTCTTGACCTTAGCTTCTTCCTTCTCTTTGGCCTTAGTACCCCCTCCTCTAGGCCTCATATTCTTCCTTATATTTGGCCTCAGTAGCCACCCTATTCTTGGACTAAGCTTCTTCCTTCTGTTTGGCCTCAACAATCTCCCTTTTCTTGGACTTAATTTTTTTCCTTCTCATTATCCTCAGCATCCTACCTCCTCTTGATATCTTCTTCTTCCTTATATTTGGCCTCAACAACCTCCCTCCTCTAACCTCCAATCCTTCCTTCTTCTTGGCCTCAACAACATCCCTCCTCTTGAACTCATCTTCCTCCTCATTATTGGCCTCAGATTCCTCCATCCTATTGACCTATTCTTGTTCCTTCTTCTTTTACTTAGTTTGCTCCTTCCTCTTGGTCTCAACAAGCTTTTTATTTATGGCATTAGAAGTTCCTTTCTTTTGGAATAAGCTTCCTCCTCCTTTTTGGCCAAATATTCCACCTAAATCTTGTTTCCACCTTGATCCTCATGCTCACCATTATTTAACCTCTTGATTCCCTCTATAAAACTTGTGACCCTCCTTGGACTTAGTACCAACCTCCTACCTTAGCATTAACTTAGGTTTTCTATTTGTTGTCTCACAACCTATCGTTGTCTTCTGAACCTCTTCATCAATCAAATTTCATCGTTGTTGTTATTTTATCATCCTTCAAATCTTGAGAGGCAATCTAAATTACCTCATTGGAATGATAGTGTATGTGGAACCGAGAGGAATGTCAGTCAATGGTTGTTCCTTACTATTGTCAAGCCCTAATAGTGAGCACTTAGAATAGGAACCCATTATAATGGATGCCTTCTTTTGGGACGTTCTTCTAAAGGCCTATTATGGGAGGTCCTCTTATGGGAGATCAAATTTATATGGTAGGTTGGGTTCTTGTTGGAAGTCATCTTGCTCTTACTCCTACTATTGAAAGACACCTTAAACAATGAGGTATCATCCATGACCTTTACAAGCAAGCTAAGATTCCTTCTCTTTTGTTTGGCGAGCAAATTTTTGAGCTCCTTATCTACTACATTAAGGTTTTATTTGTAATGGTTAGCCAATCTACTATACTCTTAATGCATGGTTTGAAACTTGGTAATTCTTATTTTTGGTTTGAATTTGTCTTTGACTTGATCATCTTCCCACACGTGGATATAAGAAAACAACCACACTTCACAACGTAATCCTTACTCCATTAGGGAATAAAATATCTATGCCATCTATTAGTTCTTTTAGTGTAGGAGTACCGAAGAAATGAGCCCACATACAACATGTTATGTTGGTGCCATCCTTCCCTCACCATATCAAATGTCTATGTAGTGTACCTACAATAAGTAAAATCATTCTCACAGATGCTTAATCATCATGTATGGTACCAATATTCATATTTAAGAGGACCAATACTAAATTTGTATGGAACCACTATTAGAAAGATATATAACCTAATTTTCTATGCAATCTGATTTACATGGACCACTATTAACTTTAAATGACCCAGCTTGATGTAGTTTCTTAAACCATGATTGAATGTGAAGAATTAAAGTGAACCTAAGTATTAAGCTCTTACCAACATTAGGTGCATGTCTCCCACATGTTTTCCTTTATAATCATTTTTCTTATAGTTGGTCATTACTTTGAGAAAATAGTCAAAATCATTGTCATCCCAGTTGTAGTTCCTCATACTAGGTTAGTTTTCAATGTAAATTCTATAGTTGAATGGTATGAGAACAAATCTGGATGGTGCAACAATGTTTCCTATATCATGCATAATGTACACATGTGTTATGACTTGTTCATCGATTGAGCTTGAAAGAGTGATACTGATATCTTAATGGTAGGAAAAATGTTTTAGATGGACTGCAATCCCATTTTGTCAGCCAAATTTGTCAATCATGATTTTCATCCTCCATACTTCTTCATTAAGATCAATCTAGATCTTGCCTTTTAAAAGACCATTGAATTAACATCCATCCATTTTCCATTCACACATGGCTAGGTGTATGTCTCTGTATCAAATGAATTGTACAAAAACTTAACTAAATATGGAGACATGGTTTCATCTTCAACTCTAACATCCAGCAAACCTAGCTTGTTGTAGTGCCTCTCTGATAATGGGAAATTGTTTGTCTACATGAATGGTTTCATTATTCTCAACAATGGGGGAGACTCTAAACCTATGCTAGAATCTTGACGCCATCTTGACAAAGAGCGAGCAAGAAAGAGTTACCATAGTGAGATCGAGGAATCAGATTACTAACCACTCTGGCACCACCAATGAGGTTTAGTGAAAGCAACTTTGACCTCTAATGGATACGGAAGTAGGTTTTGAACTCCTTTGAAAGTTGTCGACCATCACTCAGGGATGAGAGATTTTCAAAAAAACCTAAGAAATCTAACACATTGAAACCGCCGTAAGGGCACATTATCAATTTTAGACAAAATGCCATGACAATGTTATAATTTCACATTTAGGATCACAATCTGGTTATTTTTCCCATGTTACATGAATACCAATTTCACGATCTAATTAATTTTTTCCAAAGTTACATGTATACTAGTCCAGTAAATACATTGATATTGGTTCAACATATAAATTATCTGATTTACTCTAAATCTTATACATGGATTATTATTTATCTCACTATCTATTTGAGTGAATTTCAAGCCACTCCTTCACTACCAAAGTGGAGACAAAGGGATGGGGAAAGAATAAAGTGTATTTACAAAAATACAAATAATTTTAAAATAAGAGTCCCCTCCTTGTAGAATGAAAAAGGTGTCCCTTTACTTTTCTCACTACAAACCTTACATAGGATATTTTTTTAATTACTTATAATTGTAGTTTCTAACTTAAAATAGAAGCTTCTTAATTTCTTATGTTGGTGTCATATAGTGCATCGTTCATTAAAACGACATGATGATAGCTTTTCATATTTGTATTTGGTCAAATGTATTCGGAAATGGAGACTATGATGATGTCATAGTCATATCATACGTTTTACGTCTATGAAGTCGAAAAGTCATCATTGAGTGATCCAGAGAAAAATTATACAAAAATACCCCAACTATCAATTGTTGGTTCTTGTGTTATTGAAACATGGTTGGAAATAGTACATTTTGCATCCACTATGAACATCAAAACTATTGCATATATAATAATACCCAATAGACATGTTATCCAGTGTGCACTCCTTCAGTGAGACAGTCCACCCTAGGATGTACTACAATCTCCTTCCATTCCCACAAGACTGACTCATCCATATTCTAGGGAAATACATTGGTTAGATTTGTTTCCTTCATACCTTGACTGCTTCTCCCTACACCCCAAATATGGGCCCACTAGATTGGACTTCTACCAAGGGTGGGAAGGCTTCATCAAAATAGCTGAAATTTTTTTAGGTGGGAACCTTACTTATGTCGATCATGTCTCATGCTTCAATCTCTGCATTACCAATAACTAGCTAAAACCATCAACATCCTCACTCACGTCCTTAATTCTTGCATACATTGATAGTGTTACCTCTTGTTTCCACAATGCAAAGGGCCATGTTAGCATTCTAATCATGTTTGGTTATGTGGAAAATGTCAGGGAAGCCAAGGGAAGTTGGCAGATGGAGGAGGAACAAACTAGGAGAGTCCATTGTAGATCAGACCCCACTGATCCCCCTCATGTGGTCCACATTGACTTATGCATACTCGACTGCACAATAGCCCACTAATACAGACTCCTATAATGGAGCCAACTATCTGTCCCCATTTGTTCTGTGTTGCCATGCAACACGAACTGGTCCGAAATACCATTCTATGTTTATAGCGTGTGGAGGCCCTCTTGCCCATTCTACTACTCTCATATTGATGTACTTAGGTAGCTCACCCAACAATTTCCATTCTTTTCAACATAAGATCCTTACACAATACTAGACAATTTGGAATACTCAGATAACCCAAACATATAAAAAAATTCACATGAATGTCATTGGCAGATTCTCCTAACTTTTTGTAAACCATTGTATGAATCATAATTGGTGTTGTGTTATCGTATTTTGGTTACAATTGATAATCTATGTTTGAGATGACCATTAATCTATGATACTATTTTGGGAGTGCAAGAGACTGGATCCTAGGTGAGACTTTGTTATATACATGTTCAGTAGAGAGTGTATCCTGGGATTGATACTTGTTATATATTAGACAATAACGAGTGAATATTGGCTCATCTAAAAGGTAAATCATGGGAGAAACATGATCTAATCATGGATCAATGAACTAAATCAACAATCTAGTTATGAAACATTAATCTTGATACCTGGACTAATCTATATAGGTGAAATGAAGACATAATTATTGACTAATATTGATGATTTGGAATACTCATATAACCTAAACATAAAAAAAATTTCACATGAATGTCCTTGACATATTCTCTTAACTTTTTGTGAACTATTGTATGAAGCACAATTGGTGTTGTTTTAATGTATTTTGGATATAACTGATAATTTATGTTTGAGATGATAATTAATCTATGATACTATTTTGGGAATGCAAAAGATTGAATCCTAGGAAGGACTTTGTTGTATACAAGTTTAGTAGAGAGTGTATCATGTGATAGATACTTGTTATATCCTAGACAACAATGAGTGAATATTGTCTCCGCTAAAAGGTGAATCGTGGGCTAGACATGTTTTTAATCATGGATCAACGAACTAAATCATCAATATGGTTATACAACATTAATGTTGAAACATAAACTAATCTATCCAGGTGCAATTAAGGCATAATTATATACTAGTATAGGTTATTTAGGGAGTATATGTGCTTAAATATGCATAGGAGGTAATCAAACTAGAAGGAGGTGAACCTATAGTAGGGGTTTACAGGGAGATCCTGGGTATAAGCGCTAAAAAATATCACCTTCATGTGCAAGATGAGATTGAATGTAGTTCCCAATGAAAATAAACTTAAAACTTTCTAAGAAGGTGCTTGACATCACATTGCTTATTGCACAAAGGAATGCAGAACAAACATTTCGGGTAATGTCATCTGATTTGGGAAGCACTATATTGAAGTGAGAGACATTGTTATACTTTGGGTAATACATTTTCTATAATATAATATTTTATATACAAATATATCATAATGTGTTAGTAACTACTAAGTCTTATCCATGCCCCCTGTTAGGTCCTTGTTATATCATAGTCAATAAAAAGCAAATACCAACACAATTTAAATGTGAAACCTAGGGCAGAAAATATTGAAGCAGTGAATTATGGTTTGTGTGCATTATATCCAAGTCATTGTGTTATCAAATCGAATTATATACATTAATAGTGGAACATAAATCGATCTATCTTGGTGAATTTAAGATAGAATCATAGATGTTATAAAATAGAATTAAATAAAAAATCTACATTCTCTACATGTTATCGATTAAGAACATTTCTTTAAATAAAAACATTGAAGTACATAGGAATATCTAAGCTATTGGAGAAAACCTAGATCCTTAGTCAGTTATGTCTGGCTTCAAGAAGTTCTAGAACAACCTTCATTTGGAACTTCTTAAAAAATGTTGGACTGGGCCAATTCTCAAAATAATTCATTAGTGAATGTGCCCATTCCACTCTTCCATCATCAACATCAAAAACAAGCCACTCTCATTCATATATGGCTGAACAGTCACATGTGAAACTTCCCAATGTTAATCATTCTAGTTCATAGATCCCCAATTGGTTCCCTAGTTGTCTTTAAGTATAGCTTCATGCCTTCCATAACCACCTCCCCAAGAATTCTATACAAAGCATCGAAGGTTTTCCAAACATGGAATATTCCTAAAATAGAGGAATTCCCTTCTTTGAAAGTCAGTGCAGTATAGGGTATGATGGCAGTTATCAATAAATGAGATCATGTGCTGAAAGAGATTATTAAAAGAAACATTAGTAGTAAAATATATTTTATTGATAAGTAGTAAATCAATATTATTGCTAATTTATGAAGTCACACTCGTCGTGGTTGAATTGAGAGTTTGATGTAAAATAGTCAATCTGAAAATGCAATTAATGAAGATCTATTCTACATAAGGATCCACAAGTTTTCCCAAGTTCATTTGGGAATTCTACTACATGTATGAACTAAGGTTTACTGATCTGTGGTTAACATCAAAGTGGTTGGTAATATAACATAATTTGAAATAGAAAAAAATAGGAGAACTGGGATAGATAATTTTTTTATCAAGTACTAGAATGGAAGTTGGTTCATGCTATGCCACTCACACTATTGTTAAAAGGAAGATAAAACCTTTTGATGTTGCCCATACCGCGGGATATATCCTGCCTAATAAAAATGTTGGTATATACAATGATTACACTATCCTCAATCATCCTATTTCCTAACAATGACCTCACATCCTTCCACTAGAGTTGGATGTAGCCATCATCGAACAAAGTATAAAATTTGCAAAATATACAATATCAAAATCAGGTATTCCACATAACAAAAAACACTATATAAACTTAAAAACCCACTTCGTCGCTAGGGGATAACATGTAAACCTCACGAGAAAAACAATGTGCACATGAAAAGTAACTATTAGTGGCCACCCATGCTACTTTCTAGAGAATTCTACATAATTCTCACATATGCACACCATTATCTTTTATTTCTTTTTCCTTTTACTTATTATGGGATTTCTTTTATCCTTTTCCCTTTTTATATTTATTGGATTTATCAAACCAGTATAAACCACAAATCATGCATCCAAGGGAAATTTTGCAAAAGAATCCATAATTTGAAAACAAATCATACAATTTTCCATTCAAACCCCTTTTATTTAAAAAAAATTGTTTTTCAATTCATACAAGCAAAATTGAGGTTATAACATCCTTCCCCACTTATAGGAATGTTTCCCTCAAAATTCAACTAATCATACAAATAATTCAGGGTAAGAGTATCCCTTGTCCATCTTCAACTCTCATGTGACTTCATCCTCTCCATAGTGAATCCAACGAACCTTTATTACCTCTTTTTTAACTCTTGAGCTCCTTCACCTTGGTATCCAGTACCCTCACAGATGACTCAGGGTAAATCAACCTCCCTTGGAGTTCAATAGTTTCAATGCTCAGCACATGGCTCGAGTCCTTCACATAGAGCTTTATATTGGATACATGGAACACGTCATGCATCTTACTATACTAAGGGGTTAAGGCTAAACAATAAGCAGCTTCACCAATACATTCTAAAATCTTAAACAAACCCATGTATTGGGGACTCAGCTTTCCTCTATTCTTAGCTATAGCTCGAAGGGGTTAGATTTTCAAAAACACATGTTCACCCACAGTGAAGTGCAAGTCAGTTCACTTCACATCAACATATGACTTCTATCGATCTTGGGCTCTTTAGCATTTTCTTGATTAAAATGACTTTATCGGCATAAAAATATAGTTCCTCTGACCTCCACAAGGTCCTCTCACCAACATCATTCTAGTGAAGTGGTGACCGACACAACCTCCCATAGGGAACTTCATATGGAGGCATCCCGAGACTAGCCTGGTAGTTGTTATTGTAAGCAACTCAGCTTAGGGCAGATACTGCTCCCATGATCCACCCTAATCGTGCACACATGCTCTCAATAGATCCTCTAAAGTCTAGATTGTCCTTTCTAACTATCCATCATTCTGGGGGTGATAGGTTGTGCTAAACTTCAATCTAGTACCGAATTCTTCATAAACTTGCTTCCACAGTTTGGAAGTGAACTTAGGGTCATGATCATCATGATTGCCTAATAGTCACTTCCATAGTGACTATTCAATTTGGCAATTACCTTGCTCTTTTAGTTCTTCCAAACCATTCATTCAATATTCCCCTAATGGTAATACCTCAAATTCTAAATTATCTTAAGAATTCACTCCTCATATCATTCCCTCTTCTAATATGTCATGTGTCTATCTCATCTCTCACACTCATAACGGGATGAAATAAGCATTTGGTTGCAGTCCAAATACAAAGCTCATCCCATTCCAAGAGTAGATATGGTGCATCACACATGAATCTAAACCATTCATGCTTTTCAATCCATGAAGTAAAATGCCTTCCTCCCTCTAGGGTTTGTACAATTTCATTAATGCTTTATTCCCTATACCTCATGTCTCATTAACCTTAGTCATTTCCTCAAGGTCTCTAGGGTTATGGGTACTTGTGAAGTGATCTCATCTATATGCATATAGGGAGTGCCCCTCATTTATCCTTTGGCCTCATGAACTCATGGGAGTGGCCAATCTCCTAATCCATGGGCCCCGGGCAAATATTGATGTTACCTCCTTACCCTATGGTCTTATGCAGTTAGGGATGATCAACTCCTAATCCCATCAATCATACATACCTTTAATCACCCCTACCTAACCTTAGGATTGAATTAGGGGTCTATTGAGACGTTATGACTTTATTTAATCATACATTTTTCTTGAGGTTTCTCTAAAATATCCAAGAACATCATGTCTTTTATAATTCTTTCACCCTGATTCCTTCATCTCTTAGGGTACCCATAGTTTTCTTTATGCCCCTTTATTGGGCCCGTGGTTACATACCCATATGGGCCTGGTCCCGTTCTATCAGTCACTTACATAGTGACTTTTCTTCATGTCCCTTAGATATGGTCATACACGAATTCCTAGAATCATACCCAAATTATGTGCTTTTATGCTTCCTGCACCTAATCTCTCAAATTTGGAGTGAATTCTTGAATTGATTTGTGGAGTTCCCTCCTTAGGGAAGGTCTTATCCCAAGACAACAAAACACTATTATTCATTATAAAACAATGAAAACTATTTGTATTAAGGCATATTTCCATCATATTATCTATGCATTTCCTCCCTGGGAGTTATATCATCATATTCCGTGACCTATCTGTAACATCCTTGACCTAGATTACTCCTTAACCCTAGGCGTTTTGCTTAAGTAAGTCATTTATACTATTGTATTTATCTTTTGAAAAGTAATTAAGACTAAAGGAGAGTTTATGTTTCAATTTTGGTCCTATTTGAGTAATGTTGAAGCAATATTTGCTTGTTTTGGATTAAAGTGCAATTTATCAAATATAAGGGGTTACCTTGCAAAATGTTAACATGATAAATTTTCCTCAAGTACTTTAGCATCATAAGAATGAGAAGGATGCTAAAGGATGGTTTGTGTAAGCCTAAATTCCAAGAAGGGGCTTGTTTGAATAATACTTGTACATTGAATATTAGTTTTGGTGTGATTTGTAATTTACCCAAAACCTAGGTTTGAATATGTAAAATACCACCTCAAGAGTGTCCCTACTATCTCTTGGTATCATTTAGATAAAAGAAAAAGAAAGGGGCGTCTTGTTTGAACCATATTTGAGAAATGATACTTTTGATAAAAAAATAATCAAGAAATAAGCATAATTGAAACCCTAAGTTATTTTGTAATAAAAATATATAAATTAAATGAAGTGTCCATCAACTAAAAAGCTTTGGGTGAAATTCCATAATGGAATGGAGGCCAAAACACCTTGGAGGCACCAAGATAATCCCATGTAGGTGAAAATATCTAGCTACATTTTTAATTGAAAAATAATGTCCACTAACATAAAGGTGCTAATGGATAATAGTATTATATTCATTAAGGAGCTTAATGGCCGACTATAATTCAGGGATAATTAAAAGGAATTAGGGGAAAAGAAAGATAGCTCCGGAGACAAGGAAGTGGAGGGGGCATGTGGCACCTAGAAAGGAAGGTTGATGACTTCCCTCCTACCCTCTCTCTCTCTTACGAATTCAATTATATATACTCAACCATTCACCTACTAGAAAGGCTATTTGTGCACCACACTCACTCCTCACTTAGGCCAACGACCAAGGAAGAAAAGGAGAAGGAGGAGATCATTTCCCAAGCTTAAGGTAAGATCCATGGTCATCTTCAACCTTGGGTTGAAGGCTAAAATCGAATTATAACTCTTCTTTTCTTCTCTCTTACATCCAATGTGCAACTTTGGCAATGTTTTACATCAAAAGGGTTGAGAACGTGACTTGGATAATTGGAGGATCTATCTTCACCATTAAATATGAAAAGCTTGGAGCTTTGAAGTTGCTTTGAAGGTGGGTTATATAAATTGAACCCATTGATATTATTATTTGATTTCAATCTTACAATATATGTTGATCTTTCCTTCTTCTCAATTTTTTCTTGAGTAATTGATGAATTAATAAACCCATCAGTTGTATGGACAGTAAAACGGAGTTCTGAAGCTTGATGATGATGACATAATCTTAGCACACACCTCTAGATCAACAATATCAAACAGTTTCAACTATGTATGGTCAAACAGTTTCAAACCGTTTAAAGTCCAAACGGTTTCAACACAACCTAGGCCAAACGGTTTCAAACCGTTTAAAGTTCAAACGGTTTCAACCTAATCTAGGTCAAATGGTTTCAAACCGTTTAGTGATCAAATTAACAATTTCAACCTAACCTAGGTCAAACGGTTTCAACCGTTTAGAGTTCAAACAGTTTCAACTTTGGATAGGCCAAATAGTTTCAAACTGTTTAGAGGACAAACAGTTTCAGCCTAATTTAGTCCAAACGGTCCCAAACCGTTTATAGGTCAAAAAGGTACCAAACCGTTTGGAGATCAAAGAGATCTAGATCGTTTGAAGGTCAAAGGAGTCTCAAGATCATTTGAAGGTCAAAGGAGTCTCAAGACCATTTGAAGGTCAAAGGAGTCTCAAGACCGTTTGAAGGTCAAAGGGGTCTCAAGACCGTTTGAAGGTCAAAGGGGTCTCAAGACCGTTTGAAGGTCAAAGGGGTCTCAAGACCGATTGAAGGTTAAAGGGGTTTTCAAGATCGTTTGAAGATTAAATAATCTCAAACCGTTTAGAGACCAAATAGTCTCAAAACCATGCAAGGTCAAACAACCCTATGATTGTTTGTTATCTCAAGGTTGATTACAATGGAAGTACCTCTAAAGTACTTAGGTGAATAGTACACTTAGAGTAATTGTCATTTAATGCTTATGAAAGTAATAAACTCAATACACTATGATAAGCATAGTTGCATGTACTTTACTGAAAGGATGAGCCAACTTAATAAAGTATGGAGTAATCAACATCCTAGAGAGGATGAGAGAGAAACTCATACTTGTGTAATAAACATGTAATGTGCATACATTGATACTTTTAATAAGTGTAGAGTATGCATTAGGGTTTGATCTTTGATAATATGATCATGAAACCCTAAATTGATAATGAATGGGAAACCCTAACCCTAATTTTGGGTAATGGTATGAGAAACCCTAATTGATAAAGAATGGGAAACCCTAACCCTAATGAAGAAATAGTGGTGTTACCCTTGTATTGCATGGTGTTGATATGTAATTGATATGGTTGTTATCAAGTATACTAACTATGCAGGTATGATGAGATTATGGGCATTGCCATGTATGAGCTATGATGTTTATTTGATAAAAATGCTTAATGGGCCTTGTGAGCCATTATATTATTTGTTGCTTAGTGAGAGGTGACAAGATGTTAATGGACCTTGTGAACTATGTGAGATGCTTGTGTAATAAGTATCAAGTATACCTTAGTCAGATGACCTGGAGGTAATAGTTACCTTATCAGTGATAAAAATGTTCAGTGATGAACTTAGGGTTTGAATACCCAGATCCAGTAAACATGATGATGATATTGTTGAGGGATGAGAATTCCCTGTAATGAGATAATGGATTGAGATCCCAATGTTTTATAAAGTTTTGAAAAGTACTTGATAGATGTATTACACTTTTCTTTGTAGCATTTGTCATAATAATTCATGTTTGAAAACTTGGTTGATGCTAAAAGAATATGGTAATGCACTTAATTAATCAAGTGAAATCTTATCATGTAGAGCGCTGGCCATAGATCCGTCATCGTCAATAGCTGGTGATGGTGAAACATGTTTTCCCACGGGATCTGTTGGAGGGCATATTTTTGAATATGTGGGGGTAATGGGCACGAATATCCTTACGCCCTAATGTGGCATTGACGTGAGATAAACACGAGATCTCTCAATCCTTCATTATATGCACCGAGATGGATGTATCATGAATCTCCCGATGATGATTAATGCCGAATCAATGTGTGATAAACATGAAATCTCTCAATTGTGAAGAGAGTGCAGCAGCCGCTGTAGCTCTATAGAGAAGTTGCCAGTATACCCTGGAAAGCTATTTAGCAGTGACACTAGATATCCTGCATGTGGTATCGCACTGACCGAGATGGATAAGGTCATGGAGTCTGGCTCTTCCATTGACCTAGGTATATGGAACCGATGCTTTACACCGCCATGGTCAGTTGGAGTATGAGCGGTATACCTCATCTCCTCAGGGCATAAGTGTGATTGTAAAATGTAATTAGCCGTGTAGCGTAATTTTTAAGGATGAAATACAGAAATCATTGGTTGATGTTACATTGCTTAATGTGTTAGAAAATGTGTAAATGTTATACATGTTCTTCATATTCCTTATTAAATAGATGATTTACTACTTTATCATATATAGTTGTAATGCTTTAAAAGATGATATTTCTCTATTCTGCTTAAACAATGATTTATCCTGCCTATTAATAATAAAGAATCCTCTACTCAATTTATTACTATTTATCTGCAATAATAATATGATTGGCAAAGAGTTATATCTCTCGCTGGGACGTGGGTCTCACCCCATTGGTCACCAAAATTTTTAGGTGGACGCAGACGAGCAGGTAGGGACCATACAACAGGGGAAGGACAACAACATCAGGGACCGCAATAACATCTTAGGTGGAGATACTGATAGTTGTGTCTTGTAGATATGATTCCTATGTGTTGTCTCTGTAGTCTCAGGTCCTTGGAGTTAGTACTCAGTGTTTTCATGATCGATCTGATATTTTGGCTTGAATGCCTCGAGGTTTTATGTTGCTTATGTATAGTTTTGGCAAATCAACTGTTGTAAATATATTCCTCGAGAAGAGAAGGTACATGGTATGTATAATGTGAACTATAATGTATGCAATACTTTAGTTCTCTTTATAAGAGTTTACTGGAATTGGATCTCTTTGCAAAAGGTTTTAATTTTTAGTGATTTGTTGTTGTTGTTATTCTGTTGATTATAGTTAATTCTACAATTAATTACACAGTGACAGTCTGATTTGTTGTCAGATCGTCTCAAAGTTTTGGTATCAGAGCCTAAGGTTCGCTGAGTCTACAGAGACATAGGATTAAGGTTGTTGAGTCTGTTCTAGTGTCTTCTAGTTTATCAGATAGTGACTTCTTCTCTCAGGAGAAGAAGTAAAGCTTGAAGATGGTTGGATCACATGAAGAACATGCTGCTAAAAGTAGTGTTGTTGCACCAGGATGAGGTGAAAGGGATCAGGCTAGAGAGGAACTAGTACCTGAGAATCCCCAACTTGACCAAGCTTCAATAGAAAACCCAACTTTCCATGCTCTATTTAGATAGTTCATGGCGATAATGACACATATGGCGGATAGGATTCCACCACTTGTACCTAGGGCACCAGCTCCCAATGAGGGACATGGAGCTGGCAAGACTTTTGAACGACTTCGACGAGTAGGAGCCACTAATTATACTGGTACAACTGACCCAACAGACATAGACTTGTGGCTGAATGAGCTGGAAAAGGTCTTCAAAATTCTTAATATCCCAGAAGCTGAGAAGGTTAGGCATGTGATGTACCTATTAAAAGGGAGTGTTGGTCATTGGTGGGCTATAGAAGAGGGAAAAAGGCCAGGTGTTGAGGTCGAATGGAGAGAGTTCCAACGAGAGTTTGTTAATAGATATTTTCCCAAGACTTACCTGGATGAGAAAATCTCTCAGTTTGAGCGGATAAGGCAAGGATCAATGAACATTAGTGAGTATGAAGCTAAGTTCATGGAGCTTCTACGGTTTTGTCTGCACATGGCTACTACAAATGAGGAGAGGATTTGACGTTTTGAGAAGGGTTTGAATGCTGATTTGACCACACCCGCATCTGCTCTAGAGAATAGAGAGAGGTTTTCCACCTTTGTGGAGTTAGTTAGGAGAATAGAAAGGTCTGTGACTAAGAAACATCAAGCCAACAGTAAGAAAGTGTAAACACAGTTCCAAGGACAGAGGTCTGAAAGTTTTAAGAAACCAAGGTTTTCTACACCAACAGTACCACCGAGGTTCAATACTCAGACCCAGTGGACATCCAACAAGGGTAGATGTTGTAGTTTACCACCAGAGGGAGCCCACGACTCAACATCAATGTCAGTAACAGGACCATCTAGGTCATAGTGGGAGAACAAAAGCTGTTATAAATGTGTGAAGATGGGACATCTAATGAAAGATTGTCTATCTAGAGATGTGAGTGTAACCCAACCACCGAGGTAGAGTCAACAAGGCTCTCAGAAGCAACAGTTTAGCAGTGGCACACGAGGACGTGGATAGGCATCCCAAGCTGGTTCATCTGCACCCAACAACAGGGTGAGTGGTCGACAACCAACAACGACAAGGTTCTATGCTATGAATCGGCCTGAAGCAGTGGTCAACCCACGAGTCGTGACAGGTCATATGGAAATATTTCATTCTGATATGTCTTCATCCTACTTTGTATCTATTTTGATTGATCTGGGTGCTACACATTCCTTTATCACTCGAGAAGTGATTCATGACTGCAATATGACTGTCAGTCATAGAGCAGATAACTTGTTATTAGAAACTCTGTTAGTTGGATCTACAGTGTTGCGGGATGTATGTTCTCCCTGTGTTCTTTCTTTTTCAAAACATAACATTCAGGTGGATCTTATACCACTTGAGATGCATGGGTTCGCATTAATCCTTGGGATGGACACCCTAGAAAAGTATAAGGTTGTCTTGGATTGAAGTTCCAAGCAGGCTATGTTCTCAGACAATGTTGATACATGGGTCTTTCAGGGGGACAAAAAGATTCTTCCAACTTGTCTAGTGTCAGCAATGATAGCTGAGAAACTGATGTGACAAGGATGTGAAGCATTCTTGGCACATGTGGTAGATACCAGAGCAGAGAGTCCTAGTCCTTCTAAAGTTCTGGTTGTTAGGGAGTTTGAGGATGTGTTTCCTGAGGAACTTCCAGGTGATCCTCCACCCCAAGAGATTGATTTTGAGATTAATCTAATCTTGGGTACGCAACCTATAGCTCAAACACCATATAGAATGACACCTGCTGAGATGGCAGAACTCAAGAAACAGTTACAGGAGTTGCTTGAAAAGGGTTTTATTCGACTGAGTACTTCACCTTGGGGTGTTCCGGTTCTCTTTGTGAAAAATATGGATGGGTCTATGAGATGATGCATAGACTATAGACAACTCAACAAGGTGACCATAAAAAACAAATATCCTCTGCCAAGGATAGATGACTTGTTTGACCAGTTGTGGGGTGAAACTATATTCTCTAAAATAGATTTGAGGTCAGGATACCATCAGCTACACATCAAGGAGAATGACATACCCAAATCATCCTTTAGGACAAGGTATGGTCATTATGAGTTCATAGTTATGTCATTTGGACTAACTAATGCACCAGTTGCATTCATGGAACTCATGAACATAATATTCCAGTCATTCCTTGATCAATTCATAGTAGTCTTTATAGATGACATCCTGATTTACAGTAGAAATGCTCGACAACATGAGAAACACCTTCGTCAGGCCCTGACTTTACTAAGAGACCACAAGCTATACACCAAGTTTAGTAAGTTTGAATTATAGTTATCAGAAGTGTCTTTCCTAGGACATATAATATCTGCCTCAGGTATCTGTGTTGATCCTAAAAAGGTAGAATCTATCTTAGAGTGGGAACAGCCAAAGACACCAATGGAGATACACAATTTTCTAGGACTGGCAGGATACTATATGAGGTTCATTAAGAACTTTAGTTCTATAGCATTACCCTTAACTAGGTTAACCAGGAAGGAGGTTCCTTTTGTCTGGAATGACAAGTGTCAACATTCTTTCCAGCTTTTGAAAGAAAGGTTAACAAGTACGCCTGTATTAGTGTTACTTGAGCAAGGAAAGGGGTATATTGTATTCTATGACACTTCTAAGAACGATTTAGGATGTGTGTTGATGCATGATACACAAGTGATTTCTTTTGCTTCTCGACAACTTAAGAAATATGAGGAAAACTATCCAATGCATGATCTATAATTGGCTGCAGTGGTTCATGCATTGAAGATTTGGAGACATTATCTCTATAGAGAGACATTCCAGATTTTCACAGACCATAAGAACCTAAAATACATCTTTTCACAGAATTAGTTGAACATTAGACAACACCGCTGGATGGAGTTAATCAAGGACTACAATTGTATAATTGATTATCATCCGGGAAAGGCTAATGTAGTGGTTGAGGCACTAAGTAGAAAATCATCGTCGCCAATCATATATAAAGAATAGTTGAACTCTTTAGTGTGCTTTAAATGAGACATGCTTGTCTCTTTGAGGCAAAACACAATGTACAACTTAAAGTATCCTTGTTAGCTAGACTATTAGCTGAAATGCAAGTGAAACCTACACTGAAACAATAGATTAAAGAGGCACAATAGGCTGATACTGTGATTCAGCAGATAAGATCAGAGTACGGTAATGAGAAACGGGATGGTTTTCATGAGTTAGATGATGAGGTAGTCTGTTACCATGGTAGTATGGTAGTACCTGATGCCAATGACTTAAGGAATATATTCATGGAGGAAGCTCATTCATCCATGTATTCAATGCATCCAGGGAGCACCAAAATGTATCATAACATGAAAGATATGTATTGGTGGCCTGGATTGAAGAAAGATGTAGTTGATTTTGTTATGCAGTGTCCAGTGTGTATGTAGGTTAAAGCTGAACATCAGAAGCCTGTAGGAACAATGCAACCTTTACCTATACCATAGTGGAAATGGGATCATGTGACCATGGACTTTGTGGTTTGTTTCCCAGAACATCCAAAAGTCATGATTCCATTTGGGTGATAGTTGATAGGTTGACTAACTCATCACATTTTCTTCCTATCAAAACAACCTATACTATTGAGAAACTTGCACAGATCAATATAGATGAGATAGTGTGGTTGCACGGAGTTCTAGCCACAATTGTTTCTGATAGAGGTCCCTAGTTCACGAGTCGTTTTTGGGAACGACTACATAAAGCATTGGGTACGCAGTTAAGATTCAGTACCGCCTTTCACCCACAAATGGATGGACAATCTGAGAGGACTATACAAACGTTGGAGGATTTGCTTAGGGCATGTGTCCTTCAATTTGTAGGAAGTTGGGATCTACACTTGAGCTTAATAGAATTCACTTACAACAATAGTTATCAACACAATATTGATATCGCACCATATGAAGCATTATATGGTAGACGTTGTCGATCTCCATTGTGCTGGTATGAAACAGGAGAATACCAACTTTTGGGTCCTGAATTAGTGCAACAGAAAACTGAGAAGATTAAAGTAATACAACAACAGTTAAAGGCTGTACATGATTGACAGAAGTCATACGCTGATAAATGGCGAAGACCCTTAGAATTCCAAGTTGGAGACAAAGTATATCTCTAAGTCTCACCTTGGAAAGGTTTTCTTAGATTTGGGAAGAGGGGTAGGTTAGCTTCTAGATTTATGGGGCCTTATCCAATCACTGAACGGATTGGAAAGGTAGCATATAAGTTGGAGTTGCCACCTGAACTACATCGATTGCATCTACTATTCCATATATCCATGCCGAGAAAGTGTCACCCTGATACGGAGTTAGTATTCACTACTACTGAAATGGCTTATAACGTCACTTTTTCTGGTGTCGGTTGTAATAATAAACCGACACCTAACACATACATCGTCGGTGTATAAAATAAGCCGACATCAATCTGTGAAGGGCGACCAGACATGGGTATCACTTTTATTCAGTTTCGGTTCCTTAATAAGAAACCGACACCGAAAAGTAACTGCCAAACCCAAAATTTCCAACGAAAAAAATTGCCTCCATAAATTAACATACATCGTCGGTTTTTAAGAGAGGAACCGACAACTAAAGGTTTTCTGTGAGACAGAAATTTTCTCACTTTTTATCGTCGGTTTTGTGACAATAACTGACGCCATTGTGTTTTTGCGCGAATAACTGCGAAAATTTTCACCTCCCTTTAGTGGTGGTGGTTTGCTGCAAATCGACACTTAAAGTTTATATTGTCCGGTTTTTAGCAACCGACACCTATAGTTAACTTAACAGCGCGACAACCTCTTCCTCTTCTGTTTCATTCTACTGCTGTCCCGCACCTCCGCCTCCGCCTCCGCCTCTGCCTCCGACACCGCCTCCGCCTCCGAAACTACGGCCACTCGCCGCCTCTACTTCTTCCAGCTACTGTCGGCGACCACCCAACCAGAGCAGTAGCACCACCCACACGGAGCACCACTACCGCCCGCAGCAACGTCATCGGCAAGGAGCAGCATCGCCGCCCGCACGGAGCAGTACTTCCACCTGCACGGAGCCAGCAGCGTCGCTGCTTGAAGAAGCCAACAGGGCCGCCTCTTCGAGCTACTAGAAGGGCCGCCAATTGAAGCACCCTGCACACCCATTATTAGGTTTTCCCCTGACCTGCATTGTTCTATGACAAACTGCATTTTGTTCTACACAATATTACTCACGTTTACAACATACTCACATATCAATTCAGGGTTAATGTGGGGGATTTGGGGGCAGGATATTACACTACAAGTTCTTCATGTGCTTATATATGCATAACCTTTTATATTTATTTATCCTCTTTCAGTTCAAGTTTTAGAATCCTAGGTAGTTTTAAGCTACATCTTCACTACTTCAACCACTCAAAAGTTTTGATATGTAGATTCATCAAGTTGATGAATGCATTATTACATTGTTTAAATCTTGATTAATTATGGTAATCTAATCATTATGTTTTAAAACTAATGAGAAGATTTAAACATTATTTGATTCACATAATTAGGGTTTGAGAATTGAAAATCCTAATCAACAAAAATTAGGGTTTTGGTAACATATGAATACAAAATTTGATCAGTATAGTCGTGTACTAAATGATTTTCAGCATTTTATATACAACTAGGATTTAGTTGAAATTTGTACATGGTTTGGAGAAATTAGATATTAGTTGGAAGAATTTTTTTGACTTTTGTCGGCCGAATAAACTCAATCGGCCATGTATTCAAACTGAAATATAGCAGTCTAGTATTTGAATTTTATCTTTTTATTGGTATATCCAATTGATCTGAAATTTTAATTATGTTTTGGAAACTCCATTTTGGACGTCTTGTTAAACTTTCCTAATTTTTTAATGATGTTTGAACTCTATAGAGAGGAGTGGCGGTTGAGTATTCCCTAGATTAACTCGACCGGCCATGTTGCATACTATATTGATTGGCGATCCATGGGAAATTCTATGGATATATGACTATGCTATTTCATGTGAATATTACCTAAAAATCAGGTCAGTGGTCAATATGCTTGGGAATTGAATTGACATTATAAAATCATAGTTGAATTGTATTAGAATGAATTATACAAGTGTTTGTTGAGTCTTACTAAAATTGAATATGATATATACATAAGGATCAGTGTGAGGTGGCAATATTCTTACAATTATGTAATTCTTATGATGTTGAACAAAGGATGACTTCTTGAAAACCCTAGAAGTTTAGTATTAAGACAAGTATGAGTGATAAAGCTAGAACTTGTATATAATGTTGCAAATGTGATTAATTGTTGAAGTGTAAGTATTAATACGTGTATCAGATGGCTGATCAGGACCATGTTGATGATCACCGTGAGGGTGAGGACGTGCTTGCACCGCCTGACAATGTAAGTTTTAAGAATATATCCCTATATGTTCATTTATAATTATATTATGTAAGTGTATTTTTTATCAAATTTTAGGTTGGTGATGTACCCCCTGAAGAAATTATAGCACTTGATGAGCAGCAAAAGAAAATTGAGAAAGTGAGGGGCATCACAATGATGAACAAGTTAATACAGCAAAGGGCCAATGGACCCAAATTGGCTGTGGATTTCGATCAGGCCGGTAATCCATATGGAGTGAACCACAACTCATTTGTTTCATATCTTGGGGTTCTTACTCGTAGCCATTGCAGTGTTATCCTAGAATCATGGCATAGAGTTCCTAAGGAGAAGAAAGAACACATATGGAAGGAACTATGCGTGAGTTATTATTATTTGTAATTCTATTTGTGTAGATTACTAATTTTTAGGATACTAGTTAATAGCAATATATTCTATTTAATTTGCAGAGCATATTTGATCTGGATGAAAATCTGCATCGTAAATGTGTGATGCAACGTTGTGGGAGGGTCCTAAGGAACTATAGGACCAATCTCACCCAATATTGCATACGCGATGCTGAGAATAGGTTCTTGATAGATTCCAATTCTAGACATTGATCAGTATTTCACTAACTTTACACTAATAGTTTTTTTTGTATTCTCTTTGAAAAATAAATATAGGAAGAAGGAAGCCACACAGCAATGGAACTACTTGGACCCCAAAGTCTGGGAGGAGTTTGTTACCCAAAGAAAAATAGATGAATTCAAGGTATTAAGCGCCACCACTCCCAATTTATTTAATACACATTTTTATGTATTCACCTATTCAATATTAACCTTTAGTGTTACTAACCAAATCAACATGCTAACTAACTAGACTAAGAACGATGCTCAACGAGCAAGGCGTGCACTGAATGTGCATGACAACACAATTGGTCCAAGAGGATATGCAGGCATTCGCCAAAGACTACATGCTGAGTCTACTCAGCCTACTACTACTCAGGAGACTGCAGAGTCCTCTACTGCTGCTCCCGCACCTCTGCCTCGTCATGTTATGTGGATAGCTGGGAGGCAAAACAAGAAGGGAGAGATAATGAAGCCCGCAACCGCTGAGGCAGCTGCAAAAATGGTAAAAATCAAACTCTTAGAGAAATCTATCGATATTGATTATTGTTATGTTTACTTATGAATTTTTGTTGATGGTGCTTAGCGGGAGCTGCACGAGTAGAGGAAGGAAGGCAAGTTCATCCCTCAGAGCACAAGGGATGAATTGATAGTTTCTCTGGGTAACCCAGAGCATCCTGAATGTGTAAGGGGTGTAGGCGCTGGTGTGGGCATCAAAGCGTTCTTTGGGCCATTCCAGTGTAAACATGGCCCAAAAGCGGGACTTTCACAAGCTGAGGTAACTTATTCTTATTTTAGAACGTTATTGCGAAAGGGAATTCAATAATCAGCAACTAGCATTTCTTTTATCCATGTATAGGTAGATTCCTTAATTGAAAAAAGACTCTAGAAAGCATTTCAGAAGTGGCAACAGGTGCCTCAGATTGCCAGTCAGACAGTACCCATGGCGAACCTCTCTTCTCCTACTCCTCATACTGCAGAGGTTGGGAGTAATCCTATAGACCCACCTAGCACATCCTCTGTAAGTATTTTTATGGCATATATAAGACTAGTCTGTTTAAGATGATATGTTTATGTATATATTCATATAACATTCTTTAATTACGTAAATTTGTAGGGGTGAAGCCATGCCGACTACAAAGTGAAGGATATATCGTTCCAGATGCATCAACTTACCCACCCCTTAAAGGGTGCATGTTTCATGGGAGTCCAGTACCAGATGGCATGGTACGTGTGAGCCCCATACATATACTCACTGGCTGGACAGATCTTGCACTGCCTCATGCACACCCAGATGCTGAAACACTTGGTGAGGCAGTAGGCGGAGTGATACTGTGGCCCGAAGCGGATGTCCTCTATACTGATATTGTATGATAAATTTTCATTACTTTACTTTGTTAGTGGGTATATATATATGAGTCAATTGATATGAAATTTTATATACAGGTCAAAAAGACGAGACCCACTACATCTCGGCCTCCACCTCCTCGACTACCAAGTTGGCTTCCACGGGACCTACACGCCTCGATAGGTCCTAATTGTAGGAGTGTGGCAGTATGGATCAGCAAACATAATCTAAATTGCCCTATAAATGTTACTATTCTGGAGAATGCCGTAGGTAAATCATACGATAACAATCTATTTATACAAGTTTAGCATACATATTAATGCATACATAATAAAAGTTATGGATACATATTAATGCAGGTCAAACATTTGGAAACAACATATTTATACAAGATATTTTGGAGTTGTTTATGTATGAATGGTTGAACACATCTATGATAGAGCTGTGGATATGGTGAGATTAATTAATACATATGAAAATCTGGTTTATACATCCATATACCTTGTTTTATATATGGCAATTTGGTTTCTTATATATTAATGCATACATAATACATGTTTTGCAGCCACTTATACAAGACATGTAAAGATTTTGGGTTTTCCCATGTGGGATTTTTGGTTCCATCTTTGATTAGTCTTGTAGAAAAAGACCCTGTTTCAGTTACTTCATACTGCTGTGATGCTTTTGAATATTTTGGTAAAAATAATAAGATAGTGATAACATATCCATTCAATGTCGAGTAAGTTTACTTTGCTTGTAATTTGGACTTAAGAAAATTACATTTTTATTGCGGATATTGAGTTATTAATTTTCTACTTTCTTACCTATAGTTCTAAGCATTGAGAGTTATTAGTTATTGTCCCCAAGACATTCACTGTCTATTATCTAGATCCTGCAGGGAGTGAGTTGGATGTATTTGGACATGCAATTAAAAGGCCATTATTCTCGTGAGAGATATTTTATTTTTTTATATTTGTTAACATATGTTACTACATTACTATTAAATTATGCAATTTAATGTGTTACATTAACATATATATAGGGCTTTACAAGAGTACAAAAAAGATGGAGGAAAGGTCCCCAGGAAAAAACATCTACAGCTCATTTGGAAGAATGTGTAAGTAATTTCCTGACTCCAATGTATATATTATTTATGTGAAGTGTGCTTATTTGTATTTTTGAATATTTTGTATGTTTCACATTTATAGTGTGCTACACAAGAGAACGGATGGGCATGTGCCTACTATGTGATGTGATTTATGGACCTAATCATCAAACATGATGTATTGGAAATCGATAACATACAACAGGTATTATACATAGTCTCGTTAGATAATATGAAATATATGAATCTTATTATATATTATTATAATTATATATGTATTTCATTCTCTTTGTAGGTTTTTAAAACTGAGGACTTCAACATAGGTGCAAAGCATTTCGATGTACATGCTCCCTATATGAGAGAGGAATTAGATGCTGTAAGAGAAGATTGGGCAAAAGCCCTGCAAAGAGTGGGAATTTTTCAATATGATTTTGATGACAATGATGACAATGATGATGATGAATAAAGAATAACTTTGTTCTCATAATTAATTTTGTGTGAATGTGAATGAATTTTTATGAATTGTCATATATGTGTGTGAAAATCATCAATACATGAATGTTTCTACATGTGTCTGAATGTGAAAAGAGATGAAATAAATGGAACTGCAGGTTGCTAATACATCACTACATGAATGTTTCTACATGCGTGTGATGGAAAAATAATATGAATTAAATTTCTTATACATGAGTGTGAATCACATATATAATGATTTGTCCATCATGTTAATTTTGCAGGTTTGTGGCCTGTTGTTGGCTGATATCAATGGATGTCGTAAAACCTATAGTTCATAACTGAACTGTAGGTTTCTCATCCTGCGACCAGCCACAGTAGGTCTGCAGACTGACAGGAAAAAAATAATCAAATCATAGGCATCGATTATTTGTATAAAACCGACAACATACGGTTATAGTGTTGGTTTCCTTACTAGTACCGACGTCAATTTCCCTACACCATGGCCGTGCTGGCCAGCACAGCCGTGGCAGCGGACCAGACATAAAATACATGTCGGATATTTGTATAAAACCGACGATATACAGTTACAATGTCAGTTGCCATACTAGTAATCGATGTTGATATTCCAGACACCACGGTCGTGCTGTCCAGCATGGCCGTGTAAGCGGGTGATTTAGTGTCAGTTTCCTAGCAGATAACTGACGCCTATACCCCCTGCTAGTGCGTTTTAGACGCATTTCGGTGGTGCGCGAAGGGTTGTGGCATCGGTTTGAGAATCGACGCGTAAAGGTTGGGCTTTTAGTGGCGCCCACATAGGTGTCGCTTAGAAACTGACACTAAAGGCCTTAAATAACCGAAACTGAAAGTCGGTTATGTACTAGTGATTGCAACCTATAGAGGTAGAGTTATATGAATATATATCTGATGAAGAAGGACCAATGATGATTGTTGATAGGAGAATCAAAAAGTTGAAAAAGAAAGACATAATTCTAGTGAAAGTTCTCTGGCATCATCATGGAATTGAAGAGGCTACGTGGGAATTGGAGGAAGAGATGAGGAGGAAGTACCCTTCTCTTTTCTCTTTATGATTTTGGGGATGAAATCCCTATTAGGGGTGGATAATTATAACATCCCTGACCCGGGTTACACCTTAACCCTAGGAGTTTTGGTTAATTAAGTCATTTATATTCTTGTCTTTATCTTTTGAAAAGCAATTAAGACTAAAGGAGAGTTTATGTTTCAATTTTGGTCCTATTTGAGTAATGTTGAAGCAATATTTGCTTGTTTTGGACTAAAGTGCAATTTACCCAATATAAGGGGTTACGTTGCAAAATGTTAACATGATAAATGTTCCTAAAGTACTTTAGCATCATAAGAATGAGAAGGATGCTAAAGGATGGTTTGTGGAAGCCTAAATTCCAAGAAGGGGCTTGTTTGAATAATACTTGTACATTGAATATTAGTTTTGGTGTGATTTGTAATTTACCCAAAAACTAGGGTTGAATATGTAATATACCACCTCAAGAGTGTCCCTACTGTCTCTTGGTATCATTTAGAGAAACGAAACGAAAGGGGCATCTTGTTTGAACCATATTTGAGAAATGATACTCTTGATAATAAAATAATCAAGAAATAAGCATAATTGAAACACTAAGTTATTTTGTAATACAAATATATAAATTAAATGAAGTGCCCATCAACTAAAAAGATTTGGGTGAAATTTCATAATGGAATGGTGACCAAAACACCTTGGAGGCACCAAGATAATCCCAAGTAGGTGAAAATATCTACCTTTATTTTTAATTGAAAAATAATGTCCACTAACATAAAGGTGCAATGGATAATAGTATTATATTCATTAAGGAGCTTAATGGTCGACTATAATTGTTATGACCCCACCTTCTGGAAACCCCCAATTAAGGCAGACCGAGAGGTCGAAGCCGCACCCATAATTTACGGATCAAAGGTTCGAATATTAACCAAGAACAATTATTAAATTTTAACAGACCAAACTGAAAAGTAGTAAGAAAATAAACTTTGCATACCTTTTGAAATTTTGGATTTCTAAACTTCTATCCAGTTATGAAATCTAAACTAACTAATCCTCCTTGTATTTTACTTCATATATTTCGCAATATGATGATTTACTGTTTGTCCTTTTGGCTTGTACCTAAAACGCCGACAAACAAAACGCCGGCCAACCAAAGCTGGTATGTGGGGGAAACAATAAACGTGCAACTATGATAACAGCGTAATCATTCAATTAATAATTTAACAACTAAGATTACATTTCAAATATAACTCCGCGATCCATGAGTACCCTATCCTCTGTGCTATCCCTGCAGTGGACCTGGATACTACCTTCCTTATGGTAGATCCCCATCAAACCCCTCATGGTCCCACCTATAGGTGAACTGCAGTTTCTAGGTTTGAGTCACATGGCACTACTTGTAAGTAGCCCACTCCTTAACTCATGGCATGCTAATGGGTCTCATGGCACTACACTTGGTAGCCCAATTTCTAACCCACGATAACCTAGACCTTACTCTAGGTTACCCCCTTTTTAGCCTTTACAAGCCACAGATGTGGACATGAATCTAACAAGTTATACATGTATATTCATAGTGATAGTCATAGTCACTCTATAGTTGCATGAAATAAAAGCATCCAACAGTTATTTCAAGCCATGAGGGAAACGTCGATAAAATCCTCGGAAAACTAGTCGGGATAATCATAAGCATAACCACATACCTGACTTCATGATTTCACAAGCATTAAGAAATTCCAACCAAGAAAGCAATCCAAGAAAGTAATTCAACCACATAGTCAAGAATCCTGAAAAACACATGTACTCTATTCATTACACCCTTTATCAAGAATCTACTTTATTGACTTGGATTCACTTTCTAGGGTTTTTAATCCGAATTAAGGTTTCATTAATATTCATTAGGGTTTCTTAGATCAATTTCTCAAACTTTATCCCTTTTAGGTCAACAAACCCTAAAATACTCTTTTCTACTTATATAAACCCTAATTGCTCAACTATCCATTTTAATAGTCTTGTATACCCAAATTGACTTAGGATCATCATATCCCTATTTATTCATGGATTTGAACAATTAAAACAATTAAAAGACATATTCACCTAAATTAGGGTTTTCAAGCTTATTAATGCATATTCATGCACGAAACCCTAAATTAAGCCAATTATATAAAAAGATCATCTTTTTAGATCCTATCTTCACTTTTATAAATAATAGGTTAATATTGGCTTGAATTATCCAACGAACAACATTAAATCCATCTATCATCAAATCTAAGGGTTTTTCATTAATTAAATCATTAAAGATGATAACTTTATGTACTTTTCAAATTTCAAGCATATTTATGCTCATAAACTCTAAATTAGACTAATTACGTGCAAAGTTCATCCTTTTCGATCTTAATGTACCTTTTTACAATTAACATGTTATTATCAACTTTAATCACCCATTAAACTCTACTAAATTCAACCTTTAATCACTTATAGGATTTTTAACTTAACTTTAATGCACTTTTCATCAACTTATAGTACTTTTGTAATTAGGAACGGAATCAATCTTTAATATCATTTTTATTGGATTCCTCTCTTTCTCTTGATCAAAATACATATATTATTCATATCTATCTGAGCTACAGTTCATTAGATATGATTTTCGCATGAATTCACTTACTTGGCCAATCCGGGAGCGCTATGTCACCCCGCCCTATGCAACATTGCTTGCCTAATGGGAAACATGACGAAATGTCCATTCTGCCCTTCCTTAAGTCGATCAATGTTGTAGCCCGCGGTGGGCAGTTTCATCCAAGGCCACCCGACCTTCTTCAACCTTGCGATCAAGACATGTTGCCGCTGCAACAGCGATCCCAAGCAGCCCTGTCACCCTTCCCAAAACTCGACGACCACCAGGAAACTCCCTCTGGCTCCTCCGTGCCTGTGCGCATGTGAGGGTGCTATTGGGTCATGGCCAAGATGGACATATCCAACTCTTCTATCTCTACAACTCACAGATGGCCTGTTGCTCTCATGTGGCCACCGTGCAAGATCTGGGCTCGAGGAAAGATGGTTGAGTTCTTATGACGTGTCGTGGAGGTACCATGCTCCCCTTGCACTCGTCCATGGGTTCCTTGTTGCTCGTAGTCATGCTACCCCTCCACTCTAGGGTTTTTGGATGAAAACGATGAAGAAGGAGAAGAAGAGAGAAAGGTATCTGGGTGGGATCTCTCTGGTCTCCACCAATGGGTTCGACCCTTTATATAGGGACGACATCCATGCCCTAACATACTTTCCCATGAGAAAAGCAAGACTTCTCCTCATTAGGAAACCATCTTTCCATAGTTGAGAATAAATTCTCTCTCTTTATATTAATTCTTTGTTTCCCTTTCATCCTTATTCATTAAGAATTCGAAATTATTCTCTTATTCTCTTTATGTTTACTTTTTAATCCATAGGCATGAATTTCTATTTTCTTTTAGTAGACACTATTTTTCTTTTTAACAATATCACCAAAATTCATTAATAATGTATCACATTATCCTTTTATTTTGCAATTTTGGTATTTTCTCTTTCTTTCCTCTTTATTGGGACTCCTCGGATCCCAAGACATTCCATTATTTCAAAATCCCTTTTCAAGGATAATTATTATCCTTCTAGATTCATCTATATGCATTATTCCACATTATCATATTTATTTCTTATTAAAATATTTCCTTTTGAGAATTTCTCTTTATTTCTCTTTTATTTTCCTCATTGGCATTCCTTTTAATATTAGCAACCTCATGGATATGAAAATTCACCAAGAAATCTCATTTATGCCTCTTTCCACTCATTTTCCACATTTTATCATTATTTTCAATTTCTTTCTTAATAAAGAAATACTTAATTGATCTTTTCTTTTCGTATTGCCTTTTCTTTGGAACTTTGGATTCCTTGGAACCCAAGGAACCCAAGAGGCACAAAATCCCTCTTTGGATTTGCCTTCTAGAGGTTTCCTCATTCTTCTTTTCTCAAATATTCAATTATTCATTCACTAATTGAATTTTCTTATTATTTGGGCCCAATAGACAATAAAGCCCACAACACAAACATCAAGGCTATTGTAAACAAAATCCATTTTTTCAAACAAATCATATCATTATTTGTTCAAATTTCCTTAATATGAGAAATAACACTTCTCACCAAATAAATCCAAAAATTGGGGTTGTAACATCCTTCCCCTCTTATAGGAATTTTGTCCTCAAAATTCTATCAAGCAATCAAACAATTCAGGATAAGCCTTTTCCATGTCCATCATCGACCCCTATGTGGCTTTACCTTACTCATGGCGCTTCCAAAGAACCTTTATCATCACATATTCGTTTCTCTGAGTTCTTTCATCCTGGTGTCTATAAATTTCACAGGTGGACTCAGGCCATTTCAACCTCCCTTGGGGGCTCACTAGGTTCATTCTTCAACACATGGTCATGTACCTCACATAGTACTCTAAATTGGACACATGGAACTCATCACATATTACTTTATCCTATGGGGTAAGGTCAAACTTAAGCTTCTCCACCAAACCATGTCAAAAGAACCCATGCATCGGGGACTCATCTCTCTTAGATATAACTTAGAGGGGTCAGATTTTCATGTCGCATATTTCCCATAGTGAACTACATGTCAGTCTACTTTGCATCCTCCCACGACATCTCGTCGTCTCTAGGCTCCTTTCATCCATTGCACGATCAAAGAGACTTCATCTACACACACTGTGGTCCTTTTCTAACCATCATGTGGTCCTTTCACCAACATCACCTTACTGAAGTGGTGACCGACACAACCTCTCTTACAGAGCTTCTTTAAATCTTGATACTGGCTATGGTGGTTATCTTCACATCTTTCATAGGACAAGAACTGTCTCTAGCTATCACCCTGAATGAGCACATATGCTCTCATGAGACCCTTTAGTCTGGATCATACTAACCAATAGTTAGGGGTGATAAACTGGACTAATATCGAGTTCTTCATGTACATACTTCCATCTTTTGGAAGGGAACCTTTAGGTCAAACTCAAGAACTTTTGTACTCACCTCATGGTGTAGTTGAACCATCTCTCTCATATGTAGTTCTACCTGGTATGTCCTTTGACAGTACTCTTTCTTTCTCATGTCATCTAGGTAAAGCGATCTACCATAACCCATATTGCATCTCGATCTTCCTTGATCCAGGGGAGACTTACAACATCCATAGTGATGAACTCCCTTTCTCTTTTGTGGACTCTTTATCCTTTATACCAATGCACTGGGTTACTGGTGTTCGTCCTTCACCCCCGGCTTGTATGGTCATATACCATATGCAACTTTATCTTAGGTATCTAAAGTACCACTGTCACTTATTATCTTTGTAGTATGGTGTATGGTGATCTTAAAATCATGATCTCATGTATGTCATTATTCTTCAAGATCAATACCTCAAAAACCCTAAACCATTCTATCGGGGTTTCATCACCTTCTTTTCCAAAGAAGTGCATATGAGGTTCTACCACCATCCTTTCATTGCATCAAGGACTACATTGGCTAACCAAACAACCATTAACTGATCTCGTTACATTAGTGTTAGCCAAACATATCTTCTTTTCCAAACTTAGGGTTAGTCTAACAACTTCTTCTAACCAAACTAGGCAGATATATCTCAACCAGAGCATCCATTACCACTTCACCTTCTTATGTAGTAGGTAATGTTGATGACATACACCTTCTTGAATGCCACTTATTATCTCATCTTAGCCCTAAGTTCATCTTCATCGAGAACATTCTGAGCTTATTCCTTTGGTTTTTGAACTCAACCTAGTATATCTCATAGCTCATGCTAAAAACACCGTTATAAGATGACTACCTTATTTCTCTTTAGTGTTTGCAAACCATCTATGTATCATTCACTTTACCCGGGCATGTTATCTTCTCTGTCCCCATATCTTGTGGCAAAGTTCCAAACCACATCATCTTTTATCCTTGGTGTATGGCATACGTACTGTCCTATCTCTCACTCCCATAACAAGAGGAAATAAGCATTTGGATGCAGTCCAAATACAAAGTTCTTCTTATTCCAAGAGTAGAGATGGTACATCCCACCTTGTCAGTACACCTTTAAATCTCAGTTGAAACATGCCTCATATTTCACTTCATCACAATCATCTCAATATCAAAGTTACTTCCATGGAAAACTAGTCTCGAAGCTACTTGGGTCCACACACATACCTTGGTCATCTCCTCTAGGTCTATAGGGTATCAGTACTTTTGGGGTCATCCCTCTTCCCTTATGCATCCAGAGAGTGCCCTACTCATCTGCCCTTTAGGTCCCATGAGTTCATGAAGGTGATCAATCTCCTAACCCATGGCCCTTAGACAATGATAGTTGTTACCTCCCGACCCTATGGTCATGTGCAACTAGGGAATTAGGCAACTTCCACTTTCATCGGTCCTATCCCCACCTGACCCTAGGATAGACTTAGGATTCCATTTATAGTACATGTCCCACTTAGAACCTTACCCAAGCCTTCATCATCTCTCTTTGCGTGTATGGGCTGACATTCATCCTCCCATAGGGGTCATGGTGACCTGCCTACCTTGGTCAGGCCCCTTACTGGTTACCTCCATGGTGACACATCCACACGTACTTAGAGATGGATATCTATGGGTCTACAGGTTCATCTCACACCATGTACTTTTCACTTAGCTTCTCAAGATCCTATGAACCCTCTTTAGGTTACCTTAAACCAACAAAACTGGTATTCACCCTACAAAAGGGTACCTCTCCCCGGATGGGAGGAAACTACAACTCTTGACCACAAGGTCACAAACATCCTTAGGTCTAGGGTTGACATCCATATGCTTAACCCTAGTAAGCTATTAAGGCACAAGCAGACCACTAAACCATGCTAGGTCACACTTATTCTCATCCTCAACATTGGATCATGATCACACCTTCCCATGTCATCAACTTAGTTGTAAGGGGTTTATCATGCCTTCGACTAAGGAGTTTCCCTTTTTCCTCTATACATGGGGAGTAGCATGCTTGAAACTATAGCAACTTAATTCTCGTCATGAGCATTAGGTACACCACTTCCCCTCTTAGGCCTAGGAACCCTAGGTTCACTTTTGGGTGTCCAACTGCATGCTCAACCTTTTAGCCACTATTCAGGCATGTATAAGGTATGACACGCACTCCCTATCATCCTTCTACTCGAGCAACACTTTAGAGTCGAGTCCTCCTTAAGGACAACCAACAAGGCATAAGGCCTCACAACTTGCTACTTAAACCACCTCAGGGTCTAAGGAACACTTCGTCTCATTTCGGCAGGTAAGCTCTTATACCATAGGCACATAGGTTCCAGAAGCCCCATCCTCTCTTTAGGGTTTGGTTCCTCCAAAGGAAACTAAGATATCATCAGCCTCTAGGGATCATGCATGAGGTAACCACTATCATCCACTTAGGTCGCATCATCCTCAACTCCCTACTTTTCCTCATATCTCGGAGTCTAGGATTCCAACCTTCTTGCTTGGTTTCCTGCTCTCTCTCTCTTTAGAGCTAACCCTACAACCAACCTCACCATTAGAGGTCCTCTTTTCATGAAGGATCAACCGCAAAAGCATCCTCTACATGGGTGAAGCCTAGGCTCGAACTTATGTTTGCTCAAGATCATCCATAGCCCTTTATGCTTATTTCATAAGTCATCCATCATGATTCCTTAACTAGGGTTTCATCCTACTACTGACGTGCCATGGGTGCAAGCTATACCCTACTTGCACAAGCCCATAGGGTTCTATAGGTTTTTCTCTCGCTTTATCCATGGAGGAGCTATCCTTCACTCTAACCTGCTTGACCCTTCCCAGGGTTGGGTCGCCAGAGGTACTAGGTCATCCAACCTCTCATGGCTCATATGTCATCCAAGGCATGTCCATCCAAACACCTAGTCTACCATGACATCTAACTCTTTGTGTCATCTCTCTTTCTAACCTTCACTTAGGGTTAGGGTTAACGTCGTCCTCAAAGGAAGTGCCAGGTCTCTACTTTTAATGGAGGTCCCTACCTCCAAGACTAACTCTCTTTATTTATCCTCCTAACAAGAAGGTCTAGCCTCAGGTCACTTTTGAGGGCATGACAACTTATGTCATACGACCTAAGCATGTATCTATTCTTTAGTTTACGCTTACTCTATTAAGCTTATGTCCATGACATCTTATTTACATGCTTTTTCATTAATTTGATGGAGGATTCCTTAGACCTTATTAACCTTACACATACCTCAAGAGGGTGAGGAGAAGAGAGAAAACCCTAATCCTTAAGGTCCTTAACATAATTTATGATGATAAGGGATGAATAAGATGAGAAAGTCCTAAAGGTATCTTTTTTCTATTCATACCCTAAGACTTTGGCCAGGCAGTCACACGGATCCGGGAGTCCTCATATTTTGACTAGCGGTGCGGAGGAAAAATATTGCCAGCCCCCGGTCGTGATCCTTTTCTAGACACCTCCGTCTTTCGGATAATCCTCTAATAACTCCCTTGGGTTCTATGGAGTTTGAAAAAAAAAATAATTATTAATGGTTAAGTGAGAAACCTACGCTCTGATACCAAATGTTACGACCCCACCTTCCGGAAACCCCCAATTAAGGGATACCGAGAGGTCAAAGCCACACCCATAATTTAAAGATCAAAGGTTCAACAATTAACCAAGAACAATTATTAAATTTTAACAGACTAAACTGAAAGCTGTAAGAAAATAAACTTTGCATACCTTTTGAAATTTTGGATTTCTAAACTTCTATCCAGGTATGAAATCTACTCTAACTAATCCTCCTTGTATTTTACTTCATGTATTTCACAATATGACAATTTATTGTTTGTCCTTTTGGCTTGTACCTAAAACACCGACAAACAAAACGTCGGTCAACCGAAGCTGGTATGTGGGGGAAATAATAAACATGCAACTATGATAACAATGTAATCATTCAATTAATCATTTAACAAACAATATTACATTTTAAATATAACTCTGCAATCAATGAGTACCCTATCCTCTGTGCTATCCCTGTAGTGGACCTGGATACTGCCTTCCTTATGGTAGATCCCCATCAAACCACTCATGGTCCCACCTATAGGTGAACCAGTTTCTAGGGTTGACCCACATGGCACTACTCGTAAGTAGCCCACTCCTTAACTCATGACATGCTAATGGGTCTCATCACACTACACTTGGTAGCCCAATTTCTAACCCACGATAACCTAGACCTTACTCCAGGTTACCCCCTTTTTAGCCTTTACAAGCCACAGAGGTGGACCCGGATCTAACAAGTTATACATGTATATTCATAGTGATAATCATAGTCACTCTATAGTTGCATGAAATAAAAGCATCCAACAGTTATTTCAAGCCATGAGGGAAACGTCGATAAAATCCTCAGAAAACTAGTCAGGATAATCATAAGCGTAACCACATACCTGACTTGATGATTTCACAAGCATTAAGCAATTCCAACCAAGAAAGCAATCCAAGCAAGTAATTCAACCACATAGTCAAGAATCCTAAAAAGCACATGTACTCTATTTATTACACCCTTTATCAAGAATCTACTTTATTGAATTGGATTCACTTTCTTGGGTTTTTAATCCGAATTAAAGTTTCATTAATATTCATTAGGGTTTCTTAGATCAATTTCTCAAACTATATCCCTTTTAGGTCAACAAACCCTAAAATACTCTTTTCTACTTATATAAACCCTAATTGCTCAACTATCCATTTTAATAGTCTTTTATATCCAAATTGACTTAGGTTCATCATATCCCTATTTATTCATGGATTTGAACAATTAAAACAATTAAAAGACATATTCACCTAAATTAGGGTTTTCAAGCTTATTAATGCATATTCATGCACGAAACCCTAAATTAAGCCAATTATATAAAAAGATCATCTTTTTAGATCCTATATTTACTTTTATCAATAATTGGTTAATATTGTCTTGAATTATCCAACGAACAACATTAAATCCATCTATCATCAAATCTAAGGGGTTTTCATTAATTAAATCATTAAAGATGATAACTTTATGTACTTTTCAAATTTCAAGCATATTTATGCACATAAACTCTAAATTAGACTAATTACATGCAAAGTTCATCCTTTTTTATCTTAATGTACCTTTTTACAATTAACATGTTATTATCAACTTTAATCACCCATTAAACTCTACTAAATCCAACCTTTAATCACTTATAGGGTTTTTAACTTAACTTTAATGCACTTTTCATCAACTTATATTAATTTTGCAATTAGGAACGGAATCAATCTTTAATATAATTTTGATTGGATTCCTCTCTTTCTCCTGATCAAAATACATATATTATTCATATCTATCCGAGCTACGGTTCATTAGATATGATTTTTGCATGAATTCACTTACTTGGCCAATCCGGGAGCGCCACATCACCCCGACCCATGCAACGTTGCTTGCCTAATGGGAAACATGAGGAAATGTCCATTCTACCCTTCCTTAAGTCGATCAATGTTGTAGCCCATGGTGGGCAATTTTATCCAAGGCCACCCGGCCTTCTTCAACCTCGCGATCAAGACCTGTTGCCACTGCAACAGCGATCCCAAGTGGCCCTGCCGCCCTTCCCAAAGCTCGACGACCACCAGGCAACTCCCTATGGCTCTGTCGTGCCTGTGTGCACGTGAGGGTGTTGTTGGGTCATGGCCAAGATGGCCAGAGCCAACTCTTCTATCTCTACAACTCGCGGATGGACGACTACTCTCCTGCGGCCGCCGTGCAAGATCTGGGCTCGGGGAAAGATGGTTGAGTTCTTCCGAGGTGTCGTGGAGGCACCATGCTCCCCTTGCACTCATCCATGGGTTCCTTATTGCTCATAATCATGCTACCCCTCCACTCTAGGGTTTTTGGATGAAAATGATGAAGAACGAGAAGAAGAGAGAAAGGTATCTGCGTGGGATCTCTCTGGTCTCCACCAATGGGTTTGACCCTTTATAAAGGGAGGACATCCATGCCCTAATGTACTTGCCCATGAGAAAAGCAAGACTTGTCCTCATTAGGAAACCATCTTTCCATAGTTGAGAATAAATTCTCTCTCTTTATATTAATTCTTTGTTTCCCTTTGATCGTTAGTCATTAAGAATTCGAAATTATTTTCTCTTATTCTCTTTATATTTGCTTTTTAATCCATAAGCATGAATTTCTATTTTCTTTTAGTAGACACTATTATCCTTTTTAACAATATCACCAAAATTCATTAATAATGTATCACATTATCCTTTTATTTTGCAATTTTGGTATTTTCTCTTTCTTTCCTTTTTATTGGGACTCCTTGGATCCCAAGACATTCCATTATTTCGAAATCCCCTTTCAAGGATAATTATCATCCTTCTGATGCATCTATATGCATTATTCCTCATTATCATGTTTATTTCTTATTAAAATATTTCCTTTTGAGAATTTCTCTTTATTTCTCTTTTATTTTCCTCATTGGCATTCCTTTTAATATTAGCAACCTCATGGATACGAAAATTCACCAAGAAATCTCATTTATGCCTCTTTCCACTCATTTTCCACATTTTATCATTATTTTCAATTTCTTTCTTAATAAATAAATACTTAATTGATCTTTTATTTTCGTATTGCCTTTTCTTTGCAACTTTGGATTCCTTGGAACCCAAGGAACCCAAGAGGCACGAAATCCCTCGTTAGATTTGCCTTCTAGAGGTTTCCTCATTCTTCTTTTCTCAAATATTCAATTATTCATTCACTAATTGAATTTTCTTGTTATTTGGGCCCAATAGCCAATAAAGCCACAATGCAAACATCAAGGCTATTGTAAACAAAATCCATTTTTTTTTCAAACAAATCATATCATTATTTGTTCAAATTTCCTAAATATGAGAAATTACATTTCTCACCAAATAAAACCAAAAATTGGGGTTGTAACAATAATTCAGGGATAATTCAAAGGAATTATGGGAAAAGAAAGATAGCTTTGGAGACATGGAAGTGGTGGGGGCATGTGGCGCCTAGAAAGGAAGGTTGATGACTTCCCTCCTACCCTCTCTCTCTTACCAAATATATATACTCAACCATTCACCTACTAGAAAGGCTATTTGCAAACCACACTCAATCCTCACTTAGGCCAAAGACCAAGGAAGCAAAGGAGAAGGAAAAGATCATTTCCCAAGCTTAAGGTAAGATCCATGGTCATCTTCCACCTTGGGTTGAAGGCAAAAATCGAATTATAACTCTTCTTTTCTTCTCTCTTCCATCCAATGCTCAACTTTGGCCATCTTTTACATCAAAAGGGTTGAGAATGTTCCTTGGATAATTGGAGGAGCTATCTTCACCATTAAAGATGAAAATCTTGGAGCTTTGAAGTTTCTTTGAAGGCAAGTTATATAAATTGAACCCATTGATATGATTATTTGATTTCAATCTTGCAATATATGTTGATTTTCCTTCTTCTCAAATTTTTCTTGAGTAATTGATGAATTAATAAATCCATCAGTTGTATGGAAAGTAAAAATGGAGGTTTGAAGCTTGATGATGATGACATCATCTTAGCACACACCTCTAGATCAACAATATCAAACAGTTTCAACTATGTATGGACAAATGGTTTCAAACCGTTTAAAGTTCAAACGTTATCAACACAACCTAGGCCAAATGGTTTCAAACTGTTTAAAGTTCAAATGGTTTCAACCTAATCTAGGTCAAACAGTTTCAAACCATTTAGTGATCAAATAGTTTCAACCTGACCTAGGTCAAACAGTTTCAAACCATTTAGAGTTCAAACGGTTTCAACTTTGGATAGGCCAAACAGTTTCAAACCGTTTAGAGTGCAAACGGTTTCAACCTAATTTAGTCCAAATGGTCCCAAACTATTTAGAGGTCAAAAAGGTCACAAACCCTTTGGAGATCAAAGAGATCCAGACCATTTGAAGGTTAAAGGAGGCTTAAGACCGTTTGAAGGTCAAAGGAGTCTCAAGACTGTTTGAAAGTCAAAGGAGTCTCAAGGCCGTTTGAAGGTCAAAGGGATCTCATGACAGTTTGAAGGTCAAAGGGGTCTCAAGACCGTTTGAAGGTTAAAGGGGTTTTCAAGATCGTTTGAAGATTAAATAATCTCAAACCGTTTAGAGAACAAATAGTCTCAAAACCATGTAAGGTCAAACAACCCTATGAGTGTTTGTTATCTCAAGGTTGATTACAATGGAAGTACCTCTAAAGTACTTAGGTGAATAGTACACTTAGAGTGATTGTCATTTGATGCTTATGAAAGTAATAAACTCAATACACTATGATAATCATAGGTGCATGTACTTTAGTGAATGTATGAGCCAACTTAATAAAGTATAAAGTAATCAACATCCTAGAGAGGATGAGAGAGAAACTCATACTTGTGTAATAAACATGTAATGTGCATACATTGATACTTTTAATAAGTGTAGAGTATGAATTAGGGTTTGATCTTTGATAATGTGATGATGAAACCCTAAATTGATAAAGAATGGGAAACCCTAACCCTAATTTCAGGTAATGGTATGAGAAACCCTAATTGATAAATAATGGGAAACCCTAACCCTAATGAAGGAATAGTGGTGTTACCCTTGTATTGCATGGTGTTCATATGTAATTGATATGGTTGCTATCAAGTATACTCACTATGTATGTATTATGAGATGATGAGCATTGCCAAGTATGAGATATGATGTTTATTTGATAAAAATGCTTAATGGGCCTTGTGAGCCATCATATTATTTGTTGCTTAGTGAGAGGTGACAAGATGTTAATGGACCTTGTGAACTATGTGAGATGCTTGTGTAATAAGTATCAAGTTTACCTTGGTCAGATGACCTGGAGGTAATAGTTACCTAATAAGTGATAACAATGTTCAGTGATGAACTAAGGGTTTGAATACCCAAATCCAGTAAACATGATGATGATATTTTTGGGGGATGATAATTCCTAGTAATGAGATAAGGGATTGTGATCCCAATGTTTTATAAAGTTTTGAAAAGTACTTGATAGATGTATTACACTTTTCTTTGTAGCAGTTGTCATAATAATTCATGTTTGACAACTTGGTTGATGCTAAAAGAATATGGTAATGCACTTAATTAATCAAGTGAAATCTTATCATGTAGAGCCCTGGCCATAGATCCATCATCGTCGGTAGCTGGTGATGGTGAAATAGGTTTTCCCATGAGATCTCCTGGAGGGCATATTTTTTAATATGTGGGGGTAATGGGTGTGAATATCCTTACACCTTAATGTGGGATTGATGTGTGATAAACACAAGGTTTCTCAATCCTTCATTATATGTGCCAGGATGGATGTATCACAAATCTCCCAATGATGATTAATGTCAGATCGATGTGAGATAAACATGAAATCTTTCGATTGTGAAGAGAGTGCAGCCTCCGTTGTCGCTCTATAGAGAAGTTTCCAGTATATCCTGGAAAGCTATTTAGTAGTGACACTAGATATCCTGCATGTGGTCTCGCACTGATCGAGATGGATGAGGTCATGGAGTCCGGCTCTTCCATTGACCTAGGTATGGAACCGATGCTTTACCCCACCGTGGTCAGTTGGAGTATGAGCGGTATACCTCATCTCCTTAGGGCATAAGTGTGATTGTAAAATGTAATCAGCCATGTAGCATAGTTGTTTAAGGATGAAATACGGAAATCATTGGTTGATGTTACATTTCTTAATGTATCCTAAAATGTATTAATGTTATACATGTTCTTCCTATTCCTTATTAAATAGATGATTTACTACTTTATCATATATAGCTGTCATGCTTTAAAAGATGATATTGCTCTATTCTGCTTAAACTGTGTTTATCCTGCCTATTAATAATAAAGAATCCTCTGCTCAATTTATTAATGTTTATCTGCAATAAAAATATTATTGTATGAGAGTTATATCTCTCACTGGGACATGGGTCTCACCCCGTAGGTCACCAACATTTTTAGGTGGACATGGATGAGCAGGTAGGGACCATACAGCAGGGGAAGGACATCAACATCAGGGACCGCAGTAACATCTCAGGTGGAGATATTGATAGTCGTATCTTGTAGATATGAGTCCTATGTGTTGTCTCTGTACTCTCTGGTCCTTGGAGTTAGTACTCAGTGTTTTCATGATCGATCTGAGATTTTGGCTTGAATACCTCGAGGTTTTATGTTGCTTATTTATAGTTTTGGCAAAGCAACTATTGTAAATATATTCCTCGAGAAGAGATGGTACATGCTATGTATAGTGTGAACTATAATGTATGCAGTACTTTGGTTCTCTTTATAAGAGTTTCCTGGAATTGGATCTCTTTGCAAAAGGTTTTAATTTTTAGTGATTTTTTGTTGTTGTTATTCTGTTGATTATAGTTAATTCCACAATTAATTACACAGTGATGGTCTAAATTGTTGTCGGATCGTCACACTATCATTCAAGGGTTGGATCACTATAATACTCTGCTGCCATGAATTAAAAAAGGATGATGTAATACATCTATTGTGTTCAGGTCATCAAGAACAATATCCAATGTCAAGTGCCAAGTACATTACTTGATTAGTTCCATACAGTAATCCTAAATATATAAAGTGTACACGGAAGAAGGTAAATTTATTCACCACATATCCCTGAGTCATCTACATCCATGTTCAATATTTTTTGTAGTCATTATTCCATCTTCACTTCCTCATCATAAGTCATGTTCCTTATTCATCCTGAAGTTAGTTGGTCACTTTCCTTAATCATACTTCATGCAGGTGGCTAACCAACAACAAGTAGAGATCTTTTTCATTACCTCTCAGGGTTGGATCAGTTTCAAACGTACTTATGATAGAATTGTAGTGCTAGATCAACTTGCATGAGTGGCGCATCAAACATATCATAGTCCAAGTGGGGTTTCCTTTAACCCAATACTTGAGGGGGTACCATGCTTAATCTCTATGAACTCACTCATCCTTGTGGGTATTATATGCACTTGATGGCACCAATTCCCCTCTTTGGTCTAGGGGCCTCGACTTTACCTCCTTAGCTTGGGTCATCCACACCACATGACTTAGCCACTCAAGCACATATCGAACCAACACTTGATATCTTCCTAGCTTTCTCTTTGAAGTAAACAACCCCTAGGGACCTACACAAGGAACTCTCGATATGAATAAGAGGCTTCACAACATATTACCATTCCATACTTTCCTAGTATCTTAGGACTCTCTTTCCCTTAGCTAGATGGTAAGTACTCGTATCATCTTTATGTCTTCATAGGAAGCCTCCTTCTTTGTCCCTAGGGTTTTCTCATTCCAAGGACATCTAAGATACAACAAGACTCTCAAGATCCTACATACAGTAACTCAAGTTATTCACATAGGGCAGTCTAGGTTAAGATATATCACACACATATTCCTCATAATTCCTTATGTTTGGGAGTCTAAGTTCTCAACCTTTTCCTTCAAGGTCCCACTCTCTCAACAGTTAACCCTATATCTGGTCCCAACACTAGGGGGTCATCTATCTTATCTTATCTTATCTTATCTGGAGAAGCATACATCCACTTGTATTATAAAAAGTCAAATTCTCAAATCTGACTAAGGTCATCATAAGTCATATTACCACATTTCTAAACTCCTTATCCATTCCATCTAGTACACTAAGCTCATAACCCATCAGACATTAACCCTATGGCTTAGAACTAATCCTTTTTCTAGCCTCACTTTCTTTCACTTAGATGCATGTCTACTTCCTATTTGTATATGGGTGGGTACATACTTCTTGTTAAAGTTCTTACTGAAAGGAGTTTAGACTTTCTTGTCTTAATTAAATCTTAGGGTTTAACTCTCTCATGGATCATCTTTCAACTGCTAAGTTGATCCACCTTAGGTCGGGAAACTAATCCTAAAAGTTGCACTAAAGGGTCTCATATTTTCCTCGTTAAGTACTCACTTATTCCCCATTCTTGCTATGTATGTTCAACCCGCATCCGTATCCTACATGTATTACTCGACGTATCTACATGCATGGATGAAATCCTCATGTTTCCATCGTTTATGGTTAGGATTTCGGTTAGGGTCAATGCCTTTACAATTTCTAACCATTCTAAATATTACGTCCATGACATCTTGTTTACATGCATTTTATTATTTGATGGAGGATATCTTAATCCTTATCATCCATGACCCCATTAGTCAAGAGGAGGTGGGGAGAAAGAAAGCCTTAGGCATTTAAAGCTTGTTAACAGAAAGGGAATAAAGAAGTGATGAGAGGTGGATGAGAAATCATAGAGGTATCTTATTTCGAGTCAAATCCTTAGATTTTGGCCAGGAAGTCACACAGATTTTGGGAGTCCTCCTAAACTAACTAGCGGGGAAGAGGAAAATCTTGGCAGCCCCCAGATTGTGATCCTTTTCTAGGCACCTTCATCTTTAGAAAATTCTCTAATAACTCCCTTTGGGCTCTAAAGACTTTGCAAAATTTAATAATTATCAAAGATTATATGGAAAACCAAGATCTAATATCAAATGTAATGACCCCATTCCCCGAAAACCCCCAAATAAGGGAGGTCAAGAAACTAGAGTTGTTATTCCAAAAAAGGATCAAATGGTTTTGCACATAATTAGAAATAATTAATAAATTTTATTAAACTAAATATACTTGGTGCATGATTGAAAAATATATTTTTCTAAAGTTTACAAAATATGGGTTTTAGAATTTATTGAGAAATAGACCATCTATCTATATCCTCTGGCCTTACTTCATTTATTTGCTTTCAATGTCTTCTTTCTTTGAATATACGATTTCCAGCAAGATTATTCTAAAAACACCAACAATCAAAATGTCGGTCAGTATGACAAGTCATATCAATATGTGGGGGAAACAAAATTTCAAAAACAATGCTAACAACATAATTCAACAATTAATGTTTAACAAGCCAATTTTAACATTTTCACCATGACTACCCAATCTAGGTTTCCCCACTCTCTGTCATAACCCCTCAGGACCTCATACTACAGTATTCACTGCCTTCCCCTATCCAGGTAGATGACTTCATCATGTCTCCCCCTATCTAGGTGGGTGACTTCATCATGTCTTCCCCTATCCAGGCGGATGACTTCATCATGTCTCACCCTATCCAGGTAGGTGACTTTTTCATGTTTCCCCCTATCCAGGTGGGTGACTTCTCATGTCTCCCCCTATCCAGGGGGGTGACTTCTCATGTACCCCCTATTCTGGATGGTACCAAAATATGCCTTCCTCTATCCAGGCCGATGGCCTTTCCATAGATCTAGAGGCGGCCTAGATTTAGGCTAGTCACGTTCATATATAATGTGACAATCATAGTCACTTTACAGTTTGCATAGAATGAAATAAACAAGCAAGCATATAATTTCAACCATGTGAGGAAATCTTTGAGAAACCACATGAAACTATAACAAATAATCTTAGGCGTAACCACATACCTGATTTGGCAGTCTCAAAATCAATCAATGCAACTAATCCAGTTAATAAGTACAATCAACCAAGCCAAGCAATAGATCACGCAACTTGATTCTATAAAGCATATATAACACTTAACTATTATAATATCATCCAAACATCTTTTATTGACTTGGGATTCCATTCTAGGGTTTCTAAGCCTTATTCGGGTTTCACCCTCCAATTTTACCCTTTTTAGGTCAACAAACCCTGAAAGCTCTTTTCTACTCATGAAACCATAATTACTCAAATTAAGGGGCTTTATTCACAAATTAGTTCAAGAATATCATGTTCATGCCTTGTTGATTGATTTCCATATTTAAATCCATTAAACCTCATAGTAATCAAAATTAGGGGTTTTAAGCCCATTAATGCACTTTTATAACCATGGAACCCTAATTAAGAAAATTATGAACAAATATCATCCAATTAGATCTAATCCACCCTTTTATACCAAAAGTCTAAACTTTACTCATAATAGTTAGGGAGCATCATTAGATCCATTATTCTTCAAACACTACTACAGAAATGGCTTATAAAGTCACTATTCAAGGTGTCAGTTGTATACAAAAACCGACACCTAAACTCTACAGTGTCAGTTGATAACATAAACCGACATCCAATCTATGAAGGTCGACCAGACACGGGTACCACTTTTATTAAGTGTCGGTTATTTAATAAACAACCGACACCTAAACTCAACCGCCAAAACCAAAATTCCAGCGAAAAAATTGGCTCCAATATTTTACATATGGCGTCAGTTCGTAACTAAATAATCGACGACTAAAGTGTATTCGCGAGACAGGAATAGCTGTCGGTTGTCATTTTACTCAAAAACCGACGACTATAATGTAGTATAGGTGTCAGTTTTTGGAAAAGAACCGACACTGTTGGTTTAGTTGTCGGTTTTTTTAAATAAGCGACACTTATTGTCAACTTAATAGCTCACCAGCGCGACTGATTCTTCCCCTTTCCCTGTTTCATTTCCGATTTCCCTTGGAGGTCCGATGATTTCTTGCTCCCTGCCGCCGCCGCCGCTCCCTACTGCCATTCGTGCTCCGCCGCCGTGCTCCGTTGCCGCCGCTCCTTCCATGCCACATCCTCCACGCCGCCGCCGCCATGCTCACCGACCCTCTGTGCTCCGTGCTCGTCGGCGCTCCTCTTCTCATCACCGTCGCCGCCCGCCCGCCGGTAGCAGCTAGCTCTCCTAGCCTCTCCGCCCTATCCACCGCTCCTCTCCTCACCACCGGCAGCTGCTAGGTCTTGCTCCAGCCGCTGCTCCTCTTCCCTCAAGGTGCCCGCCCTGCCTTCTTCCTTCTTTCTCTGCTCCGGCGGCTGCTTGGGCGGTGCCAAGGCACGCCTAGGTTGCTGCTGGGTGTTTTTTTTTAAAATTTATTTACTTCCTATGAGAATCAGTTTTAATTAGGGCTCATACACATATTTATGTACATAAACCTGTTAGAATAAATGCTAAAAAGGTGTGATTTTAGGGTATAAGTACTGATTTTGTGCTTCTACTGAGCTGAATCCTCTATTGTCTATACAATACATGTTCTATGATAAGCCTTAGGTAATTTAATATGCATACTTTGTATGTAAGACATAGTAATCAGGTACTGCTGTATATCCAAGTAAATTACATGTAACTAATCATGACATAGATTTTAGAATGCATACTCTGGTTAAATGTACTGCTGTAATTTTTGATCAAGTGATGATATGTAAATGTAGCAATAAGTTAGTAAGGTATCAATGATAAGTCTGTTGTAATGTGATGCAAAATAGTTATTGTATCATGCATATATACTTAATACTTTTTTGTTTTATAGTTGTATAGGGTGTTTTATGTGTGGCAAGTCTATTGTTTAATAGTTTAACTATAATCATTGTTTAATAGTTTAGCTATATTCTTGGTGAGAATCCTAATCATCTTCTTGGTTAATGATGAACTGTAATGCACACATGTGACATGCTTGGAATGTAAATGATGAACTTTTCCCTAAATTGCCAATCATGCTTTTAAAGACATCAATAATCACCCTAACTTGAAGAACTAGGATTTTAGGTATAAGAATGACAACACATTATTTGTTGGCCTAGAAACCCATCTAAGATTTAATCATTAGGAGTAAATCTTGGATAGTCCCCGGTTTGGGACTGTTCTTGAACACCTAATCTCACTTAGGATGTAAGTGTATATAATGTGTATTGGGTTTTCAAGAAAATTTCGGCAGCATTTCCCCGTTTGTTCTCTAAGTACATATGTACTTGGAGAACAGTGGGGAAATGCTGCTGAAATTTTCTTGAAAACCCAATACACATTATACACTTACTAGTGAGATTAGGTATTCAAGAATGGGATAGGTGGTACACATTTATTATATATAAGAATGACATCACATGTATTTGTTAACCCTAGACCCTAATCTTATCCTAATATATACTTGTTTTCTCTTTGATCATAGAATGGATAGATCATGGATGACCATTTGTTAACCCTAGTCTCGGCCAGTTTATTAGATTTGCCGAGGAACATAGGAAACAACCTAGAGATAGGTTCTACTGTCCATGTAGGCATTGCAGTAACAACTTGAAAGTCAACACTGGTGACGAAATCAAAACTCATGTCATGTGCATTTGAACTTTACAATGTGAGCTTTAGAATTTGAATTACTTTACAATGTGAACTTTACAATTTGAATTACTTTTCAATGTGAGCTTTACAATTTGAATTACTTTACAATGTGAGCTTTACACTTTGAATTACTACTTTACAATGTGAACTTTACAATTTGAATGTGAATTTGCAGATGGCTGACCATTCTCCTGATGACCGTGCTGATGACTACCGTGAGGGTGAGGACATCAATGCGCCGCCTCACAATGTAAGTTTTAAAAATATATCATATATTTATATCTATATGTCCATTTATAGTTATATCTTTTAAATATGAATTATTTTGTCAAATTTTAGGTTGATGATGCACAGGTACCATCTGAAGCACTTGAGGCACTTGATCAACATCACCAAAAAGTTGACAAGAGAAGGGGCATCACTATGATGAAGAATTTAATTGCGTAAAAGGGCAATGGACCCAAACTTGTTGTGGATTTTGATAATGCAGGAAATGCATGTGGTGTGAATCACAATTCATTTGTTTCATATCTTGGGTTTGTTACTCATAGCCATTGCGGTTGTCGCTTAGATTCTTGGCATAACGTTTCTAAGGAGAAGAAAGACTTAATATGGAGGGATTTATGCGTGAGTTATTATTAATTTGCAATTCTATTTTGTAGATTACTTAATTTTTGGATACTAGTTAATAGCAATTCTATTTTGTAGAGTATATTTGAATTGGATGAAAAGCTGCATCGTAAATGCGTGATGCAACGCTGTGGGAGAGTCCTAAGGAACTATAGGACAAATCTCACTAGAGAATACATAAAAGAAGCTGACAAGAGGAAGAAGACAGCCACTGAACAGTGGAACTTCCTAGACAAAGAAGAATGGGACGCGTTTGTCGCTTCAAGACAAATTGATGAATTCAAGGTATTAGGCGTCAGTCTCAATCTCATTAATTAATATATGTTGTATTCACCTAGTCAAGATTAACATTTAGTGTTACTAACCAAATCATTAATTTGCATACTAACTAGGCCCTCAGTGAGGCACAAAGATCAAGGCGTGCACTGAATGTGCATGACCACACAATGGGTCCAAAGGGGTATGCAGGCGTTCGCCAAAGACTACAGTCTGAGGCTACTGCTCAGTCTGCTGCTACTCAGGAGTCCTCTACCATAGGTAGCACACCTCTGCCTCACCATGATGTCTGGATAGCTGGGAGGCAAAATAAGAAGGGAGAAATAACTAAGGCCGCAACTGCTGAGGTGGCTGCAAAAATGGTAAAATACAACTCTTACAACAATCATTCGAATATTGATTATTTGTGTTGTTTACTTAAGTACAAATTTTTGTTTTGGTGATTAGCGGGAGCTGCACGAGCTGAGGAAACAAGGAAAGTTCATCCCTGAGGGAACAAAGGATGAATTGACAGTTGCTCTGGGTAACCCAGAGCATCCTGGACGTGTTAGGGATGCAGGCGTTGGTGTGGGCATCAAATCTTTTTTTGGGTCATCCCAGCGCAAACATGTCCCAAAAGTGGGACTTTCACAAGAAGAGGTAACATATTCTTTATTTATAATGTTACTATAAAAGAGAATTCAAAAATTAGAATTTGACGTTTCTTTTATCCATGTATAGGTAGATAAGCTATTTGATAGGAAACTCGAAGAAAAACTCGAAGAAGCAATGAAAAAGTGGCAGGCATCTCAGACTGCCACTTACCAAACAATACCTACTGTAGACTCTACTCCTACTCCTACTGCAGAGGTTGGGAGTAATCATGTAGAACCAACACCTAGCACATCCACTGTAAGTATTTTTATGACATAGTAACTAGTTTTTTAATTCAAGATGATACGTATATATGAAAATGTAGTCGTTTCAAAAAAGATGATATGTATATATGTATATAACATTCTTTACACAAAAATTTGTAGGGGTTGAAGCCATGCCGTCTAAAAAGTAAAGAATATGTCGTTGCAGAGGCGTCGGCTTACCCATCCCTACCAGGGGAAATGTGTCACGGGTCTCCAGTACCAGCTGGTTGGATTCGGGTGAGCCTGATACATATATTCCCCCAGTGGATGGATCTTCCACTGCCATATGCCCACCCAGATTGTGAAATGCTTGGTGAGGCAGTAGGCGGAGTGATATTGTAGCAAAAAGCAGATGTCCTCTTTACTGAAAAGGTATGGTAAATTTACATTACGTTCAATTGTTAGTGTGTGTATATGATGGTAGTTGATATGAAATTATATATATATAAAGGTAAAAAACAAGACACCCACAACATCTAGGACTCCACTTCCACCTCCTACATTACCTAGTTGGGTTCCACTGGACCTACCTGTCCCGTTAGGTCCTAACTATAGGGGTATGGCAATATGGTTAGGGGAACATGATATAAACTCCCCTATAACTGTTTCTTCCGATTCAGATTCTACAGGTCAGTCATACGAAACAAAACTATTTATACTAGATATTTTGGAGTTGTTTCGATATGATTGGCTAAATACATCTGTGATAGAGCTATGGATAAGGTGAGATATTCTTTATACATCCATATACCTTGTGTATGATCTGGTGATCTAGTTTCTTATTTATTAATGCATGCGTAATTACTACATATTTTGCAGCTACTTAGACAACATATGTGCAGATTTTGGATTCGAACATGTAGGGTTTTTGATTCCATCTTTGATTAGTCTAGTAGCTAAAGACCCTACATCAGTTCAACAATACTGTTGTGAGGCTTTTTCAAATTTTGCTGTAAAAAAGAAGACGGTGATAATGGCTCCATTCAATGTAGAGTAAGTTTGCTTTGCTTATTATAATTTGGACTTAAGAAAATTACATTTTATTGTGGATTTTGAGTTATTAATTTTTAACTTTTTTTCCTCTAGGGGTAGGCATTGGGAGTTACTGGTTATTGCCCCCGAGATGTTCACTGTGTATTATCTAGATCCTAAGGGGGGAAAATTGAATACAAGATTTGGACACATAATGAAAATGGCAATATTCCGGTGAGAAATATTTCATTTTATATATCATTTAACATATGTTATTACATTACTATTTAATTGCAATGTTCTGTGTTACATTAACATGTAGGGGTTTTGAGGAGTACAAAAAGGCTGGAGGAAAGGTCCCCACAAAAAAGAACCAGCCAATAATTTGGAAGAACATGAAAGTAAGTTCCCGACTGCAATATATGTATATATTATTTATGTTAACAATGCTTAATTAGTTGTATTTTTTAATATTTTGTATGTTTGAATTTATAGTGTCCTACACAAGACAACGGATGGGCATGTGGATACTATGTCATGCGATATATGCACATGATTATCAAACATGCCGCACTGGATATCGAGTGTATTGCTCAGGTATTATATAGTCTCATTAGATAATATGATCGAAATATATCAATCTTATTTATAGCTCATTAATTATATATATACATCATTCTCTTTACAGGTGTTTAAAGCTGACCCCATTACAGGAAAGGACTTACCAAATGTTAATGCTCCCTATATGATGGGAGAATTAAATGAAGTAAGAGAAGATTGGGCAACAGCCATACAAATAGTGGGGGCTTTAAAATATAATTGGGATCCTGATAGCGAATAATGACTAAACAATGATATTTTGTAAATGAATTTCTGAATTATAATATATGTGTGAATGTTTCTACATGTCTTGATGTTTCTACATGTGTCTGAGTGAAAATGAATGAAAGTGTCGGTTGATATATGAATATTTCTACATGTGTGAATGTGAATGAATGGAATTACAGATTGCTAGTATGTGTGAATGTTTATAAATGTGTGAAAATAAAATGGAACTGCAGGTTGCATTGCTAAATGCATGTGCTACTTTTTTATTGTTAATTTTTCAGGTTTGCAACCTATTTTCGGCTGATATCAATGGATGTCATAAAACCTGCAGTTCATAACTGAACTGAACAAGTTTCTCATCCTGTGACCAGCCACAGCAGGTCTGTAGACTGACAGAAAAAAAAACAATAGGCGTCAGTTATTTGTAAATAACTGACACATAATGTTATAGTTTCGGTTTTACTACTCTAAACCAACGTCTATTTCCTTAACAAGCGAAGATATATGGCATCGGTTATTTGTAAAAAACCGACACTGATTCTTTGGCGCGAAGGGTTTGGGCGTCAGTTTCTTAACTAATAACCGACGCTATTAGTCCCATGATGGCGCACGAAGAGTTTGGGCATCGGTTTCTTATCTAATAACTGACGCCTATAGTCCCATGATGGCGCGCTTTCGTTGGCGCGCGAAGAGTTTGGGTGTCAGTTTCTTATCTAATAACCGACGCCTATAGTCCCCTGATGGCACATTTTCGGTGGCGCGTGAAGAGTTTGGGCATCAATTTCGGAACCGACGCCTAATGGGTGAGCTTTTAGTGTCGCCCACATAGGTGTCGCTTAGAAACCGACACTAAAGGCTTTAAATAACCGACACTAAAGGTAGGTTCTGTAGTAGTGAAAACTTAGGTTTTTAAATTAATTAAAACTATTAAAGATAGCATCTTTACACACTTTTTTGAGTTATAAGAAGATTTAGGCCTTGATAATATTTTATTGCATTCCTTGCATTCTCCTAATCAATTTTCACATATAACATGTCTTCATTGGATCATCCTACTTATTACTATGACTTTTGCAAAAATTAGCATATTTGGACCAATCACAGGAGGCCATTCCAGCATTAAGTTATTATACCTTATATTCCATGCAACTTGCTTGGTCCAATAAAAAATGCCACATCATCTGTTGTCCATGTGAGCCAGCCACAAAGAAGGAGACTGAAAGGACTTCATTACCCTTACTTCTCTACACTGGCACCGGGAGTAAGTATGTATTTTCCTCCTAATTCATCTTCAACCTCCTACTCTCCTCCTGTTCGCGAGCCAGGGCCTGATTCCGATCAATTGGGGCGTTGAATCCACGATCTAGTGTGTCGGGGAGTCGAGTAGAAGCATAGGAACTCCCATCGATTTTAGACAAAATCATATGTTGTTTCTAGTACCACAAAGAGGCATGAGAAGGGAAGAATTTAAAGCATGTTTGTTAGCGAATGACAGGGGAACTCATCATCTTAGTGGCGAGGAACCAGGTGTTAGTGTATATATGCCCATATAGCCATCTCGAGTGATTGCATGGAGTCATATATTAATTAATAAATTAATAAAATTATTTGGTTAATTAATTAATTCCAAAATATTCTAGTTAATCCATGAGCATTTTAAGTAACACACCCTTTCTATTTACCGATGGGTTTAGGAAACCCTTCTTCCTTTTATATCCTATTTAAGGAGGCTTGACAGTCAATATCTTTACAAGATATTGAGAGAGGCTTTTTAGTTTATGCTAACGTACATAAACCCTAGCCATCACTATCCTTACGAGTGAAAGGAGAGCACTGCGACACTAGCACGTCATCACACAGAGGCTACTCCTTCCTGTCGGCTTAGGAAGCATGACGTGGAGCTCCAATCCATCTGTGTGGATGAAGTAGAGACACAGATGTTGATATGCCTACATTTGGAGGACTTTAATGACCGTCCATATGCTCTACTAGTGGCATAGATCACCACATGAGAGAAGCACTGTTGGATCTTCCCACGATGCATTTGGAAGATGAGAGAGAAGTATTGTCTATGTAATCCAAGAGTGTTGCACACCATCATGCAGTGGGACGTCGCTAGACTTGCTCTGTGACAAGGTATATCTCGCAAACACTCTTTCTGAATATGTTGTTTTCGACGAGATCCTATTGTGGGTTATGTGGAAACATATTTTATTTTTTTTCTTCCACTACGCATGTGTCCTCCACAAAACACAACAGTGGTATCAGAGTTGCATCAATCTATAATGTATTTGGATCCATTTTGATATGATTTAATCGATGTATATTATTTTCTATATTGCATACAATGTGAATTAAAACTGTTAATGTGCAAATCCAAACCTAATTCCACATCGCAGTGGGCTTCTATTTTTGACATTTCAGACGGTGGAAAATATTGATTTTCCTAAGTGCACAGAAGTAAAATTTTGTAGACCTTACAAGGGCTTTGCCCTTATGTACCCCGCATAGTCTGCATGGGAGTCAAAAATTAATTTAATGGGAAATATCCAACATTAAAAGGACTATGATTTTAAAATGTATATACGTATATGTATATATACATTTGATATTATACACGTCGCCTTTAAAATCTATTTTATGTGGTGAATGCATACACGGTTATGGCCTAGAATCCCTTTTGTGAATGTTGTGAATGAATGTTGTTTTGAATGTTATGGATATGTTTGTTTGTGAATCTGTGGATGTATAATGGTTGTAACTGGATCATTTGTATAAAGTATTCATCTTGCATGCCGTCCCTCATCTCTTATTTCAAAGTGTAATTAATTCTTTATCTTTATATTTGTACTCATATGATGTAATAGAGATAGGATTAGTTTTCGTCTTTATATACTTGATGTAATGAGTCCACTTGAAGATCCAACTCCAAGGGGTGTCTATGGAGAAGAAACCTGAAGATCCAATTCCAAGAAGCAACCTAAAAATCCAATTCCAACAAGAAACCAGAAGATCCAACTCCAAGGAGCATCCATGGACAACTTCAAATTCCAACCTCATGGAGCATCTATGAAGTTGTTTAGCATAATATTGAACCTTACAGGTTGATTCACAAGTGTTGTTGCATGAGATGCACAAGACCTTAGGTGGACCGTAATCCTTTGTGGCTCTAAAGGATTAGAATAGTATGGCCACAATCGATGTTTTTGTGTTTGTGATTGCATGTCTATCATTTGTGGTTGTAAATATAGTAGTATATGATACATACTATAAGTATGTGGTGTTTGGATATGTATATGTATTAATAATATTAAGTTTTAGTCGCATTCCATAAAGCAACACACATGAAAATCTTGATTGACTATGTGTGGGCATGCCTCCATGTGGTACACTATCTATCTCGTGGAAGTGTGATGGTGGGTGTGTGGGTCTGCCTCCACAGGGTGCACACGCATCGTGTTGGCTTATGGGTTGGACTTAACTAGGGAACCTTGATAGGATCAAGTACCTAGAGGCACACAGATGCATCATGGCAAGGAGTTGTGCATGATCATCTATCCAAGATTTGCATATGATGCAATTGGCAAACGTTTCCTACCTTAGTATTTGGTCTTTGACGCCGACGTTGGCTGGGCAATGATCCAATTATTTTGGATCTTAACTGTTATAACCTCATTTTCTAGTAAATGTAATGAGATTTGTAAATCTCTATTAAAGACATAAATAATAATTATGTTTGATTGCATGATTAATTTTGTGAATGAAAGCCTTGCATGTTGTTTGATGGGCCTTGTTGGCCATTAAGCCCATTTGAAAGAATAATAAAAAGAAAATGAAAAAGGAGTTCCTTTTTAATAAAGAATTTCAATGGGAAAATATAATATATAAGAAAAGAGGAAAGAATGGTTAAAAAGGCTAAAAGATAATTTCCAAAAATATAATTTCGTGTTATAAGGGTTCCTTGGGGTTCAAGGAACTCAGAATAATTAGATAATGGCCAAGGAAATAAAGAAAAGGTGGAAAATACCATTAATTAAAGGATAACTTGAAACTAAAGTAAAGGACTCGTTTCATTTGAATAATGACTCCTAATTTTTGCACAATGAGAGATAAACGTGAGAATGATTTTCCTTTAAAATTTGAGGCCAAAAGGACTTATGGATTGAGACTTATTTAATTTCCAAGTTAGCTTTAAAATAAGGATTTTCCTTGTTTTATTGGGAATTCTTTCCCTTTTTGGTTTGAACGTGGATGATCTGAGCCGTTGAATTTTGATCCAACTAACCCGGCTATTGCCTAGAGTCCCAGAGGGACAAGAACTGTAGCACGTCTACAGGGGTTTTTCCCCTCAATTTTCCTTTCACCTTGGTGCATGAGCACTTGGGATGATAGTCCCATCACGTTTGGGAGACCCAGACGAAGAGCTTTGACCCTAGTTTTTCCATCTTTGGCGGTGTATATCCAAAACACCCAATTGGGCAAGAACCAGGGTTGGCGGTGAGGTCTGGAACCCTAGAAGAGACCCTCCCCTAGCCTATAAATAGGCCTCGGGTGGTTTCTCTCACCCTAACGCATCCAGGCGGCCACTTATAACCCCTCAAAGCCCTCTCTCCCACCTGATTACCCTAGCTCCAGCGAGGAGGTCCGTGCGGCACCGCCGCTGATTCTTTGAAGAAGAAGGAGAGGACGATGACCAGCAGCCCTCCGATCTTGGACAAGCGTGGACCGAGGCACGATCCAACGGGCCCCGGGGCAACGCGCTTAACTTAGGGAGCGCTCGGCGCGGAGTGTCGGATCAGGATCTGGCGGTGGCCGGATAAGTCAGGACGCTCGCGACTTCGAGCATTCGATCGAGATCCAGCGGCTAAGGGCGAGAAGCAGGACACGCCACTGAGTTAGTGGAGGCTTGCGACGCGGAGCGTCAGATCGACGCGGGGCGCATCGGAGCACTGATCTAACGGCTGAGTTTTTTTGGTAAAAATCTATCTCTAACCAAAATTACAGATAAATGAGTTTTCTTGCTAAAATCCTAGTAATTACTAGGAATCTCGTATAGGGAAAAGTTATATATGAAAGTTGGGTAGAAAATTTCAAGGAATCTGTTAAAAATAATTGTGGCATCCAATTCCAGTTCGTTTTGCAAAAGTAATTTAATGGTTAGTAAAATGCATTCCAAATTAATTAGAAACCCTAATTACATGGAAAAGGTGTTTCTTTGTAACCTAATAGGTTGAGTAGAGGGATATTAACCTGTTTATTAATAATATGAAATCTTAATCCGTTTTAATTGCATATGTGCCTAAAATTAGGGTTTATGTCTTAAAGGGGAGATAATGTACATAAAAACCCTAATTTAAGATTAAAGAAAAGGGAACCTTGTTATTCTAGTAATTTGCTAAAAAATAACTGTAAAACTGTTAGGAATGTTAAAAGGAGATAATTTAGGGGTTTTAGTGTTTTTGGTAAATTAGGGTTCATAGTACTCGAGAATGAAAGTAAAACCCTAATTTTCAGGAAAACCCTAAAATTGGATAGAAACCCTAAGGGACATAATGATACTGGATAAATACTAATAAAAGTGAATTTGTACTTTTCTTTCAGGGTTTGTGTGCCTTTGCTTGCTTAATTGGATATTCTCTTTCAACAATCTTGATTCTATATCTGAAACTACAGTTGGAGGTATGTGGTTACGCTTATGACTAACCGATGTAGTTTTCTGGGATTTTGTCGATGATTTCATCATGAACTGAATTAAACTGTTGGATGTTTTAATTCATGCAATTGGTAAAGTGAATATGACTATCACATAATAAGTTATGCCTACTAGCTCAGATCTCCGTCCCTTCTGTAGTTTGATGGATGACCTAGTAAAAGGCTACCAATGGGGTAGGCCTTCAGGTCCGTAAATGACTTAGTAAATGGCTACCAAGGAGGTAGGTCCATCAAGTCATATCGAGTTAGAGATTGGACTTTCTACAGGAAGTGCCATGCAACTCAACCCTAGGTATTGGTCTACCTGTCAGGTAGGATCATGCAGGGTATAATGAAGATCCACCAAGTGAGGATGGTGATATCCATGTCCACTGCAGGGACACTACAGAGATAAGGGATAGGAAGAGATTGAGTAGTACTGCTTAAAATGTAATTGGATTGTTTAATGGTAATTGGTTACCTACATTGTTAATATAGTTGAACCAATTTTGTGATCCCCCACATACCAGCTTTGTGCTGATCGTGTTTTTGTTTGTCGGCGTTTTAGGTATGAATCCTAAAGGAACAAACAGTAAACCGACACATTGCAAAATAAAAAGTAAAGTGCCAGGAGGATTAGATAGAGTAGATATAAGCAATGGATACTTAGAATCTCCAAGTTTTTCAAAGGTAACCAAGTTTAAATTTTTCTGCCAATATTCAGTTTAGTTTAGTAGAATTTCATAATTATAAGTGATTATTCATTGAACCTTTGATCCTATAATTGGTTAACGATTTCGACCTTCCGATCTCCCTTAATTGGGGGTTACCGAGAGGCAGGGTCGTTACAATTGGTATCAGAGCATAAGTTCTTCATCTAATCATTAATAATTATTAAATTTTACAAATTCCATAGAACCGAGGGAGTTATTAGAGGATTTTCCAAAAGACTGAGGTGACTAGAAAAGGATCACATCCGGGGGCTGGCAAAATTTTCCTCCGCACCGCTAGTCGGAATACGAGGACTCCCGAATCGTGTGACTGCCTGGCCGATGTCTTAGGTTAAGACTCGAAATAAGATACCTTTAGGACTCTCTCATCTTGTTCATCCCTTCTCAACTCAATTCTTTTAAGGTCTTCAGGATTAGGGTTTCTCTCTCTTCCTCACCCTCATGTGGTTTGGGCAAGTAAGTTAGGAATTTAAGGAATCCTCCATCAAATAAATAAAAGATACGTAATGAGACATCACCGGCATAAGTATAATTAGTTTAATGATAAACTAAGTGGTTGTTTGATTATGCTTATGTAGATGGCTCGTACTAAGACCGTGGCAATTCCGATTGCTACAAGTGGAGGAGGACTTCCCCGCAAGGAGAGTGGATCCTCCGAGAAGTGGAAGCGGAACCATGGGGGCGAGACCTCCAAGAAGAGGAAAAGACCTGAAGAGACTGTGTGTGAGATACCCAATCCCGAGCCCATACCTTTCAACAACCTTGAGCAAGAGGGTGGACCGGAATATGAAGAGAAACATGAGTATGAGGAAGAAGCTCAGATGGAGGAGGATCAGTTTGGTAGTTCCGAACCGACAATGGTAGTCCACACCACTGAATGGATGGAACAACAGAAGTGGCTGACTGAGGCTATTCATGCCCTGGCTCTGAGGGACATAGCTAGAGATGAGAAAGGTGAGCCACTCCCTGTCCGCCCTCGACTGGGAGTTACCATCCTGGACTTCGTTAAGCTGAACGTCGAGAAGTTCTGGGGGGAAGACAAGACTGAAGTGGTCGACAAGGCTGAGGCTTGGCTGCTTGCAGTCGAGAACGGGTTCCACATGCTTGAGGTGCAGCCCAACAAGAAAGTTCTATTTGCTACTCACCGTTTGGAAGGTGCAGCTAAGATATGGTGGGAGAACCATATCATTGGGAGAGACCTAAGCGAGGAACCGATGGCGTGGACCGACTTCAAGACCATCTTCACCGCCAGATTCATCCCCGTCTCAGCTAAGAAAGAGAAGGAAAGGGAGTTCACCAACATGACACAAGGAAGCTCTTCCGTGGCGGACTTTGGTCGCAGATTCCATATACTGGAACGTTTCGGGCACATGATGGATGAAGAGAGGAGGGTGGACCATTTCATAGAGCATCTACATCCCTCCATCAAGCCCCATGTGATGGATAGCAAGCCAAAGACCTTCGCTAAAGCTTACAACACCGCCTTGGACATGGAAAGGACGGTGATGCCTGCACAGAATCAATCCAAGGGATACTTGGGCTTCAGTGAAGGAGCTCAAGGTCAGAAGAACAACCACAAGAAAGGTCACGGGCGTCACCAGGACAAAGGAAGACTTGGAGGGAAAGGGAAACCTCATCAAGAGAACAACCGGCCTCGATGCCGCACCTGCGGAAGGTGGCACACCGGTGAGTGCTGCTTCAAGAAGAGGGTATGCTACCGGTGCCAGCAAGAAGGACACCTCATCGCCAATTGCCCGCAGCCTGACCTGAGAGGACCTTTAGGGGCACAGCCCGTGGCAGCACAACCTGTAGCTGCAGCACCCCCAGCCGGAGTACCACCAGCTGGAGAGAGGAGACAGGCTAGAGTGTTCTCCATCAACAATGAAGAAGCTCAGGCAAATGCTAACCAGTTGATCGAGGGTAATAACCCATAGTGTTTTCCTTTTAGTTCAGTAGACCATGTAGTAGCTTTCTAATTTGGAATATCTATGTAGGCATGTTGGAAGTCATGGGACAAAATGTAAAAGCACTCTTTGATTCTGGTTCTACTAATACTTTTATTTCGAGAAATCTGGCAACTATGCTTGATTTGGATATCAAGGTCCAATGATCTAAGGTGGTTCCCCTTGAGTCTTCTATAGCCATTAATGAGGAAATTGTTGCAATTTTAGAAGAGGTTTACACAATAGGAATTACATACTATAAATAAGAAACATGTATAATGCAAAACTCACTAATCCTCTGCAGTAGGGTTCCAACCAAGACAAACAATATCCCATTTTATCTCATGTAGAACTGATCCTTCAATAGGGATCTTCTCCACAGTTACAAATTCCTCCAAAGTAAATGCCTCTTGTTTTTTCTTAGCATTATAGTCATCATCAGTGATCAGCTTTTGCTTGTTTGGTTGTTTTCCACCCATTATGAAGACGACAAATGAAAATAGGAGAGGAGACGTTCAACAAGAAAGCATGTGGTAGTGAAATCACAACAATGACATGTTATTTTTTTTAAACAATGACGTGATTCTAAATACATAACACAATGGAAGCATTTACAAAACAAGGTTTATGTGTAACATCATCCATTACTAGTAGGTGTCTTAGAAACCAAGGTTATAGATAAGTTATACAATCACAAGAAACACAAATATACATTAATAGGAATAATAGTGTTTATGTTTGGTAATAATGACTTGCAACAACCCATTAGCAATAGTGTACAACAATTACTCCCATGTAATATGATTTACAATCCCAATATATATTATTAATTATTTAGAAAAGTGTATACTTTGATTAGGTCATATTTTACATGTCAACAGAAAACTAATTTTTCTACTAAAAGTTGGCTACTTGGAGAATGGTGAAAAAGTTATGATTATTAGTTGATTTGAATGTAGTGCTGGTTAATTCTACATCAAAATTGATTATCAATATCTACAAATGTTGGTTGGTTGATGAGCCCAAACTAGTTAATCATGTCAATGAATACTGGTTAATCATGAATTCAAAACTAGTTACTCATGCTTAGAATGCTTGTTAGTCGTAAACTCTAATCTGGTAATCGTTGCCAATGAACATTGGTTCTTTGTGAAGTTGAAACCAGTTACTCATGCTAAAGAAAGAGGGATATTGAAAAATCAAAATAGGTGTTAATTAATGTTTTATAATTGTACATGAAAACTAGTTATATGTAGAAACTAAATTACTATGAGAACTTGGACACATGAATGTATGAGGGAACTCATATTGTTCCCCTAGAGTCTACAATAGTTGAGAAATAAGAGGTTAATGCGTAAAAATTGAAGTATAAATAAGAACAAATGTACAATTAATACTCACAAATATTCTTCATCGATAGGGCTCCATGCCAAATAACAAATTCAACTTTCATTAGAATCCACATTTGAATCTTCTATTGCAATAATTATGTATGTCGGTATCATTGAAGAAGAAGAGCTTGCCTGCTCCATCTACTTCCTCTTTGGTGTCATTTTCCTATTTTAGTTTGACTTGGAGGAGAGGTATACTATAACAAGATAAAAATATGAACGATGAGGACTAGCTGCAACCACAACAAAAGCAAATTAGAAGTTACACAAAAAGCAACAGAAAAAGAATGGGGGAAGTGCCTGAGGTAGGGTTGGGAACTAAAAAGAGAATAGACTTGAAACATCATGTTTGCGGTACAGTGGCATCTATATTCCAAAAATTAATTAGAACTACATATTCTCAAGTAGCACGGGAAAAGAAGATAAAAGGGACATAATAATTAAAAACTAAATATTGGAATATGTCTTTTGAAGGTTTGTAGAATAGTTTATGTTGATTATATAATGTCAAAAAATGTTGACAATGTTGACATATGCTTGTTATTAGGTTTCTTGAATTATATTTACGATGTTGGTCTAATGGTTGTGTGTTAGTCATATTATGTGAGTTATAATATTGATCCAATTCTGGTTATATCGAACAAATGTTGGTTTTGGGCTTGTGTTTGACAAATGATGGTATTATGTTAGACGATTGTTGGTTATTATACTACATGAATGTTGGTTATTGTACTACATCAATGTTGGAATTATTATAAATTAATGATGTTCTTCACACTATGTCAGGGTATCTAATGCACTCATAAATGACAAAGTCGACCGAACAGAGTTTGGTCGTTCTTCTAGCTGTGTGCTTAGCCAATATACAAATAGATAAACTTCTCAATCCAACAGTTTCAACACATGAAAAATTGTTCATATATATATATATATATATATATATATATATATATATATCTTGATGTAGAGATACAATTTCTATAAAATATTGGTTACATAAATCCAAGCCTCTAAAATATATGATCCCTCAATAGATTGTGGTCATCCCTCACTAGTTAGGATACCACCTTACTCTTGAACTCCATGATATACCTTCAATGTCAAATGACTTTCCTGATTATCTGTGTTGAAAGGATGTTTTCGTAGGCATTTTGAAATGTTAGAGAGGGTCAAAAGTAGAGGAAGTAATTAGAATCCATGAATAAGATCAATGTCATATGAGGATGTGAAGTAAGGAAGTACAAGCACCCATTAAATAAAAAATATTTGAAATAATATCTGGTACATATTGGCGTGAAGAAATGCATCTAGTTGTAAAATGACAACACTACAAGCCATCAAATCGTGGAAGATAAATGACAAGGGTTTGTCGTAGTGTGGAATGCTTGAGAAAGTAATTGTCCCAAAAAATACCCCTCATCGACCGGATGGAAAGTAGGTTGTCATGTGTCCATTTAACTGGTGGGCAGTATAGATCACGCTTAGGACGTCCTGAGAAAAACACCTATGTGGACCGAATCTGAACAAACACCTATCCGTTGTCCCAAGTATCCTCAAGTTCATTGCTAGGTATGAATCCTAATAATATAAGTGATGCCTCTTATCCATATGGTAAACAAATCTAGAAAGGAAAAAAATCGGAAGCCACATGCTAAAAATTATTAACACTCACCTTTGTTTCATCCAACTCCCAGTTAGTCTCTGACCAATTGAGCTGACACCAGGTGGAGTGCACTTCATGCCAATGCATTAGAATCCTGAAAGACATTCTCTTCAATGGCTATAATGGCTACATGGTTCCCTTTGTTTCTTTTTGCTCTCTCCCTCTCTCTCTTTTTAGGTAGGGCATTCCTTGTTAAGCTTATCTTGACCTGAAACATGCTTGCATCCATCACTGATGAGGATGTAGTTTTGTTGCTTTTGGAAATGCTTTCCAAAAACTCATTGTCGATTAGCCCCGACATAGACCACCACCTCCTCAACTCCCTCCCCAACCATTGCCATCAAAATCCAATGTTATCATGATCTCATCCGACATACTCATGACTACTACCGAGATTCACCACAAGCACCAAAGCTTGATCACAAGTCGCAACAGTTGTGCCCACACTGCATTGACCCCTTACACTACCTGCATTGTGACTCCGCCAACACCAATATCTTCTACTACAATAACTAGAACATCTCATAGCCACAATACTTCTATAAGACGTGTAGGCAGTATTGGATAAAAGGTAGGTCACTGAGGAATGTTCTTGTGGGAGGAGGGTGTCTCAAGGGTGCCAAGTGCATTGGGGGAGGAGGGACCACCACCACAAGTCTGAGTTTCCACCATATATGAGAAGATTGCATGATGTCTCTCACATTCCCATGGTTCAAGATGTCTTTCACATTTCTATGCTGAGAAAGTGGCTTCCTAAGAAAGAATAGATGATACATCTAGTTGAAGTCCATTTTTAAGAGGATGTTTCTTAAGGGGAAGGCTATGTGAGGAGCTAAACTTTTACATTTTTTTGAACTAATTACTCATTTACTTCAATACACTTAATCACTTCATGTTTAAGAATACCATGTAACTACTATCTATGACCAAAACTTAGGGTTTGAAACATTTCATCTGTGATACTTTTGTAAGATGTACAAGCAGTACTGGACTGAAAGTGGGTCATGAGAAACATCTTGGTGGGAGGAGGGTTCCTTAAGGGAACCAAGCATGCTAGGGGTGGAGGGATTGCCAATTAATTTTTGAGTTGTGACCATGTTTGAGAATATTGTAAGATGTCTCTAACATTCCAATGATGCATGGTGTCTTTCACATTTATATGTTGAGAAAGTGGAATCTTGAAAAGGAATAGAGGTTTTTTCTTAAGAACAAGGTTGTGTGAGGAAGTGGACTTTCACATTTTATCAAACTAATTACTCATTTACTCCTCAAGTAACTAAATTTAGTGCAGATTACTATTTCATGTTAAGGATTGCATGTAACTCTTATTCGAATTTATATGACCAAAATTTAGGGTTTGAAACATTTCAACCATGATACTTCTACAAGATGTGAAGGCATTACTAGACCAAAAGTGGGTTGTTGAGGAACGTCCCAGATGGAGGTGGGTGTTACAAGGGAGCCAATCATGATGAGGGTAGAGGGACCACCACCATGTATTTGATTTACAACCATATTTCATAAGATTGCATGATGTCTCTACTATGTTAAATGTTGCCTTTCATGTTTCTATTTTGATGAAGTTGCATCCTAAAAAGGAACAAATGATACATGTAGTTACAATCCACTTTATGTGAGGAAGTCAAATTTCATATTTAATTGAACTAGTTACTCAATAATTCATCATCAATCTAATTTGCTTGCACATCATAACTTCATATTCAAGGATCCCATGTAACACTCATGTAACTTTTTAATAATCAAATCTTAGGGTTTGAAAGATATTAGTCGTGGTATTTATGTAAGACATGTAAGAGGTACTGGACCAAAAGTGGGTCATTAAGGAACATCATGGGGGAGGATGATGCACAAGGGTGCCAAGTGCGCTAGGGGTAGAGAGTCTTCTACCATAAGTTTGAGTTGTCTCCATATTTGAGAAGATTTCATGATGTCTTTTACATTCCTATGTTACATGATGTCTTTCACATTTCTATGTTGAGAGAGTGGTATCCTAAAAAAGAATAGATGATAAATTAGTTGAAGTCCACTTTTAAGAGGATGTTTCTTAAGAACAAAGCTATGTGAGGAAGTGAATCTTTGTATTTAATTGAACTAATTACTCATTTACTACTTAGGTATCTAATTTTCTTACACTTCAACAATTCATGTACAAGGATCCCATGTAACTCGGATGTAACTCTATGACCAGAACCTAATATATCAACTATGGTGGTTCTAAAAGATGTGTAGGAGGTATTGGACCAAAAATCAGTGAGAGGAGGGTGTGGCAAGGGTGCTAAGTAGACTAGGGGCAGAGGGACCGCCATCACTAAGAACTGCAAGCTGCTCACTAATGGGGCTCGTGGTGGTGCAGAGGAGGAATATGACCAATAGATTTATGATCATGACCATCTAGAATGGCCATTGTTACCATTAACCACTTCTCAAATGTTGTGGCACACATAGAGGCTGCTACACTGGGGGCACAACTACCTGTTGATGATCATGCATCTAGGACGTTCCTTGGGATTGCATGTGGTGGTCTAAGCAAAACTGGGCTAAACTATCTTTTGTTGCCACCACTTTCTTTGCACTCTTCTCACACCTCTTTATCATCAATGGTAGATTGAAAATTCAGTAATAGCTTGCCAGCTTCAAGGACTATAAGTATGAGTAGCAACATCCTAACATTTGTAGTGCTCTACTCAATCAGCACCTAGGATGTACTAGCAATTTTGTGCCTACCATTTACACTCTTTTTACCACAGGCACCCAGTCTCTTAGACTCTAGAATGTTTGGATTCAATAGAGGGGCCAACCGAGAAGGGCATTGTGTACATTCCTTGATCTGATGCAAATTGTACTTATATTAGAGTAGTGTTTATAGTAATTGTATATTCTACCCTTTGAGACATAGATAAAGCACGAGGAGGAGAATAGTGGTATTATAGTCCTTTGAAGAGATGAGAAGGAGATAAGATATGTAGGTCTTTGAAACCTCTAAGAGGTAAAAGAACAAACACTTCTCAGCAATAGAATAGTGTTTATATATAGAGCCTTAAAAACCCAAAGAAAATTGGTGATGAGAGAACTGAAGGCCCAATGGGGACTTGAACACATACTTCTACACAATATTGGTGAACAAGCCAACAAGTTGATCTTTACAATAGATGAACTTAGTGACAATATGTCTCAATGCTACCTTTTCTCTAATGAAATGGTAGTCAAATTCTATGTGTTTGTTTCTGGCATGAAGGACTGGATTAACAGTCAGATGCAACACACTTAACTTGCCACATAAGAGAGTAGTTGGATGGATATATATATCTTTGAAAAGATGAGAAAATCATGTCAGCTCTGCCACTGTGATTAGTATAGATCTATATTCTACTTTCGTTCTTGAGCGTGCAACAATGGACTGTTTCTTGGAGGAGTAGAATACACAAGTGTGTCCAATGCAAACATAGTAGCCATGTGTACTCCTTATTGTGAGAGGACAGCCTACCCAGTCAACATCTTGGTAAGCAGTGACTGATAGCTGGATGTTAGAATAAATCTAAATGCCAAGATGAATTGTGTCTTTGATGTAGTACATGATGTACTTGAGAAGAGAAAGATTCATAGTGTGGGATTATGTAGGAATTGCCAAGAAAGAATTACTCCATATGTCATATAAGGTCTTGTTACGGTTAAGTATTGTATAACTTGACTATGTGTCTGTATTCAGTCACACCCATGAGTTGTTCACCTTGTAATTTAATGTGATTACAAATGAATGAGGAACTGCAGGTGTAGATATAACTTTTCAATCAATCATATTTTCTCTATGTAGAAGAAAATATGAATATTTTCTTTAATGAAGAAGGATTCCTTCTACATTTGTTTCGACATGAATGCACAAGAAATAATTAGAAGCCCCTAGACTGCAAAGAAAAATTTGTCCTTCAATTGATGAATACAGTTGTCGGTAATAGTAGTGTTGCTTCCTGTCATTAGAATGTCATCAATGTAGAGAAAAAGGTACACTAAGACATCACTCTCATGATAGACGAATAAAGAAGAATCAACTAAACTAGACTTGAATCCAAGTTCCAGAATAAAGAGGCTTATCCAATTATACCAATCTATCCATTCCTATTTGAGTTCGTACAGGGCCTTATGTAGCTTACATACATGACTTGGTTTTATAGGATCAATAAACCTGAGTGGTTCTGACATGTAGACATCATTATATAGAAGGTCTTTATGAAAAGCATTACAAAAAGCTAAATGTTGTACTGGCCACTGCTTGGATATGGAAATGGAAGGAATAGTTTTAATTATGGGAGATTTAGTTACATGACTAAATGTTTCCAAATAGTCTACTCATTCCTCTTTATTAAATCCCTTTCATACTAATCTCTCTTTGAGTCTTTCCAAAGATCCATCTGCATTTAATTTTATCTTGAACACCCACTTGCATCTAACAATGTTGTAGTGTGGTTGATGTTCGATAAGACACTAGGATTGATTTTTGGGAAGAGTAGTGAGTTCACATTCCATTGCCTCACGCCATCCTATATGTTGTAAGGCAGACTTGACTTCTCTGGGTATAAGAGGAACACTTAGTGTAGCTAGAGAATATTTAGGATTGGGATTAGTTATTCCATTTTCATTTCCTGTAATCATAGGATGACCTTTTACATGGTTATTATTAATATCAGTAAGAGTTGGACTATGTGCATCATTAGAAGTGACAACCAGAGGTATCTGAATAGGGAAGCTTTGACTCTCTTCATATGGCAAGGTTTCTAGATTGTCAATCATCATATGACCACATGGACTATTTTCAGATGTCATGCCTTCTGAAATATTAATCACTGTATGAGTATAGTAACATCATGAAATTTTGTTAAAGTGACATTAGGGTGTTAACAACAATTCATCACTAATTAAATCCAAATTTGTGGATTTTAAGATAAATGAATCCTAATGGCCTAACTTTTACCATTACATCCTAAATGACCATAAAAGATATGTTACATTCATTGATGATCAATCATAATTGATTAAATGTAAATAAGTAATATTAATTTCATCATAATAACAATTGATCTTTTGATTATCAAATTCATACATTTACTATTTAAGAATGTTTTAGGTCCTTATATTCGTCTATGGTCAAATTTTGGGTCGGTTTGACCTCTTTTGACCCCTCTAACAATTTTATGAAGTTTTTATATGGTTTTATCTATTCTAATCAAAATATCATGATATAACCTATATCGTGATATAATGGGTCTCATACGCCCCTCTTCTCATCTATGACCAGGTCAAACTCTAGTTCGAAGTTATCTACGTGAAAGATGCTTACCTCCTCACATGTGTCCTAGGGAAGTTGGAATCAACTCTCCTCACCTCTCCCAAACTCTCTCCATCACCTCTTGGATCATCCACCTATAAAGGAAACTATTTAGAGTCGATCAGTGATCACCTAGGAATGCAACCCAATCTCTCTTGTGCCCTATCGTCCCTCCAAATTTAGACATGTAAACCTAGTTGTGCCCTTCGGCTCTGGAGGTTCATCCCAGTGCTCCGTTCCATCACTAATACCCTCGAGGGTGTAGATCGCCACAATAGAACCCTACAAAGATTGTCCATTTGTTCAAATTGTCCACTCATGTAAGGATCATGGTTACCTCTTTCTTTCCATGTTGTTCCGAATACTGTTGATTCATGAAATTGTGAGGAGTCTCAAAGTTCTTGACCATGTTTTCCCAGCGATCCACCCTTATCTACCTCCAATAGAACAATGCGAAGTTTTTTTTGTTTGTTTGTCTGTTATGGCTTTCTCCGTACTCGCCTCTCTCCCCAGTGCCTCTCTATACCAACTATGGTAGAGACTGCTTGAGGTGCATCAGGTCATCTCGTGGCCCTTTCAGGAGCTCGCCCAAATCAATTGAGACCGAGGAAACTAGTGGTGTAGTTTTCTAGTTGTAAGCCACAATAGAATGAGTGGTTTTATTCCAGTTTTTCAAAGATGAACTGGGTAGCATACTAGGTGATGTGTTGTCGATTTTACCCCTGATTGTCTGATTATGGTGTCACACATGTTTGGGTATTTATGGAGTTTTCTTGGTTCTCTCACTGTGACTTGCATTGTTCTTGGGCCAACAAAACCAAGCGACCGACCATTATTGGTCCATCTACGACAACTGGCTATGTGTTTGGATAATTTGCCAACATGGTTTTATTCCACATTGTGATTGGTCAGAATGTTTAAAAAATCATAATAAATGGTCCGTGGACAAGAAAGATTCACAAAATACCCATTGGAAAGCTTTTTTGATAAGGAAGTCTATTTTCAAGTTTTTAAACCGTAATTTCATCATTGATGACAATGTTTCCTTAAAAGACCCAAATTAGAGTTTAGGATGTTATATAAGGTGATTATCAATATAAATCTTGTAATTTTAGGAACTTAGGATTCATTTGTGATCAGAGGAAATAAGTTAGGATCTGCCTTTTCTCTAGGTAAGCGAGTCATGCCACTATACATATGTACATTGGTTGAATTGTATGATATGTATGGTTTATGAATTCTACTTTCAATTTCAAGTTCAATGTTATAATCATGTTCTTATATAAATTTCTTAATGATTTCTATATCCTATGTCTAATGGTTATAATTCTCATTAAGATTAGATATTACAATTAAATATTAGTGGATTTAAAGTTCAAGTTTCATGAGGGAGAAATTTCATCATGTTAAAGATTAAACTTTAAGATTAAATTCATGTTTATGGTAATGTTAATGTTAAGAAGAATGGAATTGAAATATTTTTATATACTTCTCAAATCATGGATCTGAAGAGGTCGTTATGGGCTTTTATAGCCAAATCATGGGCATTCATGCCAATTATGGGCTTTCCTAGCATCAAGGGTTTTCCTAACAATCATGTTCAATTCTTCACGTTACAAGATTCATGTACTCAATTACTCTAAAGTCAAATACATGTCAAGATTTTCTCTCAAATCAAGTATATATGCTTATGTTTTAGTTCTTATAAAATGTATAGTGCCACTTACTAATGTATGTCTCTAGTTTTGCATGGTCATGGGACGAGATGTCCCTAGGTCAAGGAGCAAATGAATTTGAAGTGAGTGCGTCAAATTAGAAGTTTCCAAGACTTATGTTGGTGGGGTTCCATGTACACCATAGAAGATAATATATCAAGTTTCTAGAGAAGATTCATGCCTTGGATTTCTTCTATTGTTCATGGACTAGATTCTAGTTTAAAGATGAGATAGTTTACATTATAAGTTTTCTCTTTCAAAGAACAATGTATGAATCTATATTTCCAATTAATGCATGGTGTTTCATTTATCTTTTTGTTATGTGTATCATGTTTTGGATGCTCCTTCAATCTGAGTGACCAATATTATGGATAATATAGGGTTTGCTTCCATTGATATATATGTGCTTGGAGGGGCGTGACAAGAATCATCAGTAATATTAGTGCTATTTTGAGAAAGGATTTTTCAGGAGATGCTTGTCGTAACAGCTTCACTGTTGTCATGTTGAGATGTTTGATAAGTATCACTTATATTGTTGAGACCAACACCATCAACAACCATGTCACTTTGACAAGGGTTATGTGTATCCATAATCTGTTGTGATTGAGAGTGATTATTGAGTCTAGAAGGAGATTTCCATTCGGGGTCATCATAACTACTTAGAATTCAGGAATCAGTATGTTGAGATAGATGTTCATGTTTACAAGGGAATTTTATCTTATTAGAAACAACACGCTTTGAGCCATAAATCATTTTACTTGTAAGTGCAAACATTTGTACCCATTTTCATAAGTACTTTGACAAGGGTTATGTGTATCCATAATTTGTTGTGACTGAGAGTGATTATTGAGTCTAGAAGGAGATTTCCATTTGGGGTCATCATAACTACTTAGAATTTAGGAATCAGTATGTTAAGATAGATGTTCATGCTTATAAGGGATTTTTTTCTTATTAAAAACAACATGCTTCGAGCCATAAATCATTTTACTTTGTAATTGCAAACATTTCTACCCCTTTTCCTAAGTACTATAGCCAGTGGTGATGCAGGGCTAGGATCATGGTTCAAGTTTGTTTTGAGAATAGTCTCTCATATATGGATAGCATAAAGTGCCAAAAACACCTAAGTGGTGATATACAGGAGGTGTACAATACAGTAATCCAAATGGATATATATTCTCAAAGATAAGAGATAGAAGTCGATTAATTATATATGTGGCTGTAGAAAAGGCTTCTACCCAGTAAGACTTTGATAAACTATCTTGAACCAACATGGGTAACCCAAATTCCACAATATGTCAATGCTTCCTTTCAACCACTCCATTCAATGAGAGATCATATGGACAAGATTGTTGATTTAAATCCCTTTTGATTTGAAGAAATTTACTAATATATGAATAACAAATTCTCCTTCTCCATCATTTTGAATTTTTTTAATAACAACATTTATTGTGTAAAAATCATGTTATAAAAAATGACAAAGGTATTAGGGAATTTACTTTTAGATTGCATTGGAATGAACCAATTCAACCTCATTTTGTCATTAGTCAGGAGAACATAATAATGATCTTTATGAATGGAAGTTATAGGACCTTTACCCCACACGTCATAATGAACTTTGTGAAACATTTTTTTCAAACTATACATGATTATGAGATATATGTAATCACCTACTTTTACTTGGTTCGCAGATATTACAAATATAAATATACAAAGAGGAACTATCTATTACTTTGTGTTTCATAAGTTTTGGTAGACCAATTTTATTTAGGTGACTAAGACGTTTGTGCCAGACTTCACCAATATCTTATTGAATCTGTGAGAAAATAAAGATTTTCTATTTTTGATGAAGCTAGGAGTGTGTTGCTGGGTTAGAGACGGCATCATGTACATTCCCCTCCAGCACAACTAAAGTCTTGTGTGTTCTTTTGTCCTTAACCTAAACCATGGCATCAGTGAATATAACATAACAAGGAAAAGTTGATGTTAACTTTGCCACAAAGATAAGTTTTCTTTTTATATCAGGAAAAACCAAGACATGTTTCAAAGGTATAGGAGTAAGGTTATGAAGTAAGTTGTCACCCATATGAGAAATAGGAACAAACTAATTGTTTCCATCACAATAGTATCTCCTATTCTATATATTTTAAGATTGTAGAGAGTACCTACATTTTGTATGACATGGTCTATGGCCCCAGAAACGACATGCCACTGTGTGAAATCACCTTCATTCACTCTTAGTGTAGCAAGAGAAATGGTTGTGTTGTCAGCCAAACCCTTTAGTATATTGACATTATGATATGCATTGTGATACTTGTGCCAGGATCTTAGTACATCATGCCCATTCTTTCCACAGATCTTGTATAACATAGGTGGCATGTTTAGGTTTTCTTGATTGTTGATTATTACTCCTCTTATTTCCTAAGTCACTTGAGACAAGCATCTGTCTTGGGAAGAGAATTGAGATATGTTTTAAATAGATCCACTACCTAAAATCCCCTTATTGTAGTTTGTGTTTTGAAACCTTCATCTACCTCGATAGGATCCACATCCATGATTATTATAGTTGTTGTTAAAAGTATATTGTTGGAATTATTTAGGCCATGCTTTGTTTGAGTAGAATGCCATGGACGGGACAAAATTAGGTCTTCTTGACTTTCCTCCTTCGAAATCTTGTAGTAGAGAGATAAGCTCATAGTATTGATAGGAGGCTTAAGCATTGAGATGACGAAACCTTCATATTTTGAACTATCAATCCCATTACGAAGTGTAAAAACTTTCTCTTAATCACTAAAAAAACCTCCCATTGCATTCAATTGATCATAAACATGTTTAAACTTGTGAAGGTAGTCATCTAATTGATCTGTCCCTTTAGCAAAGGTTCGTAGTTGTGACTTCAATTCAAATTATCTAGTCTATGAAGATTTAGTGAACTTTTTTCTCAGTGTTGACCACACCTCTACTGAGGTTTTGCATCTGAGAATTTCTCCCATCACATATTCCGTTATTGATGTGGATATCCACCCCTTTAGCTATTGATCATTTCTAAGCCATGCTTTGTATTGAGGATTAGCATCAGGTACAACCGGTTCATCATTAATGACAATAGGTAGTTGGATTTTGATTCCATCAAGAAATCCTTCCAGACACTAGGATTCAACAAGCTTTCTCACTTGTGATTCCCTGAGCAGGTAGTTATTGGGATTTAGTTTAATAGTTAGGAAGTTTGATATATTAAGACCAACTAGATATGGATATATCATAAAAAAAAGGGGAGATGAAATTGTAGTATTAGATTCTAATGACTTAGCATCAATAGGTGTCAAATCAAATATTCAATATAGAAAAATTTCTAATGGCACTAGAGAAACCAGTAGAGATAGAATTAGAGAGGTAGAGATTTATGATCTGAGCAGATGAAACCTCAATGAATTCTAACAAGAGAGGAAGTCCTTGATGATGTGAAGATGGAGGCAGAGATCTGCGTGTTTCCTTGACAACAAGAAATACAGAAATCTACTTGCTTTAGGAAGAAGGTGACAAAGGTTGTAGAAGACTTGATCTCTTCAGATGAAGAATCTAGAGATGAAAAAATGAGAAAATGAAGATGATACTCAAAATTGTAGTGAGAGAGTTTTAGACGATTCCTTCAAGAGTTCCCCTTGTTTGATGAGTAGAAGAAGAGAGGCATGATGTATTATGAGAGAGATGAAGAGAGATAAAAAGGAAGATAAGATTTTTGCATGATTAGAAGGAAGTTGAAAACATAATTTCTTATGTCTCCATGGATAATAGAGAGACAGAGCTCTCTCACTGTGATACCTTGTTTGGATTCAAAAGAGGAGCCAACCAGGAAGGGCATCACACACTTTCCTTGCACTTATGCCAATTGTATTTATATTAGAGTAATGTTTACAATAATTGTCCATTATGTCCTTTGAGTGATAGATAGAGAATGAGGAGGAAAATAGGGGTATTATAGTCCTTTAAAGAAATGTGAAGGAGGGAAGGCATGAATGTCTTGGAAACCTCTAAGAGGCAAAAGAACAAACACCTCTCAGCTATAAAATAATGTTTATATACAAAGCCTTAACACACAAGAACAAGCGTGCTCAGGCACTCTCTACCTATATTGTCTTTCTTGCCCGTGTTTTTTACTTGAACTAGATGTCTACTTGAATATATCTCAGTTTGGAGAGTATGTGTTGCTTGCTCAGTTTTGACTATAGATGTCATGTTTTTTACTTGAACTAGATGTCTACTTGAATATAGATCAGTTTGGAGAGTATACATTTCTTGCTAAGTTTGGACTATAGATTTTTAGTTTACATGGTTCCCATCTTCTGTTACTAGGGATAGAGACACGCATGGATAGAGAATTTGTGTCCCTTGTTTGCAACCACATATCTTTCCCTACTTCTCTTCTAGCAAAGTGTTACCCCAATGATGATGCCCTTGGACCATTCATTACCTTCACACTTTGAAAGAGAGGTCATCCATATGTTACCTACTACCATGCATGAAGCTTTTTTTCAAAGCTTCTTCTTTGATCTGCTTAACTTGAATTCCATCAAGGATGCTACTTTGGCCTTGTTTCATGTTTTAGACCCACAACATTTGTCGGATGCCTTCCATTGCCTTTTACAACAATGCTTGTTGGGATTGCCTTATTCTTTCTGGGGCAATGTCCCATAAGTTTGTTTTTATGAGTTTATGACATTATCATTTGTTTACATCAATAGTCTGTGATTGTGATTCTTTTCCATTTTGAGAGGTAATATTGTCTTGATCCCAATAATGTTCTACTAAAGTTTTAGTCATGAATAATATTGGTTATGTTTTTACTCACTTAAATTTTATTACACTTTTACATTTTCCTTAGGCATGATTAGATAGAATTTGGAGTAGGTGTAATCCTAGTTTAATGTAAATTAGGGTTGTTGTCATAGAATTTAGGCCATATCACAATTTAAATATAAAAAAAGAAATCTAAATATATTCCTTCATGTTTTCTTGATGATATTATATGTTAACTTGTTGACATGCATCTCATATAGGGTTTTACTACCCTTAGATCACTAGAAAAATCCTTGGAGGTCTCCCACATGATTTAAGGCAGAACATGGCTAAGTCGAGACCCTTAGTGTTATAACCTCATTTTTTCTTATATGAATTGAAATATAACTTTTTTTCAAATAAAAGGGGTTTGAATGGAAAATTGTATGATTTGTTGTCAAAGAATGGATTCTTTTGAAAAATTTCCCTAGGATGCATGATTTCGTGGTATATACTAGTTTGATAAATCCAATAAAGATAAAAAGGGAAAATGGACAAAAGCAATCCCATAATGAGTAAAAGGAAAAAGAAATAAAAGATAATGGTGTGCATATGTGAGAATTATGTAGAATTCTATAGAAAGTGGCATGCATGGCCACTAATAATTACTTTTTGTGTGCACATGATTTCTACTATAAATGATAGTCAAAATAAAGAAAATACAAAAAGGAAGAAAGAGAAAAAGATGAATTTCAATGCATAATATGTTCCTTATAAGTGGATGACATGCATATTAAGAAAAGCATCTTTATTTTTGAGTTTGGGTCCCAAGCTTTTCCCACAGTTAGGTAAAGTCATAAAGGACTTTCCCTTAAAATTTGGGATTAAAAGGACTTAAAGAGAGAGAGATATTGATGTTACAAAATTCCTAAAGTGGAAAAGAAAAGGAGAAATGTATTAAATGTCACATAAGATTTTTGGATTTAGAAACCAAGGACCCAGCCCGCTTTAATTTCCACATGAATTGGAGATCATTCGATAAATGATCAATTATATCCGTGTAATCTCCTACCCCGAGCTAGTTCAGGAAAGGATTCATGTACACACACAGTAAACCTGACATCTAGTACTCTCTCCTCTCTTCACCGTTTTCCTCGATTCCTTCTTCATTGGTTTCAAGATGATCAGACATAGGCCCTAATTTGGCAGTTTGTTGTGGCATCTTTGGGAAATATCCAATTCCCTTCCTCGTAAGGTTTCTAGGGAAATAGTGTAACCCCTAGTTCTCGGCCCCCTCTACTTATATATGGCAACAGAGGATTTAGCTTTGACCCCAAGAGCCATCCTCCTCAATCAATTTTCCCCAAACCACCCAGGTATTGGGTTTTGTGGAGGATACATGCACGATGGTAGAAACAAAATAAAATATGTTTCCACGCAACCCACAATAGGATCTCGTCGACAATAGCGTATTCAGAAAGTGTGTTTGCGGAATATACCTTGTCACGGAGCAAGTCCGGTGACGTCCCGCGGCATGATGGTGTGCAATGCTCCTGGCTTACATAGATGGTACTTCTCTCCTATCTTTCGAATGCATCATGGGAAGATCTAGTGGTGCTCCTCTCATATAGTGAGCTAAACCACTCATAGTGTGTATGGACGGTCATTGATGTCCTTTGAATGCAGGTGTCTTGGCATCTGTATCTCTACTTCATCCATGTGGATGGATTGGAACTCCACGTCATGCTTCCTAAGCCAGAAGGAAGGATCTAACATCGTGGTGCTCTCTTTCTCTCCTAAGGATGGTGATGGCTAGGGTTTACATATGTGAGCGTAAACTGAAAATCATATCTCTATATCTTGTAAAGATATCAGTCGCCAAGCCCTTTTAAATAGGATATGAAAGGAAGTAGGGTTTCCTAAACCCATCAGTAAATAGAAATAATACATTAATTAAAATGCTCATGGATATATTAGAATGTTATGGAATTAATTAATTAACCAAATAATCATATTAATTGATTAATTAATATCTGACCCCATGTAATCGCTCAGGATGGATCTATGGGCATATATATACCAAAAACTCCCACTTGCACTTAGATCCAGTCACTCTAATTAATTGGCTCAAACATTTTAATATATTCCAATATTATTCTAATAGATTACATAAACATATTAGTAATCAATGTGATTCGAAACAATTATAATGAAATCTAGAATTATAATCCTATTCCAACACATCCTATGTGTGTGACTCGGTAGCCTCCAAATTACATTGGCAGTGATATCCATAATCATATTATGATTTCACAAGCAATGATTGGTATCTAGCAAGACTTCATTACCACCCAAGTAATTGGAGAAGTTGGAGAACAACTTAACCTATCATTCATGACTGGTGTTACAGTGATTGTATAGTCCCTTTGTTGTTGATATCTTGATTGAACTCAAGTCATGGAACTTTTATCCTCTTCAACGTTCAATCCATGTTCCTTGAACTAGAGCAGACTGTCTAAGATATATGTAAGCTCAATATCACATAATGACTCACATCAGAATGGCCATGCATTTCTCAGTAGAGGGGGCCGAGAACTAGGGGTTACACTGGTGTATACAATAAGAAATAATAACTTGAAAAACTGGATATTTAAAGAACAACTAACCCAATATGGAGATATATCTGATTTATCTTTGTCATCAGAGTATGTAGAGTGTGGAAGCGATCTTATTCAATATTCCATTTGTATTGCCTAAAATCAAGAAAATTGAGACACAATCATGCAATTGCACGATACGCTATGAAAATCAAGTAAAACGGTTTATAACAAAAGAGTATACTTGGCATGACTTATATTAAAAAAAAATAACAAATGATTTCCAAAATCAATATTGTTCGACAAAATGTTTGTTATTCAATGATTCAATTTTTATTATGAGTTCCCATTATGCTGTAATCAAGTAAGCATGCTTATATATTTTGTGTGACTCTATTACCCAAACGCGATGGATAAGGTCACTAGGCTCCTTCTCACCATAGGAACATAGGAGACCAATGTACAAGTCCCACCTCCAAATGAGGGGGTTGTTGCACTCAATATCAATATTATCAACATTATCAATATCATCATCATTATCAATATATGGGCAGTCATAATGGGCATGGAATTTATGTTTTCATGTTTTCAAAATATTGCATAGAAAAATATAAGACTAATCATACAGAACAATAGCTCATCCAAGTAAGTAGCCAAGTACACAATCAAGAGATACATAAAAAGTGTTTTCATTACAACCAAAGAGGAGGTATAATAGCGTACCTTTCATCAAGGATTTTGAGTATAATCAATATTCAATCAATAGGTCAACCCTTCGAGTCAGATCATAAATCATCAAGATAGGATCAAAGGTCAAGATCATGATGTTTAGAATATCAAGTTTCAATATTTGAGATTAGGGTTACACTTTTCCTATGTCAACCTTAGGGTTTGGCCATATACTTATAATCAATATTTCAATATGTCCGACATTATTTCAAGTGTACAATAATATTTCAAGTGTGAATGACTTACCTAGGTTTTATAGGATCATATGTGTTAACCCTAATTTATGGTCATTATACAAGTCATCATCACATTTCTAGATTATCATCATGATAACTAATATCATTATAAATCAAGATCAGATCGATGGGTCAAACTATATCAAGTGTTTTGTAAGATTAGATCCATCATCATAATATTAAGGTTAATCCCTAGTTCAATGTGCATGATTCACATTCTAGGGGAGATGAGTTGCAATATCAGATCTAAACTCATACATAGTCAAGTTCAGTTTCAAGATGAGCATTAGAGTCATAATTAGGGTTTCTCAAAGATTAATCATCATTATTGAGCCATTAGATAAATTTAATAATAAAGAGATCAAATATAGGGATATTAGTGAACAAAATTTATAATATAGTCTCAAAAGTATTTTTAAATGATCAATTGGATTTTTCTAATCAAGATTGACTATTTGTTCATCCTTTTTGGATTTCAGATGCATTTTCTATGATTAAAATGAGATCAAAGTATTTAAATGAATATTTACCAGAGAGAAAGATGAGATACCTTATTTTGTGAAAAAGGTTGGTCGTTGGATGGCCTAGATTTTCCCACATGGGCGAGTCAGCTTGCTCACTTGCTAGACCAGTTCAAGCCTTCAATTCAGCCAATTTATTCTTGGTTCGGCCGTTTCACCCCTCTGAAAGTGGTTCATTCGCTAGTAGGTCAGTTCCACTAGGTTGGCTAGTCCCTCTTGAACCGAGCAATTTGGGGAGTTCTCCTCCCTCATTTAGGCCTCACATGAGCCACAAAGGCAGGCGGAGGAGCTCGCCAACATGGGGAGTCTTTGGCAGTAGATGAAGGAAAGGGAGGCGACGAGTAGGCTGGCCGGTCTTGCCTCAGCCCCGCGAACTGGATGAGGGCCAGAGGAAAGGGAAAGGAGGTCAGTAGCAGGGATGCCCAAGGGTGGCTATGCGGAAACATTATTGATTGGAGCATCTAGATATCAGGGACATTTTGGGGGCATTTCATGGTGTGATGGAAAGCACAAAGAAGGGTCGAGGATTGGTGAGGTCATTGCGAGCATCGAGGTCCCTTATATAGTGTTAGAACTAGAGTTTGTTTTGGGTAGGACCTGGCCAAGGGAAGGGACTCCAGAGTGAGACAAGGAGGGCAAACATCTCATTTTAGCATCTACAAAGAGAAATAAAGGAGGTCAAAGTAGGGCTAGTTGAGTTCAAAATTGCGAGAGGGTTGTTTTGGCTCACTTAGAATTTCAAATAGAAGTCAAGAACGGGAGATCGATCATCATGGTCGTGTTCATACCTCCCCGCAATCAGCAGGAGGTTGAAGATAAACTCACAACTGCTAGATCAGACCCCTGATCCATGGGTCTCAGATCTGAGGGTTGGGGTTCATCCCCTCCCTTTACAATGGATCAATAACTTGGAACAGGGCAATTAAAAGGGCAAATAAAAGGATTTTCAATACATTAACTTTAAGAAATCATAGTAAATAGTAGGAATGTCCAAATGACATGAAATTTGGACCATAGCTTCACAAAAATGTGTAGAACATTTAGAAAAATATTGAGAATCAAAGGATGAAGTTTGATTGGCCAATTTGTTCATTTGGACAAAGTGATAAATGAATCCAATTTGAGGTGTTATAACGTGTATAAAGATCACATCGATCACCATATTTCGAATTTGAGTCTCGACATTGAATATGTAGCTAAGAAAAATAAATTTGGACCATGAGTGAACATAAAGAGGGCGAAAATTGGAATTAATTCATAATAATTCTAAATTTCACTTTGTCACGTCCTTCCCTCCTTAAAAAAGAATTTTGTCCCCAAAATTCAAAAACATCCTCAAAATTTGAGTTGTCCAAATCCAGATCATATCCTCAACTACTAGGACATCCTCAACTTTATAATAAAAATTATGTCCTCAAAATTCAAATATAAATATCACCATAATTGGGTTTCAATGTTCCATGTCATGATCCACTTGGTACTAACACCATTTCATCATCGAGCAATTGAGTATCAAGGTCAAAGCATATATTGTTCAAAGTCATCGTATGAGTCACAAATATGGAAAGCATCCTATTGATCACAAATTTGGAGAGATCATATTTTAGGTCAAACAAATAGAGTCCTTGAATCAAGTGTACAAGGTGACTCTCAATCCCAATATATTAGGGTCCTAGCTTCTACATTGGTCTAGGTGGGGTTGTACATCCATTATTTAAGATTTCATATTTCAACATTTGGAGACAACGTCATACTTTCAATATCATGATTTCGAGCTCAAAATCAATGGGAGGTCCCACCATATTCCTAATGAGAGCTAAACCCTAAGTCATAAATCAAGGGATCCAAAATAGTCATCATTTCAAAAATTTCAGGATTTGGGGTTTTGAAGTCATAAGTCATATATTCAGGGAGATCTGTAGACCCAAATAATGTGAACATAGGATTTTTATTGTGATTGATAATCGTGAGTCACAATTGTATTAATCAATATCAAGGGTCGATATTTTTAGCACCAAAAGTCATAGGTCCAAAATTTTGAAGCTAGGGTTTAGATTCCTATTTTCACCTTAGGGGAGCTCACTCATCTATATTCAATTTTGAGCAACAATATTCAAGTAATATTTGAGAAACATATCAAGATTTCATTATCTTTGTATCCAAGGTTGATGAATGATCTACACCTAGGTCTATCTAAGAAGTCAACCACAAGCTGTAGTCAATATTGTCATATATCAAGATCATTATCAAATCAATATTCAAGATTGAGTATCAACCATGGGTTTAACCTATTAGACTTAGGTCAACCAGTCCAAATAGGGTGGAAGGGAATACCTCTCCAAACTCTAAATAATCAATAGGATGAAAACTTAGAGGTAGTTGTAATGGGGATGTGACCTAGGTTAGGGGTCATGAGTCAACTACCACCCTAATCTATAACATTACCAACATTAGTCATTATCAATTGAGCTTATTCAAATAGGGAGAGTATCCATGATTAAATAATATTCCATAAGGTCATGAGATCAAAATTCAAGACCATAATAGGGCAATAATGTCAAGATTTTACAAAGTCAAGGTAATAGTTGCATTCCTTCCATTTTATGATCAAGGTAGTGATATAATTTGGAAATTAAGGATTTGAATTTGGCCTTCGAGGAATTACAGCATAATAGTGCAACATCTAGGACCATCATCATATCAAAATTGAGATTGCAAAAGGCATCAATGGTCAATAGGAAAACTACTTTTTGCATCATAGGTCTTACATCATGATTTTGTGAGTCTTAGGCTTAGTCACTTGATAGAATGGTAAAGATGTGTACAAAATAGGATACGAGTTTGCTTAACTATGTTTGAGGTTTAATCAACAATAGGGCAACATGGGTTTAATCAAATAGAGACCTTATAAACAATAATGTATAAGGTATAAGTCATCCTTTTTTCACCATATCATAACTCGTATCATTTACCACAAACATAGGAAGCATATAGTCAAGATCGAGTGTTCGTGATATTAGGGGTCATAACTATTTTCATCCAAGATCAAGTTTTCAAATTAAGGTCAGATCATAGTATCAACTTTTTAAACTTAGTAATTCATTTTTCTCATGCATAATCTACCCATAATCGAGACATCATGTGGTAAAAGGTCACAAGAAAGGACCACATGAGGGGATGAGAAGACTACCTAATCTTCATCTACATGGGTGGCTTAGGATAATCCTTAAAGAAGAGATGAGATGCCAGAAGACTCTCTAGGGTTTCATAAGAGAACCTTTACGTCCAGTTCTGGATCAATTAAGGCCAGGTAGAGCGGGGGATCTCAACCACTGTGAAAACAGATAGGAGAAATTATGTAAGGTCCCCGAGCGTAGACACTTCAATTTTCACCATTATGGACTTTAGGGTTTCTTGGGTGTAAAAGACTTGAGAAATCATTTACTTAAAGTATATGGAAGTGTGTAAACTATGATACCAACTATCATGGAACTGTTCTTACACCAATCACAATCTCACTGCTTAGACAATGGTAAAGGGATTGAAGCGCCCGTCCCTGAGTGGCCCGATAGGATCTAACACAGGTGTATACAATAAGAAATAATAACTTGAAAACTGAATATTTAAAGAACAACTAACCCAATATGGAGATATATCCAATTTATCTTTGTCATTAGAGTATGTAGAGTGTGGAAGTGATCTTATTCAGTATTCCATGTGTTGGTATGTATGCCCATAGAGCAAGTCATATGATGATTGTAATGGGATACTTTGTAAATGATTTGAATAATAATAAAGGCAATTTCTGATCTGTATGTTTAAACTGTTTCTGATATGATGGTGTAACATGATAGATGTCTAAAGAATGATTTTACTCAATGACGTATGCTTTTAGGTTAAGGACCTAAACGATGAGATCATGCAGATGTCAAGAGTATACATTCTTGTTTGGTCCCTAGTCGGTTGTTATTGTGGAAATAACCATAGACATCAATAAAATTGAAGACTAGATTGTGTGTTGGTTGATGACTGAATCTCATTAGTCATGATATAGTGATATCAAACCAAGCACATAGGTACTTGTTAGAGAACAAGGTACCAGACAGACCCACCATGAGAGTGACACAGGGAACCTTGACTTGGTAGTCACAGTCAGCTCTCACAGTGATAGTGGTGAGTGTGATTCTTAGACCTGAAATCACTACGCTCAACACATGTCGTTTGGGTACACTTTGACATCATCAAACACAGTCCTAAAACATGGATTGTTATAAAGGTGATGATTGGGTGGCTTTGACAGATGGGGCTTTTGAGGGGTGAGTGATAGATATGGGATTTGTCCCTCCTGAGGGAGTTTGATATCCTTGGCCACTTGATGAGTAGGATTGAGAAAGGCATGTGCATGCACATGTGAATCAATATGTGATATTGATGTCACACACATCTCACCCAGTCTGCTCTGAGATCAAGGAAATGAATGAATGTTGACAGGATGACTGTTCCATGCCTCGAGTTCATTCTGGATATCAGCGACAAAGGAATTATACATTCACTGTAACACCATTCACGGATTGTAGGATTGAAAGTTGTTCTCCAACTTTCTATTTCACTTGGGTAGAACTGATGTGTGACTAGGCACCGCTCTTTGCTTGTGAAGTCATAAGTGTTATGGACTTTCACTGCCAACGTGAAATGGACCTGCAGGTTCACACACATAGGATTTAACCTGGAAAAGGAGCTTTGTCCACAAACAATGTTTAGATTGATTACTAAAGGAGTTTAGTAGTTCAATTAAACACTCAATTAATTGATAGCTCAATATCATAGTGTTCAAGGTGTTGGACTGATTGATTAGAGTATCAGATTGATTGAAACCGTAATTGACTGATTCTGCACAATCTGTACTCCCAACCGACCGGCTCATGTGATGAACCGATCGACTCAGCTTGGTGAACCGATCGGCTCAGGTGGTGAGTCGATCGGCTCATGGATAGGGTGAACGATTGCTTCAAGTGTTGAAACGATCAGTTCAACTGTTGCAACCGGGCAAGTTGGGAAAGTAAGATTGGTGAGAATTTTCCTTTCATTTCACTTGCCAATTTGATTGGAACAAGGATTGGTATTTGATACCAATTAGAAACAAAAAGAAGGAAGGTCAATCGGGAACTGATCAAGACCACTAACCAACTGGTTCATGGGTCCCAACCGATCGGTTGAGGTGTCAACTGACTGGATCAGATCCCCAACCGACCGTTTCAGTTGTGAAATGATCGGTTCAGGTTGCGAATTGGTTGTTTTTTTGTTGAAAAATCTCAAACCCTTCTACTCCTACTTTAGTCCCGCATTGCTCGGGATAGAGAACCCTGTCTCATGACCCGCCTATATATATAGGGGTATTGGGGGCTTCTCAAAGTATAACTCAGTGCAAACCAGTTGCTCTGCAAAGTTGTCGTTCTCTCTGGTTTTGGTAACTGAGAGAGCTTGAGCAAGTGCTGCCCGAAAAGGGAGGCACAACAAGGGAAAGACAACTGCAGTTGCGACTGGTGGCAGGAGAGTGTGTTGGAGACTAGTACGCCGACAGGAGGGTGCGACTCCTTCTGATTCCTTGTGCGACAAGGAGATCAGAGTTCCAGGCAGTCTGTGTGGACGATTATAGAGGCGGGAGACCTTTGTCGCTCGGAGGACAATTGTCAATCCCGACAGTCCTGGTGAGACCAGGAGTCTTCAGTCTCAGTATGACCAGGAGCTTCACAGACACCGTCCAAGACCAGAGGTGAAGACCGCGCAAGGTGCGAGGTGATGTCGTCGAGCAAGCCTCAGGACAAGGTAGGCATCCACAAACCATCTTTCCTATTGTATAGACGTTGATGCGATTCCTTTTGTTCTGGGTTTTGGGGAGAAATGTTTTATTTCCGCTGCTTCTCTGCCTCCTCTAAAACCCAACAGTGGTATCTAAGCCTCGTCAACTGCTCTATATTTTAGGATTATCGATATGATTGATTTTGATTTGTCACCTTTATTTATTGCATACGATGCAAATAAAATTGGCTTTATGCATGTCTAATCCACAAATCCCAAATATACATATATGATATGTAATATTAATGCACTCGATACGCGTCGCCCTTAAATGCATTTTTTGGTGGATGTGTAGCATGGTTATGGCCTATAAACCCCTATATCTATGTGTGGTTATATGTGGTTGCTTGCATCTTGGTCTGCGCACTGATTCCCTTTCTCCTATTCCTGATGTAACTCGAAATAATTCGAGATTTCTTTTCCTACCTTTGCCCCCCCCCGAATGTAACTCAGGATTTCAAAATTCAATTGTAAATAGGATAGATTTTATTTCCTGTTATGTCAAAGAACGGCGAACGACCTGGAAGACGACCTGAGACGACCGGTTCAAGGCATGAACTGATCGGTTGGTGTTCCAGACGAGTGGTTCGAGGAGCTAGATGAGAGGGTGGTGACCTGAGGTGATGCACGATGACCGGTGAACCGATCGGCTGGAGGCGCCAGTCGATTGGCTGGTGGCACCTGAACAACCAACTTGATGGCGAGCCGATCAATCATGGAGATTAGCTGATCAAACCCAGAAAGGCAGGAACATATTTCATCTTTTACAGGTTGCATGTGATGTAGACCTAGATGACCGTGATTCCTCTTGGCTCGAGGAATCACAATATGATGGCCATAATCATTGCTTTTATCATTTTGCATGTTTTCTGTGGGGTATAGCATGTATATGATACGTACTATATATTGTGGTGATTGGATATGTATATGTATATAAAAATCAAATCCCTCATTAAATATTAAAGTTTTAGATGCCTTCTAAATGGGACACACGTGAAAAGCTTGATCGACCAAGTGTGGGAATGCCCAAGCGTGGTGCACCGTCTATCTCGTAGAAGCGTGAAGGATGAATGTGTGGGTCTACCCAAGCAGGGTGCATGTTCATCGTGTTGGCTTTGGGTCGGACTTAACAAGGTGACCTAGATAGGATCTAGCACCTTGAGGCATGGAGATGATCATGGCAAGGAGTTTCATATGACCTCTTTCAAGAGTTGCATATGATGCAGTTGGCAAGAGTTGCCTACCCGGAAGATCTAAGTTGTGGGTGACAGCCCAAGCTGGTCCATGGCTCAGAGGATTTTAGGATCTTGACCCACTAGAAGATTGTACACTGCAATCTTCTGAATTGATGGTGAGGGCTGTCAATTTGAGTCAAAATAGTGGGAGCGATAATTAATTAAAGGCCTAATTAACTATCGTAAAATTTTATTCAAATCAAATCAAAAGGAGTTTTGACAAATGTAATTTTCTCTTGTAGAATGGCAAAAGAATCATCTTTTAAAATGGGCAAATTAATTGAGAACAAATTCCATAACTGGTTGAGGACTGTGAGAAGTGTTCTGCACAATCCAGATATACCAGGAGCCTTTGAATCCACTCTATGTATGCTTAATGTGTTGGTGAAGAAGAAAGAAAGTTCATTGATAGAGATCAATGGAATAAAAGGTAAGGGAGAGAAGGGTTCTCTCGCCAAACCAATTTCTTCTACATGGAGAGGATGGAAGGAACGATGGAAGAAGAAGTCAGAGATAGAGATCTCTACTTCTAGTAGATACATGATAGAGATTAACTTTACTACTTCTTCGTCATGAGTACTTGATACCGGATGAGGATCTCACATTTGTTCAAATGTGAAGGATCTTAAGAGAAGTAGGCCTTTGGGGAAAGGGGAGGTTGAACTACGTGTTGCCAATGGGGCAAGAGTTGTCGCCAGTGCCGTAGGAACCTATGAGTTAACTCTACCAAGTGGGCTAATAATAGAGTTGAAGAACTGCTATTATGTACCTACCATAAATAGGAATATCATTTCCGTCTCTTGTTTGGACAAGGATGGATTTGAATTTCTTATTAAGAATGGAAATTGTTCCATTTCTAAAGATGGGATATTTTATGGCAGTGCCCCAATGTCTTATGGTCTATACTTGATAGATCTAGAGACAAATGTATACAACGTAAACACCAAAAGGCAAAAACTCAACAACTCAAACGAAACATATCTTTGGCATTGTCGTCTAGGGCACATAAATGAGAAGCGCATTTCTAGACTCCATAAAGATGGTTATCTAGACTCTTTTGATTATGAATCAATAGAGACATGTGAATCTTGTTTATTGGACAAGATGACCAAGACTCCCTTTTCAGGTAAAGGTGAGAGAGCTAGTGATCTATTAGGACTCATACATATTGATGTATGTGGGCCTTTTAGAACTAATGCCAGAAATGGGTATCAATACTTCATTACCTTCACTGATGATTTCAGTAGGTATGGCTATGTGTACCTAATGAAGCATAAGTCAGAAACCCTTGAAAGGTTCAAGGATTTCATGATTGAAGTACAGAACCAACTTGGTAAAAGTATTAAGGCACTTCGATCCGATCGAGGTGGGGAATACTTAAGCCAGGAGTTTGAGGACCTTCTATGAGCCCGTGGTATTGTATCACAATGGACTCCGCCTGGAACACCAAAACATAATGGTGTGTCTGAAAGATGGAATCGCACATTGTTGGATATGGTGCGATCAATGATGAGTTTTGTTGATCTTCCAATTTCCTTCTGGGGTCATGCTCTTAAAACCACCGCGTTTACACTTAACCGAGTACCATCTAAATCGGTTCAAAAGACACCATATGAGATATGGACTGGGAAGCATCCCGATTTGTCTTTTCTGAAGAATTGGGGGTGTGAGGCTTACATTAGAAAAATGTTTCCTGATAAGCTGGACCCAAATCCGATAAATGTTATTTTGTTGGATACCCCAAGGAAATGAGGGGATATTATTTATACCACCCTACTGACAACAAAGTGTTTGTTGCCAGGACAGTTGTGTTCCTAGAGAAGGAATTTATTTCCAAAGGAAGTAGTGGGAGGAAAATAGAGCTTGAAGAGGTTCAAGCCCAACATGAAAACATAGAACCGGTAGATGTACAAGAGGAAAATGGAGATTCACAAGGTGTTGTGGAATCTCAGTCTCCTCAGGTAACACAAGGACCTCATAGATCTAGTAGGACCCGCCTTGAACCTAAGAGGTTTGGATACCTTGTTACTCAGGAAGGTGGTGAGTTGATCATAGATGATGATCCAACTACCTATATAGAGGCTATGGAGGGACCAGATTCTGAGAAATGGCTTGAAGCCATGATATCTGAGATGGAATCCATGTACCCCAACAAAGTATGGACTTTGGTGGAACCACCCGAAGGGATAAAACCCATAGGGTGCAAGTGGGTCTTTAAGAAAAGACTGACATGGATGGCAATGTGCAAACTTATAAAGGAATATTGGTTGCGAAGGGATTTCGACAAGTTCAAGGTGTTGACTATGACGAAACCTTTTCTCCAATTGACATGATTAAGTCCATCAGGATCATGCTTGCTTTTGCAGCTTATTATGACTATGAGATTTGGCATATGGATGTTAAAACTACATTCCTTAATGAGAATATAAATGAGGATGTGTACATGACACAGCCTGAAGGTTTTGTAGATCCAAAGAATGCCAATAAAGTCTGTAAGCTGCAAAGGTCAATCTATGGATTGAAGCAAGCATCTCGGAGTTGGAATCTTCGATTTGATGAGGAAGTCAAAGTGTTTGGCTTTATTCAAAATGAAGATGAACCTTGTGTGTATAAGAAGGTTAGTGGGAGCTCGACCACATTCCTCATATTGTATGTGGATGACATACTTTTGATGGGGGATGATGTCTTAGCCTTAGAGAAGGCAAAGACTTGGCTTGGGAATACTTTCTCAATGAAGGACTTAGGAGAAGCATCCTACATTCTAGGAATTAAGATCTATAGAGATAGATCTAGAAGGCTTCTCAGATTAAGTCAGAGCACGTACATTGACAAAGTGTTGAAGCGGTTCAGCATGGAGAACTCAAAGAGAGGCAACATCCCCATGCTACATGGATTCACCGTCTCTAGAGATCAATGTCCCCAATCTTGTGAAGAGAGGGAGCGTATGAATGGGATCCCATATGCATCAACCATCAGATCTATCATGTATGCTATGTTGTGCACACGCCCAGATGTCTCGTATGCTCTCAGCATGACAAGCAGGTACCAGTCAGATCCCGGGGATGCTCACTGGACAGCCGTAAAGAACATCCTCAAGTACTTGCGAAGGACTAAGGATCAGTTTCTTGTTTACAGCGGTGAGGATGGTTGTAAAGGGTTACATCGATGCAAGCTTCCAAACCGATAAAGATGATTACAAATCACAGTCAGGATTTGTATTTTGCCTTAATATTGGAGTTGTGAGATGGAAGAGTTCCAAGCAAGAAACAGTTGCCAATTCTACTATAGAGGCCGAGTATATTGCTGCTTCACATGCAATAAAGGAGACTGTGTGGATCAGGAAGTTCATTTCTGAACTTGGTGTAGTTCCCAGTAGTTGTGATGCAATTGAGCTTTATTGTGACAATAATAGAGCTATTGCACAAGCTAAGGAACCCAGATCACATATGCGGTCCAAGCACATACTGTGATGCTTCCATCTCATACGAGAGATCGTACAACGAGGAGATGTGAAGATTTGCAAAGTACCAACTAAAGACAACATAGCTGATCCACTGACTAAGGTCCTTTCTTAGCAAAAGCATGATGGTCATGCTAGGTCACAAGGACTGAGGTTCCTTGGTGACTGGCTCTAAGTGCAAGTGGGAGTCTGTTGGTATGTATGCCCATAGAGCAAGTCATATGATGATTGTAATGGGATACTTTGTAAATGATTTGAATAATAATAAAGACAATTTCCGATCTATATGTTTAAACTATTTCTGAGATGATGGTGTAACATGATAGATGTCTAAAGAATGATTTTACTCAATGACATATGCTTTTAGGTTAAGGACCTAAACGATGAGATCATGCGGATGTCAAGAGTATACATTCTTGTTTGGTCCCTAGTCGGTTGTTATTGTGGAAATAACCATAGACATCAATAAAACGGAAGACTAGATTGTGTGTTGGTTGATGACTGAATCTCATTAGTCATGATATAGTGATATCAAACCAAGCACATAGGTACTTGTTAGAGAACAAGGTACCAAACAGACCCACCGTGAGAGTGACACATGGAACCTTGACTTGGTAGTCACAGTAAGCTCTCACAGTGATGGTGGTGAGTGTGATTCGTAGACCTGAAATCACTACACTCAACACATGTCATTGGGTACACTTTGACATCATCAAATGCAGTCTTGAAACATGGATTTTTATAAAGGTGATGATTGGGTGGCTTTAACAGATGGGGATTTTGAGGGGTGAGTGATAGATATGGGATTTTTCCCTCCTGAGGGAGTTCGATATCCTTGGACAATTGATGAGTAGGATTGAGAAAGGCATGCGCATGTACGTGTGAATCAATATGTGATATTGATGTCACACACATCTCACCCAGTCTGCAATGAGATCAAGGAAATGAATGAATGTTGACAGGATGACTGTTCCATGCCTCGAGTTCATTCTGGATATCAGCGACAAAGGAATTATACATTCACTATAACACCATTCATGTATTTTAGGATTGAAAGTTGTTCTCCAACTTTCTATTTCACTTGGGTAGCAGTGATGTGTGACTAGGCACCACACTTTGCTTGTGAAGTCATAAGTGTTATGGACTTTCACTGCCAACGTGAAATGGACCTGTAGGGTCACACACATAGGATTTAACCTGGAAAAGGAGTTTTGTCCACAAACAATGTTTATATTGATTACTAAAGGAGTTTAGTAGTTCAATTAAACACTCAATTAATTGATAGCTCAATATCATAGTGTTCAAGGTGTTGGACTGATTGATTAGAGTATTAGATTGATTGAAACCGCAATTGACTGATTCTGCACAATCTGTACTCCCAACCGATCGACTCATGTGATGAACCGATCGGCTCAACTTGGTGAACCGATTGGCTCAGGTGGTGAGTCGATCGACTCAGGTGGTGAGTCGATCGGCTCATGGATAGGGTGAACGATTGCTTCAAGTGTTGAAACGATCGGTTCAACCGTTGCAACCGGGCAAGTTGGGAAAGTAAGATTGGTGAGAATTTTCCTTTCGTTTCACTTGCCAATTTGATTGGAACAAGGATTGGTATTCGGTACCAATTAGAAACAAAAAGAAGGAAAGTCAATCGGGACCTGATCAGGACCACTAACCGACCGGTTCAGTTGTGAACCGACCGGTTCATGGGTCCCAACCGATCGGTTGAGGTGTCAACCGACCGGCTCAGATCCCCAACTGACCGTTTCAGTTGTGAAATGATCGGTTCAAGTTGCGAGTTGGTTGTTTTTTGTGGAAAATCTCGAACCCTTCTACTCCTGCTTTAGTCCCGCATTGCCCGGGATAGATAACCATGTCCCATGACCCGCCTATATATATATAGGGGTATTGGAGGCTTCTCAAAGTACAACTCAGTGTAAACCAGTTGCTCTGCAAAGTTTTCGTTCTCTCTGGTTTTGGTAACCAAGAGATCCCGAGCAAGTGCTACCCGAAAAGGGAGGCACAACAAGGGAAAGACAACTGCAGTTGTGACTGGTGGTAGGAGAGTGTGTTGGCGACTAGTACACCAACAGGAGGGTGCGACTCCTTCTGATTCCTTGTGCGACAAGGAGATCGGATTTCCAGGCAGTCCGTGTGGACGACTGTAGAGGCGGGAGACCTCTGTAGCTTGGAGGACAACTGTCAATCCCGACAGTCCCGGTGAGACCAGGAGTCTTCAGTCCTGGTACAACCAGGAGCTGCACAGACACCGTCCAAGACCAGAGGTGAAGACTACGCAAGGCGCGAGGTACTGTCACCGAGCAAGCCTCGGGACAAGATATGCATCCACAAACCATCTTTCCTATTGTATAGACGTTGACGTGATTCCTTTTGTTCTGGGTTTTGGGGAGAAATTTTTTGTTTCCGCTGCTTCTCTGCCTCCTCTAAAACCCAACACCATGTGTATTGCCTAAAATCAAGAAAACCGAGACACAATCATGCAATTGCACGATACACTATCAAAATCAAGTAAAATGGTTTATAACAAAAGAGTATACTTGGCAGGACTTATATTAAAAAAAATAACAAATGATTTCCAAAACCAATATCATTCGACAAAATGTTTGTTATTCAATGATTCAATTTTTACTAAGAGTTCCCATTATGTTGTAATCAAGCATGCTTATATATTTTGTGTGATTCTATTTCCCCTCTATTGCCCCAACGCGATGGGGAAGGTCACTAGACTCCTTCTCACCATAGGAACATAGGAGACCAATGTACAAGTCCAACCTCCAAATGAGGGGGTTGTTTCACTCAATATCAATAATATCAACATTATCAATATCATCATCATTATCAATATCAGGCAGTCATAATGGGAATGCAATTTATGTTTTCATGTTTTTCAAAATATAGTACAGAAAAATAGAAGACTAATCATAGGGAACCATATCTCATCCTAGTAAGTAGCCAAGTACACAATCAATAGATACATAAAAAGTATCTTCATTACAACTAAAGAGGAGGTATAATAGCATACCTGTCATCGAGGATTTCGAGTATAATCAATATCCGATCAATAGGTCAACCCTTGAGTCAGATCCTAAATCATCAAGATTGGATCAAGGGTCAAGATCATGATGTTCAGAATATCAGGTTTCAATATTCGAGATTAGGATTACACTTTTTCTACATCAACCTTAGGGTTTGGTTATTCACGTATAATAAATATTTCAATATGTCCAACATTATTTCAAGTGTACAATAATATTTCAAGTGTGAATGACTTACCTAGGTTTTCTAGGATCATATGTGTTAACCCTAATTTATGGTATTTATACAAGTCATCATCACATTTCTATATTATCATCATGATAACTAATATCATTGGAAATCAAGATAAGGTCGATGGGTCAAACTATATCAAGTGTTTTGTAAGATTAGATCCATCATCATAATATTAAGGTTAATCCCTAGTTCAATGTGCATGATTCACATTCTAGGGGAGATGAGTTGCAAGATCAGATCTAAACTCATACATAGTCAAGTTCAGTTTCAAGATGAGCATTAGAGTCATAATTAGGGTTTCTCAAGGATTAATCATCATTATTAAGCCATTAGAAAAATTAATAAAGCAAGAGATCAAATATAGGGGTTTTATTGAACAAAATTTGGAATCTGGTCTCAAAAATATTTTTAAACGATCCTTTGGAATTTTCTGATCAAGATTGACTATTTGTTCATCATTTTTGGAGTTTGGATGCATTTTCTATGATTAAATTGAGATTAGAGTATTTAAATGAATATTTACCAGAGAGAAAGATGAGATACCTTATTTTGTGCAAAAGGTTGGTTGTTGGATGGCCTAGATTTCCCCACATGGGTGAGGCAGCTTTCTCACTTGCTAGACCGGTTCAAGCCTTCAATTCAGCCGATTTATTCTTGGTTCGGCCGATTCACCCCCTAAAAGTGGTTCATTCTCTAGTAGGTCGGTTCCACCAGACCAGCTGGTCCCTCTTGAACCGAGCGGTTCGGGGAGTTCTCCTCCCTTGTTCAGGCCTCACGCAAGCCACAAAGGAAGGAAGAGGAGCTCTCTGGCGTGGGGAGACTTTGGGAGCAGATGAAGGAAAGGGAGGCGGCGAGTAGGCCGACCAGTCTTGCCTCAGCCCCACAAACTGGATGAGAGCCATAGTAAAGGGAGAGGAGGTGAGTAGCAGGGACACTCAAGGGCGTTCATGTGGAGGCATTGCTTCTTGGATCAGCTAGATATTGGGGACAATTCGGGGGCATTTTAATGTGTGATGGAAAGTACAAAGGAGAGTTGAGGATTGGCGAGGTCATTGTGAGCATTGAGGTCCCTTATATAGTGTTAGAACTAGGGTTTGCGTTGGGTAGGAGCTGGTCAAGGGCAGGGCTGCCATAGTGAGACAGAGAGGGTGAAGATCTCATTTTGGCAGTTGCATAGAGCAATAAAAGAGGTCAAAATAGGGCTAGTTGAGTTCAAAATTGTGATAGGGTCATTTTGGCTTGCTTAGAATATCAAATACCAGTCAAGAGCGGGAGATCGATCATCATGGTCGCATTCATACCTCCCCGCAATCAGTGGTAGGTTAAAGATAACCTCATAGCCGCTAGATCAGACCCCTGATATGTGGGTCTTTTATCTGAGGGATGGGGCTCGTCCCCTCCCTTTACAACGGATTGACAACTTGGAACAGGGCAATTAAAAGGGCAAATAAAAGGATTTTCAATACATTAACTTCAAGAAATCATAGTAAATAGTAGGAATGTCAAAATGACATGAAATTTGGACCATAGCTTCACAAAAATGTGTAGAACATTTAGAAAAATATTGAGAATCAAAGGATGAAGTTTGATTGACCAATTTGTTTGTTTGGACAAAGTGATAAATGAATCCAATTTGAGGTGTTATAACGTGTATAAAGATCACATCGATCACCATATTTTGAATTTGAGTCTCGACATTGAATATGTAGCTAAGAAAAATAAATTTGGACCATGAGTGAACATAGAGGGAAAAAATTGGAATTAATTCATAATAATGCTAAATTTCACTTTGTCACACCTTCTGCAACCAATCTACCTTTATAGGTTTGAACATTTCCATCCATGTCGATCTTCTTTTTGAAGACCCGCTTGCACCCTATTGGTTTTACCCCTTTGGGTGGATCCACCAAGGTCCATACCTTTTTGGTGTACATGGATTCTGTCTTAGATCTCATGGCTTCGAGCCATTTCTCAACATCTGGTCCCTTAGTAGCTTCTAGATAGGAAGTTGGCTCATCTGCTATGCCCAATTCATCACTATCTTGAGTCATGAGAAATCCAAATCTCTCACGCTCAAGTCATGTCCTACAATACCTATGAGGTTCTTGTGTTACATTTGGAACTTGAAATTCTACAACAGTTTATGAGTCTTCATGTTCCTTATGTACCTCCTCAGGTTCTCTACTTTCTTGTTGATCTCAAACTTCTTCAAGCTCTACATTCCTCCTACTGATTCTTTTGGAAATAAATTCCTTTTCAAGAAATACAGTAGTCCTAGCAACAAACATGTTGTTGTCATTTGGTGTGTAGAAGTAGTATACCCAAGTTTCCTTGGGGTATCCAACAAAATAGCATTTTTCCGATTTGGGTCCAAGCTTTTCAAGAAATTTTTTATTAACATAAGCTTCGCATACCTAAATCTTTAACATAGACAAATAGGGAAGATTCCCATTCCATATCTCATATGGTGTCTTTTGAATCAATTTGGAAGGTACACGGTTAAGTGTAAATAATGCAGTTTCAAGAGAATATCCCTAGAATGATATTGGAAGTTTGGTTGAACTCATCATCGATCATAACATGTCCAAAAATGTACGATTCCTTCTTTTTGACACCCCATTATGTTGTGGTGTACCAGGTGGAGTCCATTTTGATACAATACGACAATCTCTCAGAAGGTCCTCAAACTCTTGGCTTAAGTATTCACCACCTTGATCTGAACGGAGTATTTTAATACTCTTACTAAGTTTCTTCTCTACTTCATCCATGAAATTCTTAAACATTTCAAGATTTTTGAATTGTGCTTCATAATATATACATAAACATACCTACTGAGGTCATCAGTGAAGGTAATGAAGAATTAATAGCCTCCTCTAGCATTTGATCTAAAAGGTCCACATACATCAGTATGTATGAGCCCTAGCAGATCACTGGCTCTCTCACTATGTCTAGTGAAAGGAGTCTTGGTCATCTTGCCTAATAAACAAGCCTCACATGTCTCTAATGATTCAAAATTAAAATAGTCTAGATAACCATCCTTATGGAGTCTAGATATGCACTTCTTGTTATGTGCCCAAGACAACAATGCCATAAGTATGTTTTGTTTGAGTTGTCAAGTGTTATCCTTTTAGTAATTAAGATGTATATGCTAGATTCAAGTTCTAACAAGTAGATACCATAAGACATAGGGGCATTGCCAAAAAAGATCTCATATTTAGAAATAGAAATCATTCCATTCTTAATGTGAAATTCAAATCCACTCTTGTCCATACAAGATACAAAAATAATATTATTATTAATGGCGGGTACATAATAGCAATTCTTTAATTCTATTACAAGGCCCATAGGCAAAGATAAACTAACAACTTGAACTATAGTGGTAGAAACTCTTGCTCCATCAGTGATCCACAACTTGACTTGACCCTTTTGTAAAGGCTTATTTCTTATCAGATCATGCATATTTGAACATATGTGAGATCCACATCCAGTATCCAGTACCCATGATGAAGAAGTATTTAAGTTTATCTCAATAACATATATACTTGAAGTGGAAATCTCTATCCCCTACTTCTTCCTCCTCAGTTCCTCCAGGTAGAGAGGACATTTTCTTTTCAAATATCCACCCTGGTGACAATGGGGACAACTGCCTTCTTTGGAGATCCCACCTTTAACTTTGAGCGCAGATGACTTTGACTTATGCACGACTTTAAAAACTTTCTTAGCCTTGAATTTGCCTTTTGACTTTCCCTTTTTCTTTTGATCATCATCACAGACTTGGGCTTGTCTTTCTTCATCTCTACTTTATTTGTCCTCAACATGCCCAACAATTCTGACAATGGCTTGTCAAGATTGTTCATGTTGTAGTTCATGACAAAATGACTTTATGATTCAGGCAATGATTGCAGAATCACATCAGTGGCCAACTCTTGACCTAGGGGAAATCTCAACTTGAATATGCATTCTATGTACCCAATCAAATTGATTATGTGGGTACCAATTGCGTCTCCCTCTTTCATCTTGCTTCTAAACAAAGCCTTAGAGACATCATATCTCTCCTATCTTGCATGATGATGATACATGTTATTGAGATGTGTTACCATCTCCATGACATTCATGTTCTCATGTTTCTCTTGCAAATCATAGTGCATTGAGCACAACATCAGGCACATGACATTCATGTTCTCATGTTTCTCGGAGCGGTCGGATTTTCAAAAACACATGGTCTCCCACAGTGAAATGCACATCAGTCCGCTTTGCATCAGCATACGACTTCTGTCGATCCTGGGCTCTCTTTAGCCTTTGCTTGATCAACGCCACTTTATCAGCATACACTTGGAGCTCATCTGACCTCAACAGGGTCCTCTCACCCACATCATCCCAGTGAAGTGGTGACCGACACGGTCTCCCGTACAAAGCTTCATACGGAGGCATCCCGATACTGGATTGGTAGCTGTTGTTATAGGCAAACTCTGCTAAAGGTAAGTATTGCTCCCATGTGCCTCCCCAATCGATCACACAAGCTCTCAATAGATCCTCTAAGGTCTGGATCGTCCTTTCTGACTGACCATTTGTTTGGGGATGATATGCGGTACTAAACATTAACCTTGTACCCAGTTCCTCTTGAACCTGCTTCCACAACTTGGAAGTAAACTTGGGATCTCTATCAGAAATGATCGATCCTGGCACGCCATGCAAACGCACTATCTCTCTAATATACAGCTCAGCTAAGTCTGACACCTTAGCTGTGGTCTTCAAGGCAAGGAAGTGTGCTGACTTGGTAAGACGATCTACCACGACCCATATCGCATCATGACCTCTCTTGGTCCGGGGTAGACCCACCACAAAATCCATGGTGATCTGCTCCCACTTCCACTCTGGAATTTCTATTGACTGTAAAAGTCCGCCGGGTCGCTGGTGTTCAGCCTTCACCATCTGGCAGGTAAGACAACTGGCCACCCATCACGCAATGTCTTTCTTCATTCTTAGCCACCAGAAGAACCGCTATAAGTCCTTGTACATCTTAGTAGTTCCGGGGTGCACTGTGTATTTGGATCCATGAGCCTCTTGCAGAATACACTCTTTTATTGGTAAATCTGCCGGTACCCAAATGCGATTCTCAAACCTGATTCCCCCGTCTACCCCCACGGATAACCGGGTCTGTGGCTTCATCATCAAAACTTTCATCTTATCAAGCTCTTCACTGGTCAACTGTGCTGCTATGATCTCACTCAATAACTCAGATTGAATCTGAATATTAGCCAACCTAACTCGGTCCTCTAGAAGTTGCGGAGTCCATTCCACAAGTACCTCCAAACTTTACCACTGGTTGGACAGAACAGCTGCACACTTAAGCTGCTTCCGACTCAAAGCATCGACTATGACATTCGCCTTACCAGGATGGTAGGCGATGGTGAAGTCGTAATCCTTCATGTACTCCATCCATCGTCACTGTTGTAGGTTCAGGTCTCTCTGTGTCAGCAGGTACTTCAAGCTTTTATGGTCAGTGAAGATCTCGAAGGTAGCACCGTACAGGTAGTGTCGCCATATCTTCAAGGCGTGTATGATAGCAGCTAACTCCAGGTCATGTGTCGGGTAATTCACCTCATTTGTCTTGAGCTGTCGAGAAGCATATGCAACCACATGTCGATCTTGTTCCAACACACAGCCAAGTCCCATTTTGGAAGCATCGGTGAATATCATGAAACCCTCATTACCAGAAGGCAGAGACAACACAGGAGCGGTAGTCAGCTTCTACTTCAATTCCTGGAATCGAGCTTCACATACTTCAGACCACACGAACTTCACATCCTTCTGAGTCAACATGGTCAGCGGTAGAGCTGTCTTGGATAAATCCTTGATGAAGCGTCGGTAGTATCCGGCCAACCCCAAGAAGCTGCGAATCTCGGAGGGGTTCTTCGGTGCCGTCCAGTCTCGAACGGCCGATACTTTGGTTGGATCTACGGCGATCGTTCCTCCTGAGATGATGTGTCCAAGAAACATGACTCGGTCCAACCAAAACTTACATTTCGAGAACTTTCCGAAAAACTTATGCTTTCTCAGGATATGAAGGACTCTACCCAGGTGGTCACGGTGTTGGGCTAGGTCATCCGAATACACTAAGATGTCATCTATGAACACTATCACAAAAGAGTCAAGGAAAGGCTGGAACACACTGTTCATGAGGTTCATAAAGACACTAGGTGCATTGGACAATCCAAATGGCATGACCACAAACTCATAGTGTCCATATCGGGTTCTGAAAGCCGTTTTGGGTATATCCTCACTTGTCACTCTCACCTGGTGGTATCCTGACCTCAAATCGATTTTGGAAAAGACTCGAGCTGATTTGAGTTGATCAAACAGGTCATCTATCCTAGGCAAAGGATACTTGTTCTTGATGGTTGCTTGGTTGATCGTCCGATAGTCAATACACATCCGCAATGACCCATCCTTCTTTTTCACAAAAAGGACTGGAGCACCCCAAGGTGATGTACTGGGTCGGATAAACCCCTTATCCAACAACTCTTGCAACTGGGTTTTCAACTCAAGCAACTCTGCAGGGGCCATTCTATAGGGTGCCTTAGATATAGGGTTAGTCCCAGGAGCTAATTCAATTGAGAAGTCTACCTCCCGCTCAGGGGGAATCCCTGGTAGATCATCTGGAAAAACATCGGCATACTCCCGTACCACCTCTATGTCCTCTAAGGATTGCCCCTTGACCTCGGGTGTGGTGACTATGGCTAAGTAGGCTCGACAACCCTTGGATAGCATCTGTTCAGCTTTCAAAGAGGACACATAAAGGCTAGTTGTCGCATCTTTCCTTCCTTGAATGGTGAAGTGTGGATAGCCATTTTTCCTAATAAGAATCTTTTTCTCTCTACAGTCAATCTGGGCTCTATAGGTGGAAAGCCAATCCATACCGATAATCACATCAAAATCATTCATATCGAGGAGGATAAAGTTAGTGGGAAGTTCATGGTTCAAATACTTTACTGGCAAGACTGGGGTTTTCAAAAGAGAGGTATAAATACGACCACTCGGAGTTGTGACATCCAACACATAACCCAAATCCTTGATATCCAAACCAAGCATAGTTGCCATATTTCTCGAAATAAAAGTATTAGTAGAACCAGAATCAAAGAGTGCTTTTACATTTTGTCCCATGACTTCCAACATGCCTACATAGATATTCCAAATTAGAAAGCTACTACATGGTCTACTGAACTAAAAGGAAAACACTATGGGTTATTACCCTCGATCAACTGGTTAGCATTTGCCTGAGATTCTTCATTGTTGATGGAGAACACTCTAGCCTGTCTCCTCTCTCCAGCTGGTGGTACTTCGGCTGGGGGTGCTGCAGCTACAGGTTGTGCTGCCACTGGCTGTGCCCCTAAAGGTCCTCTCAGGTCAGGCTGCGGGCAATTGGCGATGAGGTGTCCTTCTTGTTGGCACCGGTAGCATACCCTCTTCTTGAAGCGGCACTCACCGGTGTGCCACCTTCCGCAGGTGCGACATCGAGGCCGGTTGTTCTCTTGATGAGGTTTCCCTTTCCCTCCAAGTCTTCCTTTGGCCTGGTGACGCCCGTGACCTTTCTTGTGGTTGTTCTTCTGACCTTGAGCTCCTTCACTGAAGCCCAAGTATCCCTTGGATTGATTCTGTGCAGGCATCACCGTCCTTTCCATGTCCAAGGCGGTGTTGTAAGCTTCAGCGAAGGTCTTTGGCTTGCTAGCCATCACATGGGGCTTGATGGCGGGATGTAGACGCTCTATGAAATGGTCCACCCTCCTCTCTTCATCCATCATGTGCCCGAAACGTTCCAGTATACGGAATTTGCGACCAAAGTCCGCCACGGATGAGCTTCCTTGTGTCATGTTGGTGAACTCCCTTTCCTTCTCTTTCTTAGCTGAGACGGGGATGAATCTGGCGGTGAAGATGGTCTTGAAGTCGGTCCACGCCATCGGTTCCTCGCTTAGGTCTCTCCCAGTGATATGGTTCTCCCACCATATCTTAGTTGCACCTTCCAAAAGGTGAGTAGCAAACAGAACTTTCTTGTTGGGCTGCACCTCAAGCATGAGGAACCCGTTCTCGACTGCAAGCAGCCAAGCCTCAGCCTTGTCGACCACTTCAGTCTTGTCTTCCCCCCCAGAACTTCTCGACGTTCAGCTTAACGAAGTCCAGGATGGTAACTCCCAGTCGAGGGCGGACAGGGAGTGGCTCACCTTTCTCATCTCTAACTATGTCCCTCAGAGCCAGGGCATGAATAGCCTCAGTCAGCCGCTTCTGTTGTTCCATCCATTCAGTGGCGTGGACTACCATTGTCGGTTCGGAACTACCAAACTGATCCTCCTCCATCTGAGCTTCTTCCTCGTACTCATGTTTCTCTTCATATTCCGGTCCACCCTCTTGCTCAAGGTTGTTGAAAGGTATGGGCTCGGGATTGGGTATCTCACGCACAGTCTCTTCAGGTCTTTTCCTCTTCTTAGAGGTCTCGCCCCCATGGTTCCGCTTCTGCTTCTCGGAGGATCCACTCTCCTTGCGGGGAAGTCCTCCTCCACTTGTAGCAATCGGAATTGCCACAGTCTTAGTACGAGCCATCTACATAAGCATAATCAAACAACCACTTAGTTTATCATTAAACTAATTATACTTATGCCGGTGATGTCTCATTACGTATCTTTTATTTATTTGATGGAGGATTCCTTAAATTCCTAACTTACTTGCCCAAACCACATGAGGGTGAGGAAGAGAGAGAAACCCGAATCCTGAAGACCTTAAAAGAATTGAGTTGAGAAGGGATGAACAAGATGAGAGAGTCCTAAAGGTATCTTATTTCGAGTCTTAACCTAAGACATCAGCCAGGAAGTCACACGATTCGGGAGTCCTCGTATTCTGACTAGCGGTGCGGAGGAAAATTTTGCCAGCCCCCGGATGTGATCCTTTTCTAGTCACCTCAGTCTTTTGGAAAATCCTCTAATAACTCCCTCGGTTCTATGGAATTTGTAAAATTTAATAATTATTAATGATTAGATGAAGAACCTATGCTCTGTTACCAATTGTAACGACCCCGCCTCTCGGTAACCCCCAATTAAGGGCGATCGGAAGGTCGAAATCGTTAACCAATTACAGGATCAAAGGTTCAACGAATAATCACTTATAATTATGAAATTCTACTAAACTAAACTGAATATTGGCAGAAAAATTTAAACTTGGTTACCTTTGAAAAACTTGGAGTCTCTAAGTATCCATTGCTTGAATCTACTCTATCTAATCCTCCTGGCACTTTACTTTTTATTTTGCAATGTGTCGGTTTACTGTTTGTTCCTTTAGGATTCATACCTAAAACGCCGACAAACAAAAACACGATCAGCACAAAGCTGGTATGTGGGGGATCACAAAATTGTTTCAACTATATTAACAATGTAGGTAACCAATTACCATTAAACAATCAAATTATATTTTAAGCAGTACTACTCAATCTCTTCCTATCCCTTATCTCTGTAGTGTCCCTGCAGTGGACATGGATATCACCATCATCACTTGGTGGATCTTCATTATACCCTGCATGATCCTGCCTGACTGGTAGACCAATACCTAGGGTTGAGTTTCATGGCACTTCCCGTAGAAAATCCAATCTCTAACTCGATATGACTTGATGGACCTACCTCCTTGGTAGCCATTTACTAAGTCATTTACAGACCTGAAGGCCTACCCCATTGGTAGCCTTTTACTAGGTCATCCATCAAACTATAGAAGGGACTGAGATCTGAGCTAGTAGGCATAACTTATTATGTGATAGTCATATTCACTTTACCGATTGCATGAATTAAAACATCCAACAGTTTAATTCAGTTCATGATGAAATCATAGACAAAATCCCGGAAAACTACATCGGTTAGTCATAAGCGTAACCACATACCTCCTACTGCAGTTTTAGATATAGAATCAAGATTGTTGAAAGAGAATATCCAATTAAGCAAGCAAAGGCACAGAAACCCTAAAATAAAAGTACAAATTCACTTTTACTAGTATTTATCCAGTATCATTATGTCCCTTAGGGTTTCTATCCAATTTTAAGGTTTTCCTGAAAATTAGGGTTTTACTTTCATTCTCGAGTACTATGAACCCTAATTTACCAAAAACACTAAAACCCCTAAATTATCTCCTTTTAACATTCCTAACAATTTTACAGTTATTGTTGAGCAAATTACTAGAATAACAAGGTTCCCTTTTCTTTAATCTTAAATTAGGGTTTTTATGTACATTATCTCCCCTTTAAGACATAAACCCTAATTTTAGGCACATATGTAATTAAAACGGATTAAGATTTCATATTATTAATAAACATGTTAATATCCCTCTACTCAACCTATTAGGTTACAAAGAAACACCTTTTCCATGTAATTAGGGTTTCTAATTAATTTGGAATGCATTTTACTATCCACTAAATTAGTTTTGCAAAACGAACTGGAATTGGATGCCACAATTATTTTTAACAGATTCCTTGAAATTGTCTACCCAACTTTCATATATAACTTTTCCCTATACGAGATTCCTAGTAATTACTAGGATTTTAGCAAGAAAACTCATTTATCTGTAATTTTGGTTAGAGATAGATTTTTACCAAAAAAACTCGGCTGTTAGATCAGTGCTCCGATGCGCCCCGCGTCGATCTGACGCTCCGCGTCGCAAGCCTCCACTAACTCGGTGGCGCGTCCTGCTTCTCGCCCTTAGCCGCTGGATCTCGATCGAATGCTCGAAGTCGCGAGCGTCCTGACTTATCCGGCCACCGCCAGATCCTGATCCGACACTCCGCGTCGAGTGCTCCCTAAGTTAAGCGCGTCGCCCTGGGGCCCATTGGATTGTGCCTCGGTCCACGCTGGTCCAAGATCGGAGGGCTGCTGGTCGTCGTCCTCTCCTTCTTCTTCAAAGAATCAGCGGCGGCGCCGCACGGACCTCCTCGTTGGAGCTAGGGTAATCAGGAGGGAGAGAGGGCTTCGAGGGGTTATAAGTGGCCGCCTGGATGCGTTAGGGTGAGAGAAACCACCCGAGGCCTATTTATAGGCTATGGGAGGGTCTCTTCTAGGGTTCCAGACCTCGCCGCCAACCCTGTTTCTTACCCAATTGGGCGTTTTGGATATACACCGCCAAAGATGGCAAAACCGGGGTCAAAGCTCTTCGTCTGGGTCTCCCAAACCTGATGGGACTATCATCCCAAGTGCTCATGCACCAAGGTGAAAGGAAAATCGAGGGGAAAAACCCCTGTAGACGCGCTACAGTTCTTGTCCCTCTGGGACTCTAGGCAATAGCCGGGTTAGTTGGATCAAAATCCAACGGCTCAGATCATCCACGTTCAAACCAAAAAGGGAAAGAATTCCCAATAAAACAAGGAAAATCCTTATTTTAAAGCTAACTTGGAAATTAAATAACTCTCAATCCATAAGTCCTTTTGGCCTCAAATTTTAAAGGAAAATCATTCTCACGTTTATCTCTCATTGTGAAAAAATTAGGAGTCATTATTCAAATGAAACGAGAACTTTACTTTAGTTTCAAGTTATCCTTTAATTAATGGTATTTTCCACCTTTTCTTTATTTCCTTGGCCATTATCTAATTATTCTGAGTTCCTTGAACCCCAAGGAACCCTTATAACACGAAATTATATTTTTGGAAATTATCTTTTCGCCTTTTTAACCATTCTTTCCTCTTTTCTTATATATTCTATTTTCCCATTGAAATTCTTTATTAAAAAGGAACTCCTTTTTCATTTTCTTTTTATTATTCTTTCAAATGGGCTTAATGGCCAACAAGGCCCATCAAACAACATGCAAGGCTTTCATTCACGAAATTAATCATGCAATCAAACATAATTCTTATTTATGTCTTTAATAGAGATTTACAAATCTCATTACATTTATTAGAAAATGAGGTTATAACATCCTCCCCTCCTTATAGGAATTTTGCCCTCAAAATTCAAACAATCAAGCAAACAATTCCGGGTATGTTTTCTCCATGTCTTCCTTCAGCTCCCATGTGGCCTCATCCTCTCCATGGTGCTTCCAAAGAACCTTTACCATCTCTATATTCTTGCATCTGAGTTCTTTCACCTTGGTATCTAGAATCCGCAAAGGTGACTCAGGATAGGTCAGCTTCCCTTGAAGCTCAATAGGCTCAATGCTCAGCACATGGCTTGGATCTTGCACATATCGCTTTAGGTTAGACACGTGAAACACATCATGCATCATACTATACTGAGGGGGTAATGCCAAACGGTATGCAACTTCACCAATCCGTTCTAACACCTCGAACGGACCCACATATCGGGGACTCAACTTTCCTCTGTTCTTAGCTATAGCTCGGAGCGGTCGGATTTTAAAAAACACATGGTCTCCCACAGTGAAATGCACATCAGTCCGCTTTGCATCAGCATATGACTTCTGTCGATCCTGCGCTCTCTTTAGCCTTTGCTTGATCAACGCCACTTTATCAGCATACACTTGGAGCTCATCTGACCTCAACGGGGTCCTCTCACCCACATCATCCCAGTGAAGTGGTGACCGACATAGTCTCCCGTACAAAGCTTCATACGGAGGCATCCCGATATTGGCTTGGTAGCTGTTGTTATAGGCAAACTCTGCTAAAGGTAAGTATTGCTCCCATGAGCCTCCCCAATCGAGCACACAAGCTCTCAATAGATCCTCTAAGGTCTGGATCGTCCTTTCTGACTGACCATCTGTTTGGGGATGATATGTGGTACTAAACTTTAACCTTGTACCCAGTTCCTCTTGAACCTGCTTCCACAACTTGGAAGTAAACTTGGGATCTCTATCAGAAATGATCGATCCTGGCACGCCATGCAAACGCACTATCTCTCTAAGATACAGCTCAGCTAAGTCTGACACCTTAGTTGTGGTCTTCAAGGCAAGGAAGTGTGCTGACTTGGTAAGACGATCTACCACGACCCATATCGCATCATGACCTCTCTTGGTCTGGGGTAGACCCACCACAAAATCCATGGTGATCTGCTCCCACTTCCACTCTGGAATTTCTATTGACTGTAAAAGTCCGCCGGGTCGCTGGTGTTCAGCCTTCACCATCTGGCAGGTAAGACAACTGGCCACCCATCACGCAATGTCTTTCTTCATTCTTGGCCACCAGAAGAACCGCTGTAAGTCCTTGTACATCTTAGTAGTTCCGGGGTGCACTGTGTATTTGGATCCATGAGCCTCTTGCAGAATACACTCTTTTATTGGTAAATCTGCCGGTACCCAAATGCGATTCTCAAACCTGATTCCCCCGTCTACCCCCACGGATAACCGGGTCTGTGGCTTCATCATCAAAACTTTCATCTTATCAAGCTCTTCACTGGTCAACTGTGCTGCTACGATCTCACTCAACAACTCAGATTGAATCTGAATATTAGCCAACCTAACTCGGTCCTCTAGAAGTTGCGGAGTCCATTCCACAAGTACCTCCAAACTTTTCCACTGGTTGGACAGAACAACTGCACACTTAAGCTGCTTCCGACTCAAAGCATCGGCTATGACATTCGCCTTACCAGGATGGTAGACGATGGTGAAGTCGTAATCCTTCATGTACTCCATCCATCGTCGTTGTTGTAGGTTCAGGTCTCTCTGTGTCAGCAGGTACTTCAAGCTTTTATGGTCAGTGAAGATCTCGAAGGTAGCACCGTACAGGTAGTGTCGCCATATCTTCAAGGCGTGTATGATAGCAGCTAACTCCAGGTCATGTGTCGGGTAATTCTGCTCATTTGGCTTGAGCTGTCGAGAAGCATATGCAACCACATGCCGATCTTGTTCCAACACACAGCCAAGTCCCATTTTGGAAGCATCGGTGAAAATCATGAAACCCTCATTACCAGAAGGCAGAGACAACACAGGAGCGGTAGTCAGCTTCTCCTTCAATTCCTGGAATCGAGCTTCACATACTTCAGACCACACGAACTTCACATCCTTCTGAGTCAACATGGTCAGCGGTAGAGCTGTCTTGGAGAAATCCTTGATGAAGCGTCGGTAGTATCCGGCCAACCCCAAGAAGCTGCGAATCTCGGAGGGGTTCTTCGGTGCCGTCCAGTCTCGAACGGACGATACTTTGGCTAGATCTACGGCGATCGTTCCTCCTGAGATGATGTGTCCAAGAAACATGACTCGGTCCAACCAAAACTTACATTTCGAGAACTTTCCGAAAAACTTATGCTTTCTCAAGATATGAAGGACTCTACCCAGGTGGTCACGGTGTTGGGCTAGGTCATCCGAATACACTAAGATGTCATCTATGAACACTATCACAAAAGAGTCAAGGAAAGGCTGGAACACACTGTTCATGAGGTTCATAAAGACACTAGGTGCATTGGACAATCCAAACGGCATGACCACAAACTCATAGTGTCCATATCGGGTTCTGAAAGCCGTTTTGGGTATATCCTCACTTGTCACTCTCACCTGGTGGTATCCTGACCTCAAATCGATTTTGGAAAAGACTCGAGCTGATTTGAGTTGATCGAACAGGTCATCTATCCTAGGCAAAGGATACTTGTTCTTGATGGTTGCTTGGTTGATCGTCCGATAGTCAATACACATCCGCAATGACCCATCCTTCTTTTTCACAAAAAGGACTGGAGCACCCCAAGGTGATGTACTGGGTCGAATAAACCCCTTATCCAACAACTGTTGCAACTGGGTTTTCAACTCAAGCAACTCTGCAGGGGCCATTCTATAGGGTGCCTTAGATATAGGGTTAGTCCCAGGAGCTAATTCAATTGAGAAGTCTACCTCCCGCTCAGGGGGAATCCCTGGTAGATCATCTGGAAAAACATCGGCATACTCCCGTACCACCTCTATGTCCTCTAAGGATTGCCCCTTGACCTCGGGTGTGGTGACTATGGCTAAGTAGGCTCGACAACCCTTGGATAGCATCTGTTCAGCTTTCAAAGCGGACACATAAAGGCTAGTTGTCGCATCTTTCCTTCCTTGAATGGTGAAGTGTGGATAGCCATTTTTCCTAATAAGAATCTTTTTCTCTCTACAGTCAATCTGGGCTCTATAGGTGGAAAGCCAATCCATACCGATAATCACATCAAAATCATTCATATCGAGGAGGATAAAGTTAGTGGGAAGTTCATGGTTCAAATACTTTACTGGCAAGACTGGGGTTTTCAAAAGAGAGGTATAAATACGACCACTCGGAGTTGTGACATCCAACACATAACCCAAATCCTTGATATCCAAACCAAGCATAGTTGCCATATTTCTCGAAATAAAAGTATTAGTAGAACCAGAATCAAAGAGTGCTTTTACATTTTGTCCCATGACTTCCAACATGCCTACATAGATATTCCAAATTAGAAAGCTACTACATGGTCTACTGAACTAAAAGGAAAACACTATGGGTTATTACCCTCGATCAACTGGTTAGCATTTGCCTGAGATTCTTCATTGTTGATGGAGAACACTCTAGCCTATCTCCTCTCTCCAGCTGGTGGTACTTCGGCTGGGGGTGCTGCAGCTACAGGTTGTGCTGCCACGGGCTGTGCCCCTAAAGGTCCTCTCAGGTCAGGCTGCGGGCAATTGGCGATGAGGTGTCCTTCTTGTTGGCACCGGTAGCATACCCTCTTCTTGAAGCGGCACTCACCGGTGTGCCACCTTCCGCAGGTGCGGCATCGAGGCCGGTTGTTCTCTTGATGAGGTTTCCCTTTCCCTCCAAGTCTTCCTTTGGCCTGGTGACGCCCGTGACCTTTCTTGTGGTTGTTCTTCTGACCTTGAGCTCCTTCACTGAAGCCCAAGTATCCCTTGGATTGATTCTGTGTAGGCATCACCGTCCTTTCCATGTCCAAGGCGGTGTTGTAAGCTTCAGCGAAGGTCTTTGGCTTGCTAGCCATCACATGGGGCTTGATGGCGGGATGTAGACGCTCTATGAAATGGTCCACCCTCCTCTCTTCATCCATCATGTGCCCGAAACGTTCCAGTATACGGAATTTGCGACCAAAGTCCGCCACGGATGAGCTTCCTTGTGTCATGTTGGTGAACTCCCTTTCCTTCTCTTTCTTAGCTGAGACGGGGATGAATCTGGCGGTGAAGATGGTCTTGAAGTCGGTCCACGCCATCGGTTCCTCGCTTAGGTCTCTCCCAGTGATATGGTTCTCCGACCATATCTTAGTTGCACCTTCCAAAAGGTGAGTAGCAAACAGAACTTTCTTGTTGGGCTGCACCTCAAGCATGAGGAACCCGTTCTCGACTGCAAGCAGCCAAGCCTCAGCCTTGTCGACCACTTCAGTCTTGTCTTCCCCCCCAGAACTTCTCGACGTTCAGCTTAACGAAGTCCAGGATGGTAACTCCCAGTCGAGGGCGGACAGGGAGTGGCTCACCTTTCTCATCTCTAACTATGTCCCTCAGAGCCAGGGCATGAATAGCCTCAGTCAGCCGCTTCTGTTGTTCCATCCATTCAGTGGCGTGGACTACCATTGTCGGTTCGGAACTAACAAACTGATCCTCCTCCATCTGAGCTTCTTCCTCGTACTCATGTTGCTCTTCATATTCCGGTCCACCCTCTTGCTCAAGGTTGTTGAAAGGTATGGGCTCGGGAATGGGTATCTCACGCACAGTCTCTTCAGGTCTTTTCCTCTTCTTAGAGGTCTCGCCCCCATGGTTCCGCTTCTGCTTCTCGGAGGATCCACTCTCCTTGCGGGGAAGTCCTCCTCCACTTGTAGCAATCGAAATTGCCACAGTCTTAGTACGAGCCATCTACATAAGCATAATCAAACAACCACTTAGTTTATCATTAAACTAATTATACTTATGCCGGTGATGTCTCATTACGTATCTTTTATTTATTTGATGGAGGATTCCTTAAATTCCTAACTTACTTGCCCAAACCACATGAGGGTGAGGAAGAGAGAGAAACCTGAATCCTGAAGACCTTAAAAGAATTGAGTTGAGAAGGGATGAACAAGATGAGAGAGTCCTAAAGGTATCTTATTTCGAGTCTTAACCTAAGACATCAGCCAGGAAGTCACACGATTCGGGAGTCCTCGTATTCTGACTAGCGGTGCGGAGGAAAATTTTGCCAGCCCCCGGATGTGATCCTTTTCTAGTCACCTCAGTCTTTTGGAAAATCCTCTAATAACTCCCTCGGTTCTATGGAATTTGTAAAATTTAATAATTATTAATGATTAGATGAAGAACCTATGCTCTGTTACCAATTGTAACGACCCCGCCTCTCGGTAACCCCCAATTAAGGGCGATCGGAAGGTCGAAATCGTTAACCAATTACAGGATCAAAGGTTCAACGAATAATCACTTATAATTATGAAATTCTACTAAACTAAACTGAATATTGGCAGAAAAATTTAAACTTGGTTACCTTTGAAAAACTTGGAGATTCTAAGTATCCATTGCTTGAATCTACTCTATCTAATCCTCCTGGCACTTTACTTTTTATTTTGCAATGTGTCGGTTTACTGTTTGTTCCTTTAGGATTCATACCTAAAATGCCGACAAATAAAAACACGATCAGCACAAAGCTGGTATGTGGGGGATCACAAAATTGGTTCAACTATATTAACAATGTAGGTAACCAATTACCATTAAACAATCAAATTATATTTTAAGCAGTACTACTCAATCTCTTCATATCCCTTATCTCTGTAGTGTCCCTGCAGTGGACATGGATATCACCATCATCACTTGGTGGATCTTCATTATACCCTGCATGATCCTGCCTGACTGGTAGACCAATACCTAGGGTTGAGTTTCATGGCACTTCCCGTAGAAAATCCAATCTCTAACTCGATATGACTTGATGGACCTACCTCCTTGGTAGCCATTTACTAAGTCATTTACAGACCTGAAGGCCTACCCCATTGGTAGCCTTTTACTAGGTCATCCATCAAACTACAGAAGGGACTGAGATCTGAGCTAGTAGGCATAACTTATTATGTGATAGTCATATTCACTTTACCGATTGCATGAATTAAAACATCCAACAGTTTAATTCAGTTCATGATGAAATCATAGACAAAATCCTGGAAAACTACATCGGTTAGTCATAAGCGTAACCACATACCTCCTACTGCAGTTTTAGATATAGAATCAAGATTGTTGAAAGAGAATATCCAATTAAGCAAGCAAAGGCACAGAAACCCTAAATAAAAGTACAAATTCACTTTTACTAGTATTTATCCAGTATCATTATGTCCCTTAGGGTTTCTATCCAATTTTAAGGTTTTCCTGAAAATTAGGGTTTTACTTTCATTCTCGAGTACTATGAACCCTAATTTACCAAAAACACTAAAACCCCTAAATTATCTCCTTTTAACATTCCTAACAGTTTTACAGTTATTGTTGAGCAAATTACTAGAATAACAAGGTTCCCTTTTCTTTAATCTTAAATTAGGGTTTTTATGTACATTATCTCCCCTTTAAGACATAAACCCTAATTTTAGGCACATATGCAATTAAAACGGATTAAGATTTCATATTATTAATAAACAGGTTAATATCCCTCTACTCAACCTATTAGGTTACAAAGAAACACCTTTTCCATGTAATTAGGGTTTCTAATTAATTTGGAATGCATTTTACTATCCATTAAATTACTTTTGCAAAACGAACTGGAATTGGATGCCACAATTATTTTTAACAGATTCCTTGAAATTTTCTACCCAACTTTCATATATAACTTTTCCCTATACGAGATTCCTAGTAATTACTAGGATTTTAGCAAGAAAACTCATTTATCTGTAATTTTGGTTAGAGATAGATTTTTACCAAAAAAACTCGGGTGTTAGATCAGTGCTCCGATGCGCCCCACGTCGATCTGACGCTCCGCGTCGCAAGCCTCCACTAACTCGGTGGCGCGTCCTACTTCTCGCCCTTAGCCGCTAGATCTCGATCGAATGCTCGAAGTCGCGAGCGTCCTGACTTATCCGGCCACCGCCAGATCCTGATCCGACACTCCGCGTCGAGTGCTCCCTAAGTTAAGCGCGTCGCCCTGGGGCCCATTGGATTGTGCCTCGGTCCACGTTGGTCCAAGATCGGAGGGCTGCTGGTCGTCGTCCTCTCCTTCTTCTTCAAAGAATCAGCGGCGGCGCCGCACGGACCTCCTCTCTGGAGCTAGGGTAATCAGGAGGGAGAGAGGGCTTCGAGGGGTTATAAGTGGCCGGCTGGATGCGTTAGGGTGAGAGAAACCACCCGAGGCCTATTTATAGGCTAGGGGAGGGTCTCTTCTAGGGTCCCAGACCTCGCCGCCAACCCTGGTTCTTACCCAATTGGGCGTTTTGGATATACACCGCCAAAGATGGCAAAACTGGGGTCAAAGCTCTTCGTCTGGGTCTCCCAAACCTGATGGGACTATCATCCCAAGTGCTCATGCACCAAGGTGAAAGGAAAATCGAGGGGAAAAACCTCTGTAGACGCACTACAGTTCTTGTCCCTCTGGGACTCTAGGCAATAGTCGGGTTAGTTGGATCAAAATCCAACGGCTCAGATCATCCACGTTCAAACCAAAAAGGGAAAGAATTCCCAATAAAACAAGGAAAATCCTTATTTTAAAGCTAACTTGGAAATTAAATAACTCTCAATCCATAAGTCCTTTTGGCCTCAAATTTTAAAGGAAAATCATTCTCACGTTTATCTCTCATTGTGAAAAAATTAGGAGTCATTATTCAAATGAAACGAGTCCTTTACTTTAGTTTCAAGTTATCCTTTAATTAATGGTATTTTCCACCTTTTCTTTATTTCCTTGGCCATTATCTAATTATTCTGAGTTCCTTGAACCCCAAGGAACCCTTATAACACGAAATTATATTTTTGGAAATTATCTTTTCGCCTTTTTAACCATTCTTTCCTCTTTTCTTATATATTCTATTTTCCCATTGAAATTCTTTATTAAAAAGGAACTCCTTTTTCATTTTCTTTTTATTATTCTTTCAAATGGGCTTAATGGCCAACAAGGCCCATCAAACAACATGCAAGGCTTTCATTCACGAAATTAATCATACAATCAAACATAATTCTTATTTATGTCTTTAATAGAGATTTACAAATCTCATTACATTTATTAGAAAATGAGGTTATAACATCCTCCCCTCCTTATAGGAATTTTGCCCTCAAAATTCAAACTATCAAGCAAACAATTCCGGGTATGTTTTCTCCATGTCTTCCTTCAGCTCCCATGTAGCCTCATCCTCTCCATGGTTCTTCTAAAGAACCTTTACCATCTCTATATTCTTGCATCTGAGTTCTTTCACCTTGGTATCTAGAATCCGCAAAGGTGACTCAGGATAGGTCAGCTTCCCTTGAAGCTCAATAGGCTCAATGCTCAGCACATGGCTTGGATCTTGCACATATCGCTTTAGGTTAGACACGTGAAACACATCATGCATCATACTATACTGAGGGGTTAATGCCAAACGGTATGCAGCTTCACCAATCCGTTCTAACACCTCGAACAGACCCACATATCGGGGACTCAACTTTCCTCTATTCTTAGCTATAGCTCGGAGCGGTCGGATTTTCAAAAACACATGGTCTCCCACAGTGAAATGCACATCAGTCTGCTTTGCATCAGCATATGACTTTTGTCGATCCTGGGCTCTCTTTAGCCTTTGCTTGATCAACGCCACTTTATCAGCATACACTTGGAGCTCATCTGACCTCAACGGGGTCCTCTCACCCACATCATCCCAGTGAAGTGGTGACCGACACAGTCTCCCGTACAAAGCTTCATACGGAGGCATCCCGATACTGGCTTGGTAGCTGTTGTTATAGGCAAACTCTGCTAAAGGTAAGTATTGCTCCCATGAGCCTCCCCAATCGAGCACACAAGCTCTCAATAGATCCTCTAAGGTCTGGATCGTCCTTTCTGACTGACCATCTGTTTGGGGATGATATGTGGTACTAAACTTTAACCTTGTACCCAGTTCCTCTTGAACCTGCTTCCACAACTTGGAAGTAAACTTGGGATCTCTATCAGAAATGATCGATCTTGGCACGCCTTGCAAACGAACTATCTCTCTAATATACAGCTCAGCTAAGTCTGACACCTTAGCTGTGGTCTTCAAGGCAAGGAAGTGTGCTGACTTGGTAAGAAGATCTACCACGACCCATATCGCATCATGACCTCTCTTGGTCCGGGGTAGACCCACCACAAAATCCATGGTGATCTGCTCCCACTTCCACTCTGGAATTTCTATTGACTGTAAAAGTCCGTCGGGTCGCTGGTGTTCAGCCTTCACCATCTGGTAGGTAAGACAACTAGCCACCCATGACGCAATGTCTTTCTTCATTCTTGGCCACCAGAAGAACCGTTGTAAGTCCTTGTACATCTTAGTAATTCCGGGGTGCACTGTGTATTTGGATCCATGAGCCTCTTGCAGAATACACTCTTTTATTGGTAAATCTTCTGGTACCCAAATGCGATTCTCAAACCTGATTCCCCCGTCTACCCCCAAGGATAACCGGGTTTGTGGCTTCATCATCAAAACTTTCATCTTATCAAGATCTTCACTGGTCAACTGTGCTGCTACGATCTCACTCAACAACTCAGATTGAATCTGAATATTAGCCAACCTAACTCGGTCCTCTAGAAGTTGCGGAGTCCATTCCACAAGTACCTCCAAACTTTTCCACTGGTTGGACAGAACAGCTGCACACTTAAGCTGCTTCCGACTCAAAGCATCGGCTATGACATTCGCCTTACCAGGATGATAGGCAATGGTGAAGTCGTAATCCTTCATGTACTCCATCCATCGTCGTTGTTGTAGGTTCAGGTCTCTCTGTGTCAGCAGGTACTTCAAGCTTTTATGGTCAGTGAAGATCTCGAAGGTAGCACCGTACAGGTAGTGTCGCCATATCTTCAAGGCGTGTATGATAGCAGCTAACTCTAGGTCATGTGTCGGGTAATTCACCTCATTTGTCTTGAGCTGTCGAGAAGAATATGCAACCACATGCCGATCTTGTTCCAACACACAGCCAAGTCCCATTTTGGAAGCATCGGTGAATATCATGAAACCCTCATTACCAGAAGGCAGAGACAACACAGGAGCGGTAGTCAGCTTCTCCTTCAATTCCTGGAATCGAGCTTCACATACTTCAGACCACACGAACTTCACATCCTTCTGAGTCAACATGGTCAGCGGTAGAGCTGTCTTGGAGAAATCCTTGATGAAGCGTCGGTAGTATCCGGCCAACCCCAAGAAGCTGCGAATCTCGGAGGGGTTCTTCGGTGCCGGCCAGTCTCGAACGGCCGATACTTTGGCTGGATCTATGGCGATCGTTCCTCCTGAGATGATGTGTCCAAGAAACATGACTCGGTCCAACCAAAACTTACATTTCGAGAAATTTCCGAAAAACTTATGCTTTCTCAGGATATGAAGGACTCTACCCAGGTGGTCACGGTGTTGGGCTAGGTCATCCGAATACACTAAGATGTCATCTATGAACACTATCACAAAAGAGTCAAGGAAAGGCTGGAACACATTGTTCATGAGGTTCATAAAGACACTAGGTGCATTGGACAATCCAAACGGCATGACCACAATCTCATAGTGGCCATATCGGGTTTTGAAAGCCGTTTTGGGTATATCCTCACTTGTCACTCTCACCTGGTGGTATCCTGACCTCAAATCGATTTTGGAAAAGACTCGAGCTGATTTGAGTTGATCGAACAGGTCATCTATCCTAGGCAAAGGATACTTGTTCTTGATGGTTGCTTGGTTGATCGTCCGATAGTCAATACACATCCGCAGTGACCCATCCTTCTTTTTCACAAAAAGGACTGGAGCACCCCAAGGTGATGTACTGGGTCGGATAAACCCCTTATCCAACAACTCTTGCAACTGGGTTTTCAACTCAAGCAACTCTGCAGGGGCCATTCTATAGGGTGCCTTAGATATAGGGTTAGTCCCAGGAGCTAATTCAATTGAGAAGTCTACCTCCCGCTCAGGGGAATCCCTGGTAGATCATCTGGAAAAACATCGGCATACTCCCGTACCACCTCTATGTCCTCTAAGGATTGCCCCTTGACCTAGGGTGTGGTGACTATGGCTAAGTAGGCTCGACAACCCTTGGATAGCATCCGTTCAGCTTTCAAAGCGGACACATAAAGGCTAGTTGTCACATCTTTCCTTCCTCGAATGGTGAAGTGTGGATAGCCATTTTTCCTAATAAGAGGTCATAATAATCGGTAGGATGATCCAATGAAGACATGTTATGTATGAAAATTGATCAAGAGAATGCAAGGAATGCAATAAAAATATCATTAAGGCCTAAATATGCTTATAACTTGAAAAGGTAAGTAAAGATGCTATCTTTAATAGTTTTAATTAATTTAAAAACCTAATTTGGAAGATTAATGGATCTAATGATGCTCAATGACTATTATGAGTAAAGTTTATCCTTTTGGAATAAAAAGGGTGGATTAGATCTAATTGGATGATGTTTGTTCATAATTTTCTCAATTAGGGTTCAATGATTATAAAAGTGGATTAATGGACTTAAAAACCCTAATTTTAATAACTATGAGGTTTATGGATTTAAATATGGAAATCAATCAAGTAGGCATGAAAATGATGTTCTTGAACTAATTTGTTAATAAAGATCCTTAATTGAGTAATTAGGGTTTTTATGAGTAGAAAAGAGCTTTTAGGGTTTGTTGACCTAAAAAGGGTAAAATTGGAAAGTGAAACCCTAAAGAAACCCTAGAATGGAATCCCAAGTCAATAAAAGATGTTTGGATGAGATTATAATAGTTAGATGTTATATATGCTTTACAAAATCAAGTTTCTTGATCTATTGCTTGGCTTGATTGATTGGACTTCTTGATTGGATTAGCTACCTTGATTGATTTTGAGACTGCCAAATTAGGTATGTGGTTATGCCTAAGATTATCCATTTTAGTTTCACATGGTTTCTTAGAGATTTCCTCACATGGTTGAAATTATATGCTTGCTTGTTTATTTCATTCCATGTAATCTTTAAAGTGACTATAATTATCACACTATATATGAACATGACTAGCCCAAATCTAGTCCACCTCTGGATCTATAGAAAGGCCATCTACTTGGATAGGGGAAGGCATATTTTGGTACCATCCTGAATAGGGGGTACATGAGAAGACACCCTCCTAGATAGGGGGAGACATGAGAAGTCACCCACCTAGATAGGGGGAGACATGATGAAGTCACCCGCTTGCATAGGGGGAAACATGATGAAGTCATCCACCTAGATAGGGGGAGACATGATGAAGTCACCCGCCTAGATAGAAGGAGACATGATGAAGTCATCCACATGGATAGAGGAAGATAGTGAATATTGCAGTATGAGGCCCTAAGGTGTTAAGACAGAGAGTGGAGAAACCTAGATTGGGTAGTCATTGTAAAAATGTTAAATTTGGCTTGTTAAACATTAATTGTTAAATAATGTTGTTGGAATTATTTATGAGATTTTGTTTCCCCACATATCGGTATGACTTGTCATACTGACCGATGTTTTGATTGTCGGCATTTTTAGGATAATCTTGATGGAAATAAGATATTCAAAGAAATAAGACATTGCAAGCAACTAAATGAAGTAAGTCTGAAGGATATAGATAGATGGTATACTTCTCAGTAAATTCGAGAAACCATATTTTGTAAACTTTAGAAAAATATTTTTTTTTAATCCTACACAAAGTTTAGTTAGTTGAGTAAAATTTATTAATTATTTCCTATTATGTACAAATACATTTGATCCTATTTTTGGGATAATGACTTTAGTTTCTTGGGCTCCCTTAACTAGGGGTTGTCGGGCAATGGGGTTGTTACACTTAGTTGGGAAGACTTGTCCCTTAGTTGGCTGAAAAGATGGTTTCCAAGATTCTAGTTGAGGTGGCCCTTTGCTACATTCCTACCATTGATCACAACGTGTAAGTGCTTGACCTTATACTCTATTTGGGCTAATGTAACCCCACTTTCAGCCTAGTCACTATTGATTTCACATGTTGGTTGGTCGACTAAAATACCCATTCAGCAAAGAAATATCTAAAGTGGACCTATATACAACATATAACCATTTAACTCCTATATAAGACCATGTGTCTATCCGAAGCCTAATATGAACATTGTTCCACAAAATGAAAATCACAAATGACTAGAGAAGAAGATGATTAGACGTGACTTAAAAATGTTTGGTGGATTCCAGATAAGAATGTTATGCCTAATTGATTGATCTAGAAATTGGATCTGAGTATGTTTTTAGTTATTCATCATGTAGTCTCTTCTTTCTCTACTCAAAGTCATTGTGGTAAAAACCCTCCATGATTCCTAATAGAAACCTGAGTTCTTGTAATTGATCCTTATTTTCCATATTTTGATATAGATTGAGGTTGGGTGGATTTGGTGGAAGGAAATCCACTTTGTTAGAGATTTGGAGCTAAGGCTTGAATCTCCATGTTCTTCCACTATAAAAACTTGATCATTTACATTTCAGTGGTCTAATTCCTTTTTTAGAGGTTGTTTTGATGTGTTCTCTATCTCATTCTGCTATACTAATGAAAGTGAATGCCACTTGAGCTAAACTAGAAGTTTAGGAGGAATCATGGTAAGGAAAATGGGAACCACATTTTTTTTCTTATACATTAGCATACTATTATGTTTTGGATATATAGATATATTCTTTTTACTCTATCTAAACTTACTTAATTATGTTGATTTCAATTAATCTAGCTAGTTTATAATATTCATAGTTTTGATAAAACTGATCTCAAATGAAGATATCTTGAATAAAATATTATGTGTTTCTTTCTTATAGGTATATAATGATATTATTGATCTACTGACAAATCCTCATCCACAACCATGAAAGGACTCATTTATGTGAAGTATAGTTGATGATGATGAAAATGGTCAGGTATAACATGTATGGACTTCAAATTAGGGTTGTTCTCTTGATATTAAGTCTTATCATAAATATATGTAGAGAGACATAGAAATCGTATTCAAATGCTAAAATATGACTTGCTAGAATGAATTCCAAAAGAAATCTAATTAGTTGATATGACATGTAAACATAGAACTTTTATAGTTGTCTAATCATGAGAAGTTTATTGGAGTAGTATATTGTTATACATGAGAATGGGAACCCTCGTTAGATGGAGTCACCTCAAATTTCCAAAATTATTTATAAATGAGTTTGGATGACTTTCTATCTCAATTTGACATAACATTCTTATACATGTGATGAATTATAAAGAATGAGAATTTGCACTATATTCAGTAAGTCTATTGACGTTGGGTGACTTGGCATGCCTATACTTTTTATTACTTATTGTGATATGATTTGGTTCCAATTCTTGAGTACTTGAGTTCAGATTTGGATTTACATAGGTTATTGGCCAATGACCTCCTATAATTTTATAATCTTAAATTGAGACATGAAAAGATCTTAGTGGGACTAGTAACCATACGACTGTATACAATGGGATAATGGATTTCTATACATTAGCTATATGTTGGATACTATGATCCATGTTAATCAAGTGAAAGATAAGAATAGATGATTACATTTCTAATCAAGGTTATTAAATATTGTCTATAGCTCTAATATTGTTATGCATGCTACTACTATTATATTTTGTTCATGATAGGATATTGTGACAATAACATATGGTTAATAAAAACAAATCACATTGCATACTTCCATCCCTCTGTCGGATGTGAAGGATTCATTGGACTATTTTCTCATGCTCATTTTTTAACACTTTTAGGGTCTCAACAACCCCATATGATATCTCAGTAAGGATTAGCCACTCTTGTAGAATTAGTAGAAGGAAGAACTCACCTTGAGGTGTGACATGTAGTCTTGTAGTGGAGTCATCCCCATACATTGATGTGTAAGAGAGGATTTGGTTTTAATCAAATGTGAATGTTTGGGTGACCTCAGTCTTTAGACATGCTAATCAATGATATTGGGTTATGGTGGCAGATTTCAATATATTACCATCCATAGGAAATTTAATTCTTCCAAATACCACAATTATATCATAATTAGCACGAAATTGGTCAAAAGAATTCATTAGTGTAGATATTCTTTAGAGAATATATATCATAAAAGGATATGAACCACTCACCATATTTCCACACATATTCAGTTTTATACTTACTTACCAACACCACTAAGGATTGATATCTCCTTGTAAAAACAACATCTATCCAAGGTTATAACTCATATTAGACTAATAATATATAAGAGGAAACATAACCTTATGACATCCCTAGACTAAAGGCCTTGAGAAAATGATATTAAAAGGAATGATTGGAATCCCATATCACCAAGGTGCACTACCTTTTCAAGTATGTCATCAATACGTAAATTTTAGTTAAGTCTACTCAAAATGGAGTAGTACTAGGATGAGTGACCTAACAGGAAGTTGAACATGGGTTGTATGTGAGTGAGGACAAAGCATGCAACCGATGCTAGTGGGGGTCTTCTGGACAATTAGTGGGGTTGATACAATGCTAGCTTCTAACCTAGATTGTCTCTAGTGAGCACAATATTTAGTTTTGATGCAGTAAAAAAGATTTCATGACTTGTTTTTCAGTGTGTAGGAAATCAACATAACAATGTCAGTTATACCGACTTCTAAGTTGATGGCATCAGTATGCTACAAAAATATAATCAAGAAATTCACAATAAAATCTTGGTAGATTCAACATATCAGTTGGTACCATCAAGATTAAATTTTGGCTGAGATATGATAGGTGTGTCAGTTGATATAGGGAAATGTTAGAGGAACCGACCCTCTGTTAGAACCACTGAGACATGTGAAAGGAGGAATTTTTTTCCTAGAATCTAATGGCTACAAATGCATGTCTCTAATGGTTTCAAGTGCAAACCTATAGCTTTCACCTAATTTCTCTACCACCAACTTAGGTGATATGAGGGTTGGTACCATCAAAAATTGAGAAGTCTCAGTACGAATGGAGAATATCGAGAGTTCATGAATAGGAATTGATGTCAGTACCATCAATACCAAGTCATGGAATTGACTTTTTTACTAATATGTTGCTTCTCATCTTTATAGAGAGGGGTGATTCATTTATTATCTCCACACCAAAGAAACTCCTTCTCTAGCACTACTTTCCATGCAAATACAATTAAGAATCTCCAACTATAGGGTGTATCATCTACACTAATCTCTCTTTCTCTTCTCATGGAAAGAAAGAACCCTCATCAAGAAAGATCTTCCTATTACATGACCCTTTATGTACTTGTCCCCATGTCGAATGCCATCATCCATGGCTACGAAGAACAAAATAAATGATAGGCCAAGCTTTGGAAGCATGCACAAGATGCAATGAGGTACACTGAGTGGGCTTTCATTGAGCGGATCAACTTACTTGTTAATATTAATATGGTGTGTGTTTATTAAGGAATGATGACTGATCACCCTTTCTTTGGTGGTTGGCTGACATGTGTAGAAATCATCCTTGAATTTCTCTTCTCCCTCAAGGTGTGCTTCCTTGAGAAACACACCAACATGTAAGAGTGGGAAGCCAGGTGGATCAGGTTTAACCTCTATAATAGTTTATTACACCTCACATTGGATAATTCCAATGTCATATATGGATGTTGTAATCATGGTAGTTGTGTCATCCAGACAACTTCAACCAAGTGCATGGCGCAAGGTGACATCCCAACTTGCCAATACCAAGATAAATTGGAACTTCTCCTATATCTCTGACATCGAGCACCTCTTTGTCAATATTCTTCATTGCCTCCTAATTAAAACATTGTTCACCAAGTCTAAACAAGAGTGGGAGAATGTTCAATTAGCCAATCTCAGGGTGGTCTAGGATTTTCTCTCACAAGGAAGTGAGATGGTCAACCTAGGCAACTTCATCTTGGTCCATGCCTACCAAGTGTCCAAGAGTGAGAAGTGTAAACCACCAATCCACTTTGGAGGTATTATCGTCCCACATGTTGATCATATTCACCTGGATCATTCCCATCTCCAACCCCTCAAGCCCAAAGGAGACCTAAACTTCAAGAATTTTAAGATTGTAGAACTCTTCAAAAAACACGACAGGAGGATTTATGCCATACCAAAGATGAGTGAGCGGGCACTCTCGGGCCCACTATTTGGCCTCCATAACATCAACCACCTTCACTACATATCTGATGAGGAGGGGAAGGAAGTTGATGAAGAGGAAGATGTTGAGAAAGGAAAAAATGGAGGAAGAAGATACACCATTGAAGCTGAGAAGGCAAACTCATCATAGTGCTCATCAATATGGTGTGCCTTCTTTAACATCGGCATATCCGTCCTTGGAGATTCACAATTATTTTGAGGGCATGTGCACCATGCTCAATTCCATCCAATAGGGACAACAACAACATACATCTATGGCTCAGTTCTCCAACTATCACGAAAAAATATTCTGTTACTAAGAACAGATCTTCATTCATCAGCAGGCGATGTTCAACAAGAAACACCTACTTCTCATAACTAGTAGCACATCCACACACGCTAAGAGAGAGTCAAATGCTACTCGCAACCACTCTTTGATCAATTTTAGAGCCAAGGGAATTTAGGAAGTACTAACAACCACCATAATATGGCCTACCCACCAAACTTCATTGGCACATTCTATCCATCAGATCTGGACTTGTTGCCATCCACTTTATTCCCTCTTATGCATGAGTGCTGGTACACTTGTTCCACATTGGACTTTGATGTTCAACATTCAGTACACTATCTAATTCAAGCTTGGGGATATGGAACAATATTCTATCTTGCTTATCTGGTTACCTTACATTTTGCTTTTTTTTCTTAACTTTACTTAACTCCACATATTTCTAGTGCAAAAGTGGATGTAAAATTTAGTTTTAGTTAAGGTTGGTGCTACTTTTGAAATGGTATCCAATCCTCCAATGTGTGAAAATTAGGTGTGTTGACATTATTTCTCTTTAAGTCTGTCATGTTTTAGAGTGAATTAACTTGAGGAATAATTAATCTAGTTAGCTTGAAGACATACTTAATGAACAAGATACCTAATTCAATCCTAAGTCTTGTATTTTGATGATGTTGATGTTTGTAATGTGAAATTTCATATAAATTTATAAATAAACTCTAAGATTATCTTGTTGCATAATTTAACAGGAGAGGGACTTATCATGTATTAAAAAGATATTATCTCTTAGTCATGTTATCTCATCCACCTCCCTTCATCTTCATTCACCACCACACAATGATTGAGTTTAATCCAAATAATTTTCTTCTTCTTTCATTACATGGCATGATAAGAAACATATATTTGGTTCATTTATTTTTCATTGTAAAAGAATTTTCATATCATTTAATTTAAAGCATTTTAGTTTCTCATTTTTAATAGGTTATAAACTTTTTGATGATATCTATTCTCAAAAATGTGCTTTTACAACTAATACACAAAAGTAGCATGTGAGACTTGTTTGCATAACACATTTACATGCTTTTTGCATGAAATTATGATTTTATATCTCAACCTAATGAAAACGATTTATGTTTTAGGGGTTTTGAATATGTTAAGCAAGTTAGTACCATCGAGATGCATCTTCGTACCAACATCATGTATCAAGAATTCAAAAGATCAAACCGAAGCAGAGATCATCATGACCAATCTCAATGCCACAAATAGGGCACCTTGAAAATCATAGGAACAACTCGATGCCATTGACATCCCTATATGTGGTACCAACACACTTATGATTAAACAAGGGATTATATGAGTTAGTGCCACAAATGTAAAAGTATGGATGATCATGATTCTTTTTTTTAGAGAAAACAAGATCATTTTCATTAATCAAGCCATACGGCATCTACAAGTAGGAGCAAGAACTCGAACAGACCATACATAGTTAGGAGCAATACAAAGGAACCATCAAAACTCATATTGGATTGAAAATACAATGCTTCCGCTTTGATCCCTAAACCATATAGCTGACTAAAGCAACTTTTCAAATGGGATTCCTTCAACCTGAGCCTGCATCGGTGGTGATAAGATTGCAACCAAACACATATCTGAACACAACAAGCCTCCGCCAGCATAGCCATACAGCCAAGTAAAGAAAACAACTAGGAAAAAATTGAGGACCTGCCATAGCAAGAAACTCAAGCTCTCACGAAGAGAGAGAGAATAGGATCGAGACCCCCGCCGAAGAACGGTGACTAACAAAGCAGCAAGGGCTGTAGTAAACAACACAACAAAAATTAGAAAGACTACTGAAACCAAAGGAAACAAGACACTAAGAAAAAATAGAACAGGCAAAATCTCGAACAGGTTGTGAGCACCCACAGGGATAAGTCGAGAAGGAGGCTGAAACCCACAGAGAAGACGACCATAGATAAGGTGGTATGGATGGGTGAGGGGGTGGGGGTAGATGGCACAAGGAACCCCACCACCACTCCCGACCACCATAGCCAACACCATGAAACTCAAGTAGTCGCTTGAGGTCAAGCAGAGGAGGGAATCGGGAGCACCCGGACCAAGACACTGTCCCCTGCTTGAAACCTTCTCCTGTCACTGCAAAGGGGGTGCCCGATCTCACTGACTATCCTAGGAGCACACCTATTGAAACCTACTGAAAGAAGAAAAGGAGGGGAGGTGCTCGTCCGCCAAGTGTGGTCGCTGCGCTGGGACCAGGCCCCTCGAAACAACTCCCTCCTAGACCAGGGTCGCAGGCCAGAGACGACAATGCCAAAAGAACAACGTCCCACCACTAGGACCACCAGGAGCCGCGAGCAAAGATGGTTCTGGCCAGCAGAGAGAGAGGCAAGACCCCAGGAAGGTATCCACGATAGTAGGTGAGAGGGATAAGACACCAACGGGGCAAGGGAACAACCCACCAATGGCCGGCTACCTCCCCCCCCCCCCCCCCCCGAGTAGAAAGCGGTCACCGTCGAAGCCCTAAGAGATTGCCAGAGCCATAATAGATCGCCCGAGCAGAAAGCACTTTTCATGCTTATATGGATGATCATGATTCTTATCCTAAAATAAATGATCTAGATCTTTATTTGATGGCTTAGGTTTCTACAAAACCTAAGTCATCACAATTGTCAACAACATATCATAGAATAGTGGATAGACGGCCCTAGACCAGAAGGAGAAGAGAAAAAAGGTGGAAATGTGGTAAAAAGATCATCATGGAACCTTCAAGGAGGGATTTGGTGGCCTAAACATCATTCTCTAATGCTTGTATTTGAATGAAATCATCATTATTCATTATTCCTCAATTTCATCTAGTTACTTCAATGCTTTCCTTATCCTATGAAATATATTGTGATACCATGTTCAATATTCAAGGCTAATTTATATTTTATAGGAGCCAGAGTATCTCGATGTTAATTTTTAGTTTACAATGATTATCCAAAAATAAATTAATTACTTGGAATTTTAATAATAATATGACTTATTGTATCTTGTCCATGATTGATAACCATGTACATGCTTCAAATGATTTTTTACTTCAAAGAGAGTTTAAGTGTTGGAAAATTATCATTAACATAGATAATAATGTGTTGTTAAAGTGGGATAACTATTTGAACTTATCCTTAGACAAATCATTAAACATTTAGTCTTTTTACTTGAACACTACAAAAGTGTTTTATTGACTAGGTTAAATAGTTTCTTACATTATGAAAGAAGGTGATGGAAACTACAAGTCACAACCTGCTTATAAAGTATAATATTTGTTTGATATATTTGTTTGGTAGTGAAACTTAGTTTTTCGCTCACTTGGAAAGTAAGGAAAAAGGTTTCTAGATTTTCCACCATGTTTTATATAGAAATGACAAAAAATATCATGAGTCCATGGCAGAAAGATAATATGGCATATGATTCAGAAAGATAAGAAAAATAAAACAAAACCAAAAATTTAGACTTGATGATCTTATTGTGAGTTGGGAAGATTAGCACATCCATGTCTCTTAGTAAATCGATATTCAGTAGATTTTAAGTATTTTGGAGAAATTTAGTATTTCTAGTTTAATAAAAAAACTATGAAACCACATTATATTTTTTGGTTGGTGTTTGGGGATGGATATGTTTATGTCCTCCCGTCATTTCCCTTAAAGTCCTAATTTCCAGTGCATTGAGGTCATAAAATCACCTCAGAACCTCCCATACCGGAGATCCATCATAAGCGATTCAGACTAGTGTGTAAGAAGAATTCATATGATTAGAAGAAGATGCAAGTTGAGAAAAGATCTAATAGATCACATGAGCAGTTTAAGTAGATATGAAAATTTTTATGCAATAGAAGTTTTTAAAGCATCAATTAGGAATACAATGGGATTGTCATTTTATTATTCCAATGGTGTTTAGAAGTAGGTAGTGTCATAGGAAGGAGCCTATGATCATGAATAATGTAGAAAACATAGGAGGGAGGGAGTTCTCTCTCTCTCTCACTTCAACATATTCAAAATCAGGCTTAGAATATAGTGGATATGGGGGTATTTATATGTAGATTTTAGGGTTTGGGTACTAGACAGATGCTTCTAGAAGAGCCAACAGATCATCACGGTGTTCCATGAGGAATGTCCTGAAGATTGAGGCAATAAGCCACATGTAACATGGTAGATGGCTCTAATCTAGTGAGTGTATCATGTTGGATAAAATCTCTTTTCTAATTTTCCAGTTATTTCAAGAAAGTTGTGGAAAACCATATGTTTTGGATAAAACAATGGAAGAGAAAGATAATGCATTATCATACCAAAAAAATAATCAGATAAAATCAATTGAATATATGTGGGGAAAAAGGAATATTTTATTTAGGATAATTCAAGTTGGAAATTTATGAAACAAAAAAGTAGAGTTGTTGAGTAAATTTTGATTTTAGTCTGAAAAGAAGATTTCTTCACATAATTTTCTAAACTAGGAATAAGTGGGTGAAATGAATGGATTAAATAGGTGAACAAATGTGGGAAAATAGGAATTAATTTGAGAAAATAATGAAGTAGGTGGAAGGCATAATGGACACCATTTTTACTAGATAATTAATATTAATCATAATTTTGTGGTGAGTGAGCAAAAATGGAGTTTCAATAGTGTACCAAAGGCAAGATTCGAGATATGATTGACAATTGCAAGTTTGAGCAAATTATGGCCCCATTTTTTGTCACAAAAGGCCAAAAAGGTTGAACTCATCAAGGATATTCTGACAAACCTTGTGGAGTTGGAAAGCATGTGTGACTCTCTTTTTCTTCTGAGGATGAATGAATGATATAACGTTTCATAAAAAACATAAGATTCGGTATGAATGATTGATCTAGCACAAAGGATAGCATTTGGGGTGTTTTACCTATGTTTGATCAATCATTCATTCCCATGCAACACTGATGATCCATTCGAGGTTTATGTATGCAAAAGTGACTCTCGTAATTTCTCACTCTCTCACATCAACAAGTCAGATTCTCTCCCTAAATTATACCCTAGTGAGAAAAAAGGTTCAATGTGAAAATTTCTCATAGATATTAAAAATCAAGGGTATTGTAATCATTGAAAGTTATGGCAACTGCTCAATTGTGAAAAGTTCTTTGAAAAAGTATTCATCATCTCCCTTCTTGTTTTTCCTGAGTGGACCAATTCAAGGCTAGAACCATAACCCTAAAAGGTAAAATATGGTGAGTTTGTCTATCTAGGATAGGTCTTAGGTTGGTCAAGATTTGAAAATTTGATTCCCAAAATTAAGGTGATCATTCTGTCCAATGACCCTATTAGTTACTTATTTTCTCCATTTTCATATTTTTAGTTTGAAGGAATATCATTAAAACAATTTGAGATTGGTTATGAGTTGATCATCCAATGATAAGGTGGCCTCCAAGATGTGTTCTTCCATTTGATTATCATCAATTTCCCTAGATGTCAACAAGTAATCATCCATGAGTTTCTATCTCTTACAAGGTTTGAGTGTACGTGATCAAAAGATTTAGAAATCAAGAATAGGATTGGGCTAGATTTAGGTCATGATTTAGGACCATCCAAACATTTATCAAATTAAGGCATGGTTTATTAAGTTTTAGGTCATGAGCTAGGGTCATAAAAAGATATAAGACTTAGGGTAAGATTTAGTTTTGTTTGAGGTCATAAGTTGAGACCCAAAGGAGTTTTACAAGAGTTGTGTGAAGACTTGGTTGAATAATAGCTCATGATCCAGGACCATCAAAAGATTTATGAAAAAGAACTATATTTCCTAAAAAATATAAAATTTTTGATGTTGATATAAAATTTAATACTTTTATATACTTACATTTTTTATGGTATAATATTTGTATTCTTTGATTTTTCTATTAATTTTTGTGAGTTTTGAAGGTTCTTGAAATTTTGCTAAAAACTTGGGGAGATTGTTGTAACTTAGGTTTTTTTTTAAAGAGGGGAAATGAGAAGGATTCTAGCATCCCTATAATTTCACTCATTCATGATCATTAGTGTTGTAAAGGAGATCAGATCAAATTGACGATAACAATGGTGTTGATCAGGAGAGAGAAAGTAAAAGTAGATTGTCATGTTCCCTATAGAATTGGAAAACTAGTCCCTCAATATCTAGGATATGAGCATGTCACATTGAAGCCTATAAATAAAGCATCCTAGTTCTATATTCTCTTCATATCATGGATTTAAAAGATTTGAAGCCATGGGAGACTGGGTGGTGAGTGAGAATCAACTCCTGAGGCATCCTCCCTTGAGCTTGTATCTTGTATTTTGTTGCATTAGATATCTCTCTCATATGGAGGAAGTTGAGTTTGTGAGCTTTAGCATGACTCATCATCTGACTACATCCCTATTGCAAGAGAGTTGATGTTGATGGTGAACCCATTCTGGGATCCCCTCAGTCACTCTTTCCACTTTAGGGATGTCATTCTGACTCAAAATCTAGAAGATGTGGCAAAGATAGCTCTACTTCCACTACATGATTGTTGGCCTACTGTTCCAAAGAAGTCAAGATGGGTTGTTGAGTTGGTGAGTCTCCTTAGTGTGTTGGATGCTAAAACAAATTCTCCTTAGTGTGAAGAAATCTCGAGCTACTCAGTGGTTGATTAAAGATGGTCAATTTATTCAAATGGTCTCTTTGAGGGGTATGCTCAAGAGAAAAGCATGACACAATGTTTATTCTCTGGATATGTCTTGTTTGTGAGAATGCACCTTGATTGTCCTAGCTAATTGTTCTTCAAAGAGACAATTTGACAAGTGATAATAATTGTCTCTTGAGTTGTGGCCACAATTCATATGAAGGAGATAGTTGTCCCCTTGATATTGGCTGAGTTGAATGAGTTTTTATATGAAGCACAATCAACTAGGAAGATGAGGGAACCCTTCAAGGTTCTACAACTTTATTTGGGAATGTGCATCAATTGTGTTAAGTTCGTGGAATCCTCACTATGTGATTGAAAAGGAGTACTTGTCAAAGCATATCCAAGTTGGTGATCCTTTACATCTGTGTGGCAATCTGGATTAGTGGCTTGTCTGACATTAGCAGACATGTGTTGGGGATGGATGGAGTTCTGTGTTGATAACTCATACTATAGAGTTTCCATTCCTAGATTCTAGTGGTTGATCATCCTACTAGGTTTGGAGCATTGTGCTACATACTACCCAATGTCAGTCTTGAGATAGTTACCATTACCATTGTGCATACTAGTTTGAAGCATTTTAGTCTTTCTTCGAGAAGTTGGAGATCGACTCTTGAAAAATTCAAGTGGTTGTTGCAAAGATGTAGTTGAACTATCTAAAGATGACTTGAAATATGTTCCATGTTGATAGGTATCATTTTCTCGAGTACATAGAATTGATATGATCATCACCTTTAGTGGTAGTAACATGTAATCCTTCAGGAGGACCATCCTGAAGTCTCATTTGAATGTTTGCCTTTTGTTATTATTTATTATTTATTTTGTGTTGGGATGAGGTGCAATTTTTTAAGATGTTAATTTTGAAATGGATAGTTATTAGTTCATATTATATGTCACCCTTTTGTTGGGTATTCCCTCTGTTATGTTTTGGTTATGCACTTAGACCTAGTTCCTTTTTTATTTTGAGGTGCATATAATCATGAGACTCTTTTTGAAACATTAGGCGATCATGGTCAATTGAAACTTCATGCATGTATGTTCTATATGACAAGGATGGTTATGGGCTTATGTGTTTTAGCAACATTTATCAAGGTTACCTTCTTTTCATCATCTCCACTTAGTGAAAACAAAAAATTGAGACCCAAACCTTTTAAACCATTATCCACCTCAGTATCCCAACGGTAGATGGTTCCTCCTTCCAAATGTTTGTATCCACATTTGTCATGAGGAGGGCCTTCATTCTAGGGGAGGATATGGATCATGGTTCTACTATACGTGGGTGTCACACTAAGTGCTAAAGGCATGCCATGTAATGGGTGTATCACTAATAATTCCCTTCCCAGTTGGGTCAAGGTTCCAAGTGTTAGATATACCTCGGTAGGCTTTGCTCCTAACACTCTCTTAGTGTATCAATCCACTACAAGCATGTGCATGCCTAATTAAAGGGATACTTAATTATTTCATAATGAGATCCCACTTATCGTGCATCTTTTCAATTTTAAGATTTTGAATGGACATAGATGCTCAAGGCCTTAGTATAAGAACTTATGGCTCTATAAGGAATAAATGGGATTTTCCTAATGGCTATTTTGCATCTCGTCTCTCCCAATTTAGCCCATGTAAATATTGGTTTTACATTTTCTTGAGAGATGAGGCATGGATAGTTGCAACAAGATTCAAATTTTGTTTCAACCCTTCAAGTGATCCCATTTTAGGTCAACCCCTATAGATGTTAGTGTCATGTGTAACTTACTTGGATATAGGTTTCATGGCTCATTGATTGTTAGGATCAGTTCTATCTAGCCTCATCGAATTCATAGTTTTAACAGTCCTATTGTGATCATGATCATGGGGCCTCACCTTGCTTGTGCCACAACCATTAGCATTTTGAGGTATTATATTTGGATTGTTTTGTTTAGGTTGATAAACATTAAAGCCTCATAATAACCACCATTTTCCATCCATCCTACACCCTAGGTTCTACTTTGACCCTTCCAATTTAGGGTTCATGAGGGATGCATCTAGGTACTTAAGTATATTTTAAGTTCTTTTTTAGACGAGTAAGGGTTTTTGGCTCTCTTGCATGGACCTTTTATGGAGTCTTGCTTGTCGTTGAAGATTCATTGTCAATATTATTAGCACTTGACGATGTTGGCATTTGTGTGATGAAGATAAATTTATGCATCCATGTCCTTCAGGTACGGTCTGGACAAGTCATAGATGTCATGGATGATGAGGGCCCTTCCCATTTAGGATTGAACTTACCCCTAGAATCAACATTGTAGATCACACATAGTACTAGGTATCCCTCTTGAAAATTGTAGGGTTAGACTTTCTTTTTTAATGTTGAATTTGTCCTTGATTGATAACATCGTGCATGATGTAGAGCTCTCTTTTGTTTTTCTTTTAGTTCACTGAAGTTGTAGATCCAATTTTGAAGCCACTCTGCCTGAAGGTTATCTACTTATTGTAATATATAGAGGTAGAGGAATTTTAACCTCAACTGGAAAGACTACATTTATCCCATATACCAACAAATACAGCATAGCTCACATGGAAGTTCTAGTATAAATTTGATAAGACCAAAGGTCTGTTCGAAGTTAGCTAGCATGGGTGTTGATTGTCTTCTTTAGAATCTTTATCAGGTTCTTGTTGGAAACTTCTAAGGCTCGTTCATTTGGGGCCTATAGGGTGACATTGGATGTTGTTTGATCCCCAAAGAGCTCATATTATATTTAACAATTTAGATATGAAGCTATTACCATTGTTGGAGACAATCTCATGTAGTATCATGTATTCTTTGATGATGTTATTCTTGAGGAACTTAATTACCTATTGATCTGACACAATGGTGATAGACATTTCCTCCACTCACTTTATGAAGTAGTCTATCACGACAAGGATTACGAAGTTCCCATTTGAATCTTTTGGATTGATCTTCCCTATCATGTCAATACCCCTAGTTGGGAATGCCCAAGGCATGGCCATGTTGTATAGATTATTAGCGCATGTGTGAATGTAGTCACCATGGATCTGGTAGAATTGACATTTGCAGACATATTAGCAGTAGTCTATTTCCATTATGTTCTAATAGTTTCTCAAAAGTTATATCTTTTTTGCTATCATAAATCAACATATATGTGTATTGCACTTTCCTCCATGATCTTCCTTCATGATGGTTTTGACTTCTATCTTCTTGATGCATATAAGGAGAGTCAAATTGTAAGATTTGTAATATAGGTTCTCTGCCCCTAGGGCATATTGTGTGACTTGTTGCTTTAGATCATGTTGTTCTCTTCAAGAGAGGACTTTGGGGATGGAATGTATTTCCAAGTATGATTTGATGTTGTGGAATGAAGCCTTCTCTTCATTGTTGGCTTCATTGTCAATGAATATGCAACATGTAGGTTAATGGAGTTTCTATGCCTCAAAAGTGAAGTTTTGGTTCCATTGGATGTTGATCTAGGAAGTGAGAGTAGTCAAAGCATCATCAAATGCATTGTTCTCTCTTATGACAATGTGGAAGAAGATATTGTCAAAAGCTCGAGCTAGATAGCACATGTATTCTTGGTACAGATGTAGGTTCTAATAAAGAGTACTCTAGTTGGTTTGGCCTTGAGATATAATGAGGAGGGAGTCACCACAGACCTTTAGGTGGCATTCCCCTTATTTTCTGGAGAGCTAGAGTCCTAGGATGTAGGTTTTGTACTTGACTACATTGTTAGTGGTGTTGAACTTCAAATGTCTTGCTACCAAAAGTTGTTCTCCTTGAGGCTTTTGAAGGACCACTCCTATACAGAATCATCTGTGATTGACTACCCCATTGAATAAGATCCTTCATATATCAGTATATGTAATAATAACCATGTTAGGGATGATGACGATCCCTATGTTTTCATCTGGGAATTGGTACTCATGTGTCAATGAATCTGGGAGTGGGAAATGTACTAGTTGATTAGATAGAGATTTTTCTTAGACGGCCTACATAGGTAGATATGTGATATCAAAACCTAACAACACTACTTGCCACTTGATGCATCAACCAGTGAGGGTAAGGAAATTACACAAATAGCAGAGTTGGTCATGCTTTGTGATCAACTATATAGGATATGCACTAGATAATGGCATAAGTTCCATGTTGTTTGTATCAAGGCCAGACAATACTTCTCAATTTCAGTATAGTAAGCCTTGGATCATTGAACTTCTTGGACATATAGACAATAAAATGCTCGTCATTAGCTTTGGATGGACTCAAGGCTCCTCCCATCCATGTTTTTTAGACTGCTCACTATTGGATGAGATGGTAGCGTAGAATTGTCAAATTCAATAGTGTTAGTTTGGTGAGGTAGTCTTTAATCTTCTGGATTGCCTGCTCGCATTGTTCCTTCTGTTGGGATTCATCTTTAAGAGCTTGAAGATGGACTCATATATAGTTGTAATCTTGATGATGAAGTGACAAGTGTACCGTAGGTGTTAGAGTAGACATTGTATCTCCTTTTTAATTCTAGGGGAGAGCATCTCCCTGATAGCTTGAGCCATCTCAAGGTGACCTCAATTCCTCTTTGGATAATAATGTACCTAAGTATGTTACAAGATATAACCACAAAGTTGCATTTGTCTAAATTTATCCATAAAGAGAATCATCATCGCCATTAGAAAAGCTTATCTAAATTGGTTATGTAGTACTCTAAGAATTTTTTATTTTTCTATCATGTTGTCTACATAGACCCCCACCTCCTTATGCAACTTGACATGGAATAAATAACCATTGCTCTTTGGCATGTATCACCAACTTCTTAAGACCAAATAGTAGAATACTCTGCACTCTGTAATGAAGGTTGTATTATCTTTATCTTCCTTGGCCATATCAATTTGTTGTAGCAGTGAGTCCATCCATGAAATTGAGAAGTGTGTGACTGATTTTATTATTCATGTGTACGTCTATGTGTAAAAGGGAAACTCATATTTAATGGATTCCTTGTTGAAATCACAACCATCTTTGTACTACTTTTGAAATTTCTCCTTGGTTTTTTGAGGCTCCACTTTGGCCGCAATTGCATAGATTTTTGTTTCATTTGATGATGTTGAATATGATAGTAAGTCAATGAATTGTGATCTTCTCACCCGACCCTAGTATGTATGAGTTATTCCATGCAAACACATCGAGTAGTGGTGTAAGAGCTATATCAATTGGTCATTCATATTTTGGGTAGACGCTCCCCAATTTTAACTTTATGTTGCTCAAGACCAGAGCTAAGAGTTACCATTATTCTTAGGCATTTGATATGTAAAGTTTGATGTGCCTTGGTCATATACTCTAGTATGGGGACATATTCAAACTCCATATCTTTCTCCCTTATAGATATGCGCCACTTTAGTGAAATAACTAGCAAACTCTTGGAGGGCCAGTTCATCTCCGATTGCTTTTGGGTTTTCTGAGTTTTTTAGTTTTTTGGGATTTTGTAAATTTTTAGGATTTGTTTGGGAGAAGAGGAATTTGGTAGATCATGACTAAATGACCACTCTCAGATCTCTATCACATTAGGGTGTCATTCTTCTAAAAGGATTTTTTTTGGGTGTTGGAGGTGACCATGTCTGTAAGACGTTGTGGTCATTCACACACTAGTTTTGCACCTCATCATTGTTCTATATAAGGCAAATGAGGGATTGTGGGTCATCTTTAGTTTCTTTGTCAAGGATAGTGATGACTGCACATCCTTCAATCATGTCATAGACATTGTCATAGTCATCCCATAAACCATCATAGTCTTCATCAATGTCTTTAAGACATGCATTCTTGGAGCCATCATGACTTGGCCAGTTGAGGAAGATTCAAAAAGGATCACATTCAGCTATATCATATGTTTCCTTCATTTATTTAGGTGTTGGGTTAGTGATTTTCACTTTGCCAACATGAACATCACCATAGAATCCCAGACCCAACCCCTTTTGTCTTGGAAGACCTTTGTGTGTCCTTGGTGTCAAGATCCCATACCTTGATCCAAACATATGTCCATCTTCCATTAACATTTTGAGAACAATGTAGGGTCATACACAATTTGGAGAGACCAACTTCTTCATAGTGTCATGTATCTTATGTTGGCAATATATAGAATCCCAAAGTAAACATGGAGATGATCTTCCAAGATGTAAGCTATGGTACTAGGGTTATCATCCTAGACTATGATGATTGCATGTCCCAACTGATATTTCAACTTCTAATGTACTGATGATGGAACTACCTTATTGTAATGAATCCACTACCTTCTCAAGAGGAGGTTGAAGGTGGGACTCAACTCCATGACCACAAAGAAGACCACAAAAGCATGTGGCCCAGTTGGTAGTTCAACGGTTATCTCCCCTAGGACATCTTAGTTACTCTGTCAAAGGAGGGTTTTTTTCATTGTTGTTGACTACAAGTAGGAAGGCTCCCTTCCTAGGATAATGAGTGTCTTGAGGGATCACACATTGAGGCATGCTCCATTATAAATGAAGCAAGAAGGAATCTTGATCCCCTTGTAGATGGAATTGACCGATAGGGGGTTGTTGTAACTCCCTCCCTATCTCATCTTTGAAGGTGTGGGTGGTGATTAACTTGATGGTGGAAACAACCACTTACGGTCTTACATCCTTGGATATGTAAGCCCCTTCAAGTGTCTTCATAACTACTTTTGTATGTGGGGGGATCATTGCATCAATTGGGCCAAGGATACCTCTCGTTCAGGTTCATCTTGAAATAGAATTATGCCCTACTCTTTAGTATCGATTTCCTTACAAAGATCAGGAGTGGATAGCACTTGCTTGGTACTGACTACAGGAATGGAGACTTTGTTGATCTTCTCTTCTAGAGTGCTGGTAGAGACTCCTACATATGTGGTTACCTTATCTATTCCCTTGTAGAAATGTTAAGGGGTCTTAGTAGGGACGATATCTTGAGCCATCCCTGGTGTCCTTGTTGGCATGGGGACTTTATATTCCACCACCATAGTGGGGTGGGGAATTGAAGTCTATTGAGCTTTTATTAGGACATGCACTTTAGGAACCCACATTGTCCATCCTTTTTGTCTCCGACTAGATCTTGGTATTTTGATTGGCCTTCTCTACCTTACTAGAATCATCAACCTCCTCTCTTTGATAGAGGCAATGATCAAAGTACTTTAGGAGGAATTCTTGACATCTTTATCCAAAGGAAGGATAAGCACTTGCATAAGATCTTCTAGTAATGATATGACAACTATAGTTTTATAAGACGATGGCATATCCTCTATTGCAATTGTGTTGACTTTTCCAACTTTGATCAAGTCTTACAGCGCATACTTGAGCATGAGGCATGAATCTGTCTTATGTTCCTTAGATCAATGAAAGTCCCAAAAGGCATTGGCCTTGTAATTCTTCAATAAGGGATTTGGTGGTTCCCCTTTTGGTGGAAACTTCTGTAGATGCTTGATATCTAGAAGGATAGAGCTAAGCAAATCTCCTAGAGGAGTGAACTTCCTTTTCATTTTGGAAGGCTCTTCTGACGTTGGATCCAAGGTTGTTGGTTCTATTATAGGAGGTAGGTTATTTGTTGCAGGAGAGTTACTCATTACCACTTGTTGTACAGGCAGGTGAAAAAATAGTACCCTACAAGTTTCTTGGTGATCACAATTATTATGGAGGAATGTACATAGGGTTATTGTTGGGTGGCTCGTATGAGCTTATTGTTGTTGTGGTGTTGTGATAGTGGTATATTGTGACACGTGAGATTGAATCAGAGATATTTACACAAGTAGATGTCGTTGCTTGTTGTTACCAACTAAAATAAGTATTCTTCCAACTCTCAAGTCTACTACGTTGGTCTTCATCCATTTGTATTTCTAATTGGCTATAGTGGTGGTGGGCTAAGGTTGAAAGGTGAGGCATATTATTTATAAACCCCTATTTTTATGGAATTCTCTATCTGAACCCCAACTTGGATTAGTTTTCAGAAATTTTTGTACCTTTGTAAGGATGATATGGTAGTGAGGGATGGTGTTGCTTCTTGGATTACCATGTACATGTCTTTTTATCTATATGATTGAATTCTATCTAGGCGACCAACTCTCTCCATCATCCAACAAATTTTGAGAGGCTTTCTTTCACATTCTGTTATAGTGCCTTCAGGTCTTCCTAGGTGGGGACTTGGTCTAGATTCCAATAATACTAGTCAACAAACCCTTAAGGCTATCTTATGAATGACAATGATAGTTGTCATATATTGCATGTTGTAACATGCTAGGGCTGCACCTATCAATGTTTGTACAAAGTAGCTGATCAAGACCTTGTCATCATTTTGAACCTCCATCAAGTCAGACCATTATGCTTTGATATGAGTTATCATATCTCCCTTCTCATAAGACTCATGGAACATATGCATGTTGAAGTAGCTTTGTATCTTTGCACCTGGGAAACAACAAAAGTCATTAATAGTCCTCCCAAAATCCTTATTTCCTTCTAGTTGTTAGGTTTTTTATAGAATATCAAGAATGAGGGGGTCTGTCGTAGCTGTGGGAATTACAACTTCCTGGTAGGCGGCCGCCACTTGCATCACTGATACTTTGATGGTTGTTGGTGGTGTCGTGTACACTAGTGGAAGGAATGCATACATTCCTCCCATGTATTACTATGCAACTAATGTGGTGATGAATAAAATAAATACAGGTTTGGAATCGGTCATCTATTTTTCATGTATTGTGCTTGAGCCTTCACGGATGTGTTGGTTTGATCCACATCTATAAGATCTTCATTTGTGGCTTCAAATTTTCTTCCTTCTATGTCCCCTCGGTCTGGACCCTAGGGGTCAAAATGGGTGTTGTCACTTATGGATCCATCGGGATTGCCCCAATGTTCACAAAAGGTGGATAGTATTGCGACCTTGGTTTAAAGGGTTCTAGTTGAGGTTGATGGGAGTTCCACATGCCATAAGTAAAGAATGGCATTGAAGAGTTGTCATATGCATGTATCTACCCAGTAAACCCTTAATAATTCCACCCTCCAACATAGCCCACACCTGGGTGGGTACGAAGGTGGTGTGTATGAGTTTCTCCAGAATGCAAGATTGAGGGATTTCTTGAGAGATGGAATCTTTAGGGGTCATTGTATCTTCCTTGGACTTCTCGGCTCCAATTGCAGCTCATCCTACTTTTTTACATTGGTGTATCCTATGGTGCCTCAATCAGATTGTTGGTCCATGCTACTATTTTCGACCATTTGAGTCAACCATTTGTGGGACCAGTTGAAGTATAGGCACCTTCATTTTCACATGACATCTTAGAATTTAAATTAAAGGGATTTAAAAGCATGTTAGAAAACCAAAACTAGACAATATCTTGTGCTTTGGGAAACATCCCTCTACACACATATAAAAATATTTAAGGACTACCCCTTTTATTTTGGATATGTCAAAGGATACTCCATGTTTTTCAGTGATTCTCCTAGACTCAAGGATTCATGTGGTAGTTCTTTCTCTTTTATTAAGATTTTAAGTGATGAGACATGCATATAGCTTGCGCAAGATATGTTGGGTTCTTTTTCTTAAATGTGGGATGCTATTTCCAATGTCATGGCTAGGAAGATTAACTGGGGTATAAAGTAAGATGATGTATTGTCTTACAAGGCTATAGGTGTGGTGATCCTCTGACGACCATCCAAAAGTCTATTCAAAGAGGGGGAAGTTAGGGGTAGGGTGGTTGATCAAAATCAAGGTAGCCTTAGCTAGACTAGTGACTCTTTTCAATCAATCCCTTTCCTCCTTGGGGATTCCTTTCCCAGTGGGGTTCCCAAACTTAATCCCTTGGCAACATCTATGGCATACTACTCTCCTCCTTACTTGGTGAGGTCCTAATGGGGGTTCTTTTTAAAATAATAAGAGTTCAAAAGGAAAAGATCCTCATATTGGCATCTCTAAATTGATGATGAAATTGGAAGTGGTTTGTGGTCTAGTTTTATCTCATAGTTTAGGACCATAGATATAGACATTAAAGGAGCTAGATGGTCTAGTTTTAGGTCATAATCTGCACCAAGATAATGGGTGGACCTTGGGCTGACAACTGACATTACAATCAAATTTGAAGAACCATCGGGTTCGATACAGTTTCACATCAATTTACTTTGAAAAGATCATTTACTCTGTAGAGATTGCTTGCTTTTTTCAAACAGTTGCTTGATTTTGAAAAGATTGGTTCATCTAAAAAATGATTGTCAAATTTGAAAATATTGATAATCTTTGATAGATTATTTGACTTTGAATGATTGTTAATCTTAAAAATATAGTTTGATTTGAAAATATTATCAATCTTAAAAATATAATATTTAAATAAATGTTAATCTTAAAAATATTATTAATCTTAAATCGATCCTTAACACTAAAAATATTGATAATCTTAAAAAGATTGTTTGATTCAAAAAAAATTGTTAATCTTTGGAAAGATTATTGATGTTACAATGATCGCTTGGTTAGAAAAGATTGTTTAACTTAAAAAGATTTTTTGATTTGAAAATATTGCTAATTTTAAAAAGATTGTTTGATTCAAAAATATTGTAGATCTTAAAAATATATGTTAATTCTAAATTATTGTTAATCTTTGAAAATATTGTTAACCTTAAAAAGATTATTTGATTAGAAAGGATTGTTTGAATAAAAATTATTGTTGATCTTAAGCATATTTTTTATCCTAAAAGATTTTTAATCTTTGAAAATATTGTTAATATTAAAAAGATTATTTGATTAAAAAAAGATTATTAATCTTAGAAGATTTTTTTATTCAGAAGATTGTTAATCTTTGAAAAGATTGTTAATATTAAAATGATTGTTTGATTTGAAAACATTATTAGTCTTATAAATAATGGTTTTATTAAAAAGATTATCTGATTTGAAAAGATTGTAAATCTTAGAAATATTTCTAACTTTAAACCCTCATATAGAGGTGTTAATGACGATCTTAAATATTTCTACGATAATCAAAACACACGGTTACAGAGAAAATGACCCTCCATTTTATCCCATGAGTTTAAATACAATTTATGTACTCATTCAAGTATGACTCACATAGGAGGGGCCGGTCATTAACTTCTCTATGGAAAGCTCACTCATCAAGGGGTAACCCAAATTCAACGAAGATGGGTATTTCTCCCAATACACCTAGTGACTATGGTAGCCTTAATCAATCATGAGTTTAGGAGAGAGGGTGTTCTCAAGGATGATGTCTAGCTTAACATTGTGATGGTACCTTTACTAGCACCCTACAAGACATCTACGGATCCAACGTGAGTCGGTCACTGGTTTCGTGATGGGTAGGTTTGTAGGAGTGTAAAGTGTGAGTGCAAACTTTTATCCTTTTGAAGCAAGATCATAATAGAAAAGTACAAATGACAAACCATAGGTAGATAAGAAAATAGACACCATTATTCAAGAAAAGGAAAGACTTTTTTTTATCCATACTTCAATTCATCCTTCCTAGATTTTTTTTAAAAAAAGGGAAATGAATGAAAGAAGGAAGCAGATCTAAAACCCTAAAAATGGAAGAATTGTTAGAATAGAGTTGCTAAAAAACCAAGAACTTTGATAACAAAAATAAAGGAAGAAACATTACATTGTGCTAAAATATTGACTAGAGTCTACATGGCTATGGAACCCATGGATCACCTCGAACGCAAGAAGGCTACAAATTATTGTGATGTGTGCCCCTACAACTAGGTAAAAAAGAAAGAGAAAAGGAAAATAGAAAAGGAAGGAATAAAAGAAAAGAAATGCAAAACATGCCAGAAAATGTTTAAACTTTACAAAAAAAGGAATTCAACCCTAATCTTCTTAGTGGTTCCCACTGGAGTTTCCAGTCTGTGACACCCTAGCCAAAAAAATATTATTTTAAATATATCTTTGGTAGAAACCTAGTTCATCGCACGCATGGAAAATAAGGAAAAAGGTGTTCAAAGTTGCCACCACGTTATATATGGAATATGAGAAAAGATGATAAAACATCAAGAGTCCATAGTGGAAAGTTGATCAAGAATCTGAGTTAGATAGACAAATAAAACAAAAAAATCATATCTGGAAATCTTGTTATGAGTGGGGAAGGATTAGCACTCACATCACGTCTAGTAAAATGGTATTGAACATTTTGAAGTATTTCAAGATAAAGTGATTTTCTTGGTTAATAAAAAATCATAAAACATCATTTTTTAGATGTTCACATCCTTCCCATCATTTCGCTTAAGGTCCTAATTTTAGGTATATTAGGGTCATAGTCACCTCAGGACCTCCCAAGGCAGAGATCTTTCAAGGGAAATCGAAGATCGATGGGTAGGATGATTTCAGAGAATAATAAGAAGATATGAATTGAAAAAAGGTCTAAACCATTGTGAGATTAGATGGAATAGATTTGCAAATAGATGACATGCATAAGAAGTTCGTGAAGATGTGAACAATTATATGTAGTAAAAGTAGTTAAAGTAGTAGTTAGGAATACTAATTGAATTACCATCTTCACAACCTAATAGAGTTCAAAAGTAGGTGGTGTTAGAGGAAGGATCCCTTCATCACAAATAATGTAGAAAATAAAAGAAGGAAGTAGTTTTCTCTTTGACTTTAGGAGATTTAAAAGGGGATCAAAATATGATACATATGAGGTGGGAGGTATTTATAGGTAAATTATAGGGTTCAAGGTTCTAGACAAAATCTTCCAAAAGAGGTGGTAGATCTCCATGATCTACTGTGAGGTATGGCATGTAGATAGAGGCATTCTTCCACATGTCACATGACAAATGGCTCTCATCTAATGGGTGGTCAGGGCTAGAATGAGAACATTGTACATAGAGTATATATCTCATGTCCTTGTCCACAAGCCTATTGAGATCATGGAGGATCTTTTCCATGAAGAGTTTCTATTAGGATTTTAGACAAATTGGCCAAGAAGTAGAAGAACAAGGATATTGTTATAGTTATAGTTTTCTGAATGAATTGCAATATGAAGGAAGATACTTTGGAGCATAGATATGAGATGCTAAATAAATACTTCTTGGGAGTTGTATTTCCCATGACGAGTGTGTGATCGATTGTATTATCCACGAGTACGTCTATGTGTGGAAGTGGAAACTCATCTTTTGGGGGATACCTTGTTCAGATCATGATGGTCCACACACATTATTGCTTTGCCATCCTTCTTTTATACCAGTATAATGTTGGCGATCCATGTGGGATAGATGACCGGCTCTAAGAAACCAACATTTTTCTACTTTTTAAGTTCCTCCCTGATCTTGGGGCTCCATCTGAAAGGATTGGCCTCAAATTCTATTTGATATGTCAAATGTAAAATATGATAGTAATTCGATTAAATGTGTATTCTCATATGACCCCATTATGTTTGAGAAGATCCATGCAAACACATCGAGTAGTGGAATAAGATCTCTACCCATTGGTCCTTCATATTTTGAGATAGATGCTCCCCAATTTTGACTTTGTGTTGCTTGGGGCCTAAGCTAAGATTTACCATCATTCTTTCATATTTGATATGAAAATGTCGATGTGTCTTGGTCATATATCTAGGATGGGGACATATTCAATCTTCATATCTTCATTGTTGTAGATATGTGCTACTTTGGTGAAATAATGAGCAAACTCTTGGAAAGTCGATTCATCTCTGATCATTTTTGGGTTTATTGAGTTTGTAGACTTTTTGGATTTTATAAAATTTTAGAATTTTGTGGGAGAGAATAGGAATGTGGTAGATCATGAATAAACTAATACTCTAGCATCTCTACCACATCAGGGTGTCGTTCTTCTAATTAGATTTTTTATGGGTGTGGGAGGTGGCCTTGTTTGTAAGTTTTTGCAGTCGTTCACACACCAATTATGACCCTCATCAATGTTATGTATGAGGAAAATGAAGTATTGTGGGTCATATATAGTTTCTTTATCAAGGACGGTGTTGACCACACATCCTTCAATCATGTCATAGGCATTGTCATAGTCATCCCATGAAACATCATGCTCTTCCTCTATGTCATTGGGGAATGCAGTCTTGGAGCCATTTTGTCTTGTCACGTCGAGGAAGATCTTGACAGGATCATATTCGACTGTATCAAATGTCACCTTCATTTATTTAGTTGTTGGGTTGATGATTTTCACCTTGACAACATGATCATCGCCTAGAATCCCAGGTCAACCCCTTTTTTCTTGGAAGAATCTAGATGACCCTTGTGATTTCTTGGCATCTGGCTCCTACAACTTGATCTGAACATATGTGCATATCCTCCAAACATTGGGCGAACAACATAGGGTCCTATGCGAGATGATAAGGTCATCTTATTCACAATGACATGTGGCTTATGTTGTCAATATGAAACATCTTGAAGAAAACTTGGATATTGTCTTTCTTGATGTAAGCTATGGTGTCGGGGCTATCGATCTAGACTTTGAGTATTGCATGGCCCAACCAATATTTCAACTTTTGACCTAGTGATGAGGGAACTACCTTGTTGTAATGAATCCAAGGTCTTATTAAGAGGTGTTTGAAGGAGGGACTCAAGTCCATGACCACGAAGAATACTGTTAAAGTATGTGGTTATGTTTGTATCTTGATAGTCATCTCTCCTAGGGCATCTTAATTACTCTATCATTCTTTCTTTGTTGTTGACTACAAGTCAGAAGGATCCTTTCCTAGGCTAATCAGCATCTTGAGGATGCACACATTGAGGCATTCTCCATTGTTGATGAAGTAAGAAGGAATATTGAGCCCCTTGTAGATGTAAGTTATCGGTAGGGGCTTGTTGTGACTCCCTTCTGTTGGTATCTCATCTTTGAAAAATGAGATGGGGTGTGGGTGGTGATTAACCCGATGGTGGTAGCAAGCACTTCCAATCTTACATCCTTGGAGATGTAAGTCCCTTCAAGTGTCTTCAAAACCAATTCTCGATGTATGAGGTAGATTTGCCTCACTTGGTCCAAGAATACCTCTTCTTCATGTTCATTTTGTAACTGAATTATGTCCAACCTATTAGTATTTATGTCCTTACAAAGCTCTTACAAAGCTCAGGAGTGGGTGGCACTTTTTTGGTAATGACTACTAGAATGAAGACTTTGCTCATATCCTCTTCTAAAATGTTTTAAGGACTCCTACGATATGTGGTTACCTTCTCTTTTCCCTTGTAGAAAGGTGAAGGAGTCTCAATAGGATGGTATCCTGGGCCATCCCAGGTGTCTTTGTTGGATTGGGCACTTCAAATTGCACCAACACTATGGGGCTAGGAATTTAAGTCAATCGAACTTTTTTTAGGACATTCACTTTAGGAACCCACATCGTCCACCCGTTATGTCTCTAACAAGCTCCTACTATGTATATTGGCCTACTAGAGCTTACTAAAATCGTCAAATTCCTCTCTTAGACAGAGGTAACAATCCACATTATTTAGGACCAATTCTTGATAGCTTGATCCAAATGAAGGATAAGCACTTGTATTAGGTCTTCTGGTGATGATATGACAATTATACTATTAGAAGATAGTGTCATCTCCTCTATTGTTACTGTGTTGACTTTTCCAACTTTGGTCAAATCTTACAGTGCATACTTGAGCATGAGGCATGAATCTATCTTATGCCCTTAGATCAACGAAAATCCCAAAAGGCATTGTCCTTGTAATTCTTCAACAAAGGACTCAGTGGTTCCCTTGTGTCGAGAAACTTTAACAGATGCTTTATATCATGATGGATGGAGCTAAGGGAAGCTCCCAGAGGAGTGAACTTCCTTTTCATTTTACAAGTCTCTTTTGATGCAGGAGCCAAGGCTATCAGTTCCTCTTGAGGTGGTAGGTTATTTATTGTATGAGGGTTTCTCGTCACCACTTTTTGTACAGGTAAGTGAAGCAGCGGTGTTCGGTACCCATAAAAGTTTCTTGGTGGAAAAAATATTGGGGAGGAATGTACTATGGATGATATTTGGGTGGTGTCATCTGAGCTTATTGTTGTTGTGACACTGTGACAGTGGTATCTTTCTATTGCTGACCTTCAATCAGAGATATTTGTACAACTGGTTGTTGTTGCTTGTTATTGTGGGATGAAATAAGAATTGCTCCAACTCTCAAGTCTACTACTTTGGTATTTGTCCATTTGAATTTCTACTAGCTATGGTGGTGGTGGACTGAGGTTGACAAGAAAGGCTTATATTTTGATAGACCCTTCCTTTAATGGAATTATCAATCTAAACCCCTACTTGGATTAGTTTTGAGAAAATGTTGTACCTTTGTAAGGATAATATGGTTGTGAGGGCCAGTGTTGCTGGTTGGATTACCATGTACATGGACTTTTATCTATAGGCTTGAATTCTAGTTGTGCGGTCAATTCTCTTCATCATACAAAAAATTCAGAGAGGCTTTCTTCCACCTTCTACTGGAGTGCCTCCAATTCTTCCTAGGTTGGGATGTGGCCTAAATTCCAAACGTACTGGTCAACGGGTTCTTTAGGCTATCTTGTCTACGATGGTGATAATTCTCATATCTTGCTTGTTGTATCATGCTAGGGGTTCACTTGTCTAGTTCTATGTGAAGCAACAGATCAACACATTGTCATCATCTTGAACCTCCATCAAGTTTGAGCATTATGTTTTGACATGAGCAATCTAATCTCCCTTCTCAAAGTACATCGGTGGTTTGATGGTCATTAGTGGTTCTATGTACATTGTAGGTGGGAATCCATATAGTCCTCCCATGTAAAAATTATACAAGGAGTGTGGTGCTGGATAGAATGAATGTAGGTTGGGAATGGGTCCTCTTTCATTCATGTATGGTAGTTGAACCTTCATTGTGGTGTAGGTTTGCTCTGCATCTATAATATCATATTTTGGGGCTTCAACTTTTTTTCCTTCTATGTCCCCTCAGTCTCGGCCTCATGGATAAAATTGGGTGTTATAACTTTCCAAATCCGTTGGGTCTTCCCTTGAATACACAAAAGGTGGACATTAGTATGACCCTGTCTTAATGGGTTCTAGTCTAGGTATATGGGGGTTCCACACGCCATATGGAAAGAATGGTATTTATGAGTTGGCATATGCATCTCTCTGTCCATTAAACCCTTGATGATGCCACCCTCCAATATAGCCTATGCCTAGTCGGGGTACAAATGTGGTGTGTTCTAGCTACTCCTGCATGCACGATTGAGGAAATTCTTGAGATATGAAAGCTTCAGGGGTCATTGTGGCTTCATTGGAATTCTCACCTCTGATTGGATTGTCTTGCGTGTTAGTGTCAGTGTCTCCTTTGGTGAACCTATCAGATTGTTGGTCCATGGTACTATTTTATCCAATTTGAGCCAACTGTTGGCGGGACCAGTTGAAGTATAGGCAACTTGGTTTGCATGTGGCATCCTGAAATTTAGATCAAAAGGATTCAAAAGCAGGTTGTAATACCAAAACTAGAGAATATCTTGTGTTTTGGGACACATCCCTCTACCACATATAAAAAAACTTATGGACTTCTCCTTTTGTTTAGGATATGCAAAAAGTATACTCCATGTTCTTCAGTGATTCCCCTAGGATGAAGGATTCTTATGGTAATTCTTTCTCTTTTATTAAGAACTTAAGTGATGAGACATGCACCTAGCTTGGAAGAGATATGTTGGGTTCTTTTTCTTTAACGTGGGATGAACCTTCCAATTCCATGACCAAGTAGATTAATTGGGGGATAAAGTAAGATGATGGATTTTCTTGTGAAGCTAGAGAGCTATTGTTCTCCCCGGGCCAGCATCCCAAAAGGTTAATCAAAAGTGGTGGAAGGTTAGGGTAAGGTGTTTGATCAAAATCTAGGTATCCTCAACTACAGTAGTAACTTTGTTGAATCAATCCCTTTCCTCCTTTGGTTATCCTTATCCAACGGGGTTCCCATATTGAAACTCTTGACAACATCCATGACGCCCTATTCTCCTTCTTATTAGGTGAGATCCTCATTGGATTTTTTTTGTAAACAATAAGAGTTCAATAGGAAGGGCTCATTTCCTTGGAACTCTAAATTGATGATAAAATTGGAAGTGAGTTGTGGTCTAGGTTACGGTAATAGTCAAAGACCACAAATATAGACATGAAAGGTGCTAGATGGTCTAGTTTTATGTCATTGTCCATACCATGGTAATGGGTGGACCAAGCCTTAACAACTAACATCTCAGTCAAATTTGAAGAACCATCTAGCTCGATAGGTTTGCATTTACTTAGATCATTTACTCTTTGAAGATCGCTTGCCTTTTTAAATGGTTGCTTGATTTTGAAAAGATTGGATCATCTAAAAATAGATTGTTTGAATTGAAAAGATTGATAATATTTGAATGATTGTTCAATTTTGATTTATCATTAATATTAAAAATATAATGATTTCAAAATATTGTTAATCTCAAAAAGATAATCTTAGAAATATTTTAATCTTAAACATGTTGTTAATCTTATAAATGTTATTAACCTTAAAAGGTAGTCGATCTTAAAAAGGTTGTTTGATAAGATTTTTAATCTTAAAAAGATTGTTTAATTTGAAAAGATTGTTAATCTTAAAAATATTGCTTGATCCAAAATTATTGTTAATCTTTGAGAGGATTTTTAATGTTGCAAATATTTCCTGTTTGGAAAAGATTGTTAATATCAAAAATATTGTTTGATTTGAAAATATTGTCAATTTAAAAAAGATTGCTTGATTCAAAAGATTTTTAATCTTAAGAATAGTTTTGATTTAAAAAATATTGTTAATATTTGAGAATAATGTCAATCTTAAAATTTTGTTTGATTAAAAAAAAGTTAATCTTAAAAAGATTGTTTGATTTAAAAAGATTGTTACTATTAAAATGATTGTTTGATTCAAAATGATTATTAGATTTAAAAAGAATATTGATATTTAAAAGATTATTTGATTCAAAAAGATTATAAATCTTAGAAAGATTGTAAACCTTTAACTCTCACACGAAGGTGTTAGTGACAATCTTAAATATTTCCACAATAACCTAGACATACAATTATATAAAGAAAATGAACCTCCATTTTATCCTATGAGTTTAGATCCAATTTCATCCTCGTTCAAGCATGACTCATGTAGGTGAAGTCAGTGATTAACTTCTCTATTGAAAGATGATGCTCATCGAGGGGATAACCCAAGTTCAACGGATACTACTCCCAATACACCTTGTGACTATGGTAGTCGTAATCAACCATGAGTTTAGGAGAGGGGATGTTGTCAAGACCTTTGGACGTCCAACTTAACATTGTGCCAGTACATTCACTAGCACCCTGAATCACATCTAGGGATCAAATGTGACTTTGGCACTGATTCCATGATGCGTAAGTTTGTAGGAGTGTAAAAAGTGAGTGCACATTTTATTTGTATCAAGCAAGCCCATAATAGCAAAGTATAAATGACAAACCATGGGCTAATAAGAAAATAGTCACCAATATTGAACAAAGGCAACATTTTTTTGTGGTCAATATCTTCTGTTCATCCTTCCTAGATCTTTTTTTATATTTAAAGAAAACTGAATGGAAGAAGGGAAGTCGATGTTGAACCCTAAAAATGAAAGCATTCTCATAATAGGGTTAATAGAAAACCAAAAACTTTGAAAACAAAAAAGAAGAAAGGGGATGTCTTGCTAAAATATTGATCAGAGACTACATGGATGTACAATCGTGGATCACCTCAATCTGCAAACATGGGGCTCACAAATTATTGTGATGTGCATCCCTACACCTAGGTCATAAAGAAAGAGGAAATTGGAAAATAGAAAAATAGAGTGAAGAAAAGAATAGAAAGGCAAAGAATGCATGAAAATGCTTAAGCTATGCAAATCAATAAACTTTTAATTCGGTCTTGGTCAGTTAGTAGTCTCTAGGCTAAGAAGGGATCTATGTTGTTGACTCTCATGTTTTCTCACTCACTAGACATTCATGATTAATGCTAATTCTCTAGCTAATGATAAGGTTCATTCCGCATTCCACATTCTTTATCATTTTGTTCACATTCATTTCGATTTTTCCATGTTCCCACCTAATTAGTTCATTCATTTCACCAACTTTTACCCAATTTGAAGTGTTCCATGAAGAAATATTCTTATCAGACGGCAATGTAACTCGTTCACTAATTCTTCTTTTTATAAGACTTTTTTCATAAATTCCCTGTTGAGTTTTCCTAGATAAAATATTATTTTCCCATAGATATTAAATTTTCACTGATAAATTTGAGACAATCTAAAATTATCTCTCTCTTTCATCAATCTATTCAGAATCAGTGGTTTTCCACATTTTATTATGGAATATTCATATAATAACTGGAAAAATATGAAAATAGGTTGTATCCAGCCCGGGCCACCTGACGATTGGAGCCATCTACCATGTTCCATGTGGTAGAATGCCTCAATCCTCATTCCATACCTTGTGGCACATCATGGTAACCCACCGCCTCTTTTAGAAGGTTTCATTCATAACTTCAATCCTAAAATCTACCTATAAATACATCCCACCCGTATATCCTGGGGCCTTTTTTACTATCCTAAAGTTAGAGAGCAATCTTTATCCCTCTTTTATTTTCTATATTATTCATGATCAAGTGATCTTTCCTCTAAAACCACCAACTTTTGAACATTATTAGTTTGTGAAAACAATAATATGGTTGTATTCCTAACTGCTATAGACATGAAAGGTGCTAGATGGTCTAGTTTTATGTCATTGTCCATACCATGGTAATGGGTGGACCAAGCCTTAACAACTAACATCTCAGTCAAATTTGAAGAACCATCTAGCTCGATAGGTTTGCATTTACTTAGATCATTTACTCTTTGAAGATCGCTTGCCTTTTTAAATGGTTGCTTGATTTTGAAAAGATTGGATCATCTAAAAATAGATTGTTTGAATTGAAAAGATTGATAATATTTGAATGATTGTTCAATTTTGATTTATCATTAATATTAAAAATATAATTATTTCAAAATATTGTTAATCTCAAAAAGATAATCTTAGAAATATTTTAATCTTAAACATGTTGTTAATCTTATAAATGTTATTAACCTTAAAAGGTAGCCGATCTTAAAAAGGTTGTTTGATAAGATTTTTAATCTTAAAAAGATTGTTTAATTTGAAAAGATTGTTAATCTTAAAAATATTGCTTGATCCAAAATTATTGTTAATCTTTGAGAGGATTTTTAATGTTGCAAATATTTCCTGTTTGGAAAAGATTGTTAATATCAAAAATATTGTTTGATTTGAAAATATTGTCAATTTAAAAAAGATTGCTTGATTCAAAAGATTTTTAATCTTAAGAATATTTTTGATTTAAAAAATATTGTTAATATTTGAGAATAATGTTAATCTTAAATTTTGTTTGATTAAAAAAAAGTTAATCTTAAAAAGATTGTTTGATTTAAAAAGATTGTTACTATTAAAATGATTGTTTGATTCAAAATGATTATTAGATTTAAAAAGAATATTGATATTTAAAAGATTATTTGATTCAAAAAGATTATAAATCTTAGAAAGATTGTAAACCATTAACTCTCACACGAAGGTGTTAGTGACAATCTTAAATATTTCCACAATAACCTAGACATACAATTATATAAAGAAAATGAACCTCCATTTTATCCTATGAGTTTAGATCCAATTTCATCCTCGTTCAAGCATGACTCATGTAGGTGAAGTCAGTGATTAACTTCTCTATTGAAAGATGATGCTCATCGAGGGGATAACCCAAGTTCAACGGATACTACTCCCAATACACCTTGTGACTATGGTAGTCGTAATCAACCATGAGTTTAGGAGAGGGGATGTTGTCAAGACCTTTGGACGTCCAACTTAACATTGTGCCAGTACATTCACTAGCACCCTGAATCACATCTAGGGATCAAATGTGACTTTGGCACTGATTCCATGATGCGTAAGTTTGTAGGAGTGTAAAAAGTGAGTGCACATTTTATTTGTATCAAGCAAGCTCATAATAGCAAAGTATAAATGACAAACCATGAGCTAATAAGAAAATAGTCACCAATATTGAACAAAGGCAACATTTTTTTCTGGTCAATATCTTATGTTCATCCTTCCTAGATATTTTTTTTATATTTAAAGAAAACTGAATGGAAGAAGGGAAGTCGATGTTGAACCCTAAAAATGAAAGAATTCTCATAATAGGGTTAATAGAAAACCAAAAACTTTGAAAACAAAAAAGAAGAAAGGGGATGTCTTGCTAAAATATTGATCAGAGACTACATGGATGTACAATCGTGGATCACCTCAATCTGCAAACATGGGGCTCACAAATTATTGTGATGTGCATCCCTACACCTAGGTCATAAAGAAAGAGGAAATTGGAAAATAGAAAAATAGAGTGAAGAAAAGAATAGAAAGGCAAAGAATGCATGAAAATGCTTAAGCTATGCAAATC